>CM031238.1:475417712-476017712 GCA_018340775.1 Taxus wallichiana var. yunnanensis
AGTTACGTATTGCTCTCACACATGTAATAAGAACCAAACTAGGTTCAAGAGTCAATATTCCTACATCGTGCTCCTCCCCAAACTAAGGTAAACATGTGTTAAGGACAAGTCATTACTTAAGCATTACTTCGCGATTGGATTATCAAATATAGCTTTCAATCTATGTAGTACAATTTTACATCTCTAGGTGGATAATTACATGCATTTGGAGGCATATTCAAAATTAGTGCTAATATAAATGGTGTAGGATTGTATTTAAACCCAAATACCAATATTTACAGTGGGTTTGAGCTAGACATGGTTTTGGGGTTAAGTCGATTGAGTATATAGGATTTCACACATTTGTGATACCTAATATTTCATATCAAAGATATAGAATTTATTTGTAAGGATTATGATACCTAAAAAACACCATCTTTTATCCATACCAAACCATCCAAAAGGAAAAAACCACCTAACAATTTATCCCAGAGAGAAGAGGTTTTTCAGTGTGAACAATGTAGTTCTAGAATTAGAGACGCAAACACATATAAGAGATTACCAAATCATTTCATCTTCCATCAAACCCAACAAACTTCCATACCATTTAAATATCTAAGTTCACTTATCTTATTATGTATTACTATATTTAGTATATTCTTAATCAATAAAAATTTCAGGTATATATGTACTTCATATTCAATGCTAAGGTAATTTATCTATAGATCTAATTACACACTAATTAACATCTAGTCACATATAAAAAATATTATATATCTTTATTTAGAATTTTTTAGACACTAAAAGATACATAGGAGATTTACTACGGAAGGATGTAAGGTATGTTACTGATTTAATTAAATTTATATCAGAGAGTAACTATTATGATAAATAATGTATGAATGCTAAAATAAAATAATGACACAAGAAAACAAGCATATAATGTGAAAAACCTAAATAAGAAGGAGAGATGATAAGATTTAGCTGATTTTTGAGTGGACAGGAAGTGATATGGGGTCAGTAGTGTTGAACAAGTTGAAAAATGTTGTTACCTATCAATATAAAATCTAGAATCAGGATGATCCAACAAATTTTATAGGAAGAGACACTTGGGCACTAGTGATTGGATTTGGGCACTGGTGACTGTGCATGAGCTTAGGATCTACTTTCTTATGTGTCACAAGGGTTTCACTAATACGATCACTTCGATGTTCACTCTCCGACATCAAGGTACACGTAACCTAAAAAATAAAAGTTCACTAAGACATACCTACCAACCATATCAAACTTGAAAAGGAAAATGTATAATGGAGAGCCGATTGACCGACGGTCACCCGAAGAGTAAACTTACCGCCAATTGCTACACTACATCTCTGTGACTCTAATGAGTTCTACTATTTCTGTGCATAGAAACATGCCCTAAGATTCCCTTGTGTAAGTCGTTAAAATGATATGAAATCAGAGATAAAATGTAACAATGAAATAGTATTATGTGGATGAAATAGAACAAACTTACCCTTCCTATGCTAGGTATGCAGAAGTATGTAACCCTTGTCCCTTGAATTGATGCTAGATGGATGCCTTTTCAAAGGTTTTTAATGTCATCGTGGAATGCAAACTTGCAGTGATGGATAAGAATTTTAGTGCTCTTGTCCTTGATTTTCAATACATAACTATGTATTTATATTTATTCCCTTTGTTTGAATTTTTTGTAATCAAAACTAAAATTCTAACCCATAAGTGAAAAAGATTCCCAAAATACAAAAGAGGATCCAAAAATGGTGAGTAAGGTAATAAAGGGTCAGTGGGTGCCTGTGAGGGGAAAATAACTTAAAGTGCACTACCTGTCTCTGCTAGGTGCTAAAAAGATTCAAGCCACGCTAAGTATAAATAAGTAAAAGTTCCGACCTAAGTCAGTAGGGCAGTATGCCTGAAGCACCAAATAAGAGAAAAATAAAAGAGGCCAAAGATAGTTTTCAACTATTATTTTTCTTGCTTAGGAATCATGTAAATGCAAGCATGCTTTTAGGACCTAGAAATGTACCCAAGTGCGTGATTTAGTTGTTTCACAGCTTTAGGTAGAATATTTTGAAAATTAATACATATTAATCTCATACAATCTAGAATATAGTTATCCATATTATAAATGAGAATATAAATGATGAAAAATAGAGTAAATAATGTGTAAAGGATAAAATAATTAGCTATATTGAGGAGTCATATAAGTGATTTGATCAGTGTAGACTAGATGGAATAAAATGATCTAAACAATGGTGATGCTTTTTCTTTTGAGGAATTAATGTAGGAATGGTCCAACTCTTTTGCTCTACAGTGGCAATTTTTTTCATAGAAAAATGATGGAGATTTCATATTTAGCTTACATGTCTCTAGTCTATAAATGATTATTGTATATATTTAGGGTCTGCTACACCTCTGAATTATCTGAATGGCTAGTTTTATCGAAAAATAGAAAAAACTCATATTTCTAAGACTCAAACTTCTAAACAAAGATTATATGATAAAAGGAAAAAAATCCTCATGTGCATGGCTCAAATAACCTTAACAACCAACCCTAATAAATCAGGTGGTGGACTACATCCATTTGAGTGGGTTATTCTTACTTCCACCATCTCTAGTGTTTGTGCAAATAGAAAGTATTTAATATATTCCAACACCTATGTTTTCCTCGTGTCTCTTGACATAAATACAGCAAACATAACTATAGTTAGAGTAGAAATATATTTGAAGAAGTATATAGTAGTGTGATGTGATTCATATGATAAGACTAATCCCATTTTCCTTAAGACCTTTGAAAATTCTTCGATTAAATTACTTCTTGTAATACATAACTCTAAGAATTTTGCATGCTTAGTAATGGAGGAAGCTAGACTATTGAACTTGGTTTGAGTGCTTCACACCATTGTGTAGTGGCTTCTCTAAAGTATGTGCAACTATTTTGGAAGTTTTAGAGAACTTTAATTTATTTTAGAAAGTAATGTTTAATATATGTTTATTATAATGTTGGGTGAGTTATGGCGTGTATCTTAATTGCTTATATAGGATCACAAAGGATTGAGCATTGCATTATGGATGATATAAGGAAAATCAAATGACAAACAAAAGATTTTTACATTAAGGAAAAAGTAAATAGAGAAGAGGGAGGAAAATACTGTGACATATTGGAACATAATGTGGTACATTATGAGTATATAGTATACAATTTTGTATAGGAATTAATGATGACAAAGATGAATTCCAATTATGATGAAATTTAAAGATAAATGCTACTTGAAGAAAATTAATATTACATGCATCAAATTACAAAAGAAGTATGAAGATTAAAAAGTCATGGGAAAGAGATAATAATATGTTAATTAGTCTTAGAACATTGAGGGTATGTTTAGTATAGGAACACAATCCAAACTGGGCATTACCAAAGGAAAAGTTACAAAATTTGAGTATCTACATTTTTCACCCCCTTTTAGTTGAACTGAAAATCTACAAACTTAAAGGAAAAACATACTTGAGTGTGTAAACACACTTTTAATTTGCTTGATAATTATTATCCTTATATTTGTGTTGGGTAATATTCCATGGCAAAACATGTATTATAACGTGTAGTCCACATCCGTAGAAGAAATTCGACTATAAATCAAATCTAAAAGCATATTTAAATTTAAAATGGAATTGTGGTAATACAAAGTAGAGATATGCTATGGAAATAATACAAATTGTTTCATTTGTGAAGGGTGGAGCTTCCATTCTGTGTTGTACGTGGTGAATTTTAATTTATGTGAGATGGAAAAGGATTGGGGCTGATCATTCCCAATTTTATCGAGAAGTAGGAGGGAAGTCGAAGTGTGTAAACCAACACTTAAGAGGTACCATAGACACTTGTCCCGAATAAGCCAAAAAAGAGGGAATATAAATGTACAAATTATAAATCTACTTTTTTTATATCTTTCCACACAAAGATATAGTGGAAGAAAAAAAAACTACAAAGTATCTATCTCCGCTTTAATATCTTCCAACCCAGTAGACCACACCATTATAGAAAATCTAGGCCCAAATTTGTAAATAACATAAAGTAAAATGGGAATGGATGACCCATGCCCCACCATTTGTTGTAATAACTTATTATAATTACGCAAATGTCGAATAATGGAAATGATTGGAAGGTCCATGCCCCTATAACCTTATATCTGTAATTATATTTGAGTGATGTATTAAATAAGTAATGAAGTTTTATGTCCCCTGTATTCTTTCTAAATATGCCATTTGTATTTGAATTTGTACCAAAGTTATGTAAATATTTGTAAGATTATGATAATGATGCAATTTTTTTATGAAGTTTCCCCTAGGATGAAAATGTTCAATTTGTGCCATATCATACTACGGTTTCATCCCTTAGTGGGTGATTCTATGGTTCACCTAGTGTGGGTTACATCCACAAAGAAACAAGCCAATCTATTATCCAAAGCTTTGAGGAAGATGTACAATGAAGATTTACAATCTTCCAAACCTCTCATGATGAACAATACTTTCTTTCTCTCAAGCTTCTCCTTCTCCAAGAATTCTCTCTCTCACGATTATTTTAACAATAATCATTAAATCTCTCAATCCTCAGTAAACCCTATATTTCATGCTTATATAGGTATATACATACTTAGGGCACTTAGACATGCAATTACAATCAATAGATCTCGCTTTAATACTAAAATTAGATCTAATTCCCATGAGTTAAATTAAACACTCACACATAGGTAACCGACGTTGTTTAGCCCCTAACCGATGCTCGATTCCTCCTTTCCCGACCTCCGATTATGGTCCTTCATAATCGATGCACCTGCCATCGTGCTTTACTACAAGTTTAATATAACATGCTAATCAAGTAATTGAGCTCCACAACTCAACACCATGCCCCACCATTTTTGTAATAACTTATTCTAATTATGCAAATGTTGAATAATGTAAATGATTAGAAGGCCCATGCCCATATAACCATATATCTGTAATTAGATTTGAGTGATGAATTAAATAAGTAATGAAGTTTTATGTTGCCTATATTCTTCTCCTAACTATATCATTTGTATTTTAATTTGTACCAAAATTATGTAAATATTTGTAATATCATGACAATGATGCAATTTTTTTATGAGGTTTCTCAGGATGGAAATGTCCAATTTCAGGCCATATCATACTACTGGTTTCATCCCTTAGTGGGTGATTCTATGTTAGTGTGAATTTGTTGGGGTTAGCACAAGGTTGTATAAATAATATATCAGATCTAAGCATACATGAAATAAAAGCGGATATTCTACTAGAAGAAATATACAAAACAAGAGATATAAATCAACACCAGATTTAACGTGGTTCACCCAGGTGGGTTACATCCATAAAGAAACAAACCAATCTATTATCCAAAGCTTTTAGAAGATGTACAATCTTCCAAACCTCTCCACGATGAATAATACTTTCTCTCTCTCAAGCTTCTCCTTCTTCTCCAAGAATTCTTTCTCTCATGATTATTTTCACAATAATCATTAAATCTCTCAATCCTTACTTCTAAACCCTAGATTTCATACTTATATACGCATATACAAACTTAGTGGCACTTAGCCATGCAATTACAATCAATAGATCTGCTTTAATACTAAAATTAGATCTAATTCCCATGAGTTAAATAAAACACTCACACACAGGTAACAACGCGTTGTTTAGCCTAACTCGATGTCGATTCCTCCTTCCTCGACTGATTATGGTCCCTTCATAATCGATGCTGGTTACTTTTCTTTCCTACAAGTTTAATAAAACATGCTAATACGAAGTAATTGAGATCCACAACTCAACACCATGCTCCCACCATTTTTTGTAATAACTTATTCTAATTATGCAAATGTCGAATAATGCAAATGATTAGAAGCCCTGCCCATATAACCATATATTTCTAATTATATTTGAGTGATGCATTAAATAAGTAATAAAAGTTTTATGTTGCCTATATTCTTCTCGAACTATATCATTTGTATTTTAATTTGTACCAAAATTATGTAAATATTTGTAATATCATGATAATGATGTAGTTTTTTTAATGAAGTTTCCTTAGGATAGAAATGTCCAATTTGTGCCATATCATACTACGGTTTCATCCCTTAGCCCGGGTGATTCTATGCTAGTGTGAATTTGTTGGGGTTAGCATAAAGTTGTATAAATAATATATCGGATCTAAGCATACATGAAATAAAAGCGAGATATTCTACCAGTAAGAAATATACAAAACAAGAGATATAAATCAACACCATATTTAATGTGGTTCACCTGAGTGTAGGGCTAAATCCACAAAGAAACAAACCAATCTATTATCCAAAGCTTTCGAGAAGATGTACAATGAAGATTTGCAATCTTCCAAACCTCTCATGATGAACAATACTTTCTTTCTCTCAAGCTTCTCCAAGAATTTCTCTCTCACGATTATTTTAACAATAATCATTAAATCTCTCAATCCTTACTTTGTAAACCCTATATTTCATGCTTATATAGGTATATACATACTTAGGGCACTTAGACATGCAATTACAATCAATAGATCTGCTTTAATACTAAAATTAGATCTAATTCCCGTGAGTTAAATTAAACACTCACACATAGGTAACCGACGTTGTTTAGCCCCTAACCGATCTCGATTCCTCCTTTCCCGACCGATTATGGTCCCTTCATAATCGATGCTCAAGCTATCGTGCTTTCCTACAAGTTTAATATAACATGCTAATCTGAAGTAATTGAGCTCCACAACTCAACACCATGCCCCACCATTTTTTTGTAATAATTTATTCTAATTATGCAAATGTCGAATAATGTAAATGATTAGAAGGCCCATGCCCATATAACCATATATACGTAATTAGATTTGAGTGATGAATTAAATAAGTAATGAAGTTTTATGTTGCCTATATTCTTCTCTGAACTATATCATTTGTATTTTAATTTGTACCAAAATTATGTAAATATTTGTAATATCATGACAATGATGCAATGTTTTTTATGAAGTTTCCCTAGGATGGAAATGTCCAATTTGTGCCATATCATACTACTACGGTTTCATCCCTTAGTGGGTGATTCTATGCTAGAGTGAATTTGTTGGGGTTAGCACAAGGTTGTATAAATAATATATCAAATCTAAGCATACATGAAATAAAAGCGAGATATTCTACTAGAAGAAATATACAAAACAAGAGATATAAATCAACACCAGATTTAACATGGTTCACCTAGTGTGGGCTACATCCACAAAGAAACAAGCAAGATATTATCCAAAGCTTTCAAAAGATGTACAATGAATATTTACAATCTTCTAAACCTCTCATGATGAACAATACTTTCTTTCTCTCAAGCTTCTCCTTCTTCTCCAAGAATTCTTTCTCTCATGATTATTTTCACAATAATCATTAAATTTCTCAATCCTTACTTGTAAACTCTAGATTTCATACTTATATAAGCATATACAAACTTATGGCACTTAGCCATGCAATTACAATCAATAGATCCGCTTAATACGAAAATTAGATCTAATTCCCGTGAGTTAAATTAAACACTCACACATAGGTAACCAACGTTGTTTAGCTCCTAACCGATGTCGATTCCTCCTTGCCTGACTGATTATGGTCCCTTCATAACTCGATCTTTGGTTACTTTTCTTTCCTACAAGTTTAATAAAACATGCTAATGAAGTAATTGAGATCCACAACTCAACACCATGCCCCCACCATTTTTTGTAATAACTTATTCTAATTATGCAAATGTCGAATAATGCAAATGATTAGAAGCCGTGCCCATATAACCATATATCCGTAATTATATTTGAGTGATGCATTAAATAAGTAATGAAGTTTTATGTTGCCTATATTCTTCTACGAACTATATCATTTGTATTTTAATTTGTACTAAAATTATGTAAATATTTGTAATATCATGATAATGATGTAGTTTTTTTATGAAGTTTCCCCTAGGATGGAAATGTCCAATTTGTGCCATATCATACTACGATTTCATCCCTTAGTGGGTGATTCTATGCTAGTGTGAATTTGTTGGGGTTGGCATAAGGTTGTATAAATAATATATCGATCTAAGTATACATGAAATAAAATGGATATCCCTACGTAAGAAATATACAAAACAAGAGATATAAATCAACACAGTATTTAACGTGGTTCACCCAAGGTGGGCTACATCCACAAAGAAACAATCCAATCTATTATCCAAAGCTTTCAGAAGATGTACAATGAAGATTTACAATCTTCCAAACCTCTCATGATGAACAATACTTTCTTTCTCTCAAGCTTCTCCTTCTTCTCCAAGAATTCTCTCTCTCACAATTATTTTCACAATAATCATTAAATCTCTCAGTCCTTACTTCTAAACCCTATATTTCATGCTTATATATGCATATACAAACTTAGGGAACTTAGCCATGCAATTATAATCAATAGATCTACTTTAATACTAAAATTAGATCTAATTCCCGTGAGTTAAATTAAACACTCACACATAGGTAACTGACGTTGTTTAGCCCTAAGCGATGCTTACGAGATTCCTCCTTGCGACCGATTATGATCCCTTCATAACCGATGCCGGTTACGCTTGTGCTTTCCTACAAGTTTAATACAACATGCTAACTCAAGTAATTGAGCTCCACTACTCAACACCGTGCCCCACCATTTTTTACAATAACTTCTTCTAATTATGCAAATATTGAATAATGCAAATGATTAGAATGCCTCTTATGCCCATATAACCATATATCTCGTAATTATATTTGAGTGATGCATTAAATAAGTAATGATGTTTTATGTCTCCTATATTCTTTCTCGAACTATATCATTTGTATTTTAATTTGTACCAAAATAATGTAAATATTTGTAATATCATGATAATGATGCATTTTTTTTATGAAGTTTCCCCTAGGATGGAAATGTCCAATTTGTGCCATATCATACTACGGTTTCATCCCTTAGTGGGTGATTCTATGCTAGTCGGTGAATTTTATCCTTGTTATGTATTTGTTCTCGATTTTTGAGGATTCATGTCTTATAAAAACATGTATTTGAAACTCTTAAGTTTCCAGTGCCATTTTATATGTATAATATACCAAAATGAATGCCTCGTATTTTGAGGCACATGGATATATCCATAGAGAATTTTACTAAAAAAATTATGTGTGTAACCATGTCGATAAGTTTAATAATTTGTATTGGATCACATAGAAGGATATTGTGGTGGCCATACTTAGGAACCTATTCCTACAAAGGAAGTATATATTTCGGATACCATGGTGCACAAAGAAAACAACACACAATAAACAAAAATTGTAATAACAAACATGTATAAGAGTAAACAAAGTACTACGGAAAAATAAAAGTAGACCAAATATAACATGTAAAAGAGTCATATCAAGGCATATAACCAAAAACATGGGACACAAATGTGTCACAAGATAATTGCAGATGAAGGAACATAGGTTACATATAAAGTTGTGAGAATATGGGCCAAGATCGGGAATTGATAAAATATGAATATACAAAGAGAGTAAATTTGTGAGAGAGAGGAACCAATCATGAGTGAAAAGATAGCTTATATTCATGAGAAATATAATTTTATAAGAGGTTTATAAATAAGAATTGGGAAGTGTAACCGCCACCTAAAAATGTAGAGAAGTGTAGCTCCCATTTATCCATATGACACCTAAGTAAGTTAAATACATGTATATGAAGAACCATGCAATGGAATACAAACCTACACTAACACCCCCTTAAACATAAATTAGGTAGGTAGAATAAATGTGTCTTAACAATAAGGCCCAATGAGGCACCCAAGTACATAGTAAATCCCTCATAAAGTGGATAAAAGGAGAAAACCTATAGGAAAAAATCCTCCCTAAATATAGAAAAGATAAGAACACAGTAAAATATTCCTTAATAGATAACCCCATATAATAATATAGAGAACCCCCTAGAAATAGAGAGAAATAAGAGAAGTATATAAGACTAGCCATCCCCCCAAAATATGAAGGCTCATGAACTCCCAATAGATCTTGCAGATAAGGAAGTCTATTGTCAATAAAGAAATCAATGACAATTGTATCCAAGTAAATAATGCTCAATGAAACACTAAAATAATGTGGATCGAAGGTAGAGGCAATGAAGAATATCTCTATATACTGTTCAATAAAGCAATTGATCAAATATGGTAAGTGTTGAACATATATGAAATGTCCTAATGAAGTGGATCCTATAAAACAATGAAGAACCCTATTTTGAGAATCACTCAAAGTGCTCAAGGAAGAAAATCTTAACTCGATGAAATGACGGGTGATGGAGGAATTTCCTGCAAGAGGAGACTTATGTCCTCAATTGTGTCATTTGGATAAAAAATTTGGGACTCTACAAAAAAATTATGATAGGCATGAGTCCCAATGAGGTGAATAAAAAGAAACATATGATCCTATTGTAAATAATCATTATAACCCTTAAAGAAGCATATATGAACTTTAAAATAGTAACATGAATCTGAGGTGAATGCTTATGATCTTTCTATAAAGAAACATTGGAATCCTTAAAGATGTGACTCTAAACTCTAAAATAATAAGTATAGGGTGAATTTCTTGATCTTTTTATAAAGAATCTTGAAAGCTCTCAAAGAAGAAAATATGAACTCTGAAGTAACAATAGGTACATGGGAAATTTCATGATCTTTTTATAAAAAATCACTATAATATTTTAAAGAATTGACTTTGGACTCTAAAGTAGTAATAGGTATAGGAGGAATATCGTGATCCGACTATAAATAAGAACATGATGCTATCAAAGAATAAACTCTCAAATCTGAACTCGAACTAGTAAAAAGTAAAATATAAATGTCATTAACTCTAGATGAGGTGTTAGAAGTAGGAGGATCAATAGCGATATTATTATCATTCACATATAAAGGATTTTATGAAGATACATCAGTTTTAGATGGACAATTATGGTCTTTATACAACTGTTAGATGAATGTCCAAGCAATGTGTTGGCATATAGATTTGCACTCATGAAAATGGAATGCAACAGTATGGGCACAAATTCCCTCCTCATTGAAGGTGAGGCTGCCTTTATTGAAAACCAAAATTGTATTTACATTTGTGCATTCAAAATTATACGTGGGGGTGTTTTGGAACATCAAATGGAAAGAAGTGTGAATGAGGAGATGGAATGGAATGAAGCAAAGAAATGGTAAGGAATGAATGAAAGGAGCACAATAATTAGGCAAAGACAAAGGCTAATATTTCATAAAGAAGAACAATGAGTAACTAACCCAAATAAAGCAGAGTTTGAATCAGTTAAACAAGAAAAAGTAACAGGGAACACACACGGGAAAGTAAATATCGTGAGCTTGATCACTTTGTGAACAAGAACAAATAGATTAATAGTGTTGACAATAAGATCCAAGACAATATTCGCATGTAACATTTAAAACACTAACATCTAATGAATATAAGAACATCAAATACTACAAGAGATAATGAATGAGACACACAATTCATATTTCATTAACTCTAAAATGTCTTCACAAAAGAACACAAAGTTTCTTTCCTTGAAACAAAGCTTGCAAACAAAAATATTTTCTTCTCCTCTCTCAAAGTCACCCTTACAAATGAGCCCCTAACTTCCTTTTATAACCCAAAAGTTGGTTACAAAGTAGTTAGGGTTTAAATGAACATTAAATTAGGGCACCCTAAGTGACTTTGACTTTTTCAACTAACTTGAATAAGTCAACATCATTTTATGACAATTTGAAAGTCACTTTAGGAAAAGTAGATAAATAAAGGGAAATGGGTACATGTGGACCCCACTTAGATGACTTGGACACACACATAGACATCCTAGTCAGATATGCCACCTAGATCAAGACACTTGGGATCAATGCCTTATCCATTGGGCCAAGAGTCCTCCTATCCCGATTGTACATGAATGAACTCATTGACCATGCTCCGCAATCCTCCATATGACAAGAGAGCCGAACTTGAAACTTGAGCAATTCATTCACTCTCTGCTTGAGAAACATCCTGGTGTGAGAAATTTTGTCTTCATTCATATTCCCATTCACAATTACACACAATTCTCCACATGCTCTGAATACCTTTTCATGGTGAATTCTTCATTTGTCGCGAGACCGTAGTCGTTACGCCACCTTGGCTTGTCAAAATCTAGCTCTTGATATTTTTCCATTGAGAAGATATTACAATATTCAAGATTGTAATTCACTTCCTTGAGTTATGTCTTTCATCTTTGTCACCATTCCGAAGTGTTCCCATTATGATATGCTCACGATCATCCAATTCAAGAATGCTCCAACTTTAATCTTTGTGACCGATGAAGTGTCACGCCCACTGCTAACTGAGATTTGACATGACATGCTTGAATGATGTGGCCTTACTTTATGATCTACACAATTGCACTTGTCATTGGTCCTAGTTTTTCGGTGAATAGAACTGCCACAATGATCAAGTGAAGACAATTGATGTAGACAAGCTTCTCCCATTATTGATCTCTGCCGATAACCATGGCTTTTGAATCCTAAGAGATCTTTGCCAATAGTTATGAATTATAACACATAATGAGGAAGCCATATGTGTGACCCATTGGTGTTATTGAGAAGCACCGATGCCGCGGAGATGAGGTTGAGAGCTCACACGAAGTCGGGGTCACCAACTTGAGAGCTGTTGGAGTTGAATTTCCACCTTGTGCAAGTGTCGTAATGCTCTGCAAGTGATGAGCAATTCAGGAATTTGTAGGGACACTGGGAAGGCTGTCATGTGTGAGAGACCACTTTGGAACAAGCAGAAAATTTTGACTCGCCTTCGATTGATATGCGATCGTGGAACCAACTTGCCTGACGTGTGCCAAGTTCGTATCGATGATGTTATCATACTCACGAATCACGGCGCGAGGTGGGTAGAATTCCTGGAACTCATACCACAACACCACTTTGTTTGGAGATGACATGATTGTGAAGACGTGACAAAAGCTTGATTTCTAGCTATTACTTCCAGACTTCAAAACTGAACAAATTGCCTCTGAAATTGCCTTGGGAAAAATAGCAAATATTGTTATGAGAAACTCTCACTAGATGAGGGAGTTTATTAAGGTACCACAAGTTTGTGTGTTAGAGGTTTTTTTTCAAATCAAATTCTTTAGTCAAATATTACAGGTCAAGTTGACTCTTCTCAAAAGCAGAGATAGGAAAATACCCGGTGTAAAACTATGAAAATTGCATTTGGTTTTAGCTTGAGAAAAATGTCAAACGTCACCTTGGGCATCTACAACTTGGAAATGGAGCATATGAAGGTGGATACAATCTAAAAAAAAATCCTTTTCTCTTGATGATCATCCAAGTTCAAAATATAAACTCTCAAAGTGAGTCACCTTGACAGGTTGAATATTGTGCGTGCGGTGAAATCAAACAAATTGCGTTTTATTTGGCTCCGTGGAAAATATCAAATGAGGTGATGTACATTTAAAATTTGTCAAATAAGCACATGAATGTGGGGAGAATTCAATGAACCAAAATTTTCTTCTCAAAAGTCAATCAGGCCTAAAATACGGATTCCTAAAGTAGGCCTTTGATTGAAAGTGAAGCGCATGTACGAAAAAATCAAGCAAAATGAGTTTTACTTGGGTTCATGAAAAATATCAAATGAGGTGTTGTGCATTTGAAATTTGGCAAAGGATTACATGAAGATGGGGAGAATTCAAAGAAACAAACCATTCTTCTTGAAAATCACTCAACTTTGAGATATCAAGCTCCAAAGTTGATTACTTCGACAGATACAACTCACGGTAACCTTCATTCCGCATCTATTGTTTTCTTCATTAATTTCATTTTTGTGCTGATATATATCTTGTTTGATATTTTGTTAAATGGTTCATGTGATTTCTCTTCACGCACAATTCTCCTCTTCTTGCAATTGTGTGGCTTTGACTACCTGGTTTTGGCATGTTGGATTATTCTTTTTTTTTTTATTGTTGGATTGTCTTCTTTCTTTCCCACGTGGTCTCCTTTCTTTGTTGGACTGGACTTTGCCTTCTAAAAACCTGTGTGAACTTTGCTTTGGGCTGAGGCTTGATAAATATCTCTTTGGCCAATGCGTTGAAAATTGTTGCATGCGTGGGCTTTTTGTTTAGTTGCGTGGAAACTTGTTTTCCTTGGACTAGTATTCCTCCTTTCCCATGTGAACAACTATTTCTTTTATTTCTTTTTATTGACTGTGTATGCTTCTCTTCCTCTGTTTGTGTTGGCTGGTGCATGGATTCTATTCTTCCTGTTGTCTATGTGTTGAACTTATTCATTTTATTCCTTTCTTTGGACGTGGGTTGTGTATGAATCTTTTTATTTGGACTTTTTCCTTTTCCTTGGATGTGGGAATTTCTTTCTTTTTATGCCCAATGCGTGAGTAGATCTAATCCTTCCCTCTCCTACTACACATGGCCTGTCTTGCTTCTTTTTGGACTGCGTGGATCTCTTAACGCAAAACCTGCGTTGGAAATTGCTCGAGTTCTGTGAAGAAAAAAAAGAAAGATGCATGGTGATTCTCGCCTTGATGATTCTCATCTCTGCTATTGGCTACACCAGGTTCCATTGGTCTCATTTTTCTTGGCCGGATAGCAGAATGCTTCCAATGGTGTTGATATCTTATTCTTTGTTTGTTTCTTTATGCATCGGTTGTTTTTTTGTTGTTGCTTTGTCGGTTGTTGGTTTTTACTTTGTAGACATTTTTCGCCGTCGGGCTTAATCGTTCTATCTAGATTTTGATCCATCTCTTGTGCTTTAACTTTCGATTAAGCCGAGCCTTGGTGTACAAGGGTATAGTCCCTTTCGAAAAAACTATTTGCGATAATAATTAAAAAAAAAAGATGCGTGGGAATATTTGTATCTTAGCAAAACCTATCCTCTTACGCGAAAGGACCGTTATTTCTTCTTATCATCACGTGGAAATGTAGAGGAAGAATGTTTGTGATAAACTCTCCTTCCTTGATCTCTTTGTGAGGGATGTGATAAAAATGTTTCTCAGGAAATACTTCTACAAAGGAAATAAGAAGAAGTTAGATATAAGAATTTGGAAATAAAAATCCCTAACTTCTTACCCACAACTTTTTTCAACTGATTCATGGAGGATTTGTTACGTGAATTAAAGAAGCTTCCCCGTAGTTTCGTCTCTTTGTTCCCGTTGAAATAACCAATTTCCCTTTCTTCAGGTAGTGGGCATTAATTACTAGGGAAATATGAAAAAAAAACTTAATCATTTTCCTGTGGTAGTGGCAAAGCAGGGTGGAAAATCTCATTTATTTCCCCATGTGGGAAATTGGGAAATATTTTGCCATTTTGCCATCCGGTTGGGTTGGCAATCAGTAGGAGAAATTCCACAAGTGGAAAAAAAGATTTTGCCAGGAAGGGAAATCCAGGTGTGGAAAGCCAATTTGGCATTCCGTAATTGGAAGCGGAATTTTAATTTCCCCTGACAATAATAAAAAACTTGTCGATTGATTTTCAATAAATATTAAATTAATATTTATTTAATTAAAAACCCCAAAATTTAATAAAAATAATTTTATTAAATAAAAGGGTAATAAATTAATTAATTAATTATTAACGCAGTTTGCGACCTGGCGGGAGAATTTTTCACTCAAAATGGACGAAACGAAAACCAAAACGATCACGAGAATAAGATGATCATGGCGAGGGTGATAAATCACACAAAAAGAACACTTTTGATTTTTTTTTAAATTTTCACGTTTATTGATTTTGCAAATTCAAAATCAGCTAATAACCTGATGAAAATGCACTCACTTTGTACACAAGTTGATTCTAAATATCCTTAGAAATAGTGAGGCGTGTTAGTCTATAGACCATGTCATTTTTTCTACTCAATATTTTGTTTATAGTCATTAGGATCAAGAATAAGTCCAAGGAGATAATGAGTGCTATCTTTAATAAGAAATTATCTTGTATCTATTATTTTCAAGACAAATAGTTACATGAATTTATCCGAGAGAACAAAATGATGAAATTTAATACCAAAACCCATGATGAAACCCCTAAAATGGAACTTTATTTTAATTCGTTATTATATTACCTCAAGATATGACACTTTCTAATCTAGTAAAAATACATTTATTCAAGGTATAATTTTTTTCTATAGGTCTAAAAAATAAATGAGAGTAACATCATTTTGAAGATATCAAATAAATACACACTTAAAAAAAATAACACCTCAAATAGAGTTTCAGACATAAAGTTATGGATTTTACAAGATCCTTACTCTTACAAAATTTAGCACTTGATCCTACACCTTAGAAAAAATATTCACACTTCTCAAGGTAAGCCCCTTGCGATAGTATTGACTAGGAGATAAATACCATGTGACTAGGGGGTAAGGTTAGGAAAAGTGGTTGGGTGGCCTTCTCTAAAATTAAAAATTTGTTGAGAGTGATGTCACCTTTGGTGGGATTGTGCACTTTATTATCAAACTATGTGATCGCTTATCAAAACTTAGGGTTATCTCTGTGCCTCCTTATCATACTTATCATATAGAATCATGCCACATTAAATTGTTTGCACCACGGGTGCCACTATCATCAAGCAACAAAGAAAACAAATATGTATAATTTTCATCCAATAATAATGTGAGCACATAGGTATAACTACCACAAATTAGCTACATTAGTACAATGCCGAGTAACAAAGAAAGTACACAAGTACAACTACATACTGATAAACAAAGCAACTACAACCACTACTAACCAATAATATAGGTATATACAAAAATCATAAGAAACACGGGTGCGATAAGCAAGATAGGTACACTTTCCATTAACCACAATCAGATAGATCTGATGACCAACCTCAATAAAGAATGTATCTATTAGATTTATCAAACTAAAAACAACCACTAATTTTATAGAAAAACCCATAAAACTCAAACTTTGGTGTAGTATGGGATACCCCCAAATAGCCCAAGATAACTAAAAAAACTTGAAAAATATTAGATCGGCCCACTTTAAATAACACTTGAGTTTACTATTGATCATAGGGTTTTGACATGATCTAGACTCAATGACATAGTTTGTTTCTAAAGGGAATGTATAAAATTAAGCCCGTCCTTCAAAACCACCTATTTCCTTCACTCTTTTTATTCTCAGATTATCCAAATCATACAACAAGAACATCCCAGAGATCAAAGGATATGTAATAACAAGCTTGAAATAACTCAAGATTCAACAAAATAAACACAACAAAACAATGACATTCGATTACTAGAACGAGCTATGATACCATGTGAGAATGTGGGCCAAGATTGAGCATTGCTAGAATATGAATGTACAAAGGAGTAATTTTGGGAGAGAGAGAGGAACCTAACACAAGCCAAAATATAGCTTGTATTTATAATGCATGAGAAAATAGATTCTGATAAGTGTATAAATCGAAGTGTGGAAGCGTAACCTTGACCTAAAAAGGTGGAGAACTATAACTCCCACCTATCCACATTGACACTTAAGAAAGATAAATACATGCATAGGAAGAACCATGCAATGGAATAAAAACCTACAATAACATAAGCAAGTACTCACACATAAAATAAGACCAAAAATGTCACATAGAAAAAGGAATAGAGCCATAAACATGGGACACAAAAGTGTCACAAGAAAATCATATGAGGCACATAGGCCACATACAAAGAAGAATGCAATAATTCAAACCATCGAGAAACAAAGTAATCTAGTAATTAAGTAGGTGAATCACATAGAAAATATTAGTCAAAAGGAATATAAAACTATATATGTTAGTACTACAAAAGACACATGTGTTGTCTTGTTAGTCTAAAAAAAAATGTATACACAATATAAGTAATTGAGCATAATGAGGAAGTGAAATTAACGTAATGACACAAAATAATATGTATAGTTTGGGAGATTCCCCCTAAATGATCATATTTATTGGGAAGGGACTAGGATGACACCTATAATTGTGTATCAATTTATGTGTGTCATGCGTGAAGCTCAACATACCTCATGAATGTATGTGTGTAAAGAGCATATAGAAAAATATGATATATATCAAACCAATCATGAAAAATAACATATGTAAAGTAACAAGCCATCCAATCAATTCATATGTAAGTTGGGATTTTATATTTATGTATATTTGAATCTTTTTGTATGATGTTATAATTTGATTGTTTTTGTACTTTGAAAATTAGCTAGGTATAGATAGGAGGTAGCACAAGAGCTACCCAACGAGGGCCTCATTAGGAGGTAAGAAAAATTCATTAGATAAAAGATGCTCATGCCTTAATTGTGTCACATTTGTAGTAAGAGATGGATAATATTTAGAAAGATATAGTTGTGTAACATTCATAGGAGAAAAAGTATGTGCTGACTTGAGACCTATGAGTCTTGAGGAGAGAGAGAGAGAGAGAGAGAGAGAGAGAGAGAGAGAGAGAGAAACTAGAAATAATATGTGCGATAGGAGAACTAGAAGTATTAAGCTTTGAGAAGTTTTTTTGAGCTCATTTTTAGGCACGACTCATTTGCCCCAGCTCACCAAGATGGGAACTTAGATAGCCCTCAAGCTCGCCCATTCTTTCATGACCTATCCGCTTGCATTATTATTTACCTACTACCTTCATGATTCAGTTTGTTTCCTATCATCCTCCACATTCATCTATTATACCTTCCTTTCTCTTGCTTTTGACTAGGGCCATTGTATCCCTACTCACTCTACATTTAAGTCTATTTTCCTCCTTGATATTTTTCATGCATTGGTTATTTTCCCTAAGCTCGTCCTTACATGGACCTTGCATTGCTTCTCTGGACCTCCTACATTATGCCAACCTCGACTTGACTTGACTCATTGGAATTGTGCTATGTGGATTATTTGTTTGTGTCACATCCTCCTCGCGTGCATCAATTTATATGGATTACTCACTAGTTTTCTGTGGTAAATGCCTCTACCTTACCTCATGGATATCACTTGAATGTTTAGAGCTCACCATTGATATTCTTGATTGGCTCTTGAATCTCCACATGGAGAATAATGCTGTTGCCAGTAGAACCAACTCATCCACTCAACGTTTCCCATTTGAGATGTTGCATGGAGAACCTCATGCTTGCTTTACGTGGTGTTGCGCTTGGCTTGTTAGTGTTCAACGCATAGCCCAAATCCTAGATCATATGCTCCCAACTCGGTGTGGTACTCACCTTGACCAACCCAGTGCTCAACTCGGATAGAATAAATCCCGGCTTGCTAACCTCCCACACAACTCGGTCTCCACCCATCTTGATAGTTGCTTGACCTTGACTTGCTTTAGACAACTCACTAATTTGAGATATCTCCTCACCCAAAAAGGTAATTTTTTTCCCTTTTTAAACTTGGTTTTTAAATTTAGATTAATTAATTTTAATTAATCTTATCGTAAACTAAGAAAACATTTAATTTTTAAAGGGAAAATACTATATTTTTTGGATCTAAAATAGGGTTATTGACCTTTTCTGAGCCCCTTATTTTTCCACTAATAATTGTAAGTGCTCTTCTTCACTTGCTGGTTAGTGAGGTGCCCACCACAACCTTGCAACAAGAGCGCCTCATTCTCATCCTTCTCTTATTTGCTTACTTTTGTGCTTGTTATCATGATTCATTACACACATATGTGTTTATTGTGGTCTCCACACTTGTGTGATATTTCATCAATTACAAGGTGAGTGACCAACTTCTTTACATCGCATGAACCCTTGGGTGTAAGTAACACACTATTTATAAAGTGTTGCAATTAGGGGGTGTTTATTTTGTGTGGTTCCTTTCTTTTCACCATTTTTTTACTATCACTCTTATCTACTATGGATGTCAATTTGGTTGCTCATTACCTTTAAATATCACGAATGAAAACTTTATATGGTCTTGTCTTATAAAACAAAGAAATCTACCGAGATAACTATGGGAAAACAAGATCAACCAATAGATGCTACAAAGAAAGAAAAATGGTTTAAAAAAGGTGATAAATCCATTTGTTTTTTTGTGTCTTTTCGTGTCTCCAGAATTTTGCTTTCATATTAACTCAACCAAAACACCTAAGGAAGTTTGGGATGCCTTAGATTTTTTGGAAAACAAGATGAAATGAGAGGGCATGAATTGGAAAATGAGTTAATTGGTCTTAACCCTAGCATTTTTGACACTCTCTAGAAATTCTTCACCAAACTAAAATCTATAATATCACAACTGAAAGATTGTGGAATTGACAAAAAGGACTCACAACTCATTATTTCTATCCTCGCCAAACTTGGTCCTGACTACTCCTGTTTTTGTATTTACCTTCCATGCAACAAAAAAGTCACTTGGTGAAAGTTAAACTATACCATCCTTTAATGATTTTATTGATTATTTGACTAGGGAACATGATAAGCTAATTCAAATGGGTACTCTAAAATCCAAAAATCCCATGTTCTCATAATAGGTCATGACAAACTGAAGGCTTCAAAAGAGAAGAAACAAAACAAAAGGATCAATCCAATAAATCTAACACTTCCACTTCCTCTTCTAGTTCTAAACCTCCCAAAGAGAAAATCAAATATGGGTACTACTTTGGTAGGCATGATGAAGAATTTTTTTAATAGAAGAAGATTAACCTCCTCACGATTATTCTTGAGAAGAAAAACATAGGAGTTCCCAAGACTCTTAAAACATCTTCATCAACTCATGAATGTTATAAGGAAAAAGATAATGGAAAGGGGAAAGGTAAAGAGGAAGAAAAATAAAAAGAATTAAGTAAGGAGAAAACAAAGGGAAGATATTTAGTTGCAACTATGTCACGTAATTCTACATGGGTTATTAATTGGGTGCATCTCATCATATGACCTCATCGAGAAATAGATTTTTATTCATTAGATCCATGTGACATGCCTTTTATTTGGCTAGGCGATGACACTTCTACACCAGTTTTTAGGAGAGGGTATATTGAATTGAATCGTGGAAATTTCGACAATGTGCTTAGTTTTCCTTCACTTACAACTAATCTCTAATCTGTTTATCATATTACTCATCTTAGTCAAGGCATGCAAGTTGAGTTCACTTCAGATTCTATTTATGTTAGAGAGCTACACAGTGACACTATCATTATATTTGGTACAATTGATCACCACACTCAGCTGTACTCATTTTCTTTGTTCCTCTTTCGATTCTTCATATGACTCACCTAGATTTGATGATATTTATGAGCTCAAAAAAAAATGATGATGATGAATTATCTTATAGCATAGTTGATTTTCATAGTGATGAGGACTTACCTCCACCATCCAATTAGCACCTATCACATCTTTAGGAGTTATTTCTTGATCCACCTATTTATGGTCTAGTACATAATTTTAGGAGCATGCACTTTGATTCAAGACTCATAGAACATCGAGAATTCCACCTATATATAGTTCAAGACATTTCAAATTCCTTCTTCGCCACTGCTTTGGATTCACCATCCCTTCATGGAGTAGTTGGCACTTCTACCTCATATATGGAGCATCGTTCACTGGATGATAATAACACCTTGTCACTTTGGGGCATTCTTATTGTTCACTTGGTATAGGGTGGCTTTCGAGAGGTTCTTCTTCTTGGGAGGATGGATATAATTTCTTCTTGCCCTCATCTTCTTCTTGAAGAATTATTGTAGTTTATACATAGGTACCTTATCGTGGAATTTAATTTCTAGGACCCATTTTATGCATCTTCTTTAGTTGTTTATGGAGTCTTCTATCTCTTGTAAGTGGATGTTTTTCCCACTAGGTTTTCCTCCATTACTTGAGATATTTATTTTACATGGGTACCTCATCAAGCATAGTGTATGAGACCCATTTCTTTATCTTTTTCTAACTTTCCTTGCCTCATCCTAAGTTATGATGAAGGGGTGTTAGTGTGGGGTATTTTTTCATCTTTTATTCATTAATTAGGTGAATTTCCACCTTACAAGGTGAGTCATATCACTTAGGTGAGATCATAGGTCATTAGGTGTCATTAGGAGTTATATGACATATTTTTTCATAGAATCTATCATATGTGTCAGTGTGCATCATACAAGAGTTACATTCTATTTCTAGAATGTAACTCCTCTTCTCCATTATGGAGGTATGATAGGTATTACATTGGGAGTTACACAACACTCCTATTTGTACCTTTTCATTTTGATCTATGAGAATGAGTAGACCTATTTTATTTGCATGCACATTCTTGTGATTGAATTCTTTCTTTCATCTTGGAGCTACTTCATGTCTCGGTTCAAGTGTAACTTCTTTGATGTGCACACATTCCTTCTTGATACTCATGTTTCCTCACTATCACAATGATTAAATCAATGTGTTGTAATAAGCATGTGAGGCTTTTAGTAGCATATGATAATTGTTACAAGAATCCATAAAAGTCTATAACTCTTAAGGTAGAGATAAGGATTAGTAATCCCATTAAAAATTTAAACTTAGGCATGACAAATTCTATAGGAAAATGGTATTGGAATATCTTATAACATAACGTATATAACATTTCGATCAATATGTGAATTATAAGATTTACTTTCCAAGGATAAAACATATGCCTTGTGTTTTAAGGAACCTATGACATGCATCAAGGAGATAAATTATCGATGAGGGATAATATAGGTTTCAAGAGTCTCATTAAGTTTTTGTAATTTTAAATTAAAAGTAGACATTGAAATACTATTTATCCTAAAGGAAGTATGAGGTAACACATCATAACTAGGAACATCAATATTATGCAAAGGTGGAGTATTATGAACCTTAGGCTTGGATTTATAGTGTAGATATAAAGAGACATCATAATTAGGAACATATAGTTATTTTGAAATAAACCTATCAGAATGTATAACATTTGTTTCCATACAAGGATGAGTAGAAGTATCTTCATTAACATGTTTAATTCCCTTAAGATGAATAAAAGGAACACTAGCATTTTCCACATTATCAGCTATAAGAGGAAGGAAGAGACATACATAAGTATATCATTGTTGCATTCATTAGGAAGATAAGGGACATGTAGTCACTAAATCATGCACTTACTATGTACATCTAGCCTCTAAATACTTCATTTATATGTATGATTCCTAAGAAGAGAACTAGTCATTAACAACTCTTTCACTTTACTTTGAAATTGATTTTATCCTTTTCATCTTTATTGCTTGATGTTTTTGATTGAAAACTTATAGTTTTACATACCATCTGATATCCTAATCAGCTCTGATTTTACTATTTAAACTTTTGAGCACATTGTATAGGACCACTCATTAGGGACATGAGTGCCCAGGTGCTATTGTCCCCTCTAGGTGCATTTGTCCTCCTTATCTTTTTTTGATCTTTCGAATGTTACTTCTTTCTTGTATTATTTTATCACCCTTGGTTGGAATTTCACTTGTTAATGAAAAAACTTAAGCAAAGGAATCATATATATACATGTCTTATTTAACCTCATTAAGAGAGAAAACATTTAAGAGGCACATACTATTATAAGGAGCTAATATTTTCTATCTAATACACCAAGGACTGCATACTTCACTGCATAAGAGGGTTTATTTTGAATTCCATACCACACATTTACATTGGGACAAAGTAGTTGTAGCTTCTAATATTCTTTATGTGATTGGAATTAGTGTATCCTAGCTAAAGGGATACTGTTTCAATCACACACACACAAACACACTATAACTATATTAAGTCTAAATTGTAATGTAATGATTGGCATTAATCACATTGGGGTGACCATGAGGTCACTCTAACTCAAGAATATGCATATTTTATTCATGTAATGTGAATTTGAGTATTGTGTAGGTAACTAGGGTTTATTTTATAGGTTTAGGTACCAAAAAAAATGAAAGCCGATGCAACATATAATGAATAAGTAGTGACACTAAATGACATAGAAATAGTTATATGCTAAGTATTTCCATAAAAACCAACACCTAAAATAGACATTAACACCTGGTTTGCCTATCCCATTCCAAGTTTGTTCTATCATGTAAGTTTCCATATTATAGTTTAGGACATAGAGCTTGATAGCCTAGAACCTACCCTTCCGGATCGGTCTCCATTTCTGAATTAGTTCGGACCTATAGTTACAAGATGAGTCATTCTCTAAACCATATCTATCACTCTTTCTTGCATTTATTTTTCTTGATCCGATTAGTAGTGTCCTTACATTAGATTTATTTATTTTAAATCATTTGGTGAACCCAACCTCTTAGATACCCATTGTGGATCTCTCCTTTTATGCCCATTATTCGTAGTGGATGCTTTGAATCCCTAACCTATATAGATCTTTCCATATCCACTTGGTGATGTCCTTCTCCCATGGTTGACCCCATCAATGAAAAAATTCTTGATAATATTAAGCGAGAACCCTCTTGAGGTCATAGAAACATCTAAAAATGAACATTCTAGGATGAATATTCCAATGTCAATCAAGCCCAATTGGATGCTCTTACCAATTTTTTTCTCAGTAGTGCATGATAATCGACCCATGTTACGCATATCCTTGATGTTGTATTAGATTTCCATCATGCTCATGGTAATATTACCCATAATAGTATTATTTTTACCATGAGACTCTTTACTATTAATACTACTACTATCTTGTTTAAGGTGTTTTTGGTTAGTCTTTATTAAATGCATAAAAACCTAAAACTCAAATAAGTAGGGATTACGATACTTGCGAAAATTACAATGTCGGGATGATTGAATGTGAATAGTGTGAAACAATGCTTCTCCTTTCACCGAGTGAGAAGACTGTAAGCAAAGATAGATAAAAAGATATTAAGTTTCGATCTCGGGAATCCAAAGGACTGCTGAAGGATGTCAACCCGTTTGATACAATTAAGCTATGTTGATAATGATAAGGTAGATAAATGATAATGAAGATAAAATTTAAGGGGGATAGTGAGACCTTGTTCGATCTCGGGAATCCAAAGGGACTTCCTTGAAGGGTGTCAACTTGTTTGATACAATTAAGTTATTTTGATAATGATAAGATAGATAAATGATAATAAAGATAGAATTTAAGGGGGATAGTGAGACCTTGTTCTATTTAGTATGTGGCATAAGCTAGGGTGGTGGTAAGCATGAAGTCTTCAAAGTAGTTGTACTAGAAATATTTAGTGGATTCTCGATCTTCTTGGAGCATATCGGTATGATACTTGATGTATTTAATGTTTGATGTGAATGTAATAGATCACAAGGTGCGATCATGGAGGATATAAAAATTCTCCCACATGAATGGTTGCTAGATGATCAGAAGATTGTATATGCTAGTGATGGGATGAGAAAGAACTAGAACAATCATCAACATAACATACATATTGTAAATAACTTGTTAGATCCAAATCGAGATAGCTATAAATGTATTGATGCTATAAATGATAATAAATGATAGAGATTGATAGAAATGGGATAAATGGTGATCCGAGGTGAAATAATTATTTTGATAAAGTAATTAATAAAATAGACAATGAGATTGTCTAGAAACAGGAATGATGCTAGGATAGATTACAAAAATTCTAGAGGTTGTGAAGTCCAAAAAGAAAATATTTAGATGTATTTGTAAGAATAATGATAAAAAGAGGGCTATGAATTCCGATTGATGGAAATCGGGGTCGATGAAATTACGTAGAAAATGTTTGGCCTTGAAAAAAAGGTTGATGAAATAGATACTGATAAATGATAGATAAATTCAACAATGTTGGGATAAACTAGAAACATTATAGAAACCTATAGGATTCTAAAAATGAATATTCAAAGTTGTTTGGAAGGATAATGAAATAGAAAAATGTCTGGTAATCGATTGTGAAAATTGGGGATTGTCAACGATCTTTGTGGATATTACAAACTTTGTAAAGGTAGTTTAAATGACCTGGATTAGAAGCGAGAACTTAAGAGGTGTAAGTAGGATGGTGTATAGATATAGCTATAGACCATAAGCGATGTAAAACTAATTGATAAAAGGAAAAAAATGGTACTAACCTTGATGAATAGCCTGAAGGTGATGAAGCTCTTCAAAATATGATCAACAATATGATGAGGATATAGGTAGATTTGACCGGGGTGTATAAATGATCTTGGTCACAACAATGTTGTCATAGGTGTGACAGTTTGTCCTTAAGCTTGAATTTTGATTAACTGGAGAAAGGAGCTAGAGGTTGGCTAAATAGAATCAATGATGTTTGCAATGATGGCCAAAAATTGGGGATCTCCATCGATTTTACCACAAAGGGTAAAACCAACAAAGGGAAATATGAAAAAATGGTTAAAACCACTTGCCATCTGAGATATTAGGTTGTTGGGAAATGGTGGGAGGTTGGGGATTCAGGTTGTAAGAGGTTAGGGGTTGGGATAAGTATGGTAGAATAGGTTTGGGTTGTTTTGAGTGGTTAGGGGAGGGTAAATGGGTTTTAACGTAGGTAAATAGGATTTACAAAGGTAAATTACATGATACTTAGGATAGAGATAATAATGATAGGTAATGATAATTTTCTTGATGTGTGCCAGTCACCTAATGGTGAAAAGTGAGTGTCTACGTTTTCCCATTTTTGTTGAGTTGTCTATAGGCACATGTTACGAGATAAAAACTAGTGCAAAGATGCCCCAATCTTGTGATAAGGATATTGTGATGTTGTTCCCCCTCAAGCCAATGAGAGACTATATTGGTCATTAGATTGAAGAGAGTTGATTATTTGGATAGGGTTTCTTTAAGATGCTCCAAAATTTTGGTTGTAGTCTAAAATGACCATGCGTTGGAGGAGTTCATAATGGTAGTAATATTGGAAACACTTGGTAGGGGACGTATAACATGGACCACCTAAAGATGTGTGTTGTGGGAAGAATACTACATGGAGAGGGTCAAATGGGATTGATCTCATGGGGATGTGTTTATCTATGACACCAAGGGGTTAAAGGAAACATCCCTAAGGTGTTTGCATCTTGATATATGGTCAAAAATAGATTTATTGACAAGGTGTTGAGCATCAAAGAAAATGCATGAAGATTTTTTATAAAGGTTATGATGTGATAAAAGAGGTCTTGGTGACCAAAATTGATAAGTTTGTGTATAGAGGATAGAATCAATGAGGATTATGAATCGGTGTTGATTGGGATAGGAAATTGGTGGCAATTCGGGGTCTTTGACAATTTTAAAATGGAAAATATATAAGCCCAATGGCCGTGTGTATAGTTCATTTGTTATGCATTTAAGTGTAATTCAAGAGCTCGAATTGTGGTTTTCAAGCATTTTGAAGAGATGATGCTAGCAATAGCGGTGGGAAGAGGTAGAGGATGATGAAAGGGGTAAGCAAGTATGATTTTGTGTCTTATTGTGAGTTTTTTTGTTTGTTTGTTTTTTTTTTTTTGTTAATTTTTGAAATTTAGAGGGAAAATGTACGATCGAAAGCTGTTGTATGAGTGGTGGTAATAAGGTGGGTTTTTGATGATTATGTTAATGCATTCATCATTCGATCAGTAATTGATGGTGATTAGTGTGGTTTTATATAAATTTCTAACTTCGTATTCATTTGTGTGTTGTGTAGACAAGGGACACTATTTATATTCGGGACATAGTATTCGATATGTTTGAGAGGATCTAGTTTGATGTTAATGATGCAAAGTGGAATCATGTAGTAGCTATTGGATTGGTAGGATTTCACCATTACTAGTAGATACCTTGAGATGTAGGACTTTTGATAGCTTTGATTGACAGATGGGATCCAAGCACCAGGACATTCTAGTTCCCGATTGGTGAGATGACTATTAATTTTAAGGATGTATACATGATCCTCGGGTTGCGATTTAGGGTGAGTAGGTGGTACCGATCACCCGAGAGGCCTTTCTTTATACTATGAGATAGTTATATGGTGATGTTGTTGCAGAGATAGGGTATATAGTAGGAGGTTTCCACATTGAGTCCTACTATGATTGATATGCTAGGTAAATGGTTGATGTGAGTGATTATGTTGTCTATATCATGTTATGCATTTCCAAATCTAGGGGTGGTAGGTTTCCTTGGACACTTGTGGGTATTGTGGCCAAGATTATAGAGTGTCGTGCTATGTATTCCTCGGCTTTGTGCACTTTTAGATCATGTTTACCATGAGCTGCGGATGTTTGTAATAGGAAGGAAGTTTGGATTGGATGTGGGGTTTTTGCTAAAATGTTGTGCATATGAGAATATAGTTGTTATGAGCCCACCATGGCTACCATGGATGGTAGGTGACTTGGTGAGTTTGCGGTGTGATTTTTTAGATGGCATTTTGGTTAGATTTGAGATGATGGGGTTGAGCAAGACCAGACCTACTACGTTGATCGACTATAAGGTATGCTGTTAATGATGTAGTATGAAGGCCTTTATGTGGGGTATCTTGCATGGCCATGGATGGATCACAGAGTTAGGGGGTTGAGGAGGGTGATGTAGGTGTGGGGGAGGAGACAAGATATGATAGAGGCCATACAATTTCCTTGGGTGTGTCAACAATTTGGATTTCCCTAGTTGATTCCTAGTGAGCGATAGTATATCGACATGATGATGTAAAAGAGACTTACCTATCCGGTAGTGGTTGTGATGGGGTCACATGAGGAGGTAAAGGAGCTGGAGGGTATTGATGAGGATGATGATTGAGTGGAGGAGGGTTTCATGATTTGGTGGGTGTAGCGGTGGGCTGTTTGTGGAGATAGGGTTGGTAGGACACGAAAGGGGGTGGAGAGGAGTAGTAGTAGAGGGTAATGGTGGAGATGTTATGGCTAGCTGCAGTAACTCATGATATTTTACGGGGAGGAGAGGGATAGGCTGGTGGTCGAAGCATGACACCGCTCACTTGGAGGGTGATAGGTTGTAACAGGAGATAGATCATATCCGTGTAGAGTGTGATACATATCTAAAATAAAGATAAAGATATTGCTTTGTGTTAGGAGGTGATAGGGAGAAGTACAAAGAGGTGGGTATGGCTTGGAGGTAGCTGGTAGTGTGGCATAG
The DNA here is from genome assembly GCA_018340775.1 of Taxus wallichiana var. yunnanensis. NCBI lineage: Eukaryota > Viridiplantae > Streptophyta > Pinopsida > Cupressales > Taxaceae > Taxus > Taxus wallichiana. The sequence continues at coordinate 475,446,780 of CM031238.1, forward strand.
GGAGTAGGGCCTAGTGAAGATCATGAGATGGTGCTTGTGGAAGGAGTGCCAATGGGAGGAGGGTAGATGGGGCCTCTTGGTTTTGTGACCATTGAGTAGTATAGAGAGCTTGAAGAGGAGATGAGGTATTATGAGCACTTGGTTATAGAGTGCATCCTTGGTGTTCCTCATTATGCAGAGCACAAAGTGAGCGAGCATTGATCAACTCGACAAGTGACATTAACAAGAATAGGGAGTGTTTCATAGCCACGAGAGATCGGGGCTATATATAGGGGCCACATAGGTCAAGGCAGAGAGGTGTATTAGATTTTTATTTTACTACATGATATGTCGGCTTTGTATATGATTTAGATATAGATGGTTTTCTATATGAGCCTTTTTGAAGGAATTTTGTATAAACATTTGATGATATATATATGTGTGTGTGTGTGTGTGTGTGTGTGTGTGTGTGTGTGTGTGTGTGTGTGTGTGTGTGGTGTTTTTGGATTCATGTATTGGATTGAGTTATTTTGGTACTATATATCGTGTTTTGTTGATGAGATGTTTTTATATTATGACTTTAGATGAGTAATTATATGATTTGTCGATTTGGTGTTGTTATTGTATATGGGTTATGAGATGTTTTTATGAATTTTGTGATGAGTTGTTTGAAATGTCGAGGATGTGTTTGATTATGATATTAGATGCATAAATGTTAGATATTTGATATATTGATATGGTGTGATTTAAACATAGTGATCTTGATATACCCGTCGAAAATGTGCTTCAATTATGGTTAAGTATAAAATGTGGTTTGTTTGTTTTCTACACTAGATTTGATGCATATGTAACATCATGGTAAAATGTATGATGATGAAAATGCACTTTAGGTTGTATAAAAATGTTAACACATAACTACTAACAATTAGTCACATATAGGACCTTGGATATGGATGAAAGTATGGTTGTATACCTTCCTAGGACATGGGAAGGGTTGACATACATAGTTTTATGGGAGAGTTGGTTTTCCTTTTGATGACTTTGTAGGCTCATGCCCCAACTATTTTTTTCATTGACAAAACCGATCAATGTGGGAAGTTTTTTTGATGAGAAAGCTAATTGATACGGGAATCTTTTGATTTTAAATTTTTAAATTTTTAAAGGTTGATCTATGTAGGAAGAATTTTTGTAGTGATATGGGTATCCATCCTTCGAGAGAGTGGTATATAATTTATTTTTATTTTTAATAGATATCCATCCTTCGAGGGATCAATCTATATTTTGATTTGAAATTTATCCTTCGAGGGATCAATCTATTTTTGAAAATATGTTTGATAGCTATCCTTCGAGGGATCAATCTATATTTTGATAATGGGAATCCATAGATATTCTTGATTTGTTATTTTTATGTTGAGGGAAGGCCTAGTAGACCATTTAGAGGAGGGGAAAATATGTGTGTATAGACTACACATGTGTATCCCTTAGCATGTTTTCAATTGGTAGATAAAAGGTAAATGGATGTAATGATTGTGGGGTTCTTACTAATGAGGAAATTTTCCATGTGAAATATGCAATTAACAAATCCATGGTGTTCATATTTAAGGTCTTATTTTTAAGGTACTGATGGTAGACCACTTTCTTCCAAATTATTACAATGGTAAAATTATACGTTTGTAGCAAAGTGAGATATTAAAAGTGACTAATGTCATGATGGTAAATATGTTAATAGTAGAAAGGATATAAGTGAAAGACATACAAAGGTTCCTTTTCAGGTTTACCATTGAGAGAGGCAAAATGATAAGATACTAACCCATACTTATGAGTGATGACATATGGATCGATCTAGTTAGGGGAAAAATTTCCACATTTACTCCTTTCTAGAGTAGTGATATTTTATTTTCTTTTAGGACAAGATCACCAATGTTGAAGTCATGTTCTTTGACATGTTTTTATATACTCGTTTGATGCGATATTGATAAACATGATGATGTTGAGGGATGTTTGGTGGTGTTTATCTAATAATTAAAGTTGTGCTAGATGTTCTTGATGATAATCCTCATCAGAAATAAAATCACTTAGGGAAACTCGAGAGATGGGAATCTAAATTCAAGGGGTAAGACCACCTCGAGCCATATACTAAATAAAAGGGTGTAGATCCTATAGAGTACAAATACTAGTTTTGTAGGCCCAAAGAGAAAATGGGATTTGGAGATGCTAATTCTTGTCGGCTTGGTTGATAATTTTAATGAGGATTTGGTTGAGTGTTTTGTTAGGAGATTTTTCTTAACCATTTGGTTGTGGGTATTAAGGTGATGAAAAATTAGTTTTATTTTGAATGTGTCACATAATTTCTTCATTTCTTTTCTTTTTGAAATATTTTCCATTTTCAAAGTGATAAGTTTGTGAGGAATGCAAGTGACATATGACATGTTGATAGATGAAGTCGACGGTTTTATTTTCTTTAGAAGAGACCGAGGGAACAACCTCCACCCATTTAATAAAATATTTAGTAGCGATGATGATGGAGTGGTGTTGTTGTGATGAATGGGGGTTGATGAGGCCAATGCGGTTGATGTCCCATTATGAGAAATGCCATAGATCTTTAATGGGATGTAGGGCATGATGGGTTAAGCGAGTAAGATTGGAATGTTGTTGACATTTAATGCACTTTTTAACGTATGAAAAACAATATTTATTGAGGGTGGGCTGGTAATATCCCATCCGTAGGATGCGTTTAACAACGGATAAACCATTGAAATGTCCACCACATATGCCAACATAGAATTATTAGACAAATTTAGTAGACTCATGATATTTAAGGAAATTGTAGGAGGAGACTATAAAAACATGTTTATAACGAACACCACCTATGATGACATATCAGGTAGCGTGTTGAAGAAAATATATTTTATGTTTTAAGATAGATTTGAGGGAATTTTAGATTAAGAGACGTAATCATAGGTTTGAGTGTACTAGAGGTCAGTTTGATTTTCCTCAATAAGGTTAACAATGGGGATTTCATTGGTGTGATATGGTTGATTGAGTCTATGTATAATGATGAAAAATTTGGAATTGTTAGTTGATAATGGGATGAGTGATGGTAGGAAGCCATGGTATTCATTAACTTGTTAGAAGGGCGTGGAACTTTTTGATGGTGTATTGATCAAAATATTCTAAAAGGAATTCAACAATGGTTTTGTATTTTTGTAAAGTTTCGTTTTTACATTGATAAATTCCTTTGATTTTTTTCTAATTGATAATGAGTGAGAGTTTCCATAGATGTCAAAAATTTGAAAACCAAAAATGATAGCAGTTTAGAGACCCATGATAAGAACTTTTACTCATCCATGCTTTATTAGTGCATTTAAAGCTAAATTTGAAGGATAGAGGGATTGGAGTCCCCCAGGGAGGTATGATAATGATATCAACACTCCACCTTGTTGACACTTAGATCCATCAAAGAAAAGTGTCATTTTATAGGGGTTTATTCTTGGTTGATAGTGTTGATGGATTTTTTAGGGAATTTTTCGTGAGGTAGTTTATTTTTAGGAGGAGGAGGAGATTCTACAATCTGGTTGGTAATGGATTTTCCCTTAATGTATTTTTGTGATACAAATTATAGATTAAACTTAGTCATGAGTGTGAGCCATCGAGTGATACAATCATTGTGATAAGGTTTATAATGTATGGATTTGAGTGGATTGAAATTGGTGATGATATATGTTTTATGATTAAGTAGATAATGGAGAATCTTGGAAGTCATGAAGTACAAGGCACACCACAATTTTTTTCTTTGGTATAACAAGTCTCATAATCATGGATCATATAACTTATATTATAGAAAACCTATTCTCTACCCTACTCACCTTGATGAGAAAGCATAACACCTAGGCATGATCAATATAAAATATGTATAAATGAAGGTCTTCCCCTATCTTGGACGTGTAAGCACAAGAGGATATAAGAGATATTTTTGAGGTCCTCAAATGCCTTTTGAAAATTGTGATCCCATTCAAAGTAAACATCCTTTCGAAGAAGATGATGGAAAGGCTGACACCGATTTAAAAGTTGCGAGATGAAATGACAAACTGACTAGATTCAACCTTGAAATATATGAAGCTACTTAAGGTTATAAGGGGAGGAATCTTGATGATGGATTTGATTTTAGTAGGGTCCACTTCAATTCCCCTGATATAAATGATAAAACCTAAAAGCTTACTGGTGAGAACACCAAATACACATTTAGATGAATTAATGCGGAGGAAGTATAATATGAGACAAGAAAAAAATATTTCAAGAATGACAAGGTGATCCCTATGTTGTTTATATTTCTCTAAGAGGTTATCAACGTAGTCTTCCATAGTCTTATGAATAAGATCATGGAATATGTATGTCATAGCGCGTTGATATGTGGCCCCTACATTTTTAAGTCTGAAGGGCATGACATAGTAGTAGAAAGTCCCCTAAGGAGTAATGAATGATGTCTTATGTTGGTCATATGTTATGATAAGGAATTTATTGTAGCAGGAGAATACATGCATAAGAGATAGCATTTCATGGCAAATGATGAGATTAACAAGCTAATTGATTTTAGGAGTGGGAAATAAACTTTAGGACAGGTGAGATTGAGATCTCGAGAAATCCATGCTTTGATGTGTAAATTTCCAGAGGCTTTGGTTATGGTTATGATGTTAGAGACCCACTTGTGGATAATCAATGGGCAATATGAAGTTAGTATAAAGAAGACATTATAATTATTCTTTGATAAAGAGGGATACACGAGGGTATATCCTATATAGTTTTTATTTGATAGGCTTGGCTTTAGGATGGTGACAATATTATGAATGAAAATGTTAGGTCGATACCCAACATGTCTCTATTTGAACATACAAAGGATTTATTGTGTTTGGAAAGGAAAGCCATAAAGTCCTTCAATTCTTCTGAATCTAGAGATTGACCAACCTTAATGATGTGAGGATCTTGTGAAGTCCCTATGTTAATGTCGATAGTGGATTCATTAAGGAGTGTCGATGTGTCTCGATGGTAGGGTATTTTAAAGGTAATGATCCTCTGAGCCCATGCAAAATAAGATATATTTATCATTATGGCATTGGAGAATGTCGATGGTAGGGGATTCTTCCTCTACCATTTCAAGTAACACTAGTGGGATAGTCTTTATTCCATTGTTATTCGATAAGTAAGCAGATCCTAAGGTGATCATATTGACTAAAAAAATTTAGCAGGGATGGGGATGGTGTCATTTGTGTCAATAGATTCATCATGCAAAAATGGAGAAGATGGTTATGGTTTTGTTATATATCTAGATATAGTGTTTGTGGAGGTGTCAGAGAAGGTTTGTTAAAACCTAACCCATATTTATTGTGAGTTTTGCAAGATTGGTCAAATACCAAGTCATGTAGACCTTGTTCATAACATCATAGACAAAATCCCTTCCAAGCACAACAATGAAGATACATCTGTGCAAATGATTGATTATATAGAAATGAAAAACCATATATGAAAGGTTTTACGTGATGTAAATTATTATGATGTGGGGATGGATGATCGATCCCTCCATATACAAGGTTAGTTTTAAGATGAGGTGCACTAAAGGAGATGACATCTCAAAAATTAGGTCTCGTACATCAATTTTTTTCCGAGTCTTATATATTTTTTTAGCGTAGGAAGAGAATTAAGGGATAGGAGGTGGTTTTCTTCTAGTGATAGGCATCTCATGACATCTTCAAAAGAACTATCATATGGTATTTTTGATGTGGTGATAGAAGAATTGGTGGAGGATTCATTAGAGGAGTAAAATTTTGTTTAGAGGCATGAGCATATCGTTAGGTCAATAAGTCATATGGCATGCTTTGAAAGGATTAGGGTTAGCTAGAATAGTGAAGGTATTACCCTCATATTTTTATATGAGAAAAAGATGTAGAGTGGAAGGGATATAATACATAACACGTATCCAAGTTCATCCTAACAACACATTGTATTAAAATTCCCCTTCCATAAGGTAGAAGAGTTTGTGAAGACATTTGACACCTACTTTAATGGGCATAATAACTGTGCGTAAGATAGGGGTGATGGTGTCATTAAAGGATCATAATAATGTAGGTGATTGAGTGATGATGGTGTTAGGTAATTGAAGCTGTGAAAATCATGTGAAAATATGATATTGATATTATTGTCATTGTTGATCATAAATCTATTAACAACAATATCATCGATTTGGGAAGTGATGGATGATGGAAGATCGTGGTCTTTAGGTGTAGATACAAGATCTTGGAATCATCAAAGGTAATTGTGATGGACATTTTGAGAGTGCCAACCAAATTTGTAAATGGTTGAGGATCATTGGATGGTAGAGAGATATATTGAAGATCCTCAATTATCACTTGTTGATGTTGTGGTAAGTTTTGAGTAAGCATGTAAAGGGAAATATTTACGAGAGCTTAGTGGAGTTTTTAATGATGGTATTTTGTACAGAGGTGGTGGATTGAGTGGTAGAGTAGAAAGTATAGATACCTTTTCCTTAATAGAGGGTAATGGATTAGGTGATTTGGGTGTGAGAGATATGGAGAACTTGGGCCTATTTTGATCTAAAGATTTAGGGTCTTGTGCATGGGCTCGGTAGTTATGCGAGACTACATCGATTTGATGGAGTGGTGTCCTAATAGAAGAGGCCTAATTTTTATTAGACGTGGATGTGACGTTGGATGGTTAATTAAAGAGTATAGGTTTAGGTATTAGATGATCTTGTTTGTGTTGATTTGGATATTATATGCTTCAGAGGAGAAGCCCTTTGTAGTGAGACTCCAAATGACAATGTGGAGGGATTTAAAATTATCTATATAGTGTCCTCAAGTATAGTGATACTTATAGAATGCTTCAAAATTATACCAAAAGGGTTTCCACCCTTGAGGGTTAGGTTATTCGGGTAGAGGTAGGATTATGATGGATAGTTGGATGAGCCTTTCAAGGGTTCTTGTATAGCACTGTCAGATTTGATGTCAAGGGGGCTTGTGTTTGGTTTGGAAAATGAGGTGGATGAATTTGTTTTATGTACGATATGTTTGGGGTGTGAAGGTTCAAATTTAGATTCTATAAAAGTAATTATAAATTTGGATAAAGGATTGGCCCTAGGATGGAAGGCAAGGGATTTGTATGTTGCGATGATATGGTTTGACTATTTTATGATAGAATTTTTGCTTTCCTAGATGGATGTGATATGGTGGTTTATTTAGTTGGATACAAGTTCAAATTATTTTTCCCTTATTGATTTTCCATTTATTGAATAATTCATGTTGAATTTCAAATCTATTAGATCAAAACTAAAAGATGGTGGAAGAGAAAAGAAATAAGAGTAACACATTGTTTTGATTATATATCAATTTAAAGGTCCTTACATTGTATTTGTATCCACCTTTTTATTCCATAATGGATGCAATGGATGAAATTTTCAAAATTCCTACTTCTAAGCTATTCTATGAAAGGCTTACTCGTGAGCAAAAAAGTTAACTCACTTGATGCATTACCAAGTCTAATCCATGCTCTTTTGATAATTCCTCTAAATGGAAATGGAAATCAAATCCTAAGTCAGGACCTCCTCCAACAGAATTAAACAAGCCTTCTCTAACCACCACTGAGACCTCTAAACCTTCCAATTCTAATAAGTCAATAAATTTTTTCAGATAGAACAAGATTTATGATCCATATCCATACTACAACAAAACAAATAATCCTGATTACAAATGCTATAAGAGAATATAATCATTATAAGAAAAACTAAATCAATATAAAATTGATGTTCATTTTTTTAATACAAGGAAATCAAAAGTTCTTTCTACTAGGGCTTGTTCTTCTACCTCAGATAAATTACTTTATTACTTTGGTGCTTCTCATCATTTAACTCACTCATGTGGTTTTTGATTTTTCTTTTGATTGAAACACTTCTAAGATACTCATGGGAAACTCTTAAAAGGTTGATGTTTTGGGTTATCGAATGGTGGAAATGTAAGATGGGTACATAAATGATTTTACTATTGGTACTTGAAATCTCATATAATTTGTTGTTAGATTATCAAACTTGTAATTATGGTTTTAGAAACAATACGGAGTTTAATCCACAAAGTTTAATAATTAGAGAATTATCTCGATCCTTGGGATGTAGTAGCTACACATGTGGTGGACCATCATTCACATATTTATGTATTTGATAATTTTAACACCTCTATGATATCATCACTTGTTTCTCATGTTGATAAAGTGAGAAAACTAAAGAAAAACATTTTGGGAAATTGAATTGCATGTGCTTACATCAACTAAGCTTTCATAACATGGTGAAAGATATTCCTAAGTTATCCAATTATTATGGATTTTTCCTAGGATGCATGCTTGAAAAACAACACCAAGATCCATTTCTTAAGGGACAAGTCTTGAGATCCATGGCTCCACTTGAGTTAGTACATTTTGATTTGATGAATTTTCCCACTAGGTCATTTTTTGGTGCTAAATATGTACTAAATTTCATTGATGATTTCACTTGGAGGACTTGGGTGTATTTATTGCAGTATAAAAGTGAAGTGTTTGATAACTTCAAGGCCTTCAAGGCTTTTTAGAGAGAAGCGATCAATAATTTCACTAAAAATATCCTCACTGCATTGTAGACACCTAGCTTTATTTGTGTAATTTTAATAATAATATTGCACTAATTATCTTCTTTACCTTCATTTCGTTATAATTAGTGATTTTTCACTAATTAGCTAACATTCCCCTTTGTCTTGGTAAATTAACGACATTTCATTAATTAAATATCCTCATCCCTAGTCTTGGATACCAATTAACATCACTTCATTAGTTTCAATAAACCCTTTTATTGATTAAATACCCCTCTCAAACTTTTTAAATTCTACTAATTTCCCTCCAAATCATCTCTAAATGGATTCTATAAGCTTAACTTGGCCTATTAATTAATCCTAATTGATTAATTAAACCTTCCTAAACTCCCATGAGTTGCTAATCTCTAATTAATATCTTCTAATCATACTTATCCCTTTATAATTCTACATTCACTTTATCCCACATTCACTAGGTTGTAAGATTCTCCCAAATTGGAAATATATATAAGAAACCTAGTATACCTTGTCACACCTTATGCCATGTCCTTGTAGGATATTATACTTGAGAAGATAATTTCATGTTATTGGAAGGCTTCTTAAATCAAGTAAATCTCCCCTTTCTACTTGATAAGAGTAGTAAGAGAATAATCAAAATGGCAATCAAGCCATATTGATGAGATATATTCCTCTTTTCTTGAGAAATCCTTGATCATGCATAGTCTGCATTCAGCTCACTAAGTAAATACCTACATCTAAAGTAAATCAAAATATTAAAAGGAGGTTTGCACTTAGTATAGATTCATATTTTGTGATTTAACTAGCTTCCTTTTTCACTTTATCATGATGTATTTTCTTGAATTAAATTAAGTTAGGATCTACTTGGTGTTAGGTTCATATAATTAATTTATTTTGAGTTTAATATGCATACATATGGCATGTCCAAGTGGGATACCTTTGTCTCATGCAAATTCACTTATTTTTCTTAGTTTAACTTCATTTTACCATTTTTACATGCAAGTTCTTTCAATTTGTTGAAATTTCTATGTTTTTAAGCATGTATGTTGGTATTTGGTAGTGTTGAGTCTTCTTTATAGGTATAAAGGAGGTGAAGTGCTGTCAAAATTGAATCTTGATGGAAAAATCAATATTTTTGTTGTTTTAAAGTCATTTTTGACATTATTTGTGCATGTACATGTTGACTACACTACCATTCTCTATATCTACACTAGAGTAATTTTAATTGCACTAGCATTGCTTTCATGCACTACCATATATTTCACGTGTTACCATTTATATCTTGCACTAACATTATCTACATGTGCTACCATTATTTACTTACACTAGATTCTTCTTACACGCGCTAGCATAACCTTAGCATTTGCATTTGTGTATTGTTAGTTGTGCTTGCATAATCATACCCATGTGTATGTTTCTATTACTTGCACATCATTTTATTCTTATTTGTGTTAGTTTCACCTTGTATAAACTACCATTTCTATAGGCATATTACGTTTCGTATTGTCATACCATAACTTGCACATGCTACCATTTTTCACTCGTGATAGTGTTCCATGAACACACTACCATTACCTACGCTAACGTTACTTGAACTCACTACCATTATTTTCAATAGTGTTTCTTACACGTGCTACCATATTATTAGATGTGCTAGCATTATAATAGGTGCATTAGTTATATGTGGTAAATTTTTAATCAATTTTCTAAAATTTATGGATTTCCAATTCAAATTTTCTACTATGTTATATGTAATTTAAAATTTAATCTATGAATTAATTGGTTATAAGAGTGCCAACATTTGAAATATTTATTAAATATCCATTTTTCTTTGATCAAATCCATGTATTCTCTTTCGTTGTGCTCTCGAGCGTTCTTGAGAAATAGAAATGACCACGATCGTTGTTTTTTTCTAACATTGTGGTTGTATGGAAAATTACTAATAATTTGTATGTAGGACCATTATGACATTATAATTTTTGATCACACCATATAAAATAAAAAACTAATAATAAATTTACATGCATGTTTCTTGGTAAAAGACAAACAAACTATTCTCAATTCAAATAAAATGAACAAAACAAATTGTCATTATAGTTTCATATAAGGGTAAAATCCGTCTACTTTAAATTATGGGAAGTAATTGAGATTAATACCTAAAAATCATTGTGAGGAGTACCATAGGAACCCCAAAGTAGTTGGCACATTAAGGGAACCAACCAATGAAATGGGTAGCACCCCTTCCTAGTTGATTAATATCACTCACAAGGAATACCAAATGTTGTCCATGGTGATGGCTCCATTCATATTGATTAAGGGGTCCATAGCCAATAATTTTTATAGTGCATGTAGTCATTTAGATAATAATTCATGAGAGAATATATTAAATCCCTAGGAATGCTAAAAAAATTAGGGCCAACTAATCCTAAATTGTTTGTGTGTACCAAAACTTTAAAAAAACTTTTTCAAGTTAAAACCTTGTTTTATCACTAAAATAAGGAATACCTATGTCCAATTTATGACATGTACCTTTTATCATAATATAATACTTCTCTCAAAATTTTGCTTCATTTATCAAAGAGAACAATATGAAGTTCAACCAAAATTACACTAACCATTTTGACACTCACACTTAAAACTTGTTTTCCAAACTTTCTAAACTTTTAAAATTATGTCGTTATGATGTTTTTTTCCTTAGGTTCCCTTTAGAAACTCACATTAACATCCACATATTTGCAAAATATATAGTTTGTAGCTATTACGCTACTCGAATTGACATAGAAATTCCTTCAATATGAAGGAGTTCAATCAAACAATCTAGGTCTAGGCATTCAAATCAAACATTGCCAACCATGACTAGATATCTAATGGTTCATTACTTCGCTAACAATAGGGAAACCATTATATATTTCAATTCCCAACCTTCATCTCCTAATCAAATTTATCCATGAACCAATCCTCTTCAAACCGCTAAGTCTCACTCACTTGCCTTTCTCCTATGGAATAATAAGTCACCCAACCGACGTCTTCCTCCATTAAAGATCCATGTCAATCCAAAATCCTCTAATCAAACATCCAATTTGACCCCACATCATAATCCACTCCCTTTACAATATACCCTCTTCTTATACATTCCCTATACAATCTTCCAAGCAACCCATCCAAATCCACTAAATCTAATTCAACTCTCAAGACATCCCAATCCAAATACAATTCGTCACTTGAATAATCTTCATCTACTTGTCCAAATCCAATATCTCTTCATTCCTCATGTCATTTCAACTATGCCTTATACTATCCGTATTGTTCCTCTAAAGACCAATATTTATTTCAAGTAAAAAAATGACAAGAAAAGAGTGTCAAGATATCTTTTCAATGCACTATCAAGCTCCTTTGTGGAAAAAATATCAAAACCACCCAACCACATTATCTCCATCATAAAAACTTCTAAACCCCAATCATTTATTGGACCTATTCCTTCAAATCAAACCTTTATCATCAACCAAAAAGGACCTTTTCTTATCCTACCATCATCCTATTTCCCATTACATGGAAAAATGATTGGGTATGTCCTTCATCACCCTCCTATCTTCTCATCACATAACCATCTCTTACATATCACACCAGCTACATTACTTTCAATCCTTGGGTCACCTCATATAATCCCATTACCTTCTATCCTTGGGTCACATCCTAGTATCCCATTATAGTCTCTCATTAGGTCAACTCCTACTATCCCATTTCTATCAATCACTAGACCATATCTTATCTATCCATCATATAATCCATCTATTAACAACCGTGGCATGCTCGCCATCATCCTTAATAATCCTCTCGTCAATCCCAAACATCCACTTTCTTCCCACACTTCTCAGAACAAAAAAATCATGTATTATCTTATATGAAGCACAAAAATTTCTTCATTAAGATAAAATTAAAAATATGAGGAGCTCAAAATATCTAAGAAAATATAACACCCACAAATCCAAAACTCAAACGTAATTCAAAAATGCACAAAAATGTAAACGTCAAGTACGATACAAAGTCTAAAAATATATGGATAAGGTACTTAAGCTCCAACATAAAAAAATCCATATTGTAATATAAATCATGATCACTTATCGAGTATGAACTCACCATGATCATTGAGATTGGAGATAATATCACTCTTGATAAGCAAAAAATCCTAGTCTCCCTCATCAATGAAATAACAAAAATTATTGTTGGATCTTATCACATAGAGTGACATTGGTGGTCCCAACCTCCCACTCCATCCTATCTTATTCTTCCTACCCTATTATTGCATAGTGACATCTAAAGGTTGTATTTTACACATCTTCCTCTCTTATCTAGATTTGGTGATAGTTGGATCTCAAATCAATCTTTTAAAAGAAGACTGCTCCATGTAGCTCATCAATTAATTCATCTATCAATGGAATGGGGTACCAGTTCTTGATGGTTATCTTATTTCACATCCAATAATAAATGCACAATCTTAGAGTCCCATACTTCTTCTTAACATTAACGGCTAAAGAGGAAAAGGGGTTGTGTTGTCATGCTAAATGTCTAACATGCAAAATTGAAAATTTTAGGCATGATAACTAAGCCCCCACTTGAAAATTTCCCCTCCCGGCCACTGTGAACCCTTCCTATGGCTATCATGTCCTCAATTTCACCCTCATTTTGGATAAAAGGAACACACTAAAAGGATTTTTCAAGTGTGCTTCTTGTACAAGGGTGTATGTCTAAGGTGATTGCAGAAGTCATTAAGATTCAAGGAGAAGAAACTTCATCCGAGAGAAGACTAAAAAGGTCATTTTTGGCCATTTTGTAGCTATTAAACACCCCCATAAGCCTACAAGGAAGATTCAAATCATCGAGAGTGGTGTCAAAGAACAATGAAATAATCCAAGGAATTTTATGGAAGTTATGTGGAATAAATTGATGTCAGGAACAACTTGAGAAAAACTGGGTCATTTTGGGCACATGGAATGAGGGCCCCAACAATGAAAGCTAACTTTTTAGGATGATTCTAAGAGTTTCAGAAGGATTTGGAATCTCATAAAATACCAAATGGAAAGGTCTTGGAATTATCCACATAATGGAAACATAAAGTTTTTCCTAATCCTTCAATATTGTCTTTGATAATCCAAGACCAATAACTACCCCTTCTAGTCAAGAATGAAATAGCCCATAAAAATGAAATTTTAGGCATAATTGGCTCATTATGATGGATGAAACTATCCAAAAAGATAATTTAGATTCAAAATCATATGATTTTTAACCACAAAATAATATTCCATGTTCCCAAGGCGTAAAATTCACTCTCGGTGTCTCGATTTGGGTGGGTAGGTGACATCAACATCCTAAAATGGTATGAGTGGGGTTTTAAGAACGTTTTTACCCCCAAGGTGCAAATGGGACAAGGGGATACCAAATTTCACTCCCCAATTTTTTTAATCTAAGTCACTTAATAAGTTGACTTGGAATGTTAGGACGAATGTGTGAGTTATGTTTTAAAGTTGCATCGTCCACATTTCATGATGACTAGATCCTAAGGTGGATTTTAGAGAATCAGTTGTCCCCTTATGTGTAAAAGGGACAAGGGGACATAAAATTTCCCCCCCTTCTTGATCAAATCCTTGCAAATCACCCTCATCACTTTTGTACCTAGGTCCTTTAAACTTGTACTCGACTTGTCCCCTTTCATGAACTCAAACCCGTGGTGTATTTTGGAGAATCAACTATCCCCTCAAGTAAAATAGGTGAAAAGGGGATAAGGGGGACATAGAATTTCACCCCCATCCAAATAATCATCTAGTTAAGCTCTCGGTCACATAAAAACCCACTATTTATCCCTCTAGAAGCCATTTATCATCCCCTACATCTTATTCTTACTTAACCACATGATGCCCCTTATCACCATCTGGTGTAAAGTGAACTTGGTTTTCCTTATTTACTATTTCCCCCTCTGTATGAATGTAACTCAAGCTTAACCACACCCAAACCTTGATTAAGCTCTATGGTAAAACCGAGTTATGACTTGCAAGAAAAATTACTAATTCCCTCACCTCACATAGTCATTTTCAAACTTTCAAATGATGTGTTATTTCATCCAAAACTCCACGATTTCACATGTATGATGACATAGTTTTCCTTGAACATAGAACTCCCAAAAGAAAAGAATGCTCATATCTCCAAAATGGTGTGTAGACACCAAATTTGTGTCTTACGACCCCTGCGACTGCATCTCATCTCGCAATATAACCTCATCACCTAAACCTTACACAATTATTTATTAATTACCTTGTAATGGATAAATCCACATCACCTTACACCGCCACCTCGTTTTGCCACTTCATCATGACCTAGCCCTAACCCTAAACTAACCTAATTAAGACCCATAACTTGGTCCACACCTACACCCATAACTAATGACCCTTTCTCGCACTCCAAACCGACCTTCTAGTCATTTGACCAAGCCCGCAACCGATCTCTCGGGAGAAAAGTTAGGAAGGTGGGCTATTTTACTAAAAATAGCCTACTTTTTCCTTACCGATGCCGGTTCTACTCGGCCTGTCGGTTACGTAACCGCCATCGGCTCCTCTGTAAATGGCCTCCCAAACCAAAAACAAAGGATCAGAATTTCATTTTTGGATCAAGGTCGAAGGACTTTGAATCAATAGAGATCATTGGGAGCGATCACGAGAGTCTAGATATTCACCGACCGAGCGAGAGACAAGGGAAGAAATCGAAGCGTTCTGAAGAAAGGAGATCAACTTGCATCTTCGTCAAAACCAGTAAGTCACATCTTGCATGTCTTCTGTTATAACATTTCTTATGCCTTTTGAATCACAGTCCTCATAAATCCATCCCTGAAGCCACTACCCAGCGTGCATATTACATCTAACTATCATTCATCACCTTATCTCCTAATATCACCCATATACAGCCCTACAAATAACACAACTACCAAACAACACCACCACCCCACAAAACAACCAACCTTCAGATCTTAGACTCTACCGATATCGGTCATCAGTAACCGCCATCGGTTATCAGTAACCGGCATCGGTTATACTGACTATAACCAATAACCAGCCTTTCCCCTACCCAGTTCAACAAAGCAATTTAATTGATATCTTATAGTCTTTTGTGTTAATTCATATTAGCAGGGGAACTGACCACCTTCGAAAGGAAGTTTTATATTTCCTGGGCCCAAGGCAGTTTCCTCATTTATTGTCTAATTAAAATCTTGTGGTCTTGTGTTCTTATTTGCAGGTAGTCCTTCCAAGACAAAAAGGAGTTCTTCGCAGTCAGCCTGATCTTTCTCTACGGTACGCGCACATCATCTCGACATTCTACAGGTATTCCTCCTAGCCCCAACCCTTATCTGTTTCTAAAAGGAACGAAACATTCCGAGTGAAACATTTTGGCACGCCCGGTGGGACCCATTTTGGGTTTTTCTTTATTTCTTGCTTGCTTTCATACAGGGAGCATACTTGCTGTTTTCTTCTTCTAAAGATATTCACAAGGTATTTTATTATTCTGGTAAAAGAACTTGCTTTGTTTTTGCATCTTGCATTAGTGAAAGTCATCTCTCTTGCTTCATCGAACATAATTTTTGATTTGGGTTTAAAACACGTGCATTGCATTCTCGCTTGTTGTTTTTCAATTCTAGTGAACGTAGATTAAGTAATGTGTCGTACACGGGGGTGATATCCACGGTATTGACAGAAATTAATCTTACATTCACCGCACAACACATACCGAATCACTTCACAATTAACACAACAGCTCAAACATCCCCCCTTTTCCGCGGTATTCCTCCGCCCGATTGAGGTAACCTTATAAGCCAAAACAACTTGACATTTCCCCTAAGTCTCTTGTTTAGGATTCTGACATCATTCTACGTCTAAAGGCATAAGCCCACGATAATTAAAATTAACCCTAGGGTTAATCTCTGGATTTGCGTGTGCATCTTGCTTGTTTTTAGTTCTATTTTCTTTCTCATACTCTATCTTCTGTGATCAATAATTGGACAAGTATACTAAACGTTGTTAAAAATCAAATTAGCAGCCTTTTTATATCTTGTTAGCCCAGACTTCTTACACCGACATCGGTTACCTGACCGACGTCGGCTATAGTATAACCGACACGGTTTAGACCGATATCGATTCTTGTCTTTTCCAATTCGACAAACCAAAGAACCTACCAATTTTACTAGCTCGAGTTTGTTTCTATTCCCGATGATTGAAACCCTATCGTGAACTCCTGTCCATGGTTGTTATCACTCAAAAGCAAGCCACCGCCATGGTTTCACATGCTTGCTCTGTTTCTTTTCCTGAATCACCCCCTTCACATTCTGTGGGGAATCCTACGGATACCAGTGAGGTTCCTAAAATTCTTGTGGGAGATAAGGACTTTGCAAGTTTATGGATGCTAATTCTAGCACTGCATACAATACTATTTGTCTCATACCCCGACCGTACACCCGATGGTCAGCCTCCGTGGGTATGCCTATTAGTATAGCTGCTCATTTAGCTCCCACTCCGCCCGATAATACCGCCTTTCTCGCATCTCTAGCCCCGTCTCCCAATCCGAAGGCTTCAGAGGTTCATACGACTCAGATTGGCTTTCCGTTGGTTAACCTCGGACCCCACATATCATTACCGCCGACTGCCCCTACCTCATCTCTCTTGCAGACCACTCCATTCATGACTTGCTCTCTGCCACCTATCCACACGAGCTTTCCTTCTCAAGCTCCGCCTACCTTTTCATTCCCATACACGTATCCAAAGTAACCTCAACATCTTATATGGGACATCCCTATTCGGCCGCCTCAACATATTCATCCTCCATACCTTATCAACACTTAACCCCACCATTGTCCAAATGGAGGCCCTTGGCTCAATTTGCCTCCGTTTACCACAACCACACCATCATCTCATCCAACTACGATCTAATTAAACAAATGATGGACAAAATGCAAAACCTAGAGGCTTCTGCATTTGAAGTCGTAGCGCTTGACATACGAGAAAGTTTGTCGGGAGCCCATTCACCCTTCTGTCCCCTTCATTCATATCCTCCTCAATGGGAGTTGCCCAAATTCACTCGTTTTAATAGTAAAGAGGATCCTCAACAACACTTGTGATCATTTAGACATGCTTGTTATTTGATTGCCCATGATGATGCCTTGTTAATCCGCACCTTTCCCATGTCCTTATCGGGACTCGCTGGAGTGGTACAAAGGTGCTTTAACCCAAGACTCAATAACCCAAAGACTCAATCTTCTCTTTTAACCAACTAGCCCAATCTTTCTTGGATCATTTCTCCATTAACATTGCAAGAAAGTATCTATCACCGACCTCTATGCCATCCGACAATTTGAAGACGAATCTATCGCAGATTTCGTTGGACGATGGCGGGCCTTATCAACCAACTTACGTATGCCTTGCCTCAAACCGAACTTATCGAACTGTTTACGCGGGCTGCGCTAAGCACATCTCCCCTACCCTCCAAATTCAAACTTTCCGTACATTCGATGAAGCCTTTACTATGGCTCGAAAACTAGAGATTCGAGCCTTAGAGGAAGAGAAATTGCGGTTGCGTAACAAAAACCCCAATTTCCGAACTCCTGATTCTACCAATAAACCAAATACCACCACTCCTCACGCGTCCACTTCTTCTAAATCAAAAGGAGCTGTCCACGCGGTGATGGTCAAATCCCAACCACCGTCTAATACCCCGCCAAAAACCACTTATAAGTATAAAGCAGAACCCATCAACTACACTCCCTTGGGAGAAACATATGGTGTGATATTGGAAAAATTGCTCAAAGCAGGAGCCATTACCTTACCTCCTATTAAACCTCATTCCGGGTTTGATTCCACTCGGGCCATACCTTCCTGGTACAAAGAAAATGACTTTTGTAACTTCCACCGCGTGAAGGGGCACAGTCATGAGAACTGCAAGATGTTGAAAAACATAGTGCAGGAAATGGTTGATGCGGGGGATATAGCCCTCGATAATCCTAACGCCCTTGCTAACCGAAATTTGAAAATATTCAACAAACCATTCCCGAATCATTCTTCTAACAGTAATCTAAATCAAGATATCTTAGCCGAGGAGAGTGTTCATGAGATCCATGCAGTCTTCGATTCTCAGCCAAAGACCTCTATCGAACAAATTCTGAATCAAGCCTCTTCACTAACGCAGGAAACCGAACCCCCTTCCTCGTCATCAAGACAAACTGAAATCCTTGCCGTTCCTTTACCCATCAAGGAATTGGCTGCCCAGAGTTCCCTTCTCACAAATGAGCCTTCTTATACCGCATCCTTGCAAGACTGTGAGCGGATGTTATCTAATTTATCTATTTCCCAAATGTCTCCTTCTACCATTCTTGCTGTACAAGAGGAAGGCTCGCCACTTCTTTTGTCATCCTTAGACGAACAACCTCTTGAACCGACATCACCACATTCTTTAAAAATGACAGATCCCCTCAAACACGCCTTCCTACCTATTAGTCCTTCATCACCTAAATCTTCTCAACGACCAGTCGACCTCTTAACATCTATTGATACAAAGTGCCTCATCTACCCCCGTATCACACCCACAAAGGATTTGGAATCACAACCCGTCTTTCTTCCGCATACAAAAGTTCATATTCACACGTGAGGACTGTGTCATTCCACGAAGATAGAAAGGCCCTATGGGAACGTTTGAGTACGCCATATTCTACTCAAATGCAAATGACCGATCCTGAGGCCTCCACCATATACCCGAAGTGTTTACAGAAGCTTAAAATGCCCATGTTCTCACCTTCACCCCCCTCACCTCTACCAAATGCCCCCCCCACTTCTATTAACTTAAGCAAATCTTCCCTACGCTGGGACCTTACCCATACCAGCCTAACACACCCACCTAAGCGGCTTGATTTATCTAAAAATAAAGCCGTCCACCCCATTAGGAGACAGACTCAATCTCCTCAACCTATGCCTCTATCACAACTAAAACCATCATCGTCACACCTACCTTCCATATTGGGACCCCATCCCTCTACCTTACATCAATATATCATACCTCCTGCGTTTTCTTTAAAGTGACCTACGCTTTCTGCACACATACAGAGATCCTGTGGTATAGAACTCCGTCACTCCCGCGTATCTCCGTCCACCTATCAACCCTAAACAAATTCCATCATCAAAAGATTTGTTTTCGGTCACTCCTATTTCCCCGTGGTTGTTTTCTGATACCACATCATCTGTGGCCTCATCATCCAATATAGCTTCTGCGCCAAAGAAACCACGTTTAGTGAAAAACACGTGTCAACACCCCTCGGCTAAACCACCACCCATACGAACCAACCACGCCCAAACATTACCAAAACCCGTACGAACCAACCACGCCCAAACATTACCAAAACCTGCGTAACCAATACCCTCATCCTCCTCCGACTTTGACCCACTCAAAGGATCTTACGCCAAAATCCTTGCTATGTTAGTAGAGAATGCGACCATTTCCCTACCCCCACTTAGACCTTATGACCCGTCTAAACCTCGACCTATAGGTTATGATGAGTCTAAGATCTGCGCTTATCACCACACACCAGGACATGATGTGCAGGATGCAAAGATTTAAAAACCATCCTTCGTCGGGTCACCTCTCCCGAGATACAAAGGTTAAGAAAGACAACTTACGAAGGGAGAGACCTTTAGCTTCAATTCCCTCTACTATATCATATGTCCCTGCCTCACCAAGATCTATCATTATTACAACCCCACCTCTTGAAGACCATGAGTTATCCCAACCATCTTCCTCATCTCAGGTCTACGAGATTAATATGATTAGTGTTGCTACTCGAGCGCAGAAAAACAATGAGAAAGTGAAAGAAAGCACACCTGCGTCCTCTCCTTCTCCGTCCAACATCTTGATTGCACCACCACCCAAAGTGGTTATTCGTGGACCCGCTTACCCCATCTCTAATGGAGCTGCCCATCGAGCCATGATTAAACAGCTTCACCAATCACCCGTAAAAATGACACTATATGATCTCATTCAGACTTCTGAATCTCATCGACAAGCTCTCGTTGAAATTCTTCAAGGGATCGAGGTCTTACCTAATGAAACCCTACCCGTTGCCTCCATTCTAACACCCAATCACGTTGCCTCTCTCACCAAACAACCCACCGCCCCAACCACTTCTGTCTCTGTACCACAAGCTGCTGCAGTCAGTTTCTCTGAAGATGAAATTGTCGATTTTGGTACAGAAGATCCTGACCCTGCCCTGTTCATCTCAGCTTACGTCTCCGGGACATTCGTGTACGTCGTGTTATGATTGACGGGGGTGCTAGCCTAAACATCATCTCTTCAAAAGCTTTTCAACAAATGAATATCCCTTCTAGCTACATGTGTGCCAACCCCATCATGTTGCGGTCATTCAATGACGCTATTACCTCTACCTTAGGCACCGTGATCCTCAACATTCGGGTAGGACCACGTACTTTACCCGAACTCTTCTATGTCCTTGAGGGAGAGTTCCAATATAATATATTGCTTTGGGTCGTCCTTGGATCCAGGGCCATGGGATGCGTTCCTCAACATTACATAGATGCATAAAATTTGAGTACGAGGGGAAGTCCTACACCGTAAAAGCTGATCCTCCCCCCTTTAAAACCTGCAATATGTTATACCACCCTAACGATGTGCTTATACCAATCAAGACACCCATACATTCAACCCAACCATCCTCTTCAAATGTACCTCAACCATCCACCTCAACCACACTTACGCCTTCAACTGATGAAACCACCGTCGCAAAAACCACTTCCCTTCCCATGCCTAACATCCCAACCTCCCACCCCTTAGTAGATGTTTTCAACGCCTTACGTTTGGGGAGTACCGCCTATATAACGTTAGTTCTTTCCCTACCCCGCAGGAGTATGGACAATTACATGCACATCCCACCTACGACCGTCGCGTGGGGGAGGTAATCTCTTACGGACCACCCCATTGCCGCACCAACCTAACGTATGGGGGTGTTGACGCATCCTCCATTACCCCTGAACCTCCTCTTGGTGTGGTTCCCTTCCAATCGATTTTCAATACTTGACAAATCGTCGTTTCGCCCTCACCTTCTTGACTCGCTGTGCTTGGAAAGGCTTTGGTTTTGGTCTTTACGAACAAGGCCGACATACACTCATTCCCGTGACTACCCGCAAACACAATGATCGCAGTGGTCTCGGTTTTCCTGAAACACCTACACAGGAGACACCTCGTGTCAGTTGTATTCTGGAAGAAGACGACGTCACCCCTACCAAACCATCATCACCCACTTTGCCATCATCACCCACAGAATCTATAGACCCTGAATCTATCCCTCCTAACTTTTTTTTTTCATAAATGCTATCTTCATAGGTCCTCTCACTTATCAACGCGATAATGAGGACCCATCTTCTCTTCCCCTTCTGTATCCAGACATGATCGAAGAGGATTCGCCTTTGATTAATGTTGTTGAGTGCCAGGATGACGACTCCATCCTCACTTACCTTGGGGCGGACGACTCCTATCTTCAACGCACCTTACCATCTGAAACTCAAACCATGTTGAATGAATCGACTATAGAAATCAACATCCACACGGAGGAGGATCCTCACATTGTGAAGATCGGACAATCCCTTAACACATCAGAACAAGCCGCCTTTACTACCTTTCTCCGTACCCGCAACCAAGCTTTCGCTTGGTCCTACGCGGACATGCCAGGAATTGATCCTACCATTGCCGTCCATAACATCACTCTAAACCCTGATTCCAAACCACCAAACAAAATCGAGAAAATGCATCCACGCATTGCCCTCTTGGTCAAAGAAGAGCTTCAACGACTTCTTTCTGTTTCCTTCATCTTGCCTATTGACTATCCTCAATGGATTTCTAACATCGTACCTGTCACTAAAGCGACGGGGGGACTTCGGATATGCACGGATTTCCGGGATCTTAACCTCGCTTGCCCTAAGGATGACTTCCCCCTACCTAGTATTGACCAACTTGTTGATCTCACTGCAGGCCATGAGATGCTCTCTCTCATGGATGGCTTTTCAGGATACAACCAAATTTTGGTTGCCCCTGCCGATCAACACAAAACTGCCTTCATAACTCCTTGGGGAACCTTCTGTTACCGTGTAATGCCATTTGGCCTTAAGAATGCTGGTGCGACCTATCAGCGGGCTATGACCTACATTTTTCATGACATTATGCACACTATCCTTGAAGATTACGTCGACGATCTTCTTGGCAAGTCTAAACATCGCAGTGAACATCTCGATGTTTTAACCATTATTTTTGATCACCTGTTACAATATTCTATCCGCCTTCAACCAAAGAAATGTGTCTTTGGTGTCCTTTCGGGAAAACTTCTTGGTTTTATCGTCTCTTTGCGTGGCATTGAGGTCGATCCATCTAAAGTCAAAGCTATCATAGAAATGCCCCCACCTACTAATCTCAAACAATTGCGTAGCTTACAAGGTAAGTTACAATCTATCCGACGTTTCATCTCCCAACTCTCGGATCAATGTCAACCTTTCCATCACCTCCTTAAAAAGGACATTGAATTTCAATGGAGCGAAGAGTGCCACCAAGCCTTTGAAGCTCTCAAAACTTATCTCTTGCAGCCACCCGTGCTTATCCCACCTCAAGACGACCGCCTTTCTACCTTTACCTTTCCGCCACTGACCATTGTAGGGGCCATGCTTGCACATCGTGACTCTGAAAATCGAGAACAAGCCGTTTATTATATAAGTCATACTTTGGTGGATTATGAGACTAGGTATACACATGTAGAAAAGTTGTGCCTAGCCCTATCATTCGTGGCTACCAAGCTCCGACACTACCTTCTGAATCACAAAACTTTCGTCATCACCAACACGGACCCCATCCATTACATGTATGCCAAACCTCATCTAAACCAACGCATCGCCCGATGGCTCATGCTCCTCGCCGACCTCGACCTTGAGTTCGTCCACCAGAAATCAATCAAAGGACAAACCATCGTGAGCACCAACTTGCGGAAGCCCCTTTACCGGGAACAATTTACCAATTTTACATTCCCGACGAACTCATTGCCACTCTTTCACTCCAGGAAGAGTCGTATTCAATGACTCTCTTCTTCGATGGATCCAAATGCCAACACGGTGGAGGAGCCAGCGTTGTTCTTATTCCTCTCAACGCCGAGCCTATGCCTCTTTCATTCCGACTCGATTTCCCTTGCACTAATAATACAGTGGAATACGAGGCCCTTGTTCTAGGTCTCCAAGTTGCGATGCACTTAGGTATCAAATCTATCAATATTTTTGGCGACTCTCAATTGGTAGTCAATCAAGTTATGGGCATCTACCAATGTAAAAATGAGGAACTTCAAAAGTACAAATACTACGTGGACTCACTTCTAGCCTTATTTACTCACTATTCTATCCAAACCATTCCCCGCTCCACTAACAAATTTGCGGATACTATGGCTTGCTTAGCCTCGCAAATTCCAGCTTCATCAACTGACTCTGAATTATTCGTCGTGGTCCAACAACTTTTTGCCCCATCCTACTCAACCCCGGTAGTTTGTATGATAAATACTGTGTCTACTAATTCGCAGGATACCTGGTACCACCAATTTCACGACTATCTTACAATCTCTGTTCTCCCACCTGACCTTACTAGTAACGGCAAACGTGCTTTTCTTAAAAGTGTTTCGCGTTATGTTGTCATGGGGGGACTCCTCTATAAACGTGGCTTTGATGGTATCCTCCTTCGCTGTCTAACCGGCGCGAGGTCACCTATACCATCCAACAAGTCCATGATGGGATTTGTGGTGGACATTTTAGTGGCCTTGCCGTGGCTAAACGAATCCTTCGCCTAGGTTATTATTGGCCTACTCTCAATAACGACTGCTACGAATATGTTAAGCGTTGTGTTATGTGTCAACAACATGCTAACCTTCAACATACTCCTAGCCATCCGCTGCAGGTCGCACGAGATCTTTGGCCTTTCTCACAATGGGGTTTAGACCTTATTGGTGAGATTCACCCGTCCTCTTCACAACGTCACCGATGGATAATCACAGCCACCGAATATTACACAAAATGGGTGGAGGCCATTCCACTCGTTTCGATCAAAAAGGAAAAAATTGTCGAATTCATTAACCATCACATTATCTGTCGTTTTGGTATTCCTCATCGCCTAATAACAGATAATGGTAAATCTTTTAAAAACAAGTTGTTACAAGACCTTTGTGACAACTTTGGTATCAAACTTAGTTTCTCATCGCCTTATTATCCGCAGGCCAATGGTCAGGCTGAATCTTCTAATAAAACCCTAACCAAAATCCTCATGAAAGTTGTCAATGAATCCAGGAAGAAATTGGCACGATCACATTCCCTTTGCCCTTTGGGCTTATCGTACTAGCATTCGTACCTCCACTAATGCCACACCTTTTTCTTTGGTATATGGTACCGAGGCTGTCCTGCCTCTCGAAGTACAAATACCCTCCCTTAGAATATCTCTTCAGGATATTCTCACCAACGATGATTTCCGCCAAGAGCGGTTAGCCCAATTGGAGTGTCTTGACGAGCGTCGTCTTACAGCTCTTGATCACCTCCAAATCTATCAAAAACGTATCAAGCGTGCTTATGATAAGCGACTTCATGAGCGCACCTTTAAGGTTGGTGATCTTGTCCTCAAAGAGAATCAACATGTAACCAAACTAGAAAAGAGCAAACGTGGAAAATTTGCTCCTAATTGGATTGGGCCTTATATAATCACTCACACTTATGGATCAGGCACTTATCGTTTAGCTTCGCTTAATGGTAAACTCTGAGCATGAACCCCTTAATGCCTTGCATCTTCGACCATTCTAATGTTGAATTTAGTGTTATATCACTTCTTATCTACCTACTGCTCGTCCCTTGAGCTCATTTACCACTACATACATTTTGTTTCCTACATCTCCAAATAAAATCAAGCTCACTTCTCACCTCCCCTCAAACGATGCCTTCCCCTTTTTAGTCTAGTCCATGACTTCAAAGTATTAAAATACCACCTTCTTATGGGATTTTCTTGAGTCAAACTTCCTACCAAACTAGATGCTTCACGCCAAAAGAACATCTAGCTATCTAAATTATATATAGACTATTCCTCGAAGGATGACTATATGCCAAATTATTCTTTTGCTATTCTATATAGACTGCTCCCCCGAAGGACAGCTATGCACTAAAATCATATCTGCTACTATAAATAGACTGCTCCCTCGAAGGACAGCTATACACAGTCAGCCTTTATCAGAAGCTTCTCGCATTGATCAGCTTTGCGAAGACCTCAAGAATAGTACAATCAATATCCCTTGTAGACTTCCCGCATCGATCAGTCTATATTCAGTCAAATAAAAGCCTCATTCAAAAGAACTTTTTGGGTCATGGACTTGTCTATTTAGGGTAGGTTCTCTTTCGTCAGAACACTCACTTTGTAACAAGTTCTCTGTACCTCAGCTATATCATCCACCTCACCTCACCATTTGTTTCAACTCAAGGGACGTAACGTACACCCGATATATTGTGATCATACAACTCTTTTCACCTATTGACTTCTCGTCTATGCACGGTACCTAGGGCTTCAAGCTCGTTCTACGTTGTGTGGTTTGTTTAGCTCTTTTCACCTACGGAGCACTCTTTCCGCTTTGCCTCGCATCTAGGATTGTGTGTTGATCTTAATCAGGACATGGTTCCCTTCTACTTGGGTAGGCTAACTTTCGCTTCCCTTATACCTTTTACAACATCACCAATTCATTACCGACACCAACAACCTTACCTTACCAATATTAATATCAATATTCTTACCAATCAACCAATT
This sequence comes from Taxus wallichiana var. yunnanensis, assembly GCA_018340775.1. Taxonomy (NCBI): domain Eukaryota; kingdom Viridiplantae; phylum Streptophyta; class Pinopsida; order Cupressales; family Taxaceae; genus Taxus; species Taxus wallichiana. The sequence goes on from CM031238.1 coordinate 475,473,287, forward strand.
GCCTAAACCGTACTAAATTGCTCGACTTCGCCTCCCCGGTCCTAAGGGAGAACTACATCGGTCCGAGGCCCCTCCTTGTTTTGTGCAATGGGCTATGTAGGCGAGCACTTGAGAGACATGGGGTCTCCCAAGGTTAGCTCGACCATCCCCTACCATAACCTATCATGTGTGGTAAATATAAATATTTTTGTGTATTTCTATTTAATCACATTCCTCTTTATCCTTTTTCAAAACACCGAAAGTCAAAACGAAAACATTCTTATTATTATAACTCAAATCAACATACATATCTCGTTTTATTTAGATGTTAAACAAATACATCTTCTCTATCATCGACATGCAGGTCGGTACTCTTATTTATTCTTATACCTTGCTAACATTTATTTAGACCCTCACGCCTCATCCCGAACTAGGTGATGATCGTGATCATCGACCCCTCTCGCCAGGCCTCTCTGTCCTCAAAGGTACCACGGCTATTGGTACCGCCCACTGATCTGCCAATCTCTCCTATAACATATGAATACGCCCTCTCGCATGGAGGACTCCAGCCTCTAGTCTCTCCGCCCGTGACTCCGCAACCACTAACAATCCTCTTGTCTCATTCACCTGCGTTTGGAGCTGCTGAACCAAACGCTGCAGACGATCCCTCTCTGCTGTAATCACCGCTATGTCAGGACGATCACGTACACCTCGCAGTTCTGCTACCCACCATAATCTATAGGCCTCTGTCGTTCCTGCATCCATTACCCTGCGATCGGCTGCTACCTCTTCAGGCCCTTCTGGAGGTGTTGGCTGGGGAGGTGAGAATACTGCCTCTGCATCGATCCTCATATAGGGTCTATAAGCCTGGGGTATATCCTGCACAAATCCAAATTGTCGCCGCACGTGATCTATAGGAATCCTCTCATATTCACCTGGCCTGTGCCCGTGATCCATCTCAATCGCTCTACACCCCTCAATTCCTCAGCTATGTTCTCTGTTACCATATAATTCCCGTAAGGCCTCCAATAGATATCCGCAATCGTCACCCTCTCCCATACCTGTACCTGTAATACTCAAAGTCATCCGTCACGGCCTGGGATCTTGCCTCTTGTTCTGTTTGGACCCATCGTCTGAATCCCAACCTTTGTACTCCGGTCTCTCCTGACTGGATGGGTCGGCCTATTGGTCGCACACAAACAATGTGCTCATAGGCCCAACAGTGTAATAAGTATGAACAATCCAGTGTCATCCTGTGATTTCACCTACAAGCCCATAGACCCCTGTATAGCTCCGCCAAATATGCAGGTGCCCATGCAAAAGTCACGTTCCTTTCTATCATCTCCCAAATAACACACATCAATGCCTTTGGAAATCTTCCCCCATCCGCCCTCGGTAACGCGTAATACCCTACCGCTATCATTAATATCACTGCTAACCTTGTCTCCTCAGGGTGTGCTGCATACATTATCCCATATGTGAATGACAAACCTCGCTGTGTTAAATCTCGTGCGTATGGACCAAATACTGCTGTTATCGCTCCCCGTGCCACGCTAGGTAATGCCTGATATACTGGTTCTCCTGTAATAGGGAGTCTCAAAATACGGAACACATCTTCCAATGTTACTGTCATTTCCCCTGTTGGCAGATAGAAGGTATTTTTCTCAGGATTCCATCTTTCAATCAACGCCTGCAACATAGCATGGTTCCGTGCAATTCGTGAATAATAGCGGATCCCACTTAACCCCAAACGATTTATCAACATCCATTCAGCTGGTGTTACATCCGCTCGGATTCGTGACAACAGCGCTGGTACACTATCATTCATCCTTAGCCCTGCCTCTGCCTGCATACGTCACAAAAACCAACAACCATTCAATTCCTCAAATCACCCCGGGTTTTTTCTCAAATTCTGGAAATTCCTACAAAGAACCGGTATCATTTACAGCCTAACTAAGACGGTTGAGTAACCGATACCGGTTATCCCTAACCGATATCGGTCACTGTTACTTTCATACACCTTGCCTAAACAACCACCTACGACAATAAATTGCTCGTTTATTCCTCTCTGTATACACAGACATGCCCGAAACCCTTGATTACCTACCACGTAACACTCACCTCATTTATAACCCTTGTTATCATCTTTTCTTTCTCATATCTACCCACATACTCTCCCCCATCTTATTCACAAAACATGCAGAAATCAAATCACAACCAAAACGTTTACCTCTGGAGTTGCAGCAGCTTGAGGTGGCCCTTGTCTTCCCTCTCGTCCCTGCCTGCTGGATGCTTCTCCTCGTTCTGCCATGATCACCACCCTTTTCAAATTCACCTTTCTGCCTTCTGAATCTCAGAACACATTCACTTTCCCTGTCTCTTTTCTCCTTATCACTCAAATTTCTCATGCAATTACTGTCTCAGTCGTCCAAAAGCGTCGCGTTCACGTATTTAACTTCTTGCATGGCTCTCAAAATTAGAACTTAAGTTGCCACCTTAGCTTTTTTATTTTTAGAAAAGCTCATACCTAAATAACCGGTATCGGTTATGTAACCGATATCGGTCTACTAACTACCGCCGTTATCTAACCGATATCGGTTATACACCTGCCTTTTTGAAACATGGTTCTTTTCTTCGTTTTTTACCTAATTTTTGTCGCGCCCGCCTCTTTTCCTGCATCTCATCACCATTATCCATATTTGTCCATCCACCACACATATCATTACAATTTCATTAACATCATCTATTTTACAAAAACAAACAAGTCATCAACTAAGGATACCAAAACAAAACAAAAAACTATCTATCTATACATCATTTGGATCCAACTCATCAGATACATATATAACAATGTCCCAAAACCAGCACCAAAACATGCAACATTTCATCATATAACACATCATCCATATATCAACATGTCAATTAAACTCATCATACATTCTATATCATAAACCATCGACAAAATACTTAAAAACATTTTGAACACAACATGTGGATCAAAACATCATCTCTATATATATATATACAAGTTTTCAAATATACACTGTGCCCTGCATCGGGGCCTCTGTGATCTCATAATCCAACAAAGCCGGCACGCAGGCCGCAATAACTATCAATAATCTCGACTCGGCTCGCAGCCGTCCTCATATCAAAATATACTCGGCTCGCAGCCGGTACCAATCTGATAACCCATACTCGGCTCGCGAGGCCGGTGATACAATAAATGAATGACTGAATAAATGAGTTATATGTAGGCACGCAGCCTCTATAAACATAACTGTTCGCAGACCGGTGCCCATATCCAATATACAAATACAAAAACCATGCGGGCTCCTCGCCTCTCCCCACCGCCTCAAAGACCTCTCCTCGCTGGGTCCATGTGGTGCCTCTCGCCTCCTACCTGTCACAGACACGCCGGCTGTGGCTGCACCTCCCTGAGATCTCTGGCTGTGAGAGGTCTCTGCTCTATGAGCTGCATAAGGCTGATACTCAACTCCGGTACCATCAAGAATATCCTGATAGTATCGGGCCTCCGCTCTAACCTCCATATAGCGCTCTCGAGCCACTGAAGGAGCTGGGGCTGGTCCCCTGGCACCTAATACTAATGCCCCCGAGCTCGTGGCTGGGTGCCGCTGGTGCTGTGGGCGCGGTGGTGCGGTACTGTGCTTTGCGCCGTATCGCTGCTCGTACTGCACTGTACACTGGCACTCGGGCTGTTCTTTGTGGTGGTGCTACTGTGCTCGCACTCGAGCTGGGCTACTGCCTCGTAAGACCCCTATCGTGCTGCGCAGCAGCAAAGTTGCAGCCGCCTCGTAAGAGCCTGCACTCGACCCCGAGCTGATCTCTCTCTCCGCCACACAATTGCTAAGTCTGGCATGCGGGCCTGGCTACTACTCCTCGCGCTCTCGACTGACTGCCCACCACACCATGTATGCTCCTCTGCACAACCAACATCATCTACTGTGTCATCTGCTGGCCTCTCAAGAACCCAACTGGATCCAAGGGCTGTGGTGTAGCAGCGGTGGGTCCTCTACATCATCCCTCTGACCGAGGGAAGGGAGGTGGCTCCCTGCCGCAGCCCCATCTCGCCCGCACTTCTCTCTAGGGGTATCCTCTCGTACTCTCCCGGCCTCCGCCCCGCTATCCGTAATGTATATCTTTGGATCGACGCAACCGTAAGTGGGCTCCTCCGCGAGGGTGATGACCTCTGTAAGGTCTCCATACAATGTCTACCACTGTCTGTGCCCTCTAACAAATGTCTATAATACGCCACATCCCGATCTGCAAGAAGCCGCTCATGGCTGCCCACGACCCCAACCATCTCTCAAAGTCATATCGGTATATGACTGTGGCCTCTTTGCCGGGCAGCCCTACTGGGTCCGATGCATATGATGTGCTCATATTCCCAATAGTGAAGTAAAAAGTCAAACAAATACCAAATCACCGCATCCGCGATAACCCCGAGCTCTCAGAGAAGCTGCATCTGTATACACGGTGCCCACGCATGCAAGTATGCTCCTCCACCATCTCAAGCAACACCCCATCAATGCTCGTGGAAAGCGGCCTCCTCTCGAGTCCGGAAGGGTGAAGCAGGTGATCCCAATCATCATCAAGACATGCCGGTCGTGTCTCGTGTTTGGCAAGCACGGTACATGTCACCATACCCGATACTCGCGCTGTGATAGGTAAGTCGCGCGGCTGCATCTCCAAAAACCTACAGGATGCTGTCCATCGCTGTCTCCGAATCTACCTGGAAGACTGCCTCTCCCTCGATCGGCAGTCGAAGGATGCGATACACATCCTCCAATGTGATGGTCATCTCTCCGGTCGGGAGATGGAACACATTGGTCGCCGGATCCCATCTCTCGATGAGGGCGACCATCAGGCTGTGATCTCTATCAATAGCTCTGTATCGCTGGACTCCGCCGAGTCCCACCTCGCGCATGATCGCCCAATGAGCCGCAGATACGTGTGGCCGCATCCACACCAACAGCGGGGGCATCCTATCCCGCATCGTCAACTGCTGACGTGCCTGCAAAACCAACCCACATCCTTAGACCTACTCTTTATCACAACATCTACTTTACCCTCTAAACCCCCTTTTATCCCCCCGACCACACCCCAACTCTATACCACCCCCCTCTAGCAACCTACCTTCAACCACCCAACCCAAAACCCACCCAACCCCAACCCATACAAATCCCATATCTACCCACAACTCAACCCACCCAAACCCCTACCCGACCCAAAGCCCAAAATCTACCCAAAACAAAACCCAACCCCAACCCATACAACTCCCATACCCATACAAACCCACCCAACCCAAAACCAAACTCAACCCACCCAAACCCCTACCCGACCCAAAGCCCAAAATCTACCCAAACCCAACCCAACCCCAACCCATACAACTCCCATACCCATACAAACCCACCCAACCCAAAACCAAACTCAACCCACCCAAACACCCTAAAACCTACCCACCCATGCCGCCTTGCCTTATTTTACCCATCTATCCTCTTCGCTTTTTCAAATTACGTCCATTTACTCATTATTTCCTAAAACATGTAAATTCTACCCAAACCCCAATTTAGCTTAATACCATTCAAATGCACAAAATAAAGAGTTCGAACCTATCAACGACGACACGTCATCGTGGTGGGATGGGTGGTGGTGGTCCAGCCTGGTCCAGCCCCTCTCTGCTCCTCCCGCCCGTGCATAGCTCCATTACGATCTGGGTCCCCGGCCAATCAATCGCTTGCCTCCTCCTCACTCGGGCCCGCAAACCACCCACTCCTCCAAAGAAAATAGCTCCACCTCACTCAATCAAACCTCCAATCTCAACTCTCCATGTCAAACAAATCAATTTGGTTTTCAAATAACAAAAGTGACAATGACAAGCCGTATTTTTCTTTTTATAGGTTTTTCGCCCTTAACCGATATCGGTTTCATTTTGCCCTAATGAACCGGTATCGGTCTCTTAACCGATATCGGTCATGTAGAATCGACATCGGTTTTTCTTCCAACTTTCCCCCAATTTTTTTTGCCCTTATTTACCATTTGCCCCTTTTTAACCACATATCACCTATATCCACCTTTGCTGAACACCATTTGTTTACCTATTCGGCCCGACCCAAGGCCTCAACCTACCTAACCGGCCCGACCTAAGGCCTCAACCTACCTATTCGGCCCGACCCAAGGCCTCAACCTACCTATTCGGCCCGACCCAAGGCCTCAACCTACCTATTTGGCCCGACCCAAGGCCTCACCCTACCCATTTGGCCCGACCCAAGGCCTCAACCTACCTAACGGCCCGACCTAAGGCCTCAACCTACCTATTCGGCCCGACCCAAGGCCTCAACCTACCTATTCGGCCCGACCCAAGGCCTCAACCTACCTATTTGGCCCGACCCAAGGCCTCACCCTACCCATTTGGCCCGACCCAAGGCCTCAACCTACCCATTTGGCCCGACCCAAGGCCTCAACCTACCTATTTGGCCCGACCCAAGGCCTCAACCTACCTATTGGCCCGACCCAAGGCCTCACCCTACCCATTTGGCCCGACCCAAGGCCTCGCTCTACCCATTTGGCCCGACCCAAGGCCTCAGCCTACCCATTTGGCCCGCCCCAAGGCCTCACCCTAACCATCCGGCCCGACCCAAGGCCGTAACCCAACAACTTGGCCCGACCCACGGCCGTATCACTTCAATACCATACCCACAATCAACGTTTTATTTTATCCATCCATCATGTACCTTTTGTTCAATCGAGCTCACTGCTTGTGTTTTAGCATGATTAGGGTCCTTGACTTGATCGTCGACCAACTTTGCCTGACAGACCTAGACCGAGACGTTTATCTCAACGAAACCAACCATTCGCATCGCCGAACATGCCTAAATGTTCCTGTACCTTACCCGTTATATACCCCGAGCTACTTCCTATGCCTTGGATACCAGGATTATATCACCCTTGTTTGGATAAACTATCGACCTTTGCCTATACATTGCTGGTTTGCTAGTCAAATCATGTACCCTAGTCGTACGATTGCATTTCAACATGCGTCTGCTTCCTTGGACCTACCCCACCACCTTACCATCCCCTCTACAACATTTACCCTTTATCAACCCTATCCCTGATTTCCCGTTCGCTCAATCTGTGCTAGATTTGAGGGGGATTACCTATATCCTTAACAGGAGAAACCACTTCATATTATTGTCCGCGCAGCTTTACAACACAAGCTACACGACAATAAGGGGCTAATGTAGACACCAAATTTGTGTCTTACGACCCCTTGTGACCCGCATCTCATCTCGCAATATAACCTCATCACCTAAACCTTACACAATTATTTATTAATTACCTTGTAATGGATAAATCCACATCACCTTACCTGCCACCTCATTTTGCCACTTCATCATGACCTAGCCCTAACCCTAAACTAACCTAATTAAGACCCATAACTTGGTCCACACCTACACCCATAACTAATGACCCCTTTCTCGCACCCAAAACCGACCTTCTAGTCATTTGACCAAGCCCGCAACTGATCTCTCGAGAGAAAAGCAGGGAAGGTGGGCTATTTTACTAAAAATAGCCTACTTTTTCCTTACCGATGCCGGTTCCTACTCGACCGCCGTCGGTTACGTAACCGCCATCGGCTCCCTGTAAATGGCCTCCCCAAACCAAAAACAAAGGATCGGAATTTCATTTTTGGATCAAGGTCGAAGGATTTTGAATCAATAGAGATCATTGGGAGCGATCAACAGAGTCCAGATCTTCACCTGACCGAGCAGAGACAAGTGAAGAAACCAGAAGCGTTTACAGCAAAGGAGATCAACTTGCATCTTCGTCAAAACCAGTAAGTCACATCTTGCATGTCTTCTGTTATAACATTTCTTATGCCTTTTGAATCACAGTCCTCATAAATCCATCCTCAAGCCACTACCCATGCAGGCATATTACATCTAACTATCATTCATCACCTTATCTCCTAATATCACCCATATACAGACCCTATAAATAACACAACTACCAAAAACACCACCACCCCACAAAACAACCAACCTTCGATCTTAGACTCTACCGATATCGGTCATCAAGAATCGCCATCGGTTATCGTGAACCGCATCGGCTATATCGACTATAACCAATAACCAACCTTTCCCCTACCGGTTAACAAAGCAATTTAATTGATATCTTATAGTCTTTTGTTTTAATTCATATTAGCAGGGAACCGACCACCTTCTCGAAAGGAAGTTTTATATTTCTGGGCCCAAGGCAGTTTCTCATTTATTGTCTAATTAAAATCTTGTGGTCTTGTGTTCTTATTTGCAGTAGTCCTTCCAAGACAAAAAGGAGTTCTTCGCATCACCCGATCTTTCTACCAGACGCGCACATCATCTCGACATTCTACGGGTATTCCTCCTAGCCCCAATCCTTATCTGTTTCTAAAAGGAACGAAACATTTGAGTGAAACATGGTGCACTGATTTCCACCAAAGTTTATGAGTGCACTCCTTCCAAAAATACCTTCAAGATGATTATAAGAGCACTACCATAAATTCTCTATACAATTTACATTAGTAAAAATAAATTTTTAGACCCAAATGCTTCCTTTTTATATCTACAGAGTTTCAGTGATAAAAACCTCAAAAATGGAGCAAAGGGTCTTGAAGCAAAACCTAATATTTTGAGACCAATTTCATTGCAATCCGACATCCATAAGACACCTTTCTAAAAATAGTAAGTGTGTAAGGCTTCACATGTACAAATTTAGTGAGTTTCTAAAATGGAGAATTCTCAACATCCATGCACTTCAAACAAGTAAAAACTATGAAAATGTGAAAATTGGGAAAACCTACTAAAAATAGCCATCCTAGTTAGGACTTGCAAAAATCAAAAATCTTGCAATCAGGCTTAGTTCAATTGTATCAACTCACATTTCACCTATCTCATTGGGGTTTTCCACATTGCAAGGATGGGAATTTTTCTCATGATTTATATAGGAGATAAAGCTCTCACAAGCTCCTAAAACATCAATATAAAGGTTAATCCTAATTGTTTTAGAAAGAAGTCATAATGGTTGAATTCATCCAAGAAGGAGATATCTCCCTCACTAAGGTGAATTAGGAATCTACTTGACTAAGTATATAAAAGCTTTAGACTAAATTTATTTAGGCTCTAGACTAGATACACGGGAAGATCTCGAGTAAAAGTATTGATGGAGTATTTCAACCTCTACAAACATTAATTGAGCCTCCGAGGTGAATAAAAATGATGTTATTGCATCATATACATTTCTCCCAATGTTCCTCAACCTAATACCATCATGTTTGTAATATCAATCTCACAACAATTTTCCGAACACTCATTCAAATGCCCTATAGTGTGCTTGTAACTCATAGAATAAGGATATTGCAACCACATTATTTCTTCCCAACAGGAGGTTAGAGGTAAAAATATTCATTCAGTGATGAATCCTTCTATCTAGAGGAGAAGACCTATGAGGAGTAGATGAGAAAAATATGTCCAAGAATCCTAAGTATGTTTCCATTCGAAAAGGTGACATCTTTTTCACAGAGGTGAATTGTGAAGTTCAAAGGGGTCATCATGTTCAAGTGATGTGGAAAGTGATATAAAACAATACCTAGCATGTGAATGTATCTAATGAGTATAACAATGAATGCAAAGTTTCCTCTTTCCCCATTTGAAGAAGAAAACTCTTTCTTATAAGTAACAGATGAGAAAGGAGGTATTTAAGCATCTTGAGGTTGTTTCCATTAAAAAATATTAAGTCTTTATCACAAAGGTGAAATGTGAACTTCAAGGAGGTCATGAGGAGAGAGGTGATGATCACCATATTGCAAATCTAACCTTGTGTTCAATTTTATTTCTAAAAGGAAATGAAACATGTGAATCACACCATGGCAAAAACTAGGTCAAAATGAACCAGTGTATGGAAAGGATTGACATTCAAACCATGGGCTATCAAGGTACCCAATACCATCATATTTTATGGAGCATGAATTTATCTTGAGTTCATGTAGTGCAATGTCTCACAAAGTAGTGTTTCTAAGAACTCATATAATACCTTGTAACATGCCCATATCTCACAGAAGAAAGAATTGCAATCTCAATATTCTAATTCAACAGGAGGTCGATGCAAATAACTTCATTTATGGTTCATTATAAGCCGAGTTCTTCATCTAAAAGGCTTTTTCTTCATCATATTGATCAACCCCCTCTCTCTCTTCTTTATTCTCTCTCCATATTCTAATTCTTCATTAAAAATATATTTTTTCATTATTTTATCTTATTCACTTAAGTGACCTTTAACTTAACATTGTAAGAGTCCTTTTTCATTAATAAGAAAAATACTCACTTTTATTCCCTATGAATATGAAAGGTCACAAGTGATGAGGAAAGGTGAAAAGTCATGTGGGGTGAGATGAGAGGACTTTTTTAATGATATAAATTGGAATGGCTTCTCCATTCCAAGGGGTTGGCCATTGTTTATTTTTGTAAGGTGTTGGATTTCACTACTACAATAAGTATTACAAGATACATTCTTCTATATCATTTATTTTCTTATGTTCCTTCATACTTTCTTTTCCAACTTTATAAGCATTGTGATCTTGTGAAACCAATAAGAAACTTTGTTCCTTGATTAATGATTTCATAGAAATTTGTGTCTCTAATTTATTATTCTTACTGTTGATTGCATGGTTAAATTTTATTAATTGAATGTGGACCTACTCTAGTTATTGTTGGTGAGAATCTACTAGTTCCTACTTATAACATTAACCCTCTCTCCCTATTTCTCCTACTCCTCTTTACCTCTCTCTAACAAAAATTCCTCTTATACATTGTACAAGAACTTTACCACATGTTTAATAGAGCATTCTTGTGTGATCCCCAACCTAACGACAACCCCAAAATTTTAGTTAGTTTACATTCAATAATGGGAGCCTCCCCATACCCAAGGAGGGGCTTAGCCCCGTGACCATTGGTAAAAACCAATAATTTTCACTCTGAAAAACATTATTTCACCAATAGTTTTTAGTGACTCTAATGTGAAATATTTTCTCTTTGTGAACCCTTATAATATATATATATATATTCTAAAACTCATACAAATAAAAAAATAAAAAAACCAAAAAACTATCTAAATGTTTCAAGGCATTGTTGTAATCCTATCGAAAAATCTGCATTTGTCTAGTTTCATTAATTTATAATGCTTTGAGTAAAACTAAAAAGAAAAATATTCAATGAATAAAATCAAGAAGGTGAAATTATAGTCATTCATAATTTTTTTGTTTGAGGCACGAGACCGAGATGATTTCATACTTGCTCCCATACAAATCCCAAGACAAGCTCTTGAAAATCCACTTGAAGATCTCATTGGAGAATCAGTTACAGGACCATTAGATATCATTTCACCATAAGAAGAAGAAGAAAAAAATGGTTACACCTATGTTATGGGGACAAAACATGGTCCACTAGTGTTATCTCTACCACTTCATGAATTACCAAAAGAATTGAGAAACAACTTTCCAAAATTCTATGGATATGGAAAGTAACATCTAGATGATCACATTACAACTTTCATCACATCCTGTGACATTCTTGGAGTGGGACATGAAGATTTTGTCATTTGACAATTCATGGAGTCATTACAAAATGTCATTGTAGAATGGTTTTCCTACTTGTAATCACGTTCAATTACTAATTAAGATGACATGAAAACCAAGTTGAAGCCATATTCAAGACAATGGAAGATTCCCATGCCCTCCTTCTCATCTATCTCAAATAATAGAGAACCACATGAGCCCATGAGATAATTTGTAGAAAAATTCAACAAGTTAATCAACATGATTCCTATTGGTGCTTGTCATACTATAGATAATCAAAAGAGGTTATTCGTGAATTACCAATTCTATAAAGTTGGTTTCATGTTACAAAATCTCAACCAAATACTCTATACAATGCTCAAGAACTTTTCATTGAAGTGGAAGATGACCTTATCATGTCAGGGAAGATCAAGAACCATTTAATGAAAGGATAAGGCCTAGAGTCTCAAAGATGAAATAGTTTATCCATTGCTGAAAAAGTTGGTCAATGATATGACTATATTGAAGAAGGAAGTTTATCAACATACATCATACCAAAACTGGAACAAGAATCAGATCGTTGGAGCACTCAAAATGATCACCTTGAAGATCCACCAATTAATACAAAATGTGGAATCTGTGACGATGAAGGAGAAGAAATTGTTGAATCAAAGTTTGAAAGAGAAGAAGAAGATGGATATGTAAACATTGGGTATTATGAATACTCACCTCATAAAGATTTCAAAGAATCATGGATAGCTACTCTTGTGTAGTATTAACTCTCTTGCAAATAGAGAGAGAATCCTATTTTCCCACTTCCTAAGAAAATTATTTGAATCCTCAAATGGAAAATCTATGAAAAACAACAACAAAAGGAGGATCATCGTTTCTCAATTCCATAGGGACAACCAAGAAGAAGCCCAAAACTACTTCAATCAAGAATCCATCTACCTCTTTTAGTAAGTCTCTTTCATCTCCTCTTGAAAAATAAGTTTCTAACTTTGTTGATCCTAAGAATGCAAATCCTAAGCATGTCAAGGTTTTCATAGTTCTTAATGTCCATACCACTTCTTCACCTTTTGGCATCATTGACCATTTTAAGAAATAGAAAGTTCAAATTTTTGAATATGGGTACTTGAAAACCCATTCCAAGAAATTTGATAGGATTTCCAATTTATGAAAGGAATTAGTTCAAGTTCATGTTCCAAAAATTACATTACTAGAGAACCACTTCCTTCCCTCAGTACCAATCCTTCTCAGAACCTTATTGCTTCCACACCCTCCTCTTCTTGGAAAGTAGATCCTTTCTATCTTTCTTTAATAGTCAATGGATATAAAATTAATAATAACATTATTGACTCTGGTGCCTCTAATAATTTAATGTCACAAAATTTGATAAATATCTTGGTCTTAGTCTCATTTCTGCTATTGGCCATTATTATTCCATAGAAACCAAAGAATTACCTCTTGTTGGCCAGGTCAAGGATCCTCAGGTAGAATTTGTATATTTTCTTGAAAAGAGGATCAAGATGAAGATACTTGTAGTAGACATGTCATCCTGTATGATATTTGTGATTGAGCTGAATATTTTTTCAAGATGTTTATGGGGATATACAAATTATTTTTCACATGCAACCATTCCAATCAATGGTAAAATGAAGAATATCCTTCCCATCGAAAATGAAATATAAAGTTTAAAAACAAGATGACCCAAGGGCGGACATACTATTTCAAGGATTAAAGGTATGGAAACATTTTCATATCCTCGAAGGAATATGATGAGCTTACCATATTGATAAAGGAGTAATCAAATGTAATGGAACAAAACAAGGAAAACATCATGATGATTTGATGGAATTAGGATTTGAAATTACATACTTCTCGGTGGATGTGAATATGAATACAAGTCCTCTACTTGGTAGTGATAAGGGTTATGAAAACCTTAACTTACAATAAATATATCCTAAGGTGATGAGGATCATAAAGGAGTGATATCAAAAAAATTCTTGGTAGTGATTCCCATGTTTTCAATCATGTTCTCAAGGTTCAACATGAATACTTGTTCAATGAGTATGATTGTGAATACAAATATTTCTCTTTCCCATTAGGAGAGGATGATGAATCTTTCAAGAAGGAATGCATAAATGAAAAGATGATTAGGCCTCTTGAAGTTAACTCTACTCAAGAAGAGGATGAATTCATCATGGAGATGAATTTCAAGCTCATGATGGTCAAGATTGGGAAAATGATGATTTTAATATTTCATCCCCAACCTTGTGCTCATTCTCCTTTCAAAAATATGAAGAAATTCTCATTAAAGAATAGATAGATGAATTGGTGATTGGTTATCCAAAATTTGATTCCATTCAAGATGAAGACCCTCTCAATGAGGGATATATGAATAATAATATGCTTGAATATTTCAAGGTTGACTCCACTCAAGATGTTTTCATCATGAAGATGGATTTTGAGGCTCAAAATGACCAAGATGGAGAAGATGATGGTTTTCATTTTTCATATCCAACCTTGTTCTCATTTTCCTTCCAAAAGGATGAAGCACTATGGGCATCACATCATAGTAAGAAGTGGGTCAAAATGAGAAAATTTGTATGAAGGATAGTTGTTTGGAGCAATTGAGTAAACATATAACACCAAGAGGCTTTTGATAGTGTTGAAATCTTAAAACATCTACTAAGAACCATATCATAGAGACCATGGTCATAAAGTAGATAAAAAATAAAATTCAAATGCCTATCAAATATCATAAGCCTCAGTATGAAAATAACAAGCCTAGTGTGATCAAGACTCATTCTTGTAGCAATTATGGAAAATTAAGTAGAATGAATTTGGAAATAAATAACATATGGAAACATGATGTCAAAGCAATGAAGGAAATGAGATGTCTAAATGAAACCTCACTTACCAGAATTAATCATGTAAATTTCTCAAGAATTTGAGAAAGGGGTCATATTTCATTGATCCCATTAATGAATTTATAGAACAAAGGTATTTGGTGATACACGTGCATGGGTAAAATTTTAGTAAAGAATTAGTGCCATAATGAAAGAAAGTTGTCCACCACATGTATTATAGGTGATTTAGGATGTTGTATCATGGTTTCTTTTTTTTTTGTGTTTCCCTTCATGTTGTGTTTTTCTTTCAATGTGCGTTTGTTTTTGTTGGTTGTGTTTGTAGCTTTAATAGTTTTTAGTGTGGTGACTCCATGGCCCAAGGTATAAGGCACTGTATGCTACTCCATGATACTTGAGGTTATTCATTACCCCATGCATTATAATGTCCCCAAGTTAGAGATAGTTGTTTTCACGCTAAATGTATAGCATGTAAAATTGAAATTTTTAGCCATGACAACTAAGCCCCCACTTGAAAATTTCCTCCCTCCCGGTCATTGTGAAATTTTCCTCAGCCAACTTGTCCTAAGTTTTACCATCATTTTGGATCAGAAATTTTTTCTAATAATATTTTATAATGTGTTTCATGTACAAAATTTTATTTCTAAGGTGATTCAATAATTCATTGAGATTTAAGGAAAAACAACTTCCTTCAAAAGTCTTAAAAAGGTCATTTTTGGCCATTTTGTAGATGGTAAACACCCCGGAATACTGTATGGAATATTTAAATCATCTAAGGGTGGTGTAAGAGAAAAATGAATTCATCCAAGGTATTTTAGGGAAATTATGTGCAAGAAATTGATGTCATGATTTGTTTTAGCAAAATTGGGTCATTTTGGGCACATGGAATGAAGGCCCTAATAATGAAATCTAGCTTGTGAGATGATTTCGGGAGTTTCTGAAGGAGTTATAAGCTCATAAAATACTCAATGAAAAGGTCTTGAAATTCTACACATGATGGAAACATTAATTTTTTCCCGAGCCTTCAATATTTTTATGACAATCTAGGACACAAAACTTTCCCTTCTATTCAAGAATGAAATAGGCCCTAAAAATGGATTTGTGTGAATAATTGGCTCCTAATGATCATTGGAATGATCTCACAGGTAATTTTGAGTCAAAATAATATAAGGTTTGACCCCAAAACACTCCCCCATTCTCCCGAGGTGGAAAAGTCACTCATGGTTCTCGATTTAGACTGGGTAGGTGACATCAATATCCTAAAATGGCATGAGTGGGTTTTTGAGAATGATTTTCCCCAAAAGGTATAAATGGGACAAAATGAACACAAAAGTGTGCCCTTATTGGTTTTGAAGCTGATTCACTTAAGAATTTAACTTGGCATGTTATGATGGATGTGTGAGTTTTGTTTTTAAGTAGCATGGTCCAATTTTCATGATGACCAGACCCCGTGGCATATTTTAGAGAATTAGTGTTCCCCTTGAGTGCAAAGGGGACAAGGGGGACACAAACATGCATCCCCATCTTGACGAACTCCTCACAACTCACCCCTCATCACTTTTACACATAGGTCCTTTAAACTTACACTCCGACTTGTCCCCCTCTCATGAAATCAAACCCATTGTGCATTTTGAAGCATCAACCACCCCTTTAGTAAAATAGGTAAAGGGGAAAATCAGGCCAAAAAATTGTGCCCCTATCCTACCACTCAGTCAATTAATCTCCTAGACACATCAAAACCCACTATTTAGCCCCATAAGCCATTTCTCAACCCCTGCATCTCATTCTCACTTAACCACATGATGTCACTTGTCACCATTTGGTGAAAAGTGTACTTCAGCATCCCTTGTTTCTCCTTTATCCCTCTTTCACCGATGATAATCAATATCAACCACACTCCAACCCGGTTAAGCTCCATGGTCAAAACCCGAGTTAAAACTTGCAAGAAAAATGACTAACTCCCTCACCTCACATACTTAGTCATTTTAAAACTTTCAAATGTTTTTTTATTATATCCAAAACCTCCATGGTTGACTAATTATTATTTTTAAATTTTCCTAGAACATAAAACTCCAAAATCGAAGAATGCTCATATCTCCAAAACGGTGGACCCGATTTCACCAAAATTTTCCAGTGCACTCCTTTCAAAAATTCCTTCAAATTAACTATAAGAGAAATATCATGAATGATATATATAATTAACAGCATCAAGAAGAAATTTTTAGACCTAGAGGTTTCCTTTGTAGATCTATGGAGTTTCTATGGAAGAAAAATCTCAAAACTAGAGCATAGGGTCTTCAAGTAAACCCTAATATTTTGAAACTAATTTTATTGCAATTGACATCCGAACACACATTTTCTAAAAATAGTAAGTGTGTAAGGGTTCACATGTAAAAATTTAGTAAGTTTTTGAAAATGGTGAATTCTCATCACCCGTGTACTCCAAACAAGAAAAAACCATCAAAAGGTGAAAACTAGGAAAACTTGCTAAAAATAGCCATCCTAGTCAGGACTTGCCAATAATAGAAAGTATTACAATTAGGCTCGAGATCACTTGTATCAACTCACATTCCACCTATTTCATTGTTTTTCCCATATTTCAAGGCTATAAGTTTCTTTTGGTTTAGACAAGAGCTCTTGTAGGCTCCCAAAACATCAGTCTCAAGGTTAATCCAACATGAAATGCTTTGATACAAGAAGTTGGATGATTCAACTCATCCCGATTGTTGCAGAAAGAATTTATTATGGTGGAATTCATCCAAGGAGGAGATGTCTTTGTAACTAAGGTAAATTGATAATCTCTCCACCAAGTATATAGAAGCTCCGAACTAAGTTTATGCAAGCTTTAGAAAAAATACACTGTAAGCTTTGAGCCAAAGTCTTGATGGAGTCTTTCAACCTTTGAAAACATGAATTGAGCCTCCGAGGTAAATAAAAATGATGTTCATACATCATATAAATTTCTCCTAATGTACCTCAACATAATACCATCATGTTTTTAGGATCAATCTCACAAGTGTTCCGAACACTCATTCAAATGCCTTGTAATGTGCCCACATCTTTGGAAGAATGATATTGCAACCACCTTGTTTCTTCCAAATAAGAGGTTAGAGGCACATAGTTTCATTTGGAGAGAAATCCTTCTATCTCGGAGGAAATAACACATCGTGAAGTTCAAATGGGTCATCATGTTCATGTTATGCGTAAAGTGATATAAAAAGGACTCGACATGGGAATATATATGATGAATATAAAGGTGAATGTGGAATGTTCTCTTTCCCCATTTGTAGAAGAAAATCTTTCCAATAAGTCAAAGATGAGAAAGGAGGTATTTAATCATCTTGAATTTGTTTCAATTCAAAAATATGAAGTCTTTGTCACAAAGGTGAAATGTGAAGTTCAAGGAGGTCACGAGGAGGAAGGTGATGATCACCATATTACAACTCCAACCTTGTGTTCAATTGTCTTTCCAAAAGGAAGGGAAACATATGAATCACACCATGGAAAAAATTGGTTAAAATGAACCAAAGTGTATAGAAAGGATTGTAATTTGAACCAAAGGCTACCATGGTACCCAAGACCATCATATCTCGCATGAGTAGGACATTATTGTAGTTCCATGCAATTCAATTTCCATAGAAGTGCTTCTAAACACACATTTATTACTCTTGGGAACGTGTTCGCATCTCGCAGAAGAAAGAATTGTAATATCAATATTCCAATTCAATAGGTGGTCAGATGTAAATAAATTCATTCATGATTCATTAGAGGCAAATTCTTCATTGACATAGGATTTATCTAAATCATATTGATCAACCCCTCTCTCTCTCTCTTCTTTTTTCTCTATCCATATTATAATTCTTCATTAAGAATGTATTTTTTGATTATTTTGTCTTATTCATTTAAGTGACCTCCAACTTAACATTGTAATAGTCATTTTTCATTAATAAGAAAAACAATCACTTTTATTCCATAGGAATATGAAAAGTCACAAGTGATGAAGAAGGTGAAAAGTCGCGGGAGAAATGAAAAGACATTTGTAATGATATAAATTGGAATGACTTCTCCATTCTAAGGGGTTGAAAATTGTTAATTATTGTAAGTTGTTGGATTTCACTACTACATGTAGACACCAGGTTTTTGTCACCTTCCTACTTCAAAAATACCCCTCGCATATACACATTAAAAGATTAAACACATCACTATAACACTATATAAGTCATTTCCTCACCTATAAAATAAACTTTTACCTCTCCTAAATTACTATTACTTCCTAAATCACTTAACCATCTACAAACCATCTCAAACCTATTTTATCCTAACACCATAACCTCCCAAACTCTCCTAACCTCCTCCCTAACCATTTTACCTCATCCCCATACCCAAAAATCCTATTTGGGAAGTGGTTGAAACTACTTCTCAACTTTTTTCCCAAATTTTTGGATCGCCAATAATTCTAACAAATCACCAACGATTATAAGAGCAAGTTCCATCTCCTTTCTTAGGGATCCTCATAATTATCTCAGACATATGTGCACCTTTTTCAAGCCTAATAGTGAATATTTGTCACGTAGTGATCCTCAAGCCCAATAATACCATCAACAACACCAAAATCCTATAATGCCATCAATCTTGGCATTCTTGTCTCCAATAAACTTTCCAAACAATCAACAACCAACAACAATAACATCATTCTTCTTTGAAATTGTTTCATTACTCATGTACACTTCAAGATAAGTCTCTTTGATCTTTTATTGTTCCTTATATCTACATAAACACTTACAAATCAATCGTTTTGACCTGGTTTCTCAAAAAAATTGTTTTTGTGAAAGTCATTATTTTCACATCAATCGTCAATGATTCCTTATAATCACCCATGATTCCTTGAATCACCCATGATTTTCCTAAATTTCCATCGATTCCTTTGAATCACCTATGATTCTTATCTTTTAGCATTTTTAGTTAATCATATCATTTTATAATTTTTTATCAATAACTCGGATTTAACTTTGTCTTTGCTTTAGATGACTGCTCCACGCCAATCACCCCCATCACAAGTATTTATGACCTTCCAAACATCCAAATACCTTTATTTTAGGAACAATCTAACATCCTTTATGAGATTAGATTGTACACCATCCGATTCACAATCGGCATTGAGGATATTGAGGATCAATTCGAGTTCCTCCATGAGATCCAACAAGAAATTACAGATTATTGGTACTATTATTTCAAACTTTTCTAGATATCTACCACATTATCTTGGGCCACCTATGAGGCGGAACATGACCTTCCTTTCAACCTTGAGTTCTAGATCCATCCTTATCATTATCATTGTTTATCATTTTATCATTATTATCAATTCACTTAATTGTTTAAAAATGAGCTGACATCCTCCAAGGAAGTCCCTTTGGATTTCTGGAATCGTCCTTTGCCGAGAAATTCATCATCCCATTTATCTAATATATTTTGTTTAGTTTTTTTTTCATTATAGGTCTCTTCTTTTAGAAAATAGAGGATCACTTATCCACCGTAACACATCGACCATCAATCAAGTATAAATATCAGTCACCGCAGGTATAGGTAAGCCCTGCCGTCTTTCAAGGTCACTTAGTTTTGTTATTCCATTTCATTAATTTAGAACAGAAAGAAAAAAATTTCTCTAGTACATTATAGAATTCAAGGTGGGACCCTTTCCCTTACTTTTTCATTAAAAATAACTTGTATTCATGTTTAGGTTTTCTGCTCTATAATCTCTAATGATCCAGTAAAATCTCTAGCGATTTTGGTGAATCACCCACGATTCCTACAAATTGCTGACGATCTCTATTGATTGTTGTTTATTACTCACTCGGCCTTGCCTTTAGAAATATGTTTTCTTTCTTTCTTTCTGTCTTCATCTAACAATTACAGGTTTATTTTCTTGGATCATTTTCTTTCTATGTTGTAGCAATGCTAAAAAAATCATAAAAAATTTAAAAGAAATAAAAAGGAAGCGATCACACGTATGCTTTATTCATTTATTTTTCTTTCTAAGTATTGCATTTATTTGTTGTCCTCATCGAATAAAAATTTCTTTTGGATTTAAAAAAAAACCTTTCATATCTTTCTAATCACATAGTCTAATTAGGAAGTTAACAAGTTGCATTCACTTAACTTCCCTCACACACAACCAAATAACATTAAACATAACTTGCATCAAAACTCTTCTACCTGTGGACCCGCACAGTATTTCATCACCAAGGGGATAATCCAATTTGGTGTTCGATAGAGTGTAAATAACTGGTGGGTGGTATATTGGCTAAGAACCTAACACCCTTATCATTGTGGGACCGTGAAGTGAGGAGGTAGGCCCCAATACCACACCTTGTATCGACACCAACATAGATTTGGGCCTCACATACCTTCGAGTATATCAAGGAATCCAACCTTTAACATCACCTAAAACCAACCATAGATTTCCATTTCCTAGGACCCCGTAATGCATTTTCACATTTCACCCCTTTTTAATTTAATCAAGACCTCGTAAGCCATTTTCACATTTCACCATTTTTTAATTTAATCAAGATAATAAATTTTTCCCTTGTGACTTGCTTGCTTGTTTATAATCAACTCTCTAGATTTAGTTTTCATTCCATTGATTGTTTTCTTTCATGGTCCTGACACGATAATAGTCTCATCAACAAAACTCGACAATATGGTGGAACACTTCCAATAATCCATAGAAAATATCCAAACCCACATTGATGACGTTATGCGTCTAATCGACCAACATTGAGTGTCTTTATCACCTCTACCACACAATAAACAACCCCACATTCCCCTTGTAGACAATCTCAAGCGCCATCTAAAATTCATGATCCATCTAGTCCTCATTTCTTCAATAGTGGGAATCTAGTTTTTACTAAGATCCTAGATTCAAACCTCATTACCCTCAATTCTTACCTTGTTTCCTGTGGTGTCCTTATTTAGTAGTCTACACCTAAACCATGACCCCCGTCTCCAAAACCACATATAATTTTTCTGGCTTATTGATCCTAACCATGATCCAGTTATCCAAATAATACATCCTTATCCCACTACAAGTGAATAAGAAACATCCAATGTCATGTATTCAACTAGAAACATCACCTTAAACCTCAATGTCTATAAACACCGCTTTTTGGTATCCTTTGTCTCCTTCCCACTTATGTTCCCCTTCATCATCATTTTCAACATACATACCTCTCTCCTCATTTAAATCCCGCGTTTCCCTCCTAAATTCTATTTATCCATTTAATTGTTATTTTCCACCTTAATTATACCTTATCACATCATTAATTTCTCTTACCCTTAATTAAACTCTAATCCCCTTAATTGTCCCTAAATACCCATTTTTGCTCCTAAGTGGTGTCCCCAGATTTCACCCTGAAATTTGAGACTACCCCATGTAAAAAAAAATTGTTCTTTTAAAATAATGGGTCATTTTGTGTTTTTATTGCCAGAAAATGTCAGTATTACATCAAGATATTCGCAGAGAGTCATATAAGCCAATTTTGATAAATACCCAGATGCCCAAACTCGTTATATTTTGTCGTTGGGGTTTGCCTACGGGAAATTTTTATTTAATTATTCTGAGCCCTGTTTGAGGCAAATTGTGCTTTGGTTTAACCCTGTTGTGGTCTTACATGTCAATATTCCCATATACCAGTAGGGTTTTAACCGGGAATTAATCCTGGGCTTTATTTGTGACTTGTGGCAATGTTTTGTGTTGTTGGTGTTTTCTCATTTCATTTTCTCGTGAAATTCCTCGGATTAATTATTTTGTTGGTTTAATCTCGATTTCTTTCCGAGTATCGGAGATCACCTATGGATGTTATGCCAGAAGGAATTTGCCACAAGAGGTTTGGTTCTCTCGAAAAGACGAAGTTGTGCACGAAAAGCTTCTTTTGGGCAGCCACATTTTGGAAAAAGAAGACTTTAAGTGGATCATGGGATTTTTGTTAGCAGCGGGAAAGTGAGATTTTTGTACCTACCGAAGCAGGCACTTTTTTTCCATGGAAGCAATGCCACTTAAGTTACAATGGGAAAATTAGAGGCAAAGCAGACAGACATGAATTTCTTACCTGCCTTGTAGGGTGAAAATTTCCATTGTGAAATAAAAGAAAAATCACTTAAGGCATTGATGGGATTTTCTTACCTACTTTGCAGGGTAAATAATCCCATTATGAAAGTCAAACAACTTAAGTGGATCATGGGATTTTTGGAGCTGCGGTGCAAGGTGAATAATCCCATTGAAAGTTGGCTTTTAAAAATAGAAATTGCCTATGTCAAAAAGTGCGCCCCATTTGGGAGAAGAATAATGTTTTTTAAAGTATTAATTGATTTAATTAATTCCTATTTTCAGTGGATGAGGTCAAAGCATACTGTGAGGCTTAAGTTAACTGGAAGTAGAGAGCTAAAATTAAATAAATTTAATTTATTTAATGGCAGCCATGAACATGCACAAAATAGGCGCCCCATTTGAAGAGAAGAGCTTATTAATTAATTAATTAATTGTCAGGAATAGGAGAGACATTAATTAATTATAGAATTATGAGGGTTATATAAGCAAAGGCTGCCATAAGGATGAATTAATTAATTCAATAGCAAAGAAGTGCAGCCCAGACAAAAAGTGCGCCCCATTTGAAGAGGAATTTTGCATTAAGAAGGTGTATTTATTGCTGGAAGCTTCAAAATTTGGCGCCTAGGTTTGAAGGAGCTTGATTTGTGTCTAAATAATTGTTTGCATAGTGGTACAATTGATTCTATGAAGTTGGTAAAATTCATGCTTGCTTTGCATGCAAATAAAACATCAAATTTTGGGGCAACAGGTTTGATATATGCAGATTTTTATAATTAAAATCCAATGTTCATGTTCTGGTTGTCATCTTTGTCTGAATTAATTTCAGGAATTTATTATAGGTGCTTTTATAAGAGAAAGGGAGCTTAAATCAATGTCTAATACATTGAACATATCCTCTGAATCTGAAGAATTATCCAGATCTGCACCGGTTGTGAAGAATTTTGGCTGAATAAAGAGAAAAAGAATTGCTCAGAGAAAGATAGATACAACAATGGAAAAGCGGGATGAAAAAGAAAGCTCAGCAGAGTCATGCATTACTTCTAGATTTTTGAATTCAATAGGCCCACATCCAGATCTCATAATTGCAAAGGCTTCGACAAAAATTCATCCTCTTGTTTGAATGCAGCTCATGAAGAAGTCGTGCATGGAAAACTCCTTCCAAGACCTTGTGTGTGTTTTCCCAATATTTCATTTGAAGCCTTCATTGAATTTACATTCACCCGGAGTGATTTCTAGAATTTTTAATTGCTCATATGCAATTAAAAATAAAAATGATGAGTTATTTACGGTGAACATTGCACTGGCGCATGTACTGGAGAAGAACTACAAAATCTTCAAGGATAAGAGGGAAGACATGTCAAAGGAAATACCCATAAGAAAATCACAGTCACTTTCTTCCAAATCCAGTGGCTTCCAGATCTAGTTTGGTGAGAATCAAAGGCAAAAGAATCAGTTGCATGCAGAATATGAAAAAGGACAAGACTGTAGCTTTCCTCTTTCTTCTTCTTTCTCTTATTTCCTTCGACAAAGTAATTGAGCAATCAATTAAATTATACAACTTAAGTGATTGGTTTAAAAGCTATTACTTGAAGAAGCCAACTACTTGGAGATAGGTGGTAGACGTGCAAAATAGAAGGTTCTATTTTCAGTTATAAATCATGCATGTCATGCAAAGAGGAATTCCAGGAGGGAGATTGCCAGTTGTTTCCTTTCCGACTTCCACATGTGCCAGTTCACTAAAAGCTTCCGATTTGTAATTGCCCCTCTACATTCTATAAGTAGAGGAAGAACCTATGGGTTAAAGGATCAAAATTTGTAAGCAACATTCTTGTGTTCTAGACTTTGTGTTGAAACCCCTGATAGCCACTTGAAGCAAAGGAATATAAAGGAGTAGATTTACAGAGAACTTTGTGTCACGGTGCATTTTGTTTCTATATTTTTATCTCGATCTTCTAATAAACTTTGTGTTATTTTAGATCTAGATCTGGAGTTTCCTTTTCTTATAATTATGTGTGTTGATATTTATTGGTTTCTTCTATGTGCATGCAATCAAATTTGTTATCTATTGCTTGGGATGTACATCTTCCCTATTTTTTCCCCGTGTTTATATTATTTCCTTCTTCTATAAATATTTCTTTTCTACAATACCGCTTACTTGCGCGAAACTATATAGCTATGGTTCATGAGTTGAATAGTTAAAGTAAAACCCCATATAGATACTAGCATATTTTAATTGACAAATCTCGACACAGAGCCTCATCGGTAAATGAGGGAGATTTATCTCATGACTACTTAGGTTTTCAGCTACGCAGTAAAATATAGCCAACACTAAGCCTTCATTTAATAAATATACCTCCGCTTTTCCTTTAATTAATGTTTTCCTACCTCTCACCTACCCTTTTATCCTCCCTAAACACCCCTAACTCGTATTTACCACCAAAACCCTAATCCTGCCTCATAAGGGCTCATTGTCTTGAGCTTGCCAATCTTTCACCGCCAAAATCAACAGATTTCCGCATGATGTGCTGACCCATCCAAGTCATCGTTGAACCTTTAAATACAAACATATCCTCCTCTCATCATCAATATGTAATTTTTGAGACTTTGTGCTTTCTTGTGATTTTTCCTTTGTTTCTTTCTCTTCTTTTTTGCACTGTTATCACCACTCTTGGAGCCAGCTTGGAGATCTTGTACCTCACCTTTGGACATTTTAAGTCCTCCATCTCTTTTACATTCTTAGGTCCACCATTTCCATTCCATTACTCCTTAGCAGTTTGTTAGGTTCATTAGCCATCTCAATGCCCTATTTTTGCATTTTCTCATCTTCATTTCCTTCTATAGATCGTCATTTCTACCCATTTTCATCCATCAAACCCTAAGATCACTCCTAGTGGCCATCGATAAAGTTCACATTTTCTTAGCTTTCGCCATTAATTTTTCCATTATCTATCTTATGACCTCCAGTCTCTCGGATCTCCCAAGCTTGCCATTTTGCACACACCTGCAGCTTTAGATCCCATTTTCATTAGATTCGGTCGCCGGTGATCGAAACCGATCACTTTGTCAACCTTGTCTAAGATCTCATTTTCTTTAATTTTCTTACATCCTTTATGTTCCCATCATATCCAAATTTCTTACAACACCTCAACATTTCATCGCACTTCTAGATCAACTTCGAGGTAAGGTCTCTTAGGTCTTTCTCTTTGTATTTTCTTCCTATATTGTCCTAGTCGTCATCGAATGTGCTTTCTGTGCCTTGGGTCACCATCGACCCACTTAGGTTTGGTTTAGATTAACAATTTCTATAATTAAGTATGTATCTTATCTTTTCTTGTACATCCCTGATTCTCTATTTCAATCCAGCCTTTGGTTATCACTTATCCATCATTTATTTTATCTATCTTTGATCAAAAAGTGGGTTGACATCCATCCTAGGAAGCTTTCACTTCTTAGGACTGGCTTTGTCGGGAAACCCACCATCCTATATACTAATCCTTTTTCTCCGAGTATCTCTTTGTTGTGTAGGTTATCAAACTCATGATGAGGAGGATATTTTACACTTGTATCCATCATCATCTCATCTATACGTATCCTTAAACAATATCATATTGGAGTTGCTTGTTTTCTTGTTACCATTTCACTAATTTGAGATAGAAACAAGAAAATTTGTTCAATATTATGGCACACCTAGTGGGGCCCATCCTTGTTTGCTGAATTATTTCATTTTGTTTTCCATTTTCCATTTTTCTCTTTCTACTAACCTTAAGGGTAAAAGCCTTGCTCTCTTTTTTTTGCATGGTGGTTTTTTTGTGTGGATTAACGTGCTTGCTAAAAATAAAAATAAAACAAAAAGGAAAAATAGTGTTATCCAATTATTCTTCATTTTCCCCATTTTATCTCTTTGTATCGCTTTTCCTTTCACGTCTTTTGAATTCATCAAATTTCACATTTCAATTTTGGGACTTAAAAAGAACCTCTTCATATTTCTTGACAACATAGTCTAATTAGGAGTCAATTCTTTACATTTACTTCTTTTACACACATCCAAAACACACACATCAACTTACACATCTTAAACATATTCTTCCAAGTGGAACTATTGGGATTTCATCACCCAATAGGAAAGCCATCGTGATGTTCTAACCACGTTATAAATTTTTTGACTATCGGTATATTGGCTAAGGATGTGACACCCTTATCACTACGATGTTTGATGTGTGGGGTAAACCCCAATATCAAGCCTCGTACCATTACTCATCACATTTTGAGCCTCACAAAACTTTGGGTATATCGAGGATGCCAACCAAAACTAATCTGAAACCATCCATAGTTTGGCCATTTCCTAGGTTCCCTTTTGAGCCCATTTTCTTTTTTTTCTCACATTATTCTAATAAGAAAGATAATTAAAAATCTACTACGTGACTTGTTTGAAATATTAAAAATCAACATAGTTTCTTATTTTATTGTTTCATGCCCATTATTACACATTCTCAAGTAATAAAATGGAACAAGTCATGTCATCAAACAACATTCCTATTTTCAATATTTCCTCAAAAAATACTTAAGCTCTTTCTATTATCTCCTCCACTCCCTTGGTCACTTCTTATGTAGTTTCCCAACCTATTGTTTCCATTACCCTCTCCATAAACATCAAGTTGCCCAAAACAACCCCCATGTTGAGACTAACCCTCCCTTTTCCTTGTAGATTGGATACACCTCCATCTTCTCGCTTCCTTAGAGAATCTTGGACCTCCATCTGCCGCTTTCTTACAAAATTTTGGACCTCCTACTATTTATCTTGGATGTGTATAATTCCAAGAAATCCTTGATTCCAAAATGATCACTTTGCATGACTATATCCTTCATAAATCTACCAACCTCCCCATAAAGGCCCCCCTCTTCAAAAAATTTATGCCTATCATTCTCATCCCGAGTCTACCCAAGTCCTCACATCACAAATTGTTGTATTTTTCCCAAGAATCGTGAATGAAATTTCTATGGCCTAATGCAAACTTGGATCCCATCTATCCTCCTCTACAATTCCTCAAACTTGAAAATCCACTCAATTGGTGGATCCTGCTCCTTCTAAAATTCCTCGTATCAACACCACCCACTTCCTCTATTCCTATCACTTCCTCATCCATTTTCATCACTAACATCCCTATCCAAACCTTGCAAGAATCCCATCTACTTCCTCCACCACCCAAAAACATGATCAAACTTTGGTCCCTATTTCTACATCCCACATCCATGCAAATGTATTCCCCTCATAACCGCACCTTTCCGAATCTACCAAAACTCATAAACCTCCCTTAGGAGTTTTTTTCTTACATCCTTCCTAATCAATCTACTCAAGCATCTCAACCACCCCATACTTATATCCCCACTCAATCCATGCAAAATCTATCCAACATCCCTATTTCTCAAAAGCAACAAATGTAAACTTACCCATCCAATTACACCCCTACCTCTAAACAACATACTATTTCCCAACCCATTCAATCACATCCCTTCAAAAACCTTCTTCCTTAGAAATTTTTGAGACTTCGGATTTCTTGATATTTTTCCTTCATTTCTTGCTCTTCTTTATAGATGTTATCACAACCTTAGAGCCACTTTGTAGAAATTGTGCCTAACATTAGGATATTTTAAGTCCTCCATCTCTTTTTCATGCTTGGGTCCACCATTTCCATCACATTACTCCTCCTCATCGGGCTTTGTAGGTTCATCGGAAATCTCAAAGCCCTAATTCTACATTTTATCATCTTCATTTCCTTCTACAGATCATCATTTCTATCCATTTTCATCCATCAAACCCTAAGATCATTCGGTCATCATCGACCCAATTCACATTTTCTTATCTTTCTGTCATCCATCAGGCTAACTATCTCTGTCTTCTAACCTCCCAGTCTCTTAGATCTCCCAAGATTTATGTTCTTCATACCTGCAGCCTTCGAGATCCCATCTTCATCGGATCTAGTCGCGCCTATCAATACTAGTCATCATCAATTGTGTCGGTAGATCTCATTTTATTTAATTTTATTACATATTTTATGTTCCCACCAGATCCAAATTTCTTACAACACCTCAAAGATTTCATCAACACTTATAGATTAGAGTCAAAAGGTCTCTTAGGTCTTCCTCTCTACATTTTATTCCTATATTTTCCTAGTCATCATCGATTGTGCTCGTAGTCTTGGGTCATCATCGATTCACTCATGTTTTGTTTAGTTTAGAATTTTCTATAATCGGATATGTATCTTATATTTTCGCACATCCTTGATTCTCTCTGTTTGATTCATATTTTTTATCACTTATCCATCATTTATTTTATCTATCTTTTATTAAAAAGTGGGTTGACATCCATCCTAGGAAGTTTTCACTTCTTGGGACTAGATTTTTTGGGAAACCCACCATCTTATCTACTAATCCTTTTCCTATTGAGTATCTCTTTATTGTGCAGTTATAAAATCACAATGAAAGCGTGATATTTTGTTCCCGTATTCATCATCATCTCATCTATATGTATCCTTAAACCCTCTTATATTGGATTTAATTTTTTTCTTGTTGCCATTTCACTAATCTAAGATAGGAGTGAGAAAATCAGTTCAACATTCTTGCACGCCTAGATACGACCCACCCTTCTTTGGTGAGTTATTTCATTTTGTTTTCCATTTCCATTTTCCATTTTCTCTTTCTACTAACCTCGTAGGTAGGAGCCTTGCTCTCCTTTTTACATGGTATATTTTTCTCTTGGATTAACACACTTTCTAAAAAAAAAAAAAAACAAAAAGGAAAAATAGTGTTATCTAGGTATTCTTCATTTTTCCCTATTTTCTCTTTTTGCATCTTTTTTCCCTTCTTGTCTACTTGACTTCATTGAATTTCACATTTTGATTTTGGGACTTAAAAAGAACCTCTTCATCTTGTTTGACAACATATTCTAATTAGGAGGTCAATTATTTGCATTCACATCTTTCACACACATCCAAAACACACACATCAACTTACACATCTCAAACATCTTCTTCCAAGTGGAACTATTGGGATTTCATCACCCAATAGAAAGCCATTGCAATGTTCTAACCATGTTATAAACTTTTTAACTATCAATATATTGGCTAAGCGTCTGACACCCTTATCGCTGCGGTGTGTGAAGTGCAGGGGTAGGCCCCAATATCAAGCCCTGTACTAGTAGTCATCACATTTTGAGCCTCACATACCTTTGGTTAAATCCAGGATGTAAAGAAAACTACCTGAAACCATCCATAGTTTGGCCATTTCGTAGGTTCCTTTTGAACCCATTCTCTTTTCTTTCTTACACTATTCTAATAATAAAAATAATTAAAACTTGGTTACATGGCTTGTTTGAAATATTAAAAATAAACATAGTTTCTTGTTTTATTGTTTCATGCCCATTATTACATGTTCTCAAGTAATAAAAATGGAACAAGCCATGTCATCCAACAACATTCCTATTTCCAACATTTCCTCCCAACAAACTTCAGCTCTTTCTATTATCTCTTTCACTCCCTTGGTCACTTCTTCTATAATTTCTCAACCTATTATTTCCATTCCCCCTCTCCATAAACATCAAGTTGTCCAAAACAAACCCCATGTTGAGACTAACCCTTTTTGTTCCTTGTAGATCTGGTTATAACTCCATCTCGTCGCTTCCTTAGAGACTTTTGGACCTCTCACCATTCCTCTTAGATGTGTAGAATTCCAAGAACTCCTTGATGCTAATGTGGTCACTTTGCATGACTATCTCCTTCATAAATATACCAACCTCCCCATAGGGGCCCCCTCTTCAAAAAATTTATGCCTATCATTCTCATCCCGAGTCTACCCAAGTCCTCACATCAAAACTCACTTTCTTTTTCCCGAGAGCCATGAATGAAATTTCTATGGCATAATGCAAACTTGGCTATAATCTATCCTCCTTTGCAATTCCTCAAACTTACAAATCCACTCAATTGGTTGATCCCATTCCTTCTAATATTACTTGTATCAACACCACACCCACTTCCTCTATCCCTATCACTTCATCATATATTTTCCTCACTAACATCCTTATCCAAACATTGTAATAATCCTATCTACTTCCTCCACCACCCGAAAAAATGATCAAAATTTGGTCCCTATTTCTACATCTCACATCCATGCAAATGTCTTGACCTCACAACCACACCATTCGAAATCTACCCAAAATCACCAACCTCCTCTTAGGATTGTTTTTAGTTACATTCTTCTTAATCAATCTACTCAAGCATCCCAACCACCCTATTCTTATATCCCCACTCAATCCATGTAAAATCAATCCAACATCCCCATTTCTCAATAATAAAAATGCCAACTTACACATCCAATTACATCCCTACCTCTCGAACAACATCTTATTTCCCAACCCATTCAATCACATCCCTTCAAAACCTTCTCCCTTAGAATTTTTTGATACTTGGGATTTCTTAAGATTTTTCCTTGGTTTCTTGCTTTTATTTGTAGATATTGTGTCCCACCTTTGGATATTTCAAGTCCTCCATCTATTTTGCATGCTTTGGTCCACCATTTCCTTTCCATTACTCATCCTCATCAGCTTTGCAGTTCATTGGACATAGAAAATCCCTATTTATATATTTCCTCATCTTCATTTCCTTCTATAGATTGTCATTTCTATCCATTTTCATCCATCAAACCATAAGATAACTCCGGTCATCATGGAACCAGTTCACATTTTCTTATCTTTCTATCATCCATTCTATGAGTTATCTATCTTATGGCCTCCCAGTCTCTCGATCTCCCAAGATTTCAATTCTTCACACCTCCAACTTCAGATCCCATAGTCATTAGATCCAATTTTTGCCTATCAAAACTAGTCACCATCGACCCTTTTCAAGATTGCATTTTATTTAAATTTCTTGCATCCTTTATGTTCCCATCGATCTAAATTTCTTACAACACCTTAGCATTTCATCAACGGTTCCTAAATCAGCTTCTTAAGGTCTCTCAGAAAGCCTCTCTACATTTTATTCTTATACTATCCCACTCATCATCGATTGTGCTTTGCAATACTGAGTTGTCATCGACCCGCTCAGTTCGGTTTAGATTAGAATTTTCTATAATAAAATATGTATCTTATATTTTCTTACACATTCTTGATTCTCTGCTCCATTTCGGTTATCACTTATCCATCATTGATTTTATCTATCTTTTATCAAAAGTGGGTTGAAATCCATCCTAAGAAGTTTTCACTTCTCAGGACTGGATTTTTCGGAAACCCACCATCCTATCTACTAATTCTATTTCTGTTGAGTCTCTCTTTGTTGTGCATGTTATCAAACTCATGATGAGGAGGATCTTTTTCCCTCGTATCCATCATCATCTCATATATATATATATATATATATATATATCCTTGAACACTATCATATTGGATTTTCTTGTTTTCTTGTTACCATTTCACTAATATGAAATAGGAGCGAGAAAATCAGTTCAACATTCTAGCACGCTTGGTGGGACCCACCCTTATTTGGTGAGTTATTTCATTTTGTTTTCCATTTTTCTCTTTCTAATAACCTTGGAGGTAGGATCCTTGCTCTCTTTTTTCATGGTGGATTGTTCACTTGGATTGACGCGTTTGTTAAAAATAAAAATAAAACAAAAAGGAAAAAAAGTGTTATCCGGGCATTATTCATTTTTCCCTATTTTCAATTTTGGCATCATTTTTCCTTCCGTGTCTTCTTGAATTCATCAAATTTCACATTTCAATTTGGGACTTAAAAATAACCTCTTCATCTTGATTGAAAACATAGTCTAATTAGGATTCAATTCTTTGCATTCACATCTTTCACACACATTAACACAAATATTTCAAATATCTTCTTCCGCTTAGAACTATTGGGATTTCATCACCCAATAAGAAATCCACCACGGTGTTCTAAAATTTTTGACTATCGCTATATTGGCTAAGCATGTGACACCCTTATCACTACAAGATGTGTAGTGTGGGGTAGACACCAATATCAAGCCCCATACTAGTAGTCATCACATTTTTAGCCTTACATACCTTTAAGTTTATCAAGGACGCTTACCAAAACTTTTTTGAAACCATCCATAGTTTTTCCATTTCCTAGGTTCCCTTTTGAGCCCATTTTCTTTTCTTTCTCACATTATTCTAATAATCAAGATAATTAAAACTTTGTTGTGTAACCTATTTGAAATACTAAAAATCAACATAGTTTATTCTTTTATTCTTTATGTTTTTTATTACACGTTCTCAAGCAATAAAAATAGAACAAGCCATGTCATCCAACAACATTCCTACTTCCAACATTTCTTCCCAATAAACTTCAACTCTTTCTATTATCTCCTCCACTTCCTTGGTCACTTCTTTCTATAGTTTCCAAACCTACTATTTCCATTCCCCCTCTCCATGAACCTTAAGTTATCCAAAACAACCCTCATGTTGAGATTAACCCATTTCTCATTGATACACCTCCATCCACCACTTCTTTAGAGAATTTTAGACCTCCTACCATTCCTCGTGGATGTGCAGAATTCTAGGAAATCCTTGATGTCAATACAATCACTTTACATGACTATTTCCTTCATAAATATACCAACCTCCAGATCAAGTGGCCCCCTCTTCAATAGATTTATGCCTATCATTCTCATCCTGAGTCTACCCAATTCCTTATATCACAACTCATTGTCTTTTTCCCGAGAGCCATGAATGAAATTTTCATGATGCAATGCAAAATTTGATCCCATCTATCCTCCTCTCGCAAATCCTCAAACTTGAAAATCCACTCAATTGGTGGACCCCATTCCTTATAATATTCCTCGTATCAACAAAGACACCCATGTCCTCCATCCCTATCACTTCCTCATCTATTGTCCTCACTAACATCCCTATCTCGAACCTTTCAGAATCATATCTACTTCCTCCACCACCGAATAAGATGATCAAACTTTTGATATGAAAATGGTACTAATTGTTTTTGAAGTAGTACTTAGAAAATTCTCAAATTTAAAAACTTGATAACTAACTAAGAGTATTAGCAATTTTGGGAATTCTTGAAACCCAAATCCTTGAACTCTTCCAGATAAATCAATTATCCTTAATTTTCAACTTAAGTGAATATACTGAATCTATTACAAATCCATTTAAAAATTCACAGTTGATTTTAGAATGCACTCAAATTGAATTCTTGATTCCAAATCTGAAATGTGCAATTCCCTTTCTATTGTGGGTTATGGATACTGAAATTGTGACTTCAATCCAAATAATCCAATTTTATGCTTGCTTAAATAATTAATCAAATAAAATAACTTGAATGTTTTTATCTGATCAAAAGCTTCTAAACAAACTGAAATCAAATCCACAACACAAGAACTTGATAACGGAGTTCACCGAAGGCTACGTCTCTCGGATTCTCGTAATGAGAATCGATCTATTATTTCCCAATGAAGTACAATATCCCTTCACTATTGACTTAACAAACATTTATACCTACAATTGAGCTAATATATGTCCCATGGAACTCTGTACAAAATCAGATTCTGTCCCAAGAACGATTCGTGGCTCCTACAATGTTTCTTTTGTTGGTTTCTTGTGAAATTACGTTAAAAACTATCTACAACTTTAAATTTAAAACACCTACATAAAAGAGGTTTACATTTATGGAAACTAGAGGAAATTATGAAAAACTTCCCTTTTTACTCCATGGCTTGATTTAGACCGAAGTGGTTGGAAAATGCATATCTCTTCCTGCTCCTAGTGCTCGTTCTGCATAATTATGTCTGAAAAATGTATACACTGGAAAATATATAGCACTTCATGAGACAAGAAGATCACCATCGTCTTCATCTTGGAATTTCGAGAAACTTTTATTTTTACTTCATTCAGAAATTTGGCCATTAAGACCCTCAAAATGCCTGATGAAGGCCTGCTGCCCTATTGGGTCTTGACCCTCCTTGTTCAACACACAGCTTAGAGCTCTTTATATACCCACAAGATCCTTGTTACCTCCATCTAACCACCTAGAAAGTTGATTTGGGTTTACAACTAGGGTGTATGAGGTCTCGTGTTCAAATCCCGTGACATGCATTATGGCTTATTCGATTTTGGTGTTGGTGGGAGGTATATCCCACATTCTCATCGCGGCGATTGTGATTGGAGTTTAAATTGACATGGACCAATAACTTATCTCGTGGCATAAGCCAAATTTGATATTTTTTTCTTGGCTCCACATGTATTCTCGCTAAGCTCCAAGGTGTTCAAAGCAAGGTGGGGAGTTGTTGGTTTGAATGCCCATTGAATCAAGCTTACGCATTGGTTCGTTTGTTGTGCCCAATGACACCAAGATATCTCGTTAAGGTTCCTTCATTGTGAATTTCTTGGACTGTGTTGTCTCGAGTCATGTGGCCTAACCCAATGTTCCACCAAGTCTCCCACTATGCATTGGAGGAGCCGAGTTGTGTGCTCCGAGATAATAGGGGATAACATAGATCCCATGCAATGTGGAAATAACTCGATCCATGTGGAATATAATCTAATCCCGATTAATGTTGAAATATAATCTAATCCCAAGAAATGTTGAAATAAACATGTCCCATATGAGTAATGAGATAAACGTGATCAACTCGATGGGGAGTTGATCACCCCACCGAGCTAGAAATAGATTGATCAAGTTGGTTATCAACATGTAATGCAAATTCAAAATTGAAATGCAAAATTGAGCTCTAAATGCAAAATTGATGTCCACGTGGTGGTTTGAGAGCCCACCATGTTGGAAATTCAAATATAGCTCTCACGGTAGTGGGCTCCCTCCATTAAAAAAGTTGAGCCTCTTGCTACCAAAACCAACTTTTTATGCCTGATGAAGATTGAAGTTCGACAACCAAAAAAATGAATCTCTTTTTGCTGCTCATCACGTTGCCACCTTTGCCACATGTCACGTTTGGATTGGATTGTTGACTATGGTTGACTTTCTAGTTGACCAAACTTTGACCAACCACCCAATGTGCATACAAACTCCATTTTCAATGTTCAAATAGTCATCAGAAATCTCTGAGTCATCTTCTGCACTGTAGTGATCCTAGGAGATTCAGGGAACTTTTTCCTCCATAATGTCCTCTGGATCACTTTGGTCCCTATTTCTACATCCCACATCCAGAAAACATCATCACGTCATAGCCACACCCTTCATCGTAACTTAGGATGATGCGGTAAGTCGAAACGAAATGGGTCCTGCGTACAAAGCCCGATGAGGTACCCAAATACAAGAAACTCTCAAAAAGTGGATTAAAAGGAGAAAACCCGGTGGGAAAACTCCCCCAAAAGAGAGACAAGTCCACTCTCTAATATAAGAAAGATGCCAAGGATGGGTCCCGGCCATAAATGAGCCTGTAAAGGTACCCATGTACAAAGAGGCAATCTCTTAGAAAGAAGAAGAAGACAGAAGAAGAGGGAGATGAGTGGAATGCAGAAGATGCCATGGACGGATTTGAATTCGTCGCATCTCTAGAAGTCTCCTTAAGAATATTGATAACGAGATCCTCTACCTCTAGACTAAAGAAAATCCACCCACACTAAACTATGTGCCTACCCTTGGGAAGGACATAAATGATGTGATGGAAGTTTTCCCACTCGCGAAGGAAACTAAAGGTAGCAACACAAAGACCTTTGAGTCTGGTCCACGAAAGTGTGACATAGGTCTAGAAAGTGAGTGCAAAGGAACCGAAGGTAATGTCATGAGTGCATAACTGTTAGAGTGTGAAGAGTGAACACCCACATAAAGGATGTCCAAGTGATGTGAAGGTAATAGACCCCCACAACAGAAAAGGGATCCACAAGCAAGGGTGGATTAATGAAGGTCTCCTAAAAGTGGAAGTGGTAAGAGTCCCAGAAGGGGCACTCCCAACAATGGAGATAATGAAATCCTTTGAAATACCTATAGATGGATGAGGAACCTGTAGTACATCACAAGTGTACTCTGCGAATAGACAACTAAGGTCAAGTAGATACTCATCCCAATGAGGGGGCTCAACAAATAGAAGAGTGATGCCTGCATGTGTATGAGTCATCTAATGAAGGTAGAGAGTGAAAGGGGCCTCACACACCGAAGGTGGAAATGAGGTGGGTGTGATGACTATATGAGATCGTATAAGAAATCGCTCAATATCTGATGAGATGTGGGAAGTGTCAACACTCTCTAGAATAGTGAGAGAAAGAGGAGATAAGTCCTCTCGTAGTACTCTTGACATCGAATTGGGTGCACAATCCTTGTCATCGAAGTAGAACCAAGCGAGCCTTCATGTCGGTGGAACTTTAATCACACGAAGAACAAGAGGAGACAATCGAATTAGCAGCAACAACAATGATGACAAGATGTGAATGGTCTCTATAGAGGGATCAAGAATGCTTTAGACACGGTGGGGTGGATCTCGAGTTCCGCCATGTGAAACCAGAGAGATCTGGAGACATGCATCATCAAGCGACCAAAAACATGGTCGCAAGTGTCAAGAAAGTCCTCAGATGATGATGACGGTGGGTGTAGGAACTGCCCAAGTAAGAAGAGTGAAAGACCCTCGGGAGCGAAGTAATGTTCCATGGAAGCACACCAAGCTAAATAGTTCCCTCTACCGGTGAGAAGTGGTGGAGGATGTAAAGTGATCCTACGATGCTCAAGTCTAGAAAGAGCACCTCCATGATGCGGAAGAAATAAGTGCAAGGTGCACAAAAGCAAGATGTTGGACTCGACCGATAATGTGTCTGCATGTAAAAACCCAAGAGTACTAGTGAACCCCCCCAAAATGCGGCACTTTATAAAGTAGTGTGTTTACAAAAATGATAATTTCATCATGTAATGTGCGAAAAATCATGTAACTTTGACTAAAGAAGTGCTCAAAACCGAGCAATGAGTCAAAAGTTATAGCAAGAAAACAATTCCCACAATTGATGGAAAATGTCAATAGGCTTTACAAACCGATTTAAAAAGTGTCTGAAATGGGTGCAAAGGGTATCATGTGGGTACTCGTTGGAAATGGCATCAAATTTCAAGTAGGTTTTATTTTGCTTGAGAGGGGGGATTAGCTTCCTTCCAACCTCTGAGCTCGCCTCCGTCTTTGACACATGTAGGAAGGGCATAATTACAAGTAAATAAAGGCCCTAAAATTATTACAATGCCATAATAAATGTTTTTAACCTTAAAACATTAAAAATGGGGGATTGTTTTGACCACAAAACAAGTCTAAAAGGGATGGATGGGGGGCCCACATTGTTAAGTCATGTGGTGGATTGAGTTGCTCGAGATAATGTACTTCCCAAGCCAATGGGCGAGTTGAGGTGTGGCTATTGACCAAGCTACTGGGTGTGATTGAGCTTCCGTAGGAGAGATATTGACACATTACAGGCATGCAAGGAATTCGGTCACCGAGGTAGGTGACATAAATGAATGAGCTGAGCTAGTAAGTCAAACTGCGATAGAGAGGCCACACCACAAAACAACGAACTAGAAGGTAAGCAGCCTGAGCCTCGAGGCAATAGAGAAGTCTCGAGAAAAATTGTTGAGTAGTTGGATAGTCAAATGCATGCACTCCTAAGTTGGAGTCGGTGTCAAGTAAAATCTTTGTTGAGGCACCTACCAAAGCTATGTCATAAGAACCACTGATCGTTATAGAACTCATGTGGCAGAGTTGGGCTACAAAGAAACGATGGGCTAGAGTGTGCGTTGAAGGTTGAAATGGCCAAAAACATGTGGAGCCAAGGTTGCAGAGAGCCGAGAGCTAGCAGATATCCTCACACAGACCCACAATGAATGTAACAAGGTAAAGATTCACAGCTAGCACAGTCTGAATGTAAATGGAGGTTCATCGAGGAGAGACTAGCAAGATTGAGCCTTTGAGTTCACAGTCAGCTCAATCAAACACGAGTCATGGAAAGTTTGTAGTGTGAGTGGATACCAATGCACAATCCAAAGTCAATCACCGTAGGCCCAAGTTGACTGAGAAACAAAACCCAAGCTACCAAATCAGTTTGAGATCGAAGACCAATGCAGAAGTCATTTGCATGTTGAAAGGCCAAGCGAGCAATACCACACACGAGACTCAAGCAAACCCAAGTAAATCAAAACTAGAGTGTCGGTGTAGCAAGCCAAGGTGTTCAATGCACAAGCGTTAGAGAATCAACCACATGCAAAAATATCCAAAGCAACCACGTTCGAGACAATACACTCATGATCAAGACAAAAATCGAGA
The DNA here is from genome assembly GCA_018340775.1 of Taxus wallichiana var. yunnanensis. Taxonomy (NCBI): domain Eukaryota; kingdom Viridiplantae; phylum Streptophyta; class Pinopsida; order Cupressales; family Taxaceae; genus Taxus; species Taxus wallichiana. The sequence continues at coordinate 475,512,105 of CM031238.1, forward strand.
TGCCAAGAATGAGCAAGAAAAAGTTTGTAAATGAACACAAAATGAGCTATGACAACATGTGGAGATAGCTAGCAGATAACTAGCTCTCGCGACACATTAAACTCTGAAACATACACCCACAAGAATGTCAAAATATGCAAGTAAAGCACATGCAAAAGTGAGATCTTGCACAAGCAACTACACAAGAGAGAAATGATGATGAGCAATGTGATTTTGGTCCCCTCAGCTCGATACCATGAAGGAGTGAAGGATGAAGACCTGGAAGGAATTCACGTGCATCGAATAGTTGCACTTCACCAAAGTGTAGGAGTTACAATATTAAAGCAAACAAGATTTGTAAAGCAATGTGCATGCATATGAGAGCTCAAGATTCAAAAAGGATTGAAATCAAGCCTTAACTTGACTTGGCTTGGCTTATCATAGATCAAAGGAGGTGAGTACAAACAAGGGAGTAATGTTTAACTCCCATGTAAGAGAATATTCCTCCATAATGGAGAAGAGGAGTTACTTTCCAAAATGGGAATGTACCTCCTATGACACACTTACACATATGACAAATTCTGTAAGAGAATCTGTCATAACTAAGATGACACCAAGATCCATGTCCACCTAAGTGAGATGACTCACCCGGTGAGGTGGAATAACACTAAATAAGTGAATAAAAATACCACCTACACCAACATCACCCAATGTGCATACAAACTCGTTTTCAATGTTCAAATAGTCATGAGAAATCTCTCAAGTCATCTTCGCACCATAGTGATCCTAGGAGATTTAGGGAACTTTTTTCCTCCATAATGTCCTATGGATCACTTTGGTCCCTATTTCTACATCCCACATCTAGGAAAACGTCATCACGTCATAGCCACACCCTTTAAAATCTACCCAAACTCATCAACCTTCCCTTAGGAGTGATTTTAGTTACATCCTTCCTAATAAATCTACTCAAGCATCTCAACCACCCCATACTTATATCTCCACTCAATCCATGAAAAATCAATCCAAAATCCCCGTTTCTCAATAAAAACAAATGCAAACTTATCCATCCAATTACATCCCTACCTCTCAAAAACATCCTATTTACCAACCCGTTCAATCACATCCCTTCAACAACCTTCTCCCTTATTAACCAAATCCTCGAACACCCACTTATCCACAACAATATCTTTCCCATCCACAATCACACCCATTTACTTCTTACATCCAAAATCTCATGCATCGGCTTCTCATCCTCACACATCTAATGACCCTCTTCACACTTTACTAAGTAGAATGACCAACCTTGAAGCCACTAATTTAGGGTGTAAAACCACCTTCTCAAATGAACATATTTGCAATGAACCCATTAATCCATCGGTTCCCGTAAAACCCTATCCTCCACACTAGGTGCTCCCAATTTTTCTAGGTTTAGCAATAAGGAGGACCCACATTAATATCTTCATTCCTTTAGGAACACATGTTATCTTATTTCTCGTGACCAAGATCTTGTGCTCTGTACCTTCCCCATGTCGTTGGCCAACCTTGATTTGGATTGGTACAATGACATCCCCAAAAATTATTTATTCTCTTTCACTTAACTTGCAAAACTATACCTATAGAACTTTTCTATTAACATTGTGCATAAAATCACCATTACAGATCTCTACACCATTAGACAGTTCGATGAAAATCACATGCAAACTTCTTTGCTAGATATCATGGCATAATCAACCAATTTTCCTTCTCTCTTCCATAGACCGAGCTAATCAAAATATTTTCATGGTCTTGTGCAAAGCATATTTCCTCCAATATTTCCAAACTTTTGAAGAGGCATTCACCATGGCTAGTAAACTTGAACTTCGTACCCTTGAGCAAGGCCATGTCAAACTCTTATCTAATAAACTGAAGCATGAATTCACCAAATAATCCAATTATGGTGAAAAATATAAAAACACAAATGACTAGTTATATTGTAGTCAAATCTTCATTTGTGTCAAATTCTCACACAGAGCCTCCATAAAGATCTCCTAGAATAACCCCCAACTATACCCCTCTCGAGGAATCCTATAGTTCTATTTTTGACAAATTAATGGCAATGCATCTCATCTAACTTCCTGGTGTCACTCAGATTTCACCCTGAAATCTGTGACTACCCTATCCGAATTTTTTTGTACTTTTAAAATAATGGGTCGTTTGTTGTTTTTATTGCCTCGAAATTTCTCAGACAAGGCCAAGATAATCCCAAAGAGCCATATTAGCCCTTTTCGCCAAATACCCGGATGCCCAAAATTGTTTTATTCATTGCCGGGATTTGTGCGGGAAATTTGTATTTAATTATTTTGAGCCCCGTATGAGGCTATTTGCGCTCTGTTTTAACTCTATTATGAGCGAATATGTTATTATTCCTATGTGCCAGAAGGATTTTAACTTATTTTAAGTTTTGGGCTTTATTTGTAACTTTTGGCAATTTTTCGTGTTTTTGTGGTGTCCTGTTTTGTTTTCTGTGAAATTTCTCTGGAGCAATTCCCTCACGGTAAGCCCGATTTTTGGCCTGGAGCAGCTGGAAAACATATACGCACATTATGCCCGGAGGAAGTCGCCATCGGAGGTTTGGATCACCGGGAAAAAGTGAAGTCGCAGCATGAAAAGCCCTCATGGGGATGGGCGCATTTTTGGAAAACAAAGGATTTAAGCTGCGATGGGAAAATAGAAGACGCAGTGCATGATGAGAATTTTATATCGCCAAGCAGGTACTTTTTCCCGTGACATAAAATTCACTTAAGCCGCAGTGGGAAAGTTAGAGGCCGCGAGCAGGCGGGAATTTATCGTCGCCTTGCAGGTAAAAATTCCCATGGTGAAATAAAAGAAAAGTGACTTAAGTGAAATCACGGGATTTAATTGCACGCTTGCAGGTAAAAATCCCATTGTGAGAATTCTATTATGCAAAAAGTGCGACCCACCTTGGGTGAATAATAATGCATTAAATAAATATTTGTTAATATTTATTCACCCAATTTCGCACCTAGGCTTGTGGAAAAGTCAACAAAAGCAAAGGGGAATAAATCAATTGAAATAGAATTCCAAAATTAAATAAATTTAATTTTATTTAATGCAGCCCCTTTTGAGAAGGAATTAATACTTTTAAAGTATTAAATGATTATATTAATTCCTATTTTCAGTGGCTATGGTCAAAGCACACTGTGAAGCTTAAGTGAAGTGAAGTGTGGATGATTAAATTGGATTAATTTAATTTATTGGATGGTTGTCCTTAAACATGCTATTTTTAAAAGAGAAGAGCATGATTTTTAATTAATTAATTACCTTTAATTGTTAGGGCAATTATTAATTATAGAATTGTGAAGGTTATATAAGCATGGGCAGCCATATGGGTGAATTATTTAATTCACAGTCAAGAATTGCAGCCAAGTGGAAAAGTGCGCCCCCATTAAAGGAAGGATTTTGCTCGGGTGTGGTGGAAACAAGGCTAAAAACTTCCAAATTTAGCGCATGCTTTGAAGGAGGTTGATCTTTGTCTACATAATTGTTTGCACAGGTGTTATAGGAGCTCGTGTGTTGTTGAAAGGATTCATGCTCTCTTTATGTGTAAATTAAACATTAGTTTTTTTGGGGCAAGAGGCTTGAAAAGTGCAGATTTTTACAATTAAAATTCACTATTCATGCTCCGGTGGCCATTTTTGTCTGGATAAATTGCAGGAATTCATTACAGGTGCTTTACAAAGGAAAATGAGCTTTTATCAATGTCCAATACATTGCATATATCCTCCAAATATGAAGAATTGTCCATATCTGCACCAGTATTGAAGAATTCCAGTCAAATAAAAAGAAAAAGACATTCAGACAAAGATAGACAAAGCTATGGCGAAGAAAGATGAAAAAGAAAGCACAACGGAGTCATGCATCACTTCTAAATTTGCACACGGATCTAGGCTCGGAACCTCTTGCTAAATTGATAGACAGATCCAGAGCAGGAAAGACTTCACTCATGCGTGCAGGAGAAACTTCACTCATGCGTGCAGATTAAAAGCAGTGGAATTATTCGAGCTGCAGCTTTTCCATCCATAGCCCAGTTGCCAGAATTTGTTATGCAGGTGCAGATCCATATCCAGATGCAGATGCTGATGCAAATCCATATGCAGATCTAGATCCAGATCTTATAGTTGCAAAAGCTTCTGGCACAAAGGCTTCATCCTCTTGTTTCGAATGCAGCCCATGAAGAAGATAGTGCGTGGGAAATTCCTTCCAAGACCTTGTGCATGTGCTCTCATCTTCCAGTTGAAGCCTTCATTGAATTTTCATTCACCCTGAGTGCTTTCCAGAATTTTTAATTTCTCATATGCAATTAAAAATAAGGATGATGAGTTATCTACGGCCAACCTTGCACTGATGCATGTACAACAAAAGAAATGCAAAATCTTCAAGGATAAAAGAGAAGACAATGCGGAGGCAAAATTCAGCTTGCTTCCAATTCCAACTGCTTGCAATTCCAGCTTGTTTCCAGATCCAGCTGCTTCCAGATCCAGTTTGAATCAGCTGCATGCAGACATGAAAAAGGATAAAGTCATCTTTCCTCTTCCTTCTTCTTTCCTCCGACAAAGTAATTGAGCGATCAATTAAATTATACAACTTACGTGATTGGTTTAAAAGCCATTACTTGAAGAAGTCAATTACTTGAGATAGGTGGCAGGTGCGACAAAATAGAAGGTTCTATTTTTAGTTGCAAATCATACATGTCATGCAAAGAGGAATTCCAGGAAGGATATCACAAATGCTTTTTCGACTTCCACATGTGCCAAGGTTCAACTAAAGCTTCCACTTGTAATTGCTCTCTACATTCTATAAGTAGAGGAAGAACCTTCAACTTAATCATCGATGAGAATTTGTAAGCAGCAATCTTGTGTTCTAGACTTTGTGCCTGAACCCTTGAGAGCAACTGGAGCAAAGGAATACGAGAGGAGCAGGTTTCCAAGAACTTTGTGTCACGATGTACTTTGTTTCTTGCTTTTAATCTTAGATCTCTTAGTAAACTTTGTGTTATTATAGATCCGGATCTAGAGTTGCCTTTGTTTTTAATTCGTGTGTTCATATCTATTAAGTTTCTTCTATGTGCATGCAATTAGCTCTGCTATCTACTAATTAGGATGCACATCTTCCCCATTTCTTCTCTCGTATTTCTATAACTTTCCTTTCTTAAACAACTTCTTACTTGCTGCGTAACTTCTTAGTTATGGTTCATGAACTAAGTGGTTAAAGTAAAACCCCGATAGATAAAAACACATTTATATTGACAAATCGACACGGAGCCTCACCGGTTAAATGAGGGAGATTTATCTCATGACCGCCTAGGTTTGATGCTATGCAGTAAAATCTAGCCAACATTCCCCCATCTGAACTCTTGATGATTCATGACCCAAACCAACATGGTATTTTGAGGAGAACTAGTATAAATACCGCTGTGTCCATGGTCATGACATTAAGAAGTTCTATACCTTTAAAGATCATGTACAACAACTCATAGATTATGGTGACCTTCAATTAGATAACCCTAATATAACCCCTAATTAACACATTGATATCTTCAAATAACCCTTCCCAAACCATCCATTGAATAATAAAAATAATCCTCGATATATCAAACACCTAATGCTCACACGATTAACACTATAAACTAAGAATCGATAATGTCACCTACACCCATTGTTTTGTCATACACTACACCCATTGATATCTCTCCTCCTTCACCCATAGTCTTGTCTGCATCCACACCTACTTCAACACCCATCATATTCACACCTACTATTAACCCCACATCTACTTCTATCATATATTCTTTCTTAAACATATCTACATGTATTACATCAATCACACCTAGCCCCCTATCTGTATTTATCCCTACATCTCTCACAACTTCTTCTCCGCATAGCCCTTCATCTATATCCACTTCCATATCCTTACCTACAACCACATCTATAACTATCACTATTCCCACATCAACATATGAACCTACTAAGAAAACATCTCCTCCTCATATAATCACAAATAATGACCCCATCTCATCTAAACCTTCAACCACTCTTACATCCTCAAAATCAGAATCCTTCAAAACCTCTTATTCCAACACCACCTTCATCTTAAACTCCAACATCTTCAAAGAAATATGCATCCAAATCATCCAATTCCACCTCCAAGGACCACCTCATGTAGATATTATTTTCATTCACACCAAGGAAAAATGCCACAAAAACTTTCAAAACCTGGCATTCCTATTCATAAATATCTCACCCATCCACATAAAAAGCTAGATATCCCCTTTTAAACCTTACCATTCTAAGCAATTTCATGCTTTATCATCCTTCTTGGGAGCACCTCTATCTATTTATGGACAATATCCTTTATATAAATCACCTATCATCAATCAATCAAAGTCAAGATCAATGTCACCTATTCTCCCTCATATATCTAACTCATAGCCAAAACCATGTGTTTCTCCTTCTCCCAAGATCAAATAACAGTCCAAGGATCCCATATAGCCTCTTAAAAGTAGTATCCCACTCTTACCTTCATCCAAATCATCTACCATCCCCACAAAATCTTCTTCAAACACCCCTTTGGTTTGTATACTGAAAATTTTTAGCATCTTGTCTAATCATCTGCCATCACTCTTCCTTCTATAAAATATGTCGACTCACGCGGATAAAAACCCACATGGTTTGATCCTAATGTCATGTGTTCCTATCATCACACCCCTAGACATGATACTAAACATTTTAGGGCCCTCCAAACCCTCATCCATAATCTCATCAAAGAATATGACCTTCTTATTGAATAAGATCATCCTCTCCCATCTACATCTAATCATAGTCCTCCCATCAAATGTAAAAACTCCAAGCCAAATTATTTATCTAAAACCTTCATCACCATTCCCCACCAAACACTACTACTTCCAAAGATCCCCCTCTCTTTATCGACATCATTTGTATTGCCACATGCTCTTGACCTTATGACCCCAATCATCTACTCAATCTAAACCTAAAGTTGTCATTACCGCTCCATCTGATCAATCTAATCCATCTTCTTCATCCAAAGCCAAGGTATCTATTCTAGCCACTCCAACCAATTTAAAATTTATTGCCATTGAGAAAAGTATTGTAAAACAACTCCATCAAGCTCTGGTTAAAGTGTTACTTTATGAGCTCATCCAAAGATCCTCTAATCATAGACATAAGCTCTCATTGATGCTTTACAATGCATCCCCATCACTAATGATGAGACTCGACCTTTATGGCCCTTATTGGTGTGCTCACAACTTTTGTCACCATTTCATTTGATTATACTAAAATTCTTGATATCTCACCTAAAGACCATGATCTTCCTCTCTTCATCATTGTCTACATCAACGATACATTCATATGACATTCAATGATAAACAATGGAGCTAGCATCAATATTATATCATTTCATACATTTGATTAGATTAAGCTTCCTAACTCTGTTGTGGATCAATCACCCATATTCCTTCACACTTTTAATGATGTTGTTTCCCCCACATTGGGAACAATCATCCATCCCCTCCATGTTGGTGAAAGACTCCTTCATGAGTTATTTTACATCATGGAGGGGGTTTTTCAAGATAATGGATTACTTGGATGACCTTGGATCTTTGTCATGCATTGAATTACTTCCACCCTTCATCATTACATCAAGTATGAGCATGAAGGGAAAATAATAACACTCCCCACAAACATTCCTCCATTCAAAGCATGTCACATGACTTATCAACCAAACGATGTGCTTTTCCCTAAAAGGGACTCATCCAAGCATCCGCCATCTCAACAATCCATGCATCCAAGGTCCTTAATGATGATTATATTAATAATGTGATGTAGCACATTTCATTAGGGAATAATAACTTCTCACCCTTAATGATCTTCCCATGCCTAACAGATTGGCACACCTGATAAAGCACAATTATATCAACCAAATTTGGGGACGCCATTCCTTTTGGTCCACCTCATCTTTGAATGAATCTCACCTATGGTGGTGTCAATTTCCCTTCTTCTCACATCAAATCTCAATCTCACACCAAAGCACATGTTAAAGGGTTTTGACTTCCTCTATAATAAATCCTTCACCTACACCTATCTCCATCGTTGTGCATGGAAAGGATTTGGTATGGGGCACTATAAATAGGGTGTACACAATCTCATCACCGACCAATCTTGTAAGCCCCATGAGAAGTTTGGCATGAGTTTTAAAGTATAATCCACCAACCATCTTGCATCTCCCATGAACATTGATCACTCATCCACTTCTTATCCATCTTATGATCCAATGGATACAGATGATATCATGTTCATTTATTCTATTTTTTAAATCTGCACACTAACTGGGAGTACTCACTTGTTAGTGTGAAGGAGAAACTAGGTCCCTTCCTCTACAATTTCATAATATGGTAAAGGAAGATTCCCCCGTGATTGAAACTATTTAACACAACAATGACAACTTCATTATTTTCTACATGGGGTAGAATATTCCTATCTTCATCATCGTCAACATCAATATTGGAACTCTACAAGAGTACCGCATCCTAAAAGTGGGCCAATCCCTTGATCATAAAGAGCTTGAGTATTTTACCACCTTCCTTTCAAAATATAGTCAAGCCTTTGCATGGTCATATGCTGACATATCAGGCCTCAATACTTCCATCATCATCCACAACACTTTCACCATCCCCGGTGTTAAGCCGATTAAATAGAAGCTTTGTTACATACATCCTCACGTTTCTCTTCTAATCAAAGAAGAGTTACAATGCCTTCTCTTAGCTAATTTCATCATTCCTATTGACTATCCGCAATGGGTCTCCAACATCATTCCCATTTCCAAAGTATATAGAAAGCTCTACATTTCAGATCGACTTTCGAGATTTAAATCTCGCTTTCCCTAAAGATGAATTTCCTCTTCCTAACATCAACCATCTCGTTGACATCACGATCGACCATATGATGCTTTATCTTATAGATGGTTTTCCCTATTATAATCAGATCCTCATCACACCCAAATACCAACATAATACTTATTTCATCACCCCTTAGGGGACCTTCTATTATTGTGTCATGCCCTTTGGTTTGAAAAATGTGGGGGCCACCTATCAAAGTGTGTTATGACCTACATCTTTCATGACCTTATCCATAAAACTATAGAGGACTACGTTAATGACATCTTGGGTAAATCCAAGCATTGGTGGGATCATCTTTCCATCCTTGAAATCCTCTTCGCATGTCTCATCCAATTCTTCCTTCATCTTGAATCCAACCAAGTGTGTATTTGGAGTTCTAACTGGAAAACTCCTTGGCTTCATCGTTTCTATTAGGGGTATTAAATTTGACCCAGAAAAAATCAAAGCCATCCTCGAGATGCCTTACCCTTCTAATATAAATAAACTTTGTAGTCTTTAATGCCAACTTCAATCCATTCATTGATTCATCTCACAACTCTCTGATCGTTGTCAACCTTTTCACCATCTTCTTTACAAATACATCAACTTTAATTGGGATGAAAATTACCAAAAATCCTTTGAATACCTCAAGCAAAGATATTCTATCCCCACCGTGCTCACACCTCCATGTGAGGGGGCCTTTTCTATCTTTATATATCTGCTAACAATCATGCTTTGGGTTCCATGTTGGCACATCACGATGACCGGGTAGGAGCAGCCATTTATTACATCAATCACACCCTTCACGACTATAAGACTCGTTACATAAAAGATGAAAAGTTATGTTGCACCCTTTTCTTCACCACTTCTAAGCTTCATCATTATCTCCTCAATCATAAAACCTTCATTGTCACCAGATTTAATCTTCTTAAAACCATGCATTCTAATCCTTATCATAGTGATCGAATTACTTGATGGCTCATGCTCATGACCGAATTTTACCTAGAGTTCATATCTCAAAAATATATTAAGGGTCAGGCCATTTCCAATCAGCTAGTTGAATCCCCTCTTTGTGAAAATCATCCTCCTCATGAATAATTTCCATGTGATTCTATCTTCACCATTAAACATGAATTTTCACCCCTTTAGATGACACTTTTATTTGATGGATCTTAGTGTCAGCAAGGGGTAGGTGTTGGCATTATCATCATTCCTCCTTGGGATACTCCTATCCTTATCGCTTATAAACTCAACTTCAAATTCACTAACAACATGGTTAAGTACAAAGCCCTCATCTTGGGTCTTGAAACCACAGTCATGCTCGAGTCTAAATAATCAACATCAATGGTGACTCTTAGCTCATCATTAATCAAGTCAAGGGAATTTATCAATGCAAAAATGAATTCTTTCAAAAATATAAGGACGTCATTTAATTTTTTCTTGGATCCTTCAACTTCTATACCATCCAAACCGTCCCTCGATCATCTAATATCTTTACGAACATCATGGTGTATCTCACGTCTATCATCCCATGGGAAACAAATGAATATAATACTTTTGTTGTTGTTCATCATCTCAATCAACCATATCATGCCCATGAGCTTCCTCACATCAATTAGGTTGACACAAATCCATCAGATCTCTGGTATTCTCAAAATTTTGATTACCTTTCTCAATAGAAGCTTCCTTCCTACCTATCCTAAAATAGTAGGAGGTATTTTCTTCAACGCGCTAACTACTATGTCATCCTTGGCATCATCACACAAATTTGGGTTTGACGACATCCTTCTTCGATGCCTAAAATCATCTGAATCTATCTGCGTTATCCAAGAGGTCCATGATGACATATGTGGTGGTCATTTTAGTGGTTTGGTTTTTGCCAAGTGTGTTCTTTGCATGGGTTATTATTAGCCCTCCCTCAATCAAGGTTGTTGTGATTATGTCAAAAAGTGCCTTAAATGCCAACAATATTATAATCTAATTCATATTCCTGCCCAAGCCTTACACTAAGCTTAGGATCTATGGACTTTCTCACAATGGGGGCTTGACCTCATTGGCCTCATCAATTTTTGGGGGCTACCTCATATTCAACAAGAGCATAAGCTCAAATATAATTTAATTCAACATAATAACCAATACTTTAGTTACATATTTATAGGAACATTGCTATAACCAATCCTCTAACCTCTCACACTAAATCTAGGTGGATGTTACAACCAACTTTATTCCATAAATCTTACACACCCTCTTTTACTCAACCTTCTATAGAATCTCTCTCCTAAAACCTACGTGAGTTATTTTCACAACTCACTTACATTATTTAACTAATATGAACCACATATTAAATAGAAACACTTATTAATTAATATTTAATGATTAATTTAACCTAACTAATGCACTCATGTTAGGACTAAATCCTAACATTTCCCCCTTAGTTCTAACATGGGGTGAGGAACACTCTAGAGCTAGGATGACTGATTGGCCTTAGTCGGTCATTGCCTCCATATTTTGATTGTTGCATTTGATTGTTATCCATTTGTTTTGTATTTTCCCCTCCTCAATTTAAAGAGAGAGTGGATGTCAGTTTCATCGTAAATGAATCCAATTTATAATTTTTTTGAAAATATATAAGTACACCCTCTTTTGAAAAATACATATATTGTATAAACATGGTGGCTTGTTACCAAAATCTTTGTTTTTCAGTAAAATGATTCCCCTTACAATTTTTCATTTGGGGAGACATTTTCCTACCCCTTTTACAATATTATCTATACAAAATATTCCCAAAAAGAAATCAATGTGAAAAATATGCTCCTCCATTAAAACATTTACCTTCTTAATAATCACCTCTTCAATATTCTTCCCGATTGGTCTATCAATCACCTCTTAGGTTTATATTAACATTTATATTTTAAACATTGTGACTTTTAAAGATAATAATAAAATATAAACCTTTTACCAGATTGTAGGATTAGGATAAGGATTAGGCATCATAATGCTTTGATTGGAGAGTTGGCCGCCATATATGGAATGGTGCACAGTTGAGGATTTTTTTGCAAACTCTCCTAGATTAGGAGGAAAACCATAACAAATTGTCACTAAAGGTTAGGTATTGAACACATTCATATGGCGATGTGATCCTATTTTTTTAAGTGAACATTTTGATCTAGATATATCGGTTGGCATACGACCAATATCATAACCTTCAATGCAGGAGTGGAAGGAATCTCTTCCATAGTTATGTCAAATCATGATCCATATCAGCGAGGAGATCACCATTATTGTCCATGGAGTATGGCTTCCCAACAGAGGTAGTATGGAATACAAGAAGTTTCTCAATAAAACTGGTGATAGCCATTGGCATCTTCATGTTTTTGTCTCCATTTCCAAATAGGTGGTAGACAAGCTAGAGAGGAAACAAGCAAGCTATTCAAGGATCGATGCAACCCATGATGATGGGTTCAATATTGGGGTAACCAAGCCGAGTCGGAATTAAGCTAATGTAAATGAAATCAAATCCTCACATATGGCCTATGAGTAAATGTGATTCACATATGTGCTTTGGTACAACTCTGTAATTGCACAACTAAAAACAAAATATAAAAACGACCAGATCTACGAGTAATAGAAATATCCAAAACCATATTTTAACGTATATCTCTAGAATGTTGAAAAACTAAAAACTAAACTATTTTTTTTTATTTTTCTGATTTTTGATGAAAATTAAAAACAAAATGGATGAACTATTGCAGAAAAAGTGAAGAAAGTGGAAGAGATAAGATGATGCATGTGAATGATGAATGTCACTGTGTTCGATGCGAGGTCTGTGGTCTCGCTAGTACCATTGACAATGCAAGAAGGGTGGACATATAAAAAAGTGTTACACAAGGTCTATGGTATCCTACTAGCCTTTTCTAGTATGTTTTGACTAGAACTATAAATAAATTGGTACTTGAAAAGGGAATAGGATCACGAGAGGTCCGTGGGATCTTCTAACCCATTTCCTTAATCAGCTTGACAAACAAAACATGGGTGGAGTTAAAAATAGAGAGGCCCCTTTTGAAACCGACTCGATACCAAAATTGGGGGCTACCCCATATTCAGAAGAGCATAATCTCAAATATAATTCAATTCAATATAATAATCAATACTTTAGTTACATATTTATAGGATCATTTCTATAACCACTCCTCTAACCTCTCACACTAAATCTAGATGGATGGTATAACCACCTTTATTCCATAAATCTCACACACCTTATTTTTACTTAACCTTCCCTAAAATATCTCTCTTAAAACCTACGTGAGTTGTTTTCACAACTCACATTATTTAACTAATATTGCAACACATATTAAATATACACACTTATTAATTAATATTTAATGATTAATCTAACCTAACTAATGCACTCATGTTAGGACTAGATCCTAACACAACTTGCATTTCTTCTTAGTGCCACCATTCTATCATCATTGGAATCAATTATTTCACCAAATGAGTGGAAAACATTCCACTCACCTCCACTAAAGATAACAAAATTGTCAATTTTGTTTATCAAAGCACATCATCTCGTTGTTTTGACGTTCCCCATAAAATCATCATGGACAATGAAAATTCCTTTAAAAAAATATCTTAAGAAGATTTGTGACTCTTTTAACATAAATCTTAGCTTCTCTTCTCTTAGCTAATGGCCAAGATGAATCCACTAACAAAAATTTTCTTAACATTCTTGCTAAGACCATCGACAAATCAAGTCGTAATTGGCATTTTCATATCCCCTTCACCCTTTGGGCCTATAGGAATAACATCCACAATTTTACGGGAGCTACTCCTTTCTCTCCCTCGTCTATGGATTTGAAGTCATTCTTCCCCTCAAAAGTTCAAATCCCATCTTTGCATGTTTCTCTTCATGAATTCATCTCTAACAAGGATTGTCTTCAACAAATGTCTAACACATATTGAATTGTTAGATGAATGTCACTTAATCACTCTTCAACATCATCATGTTTATCAAGAGCACATCAAACGTGCTTACAAAAAACATCTCAAGGAGTACAACTTTAACATCGGTGACCTTTTCCTTAAAGAAAATAAAAATATCACTACTCTAGAAAGGAGCCAACATGGAAAGTTTTCTCCCAACTAGATTAGACCATACATTATCACACATAAGTATGGGTTTGGAGCCTATCATTTAGCATCTCTTGATGGTAAATTAGAAACAAAACCTCTCAACACTTTGCACTTGTGACCCTTCTACTATTAACATATCTACCAATGTAATCCTAGTCATATCAAAAATCCTATCTCCCTCATCAGCCTTTCCATATCTCATTGTAATGATTTGGAATTATGTGTTCTACCGTCACTTTCCTATCTATGACCTTGAATATGGGCACCACGGCTCGACCATAGCATTTTCCTTATGGACAAGTTCCTCCTTCTAGGTGGGAACCCCGCGATCATTACATCCATCACCTTCTTATCTACCTACTAGAACCATGCTAAGGGTCTATAGGTGTCGCTTGTACATATTCTCATCCCTCCCCAAGTGGTTTACTTGGCTATCCCCAACTCTATCCAAATTAAAAATCCTAGGTGCTCATATTAGAAAGCTATCTTGTCCAAAAATAGATAGCTTCCTCGAAGGACAATTGTTAATATAAAGTAAATAAATTCAAATGTATAGATTGGTCTCTCGAAGGATAAGTATCATGCATATTTTCTCCGCCATTTAAAAAATTAAAGTCAAAGTCAAAAACAAATATCTACTTGTAGACCACTCCTCAAAGGATGTCTACTTTCCTATATTATGATAGTAAAAGGCTTCCCGCATTGATCATCCTTTTAAATCTCTAAAATAAAAAGTAAGGAATCAAAAGAAAACATCCCCGAAAAGATTCCCGCATCGATAAGCTTTCCATCTCAAACAAACTTCCCGCATCGATTAGTTTGTACCATATTTCTCAGAGTTGGGGCATAGATCTAGTACTATCACCTAAGGAGAATCTATTTTCCCTGTATGAGAACCATATTAACCCCTTTTTCATGTACACAATGCGTCTATAAGCCCATCTTCCATCTTTCCTCGGGATCTTAAGTATGACTAACTATCGCTGGTTAAGTGTCAACACTTGGAAATGGTCAGCAAGTGCATTTATTTGTCTCGTTCTCTTTCATGTTTACCTCTAATCTAGTTTGAAAGTGTATTTTCCATGTATGCTCCTCTCTATTATGGAGTGTACTATCTCACACTTGGGTCACCTTCTTAAGGTCTCACAATCGCAACATCCTAACTTCTACATTTTTTCATCATGTCACGCCTAATCTCATCATGTAATCCTAATTTGTTATGTAAATTCCTCATACCGTCTAACACATTCATTCATCACATAAATCTAATCTAAACATTCACATGTTTTCTCTATCATCAAACACATCATTTTCCAATCTACATCTATCATATCATCATCTCATCATCATTTAATCTAAAATCCATGTCAACATCTAAAATCTAATCCAATATCACATCAACCAAAATAAACATCACATCATCAATCCAAATCATATCACATCCATCATCTATACTAACATCTATAACACAATCAAATAATCAAAACCATCAAATATCTCATCACACAACACATGTACGCCAAAAACTATGTATATATGTGTATGTATATATATATATATATATGTATGTATGTATGTATGTATATATGTATATATCATGAAAATATATCCATATATTTATAATAGACCTCTAAGATCTCTATCTCAAAAATTGATACATCATCAAAATCTATATATAATGTCTCCGCCTAATCAAGTGAACCGACCATCTAACCACCTAAGTATCAAACCTTGTCCCCTCGGGAAGGTGTTTGCACATCTCTCTATCCATCACCTCCTACATCTAGACACCGGGTCTCACCTCGGTTGTGCCACACTATCCTTACTCTTGGATGGAACCGGTCACGCTAAGCTACCTACTCCCAACTTCCCTAATAGGTATGCTACATAATGCGACACATCTAGTAGCCTTGATTTCATTATGTACTCATAACAACGATGCCTCCACACCAAAGGTTGCCTTGTAACAGCTTCTAGTGTGACACAATACTCGGTGGAGCTATCTAACCAGCCTCCCTGCAAAGCCACCGGTTCCTCGCTCCCGATGCTATGACCATAAGACTAAGATCTGAAAATATGGCCTTGTAGGCCTCCCTCTACCGCTAGTATCTATATCTCTTTTTGTAGAGCCGTATTTCTCCTAGAACAATCATGTCACCTATTGGTGTGCCGCATCCCTCTCATGATGGGAATTATCTAGTTTTTCTTCAGGAGAGTTATCTTCGCGACTTTCCCTCCATCTACACCCTCCTCTCCTCCACTTGTTGTATCCTACCCTCTTGTTAGCACATCCTCCTCATCCAACCCTATCTCCACCCTCTCATCTTCCACCTAGGATCCCCATGCCTATGTCATCAACTCTATAAACCCTAGTGCGAATCCCACATCATCGTCATTATCCCATGGAACCCATGCCTCCTCTACTAGATCATCCATCACAAGATTATGTAGGTTTTTCTTTGAATAATCACTTCTATATCTAATAGGATTCCTGGAACTATGTGTATAACCCCAAATCGTTGCATCACTCTTGGGAATTGTACTTCCTCCGCCATATTCAGCCTTCGCCTCTAGACCCATATGATCATCATCATACCAAATAGCTCAATAGTCACCCTTGACCATGAGGGAAAGTCACAAAGGGCCTCCATCTCGATCCGATCCTCATAGAATCTCCCAATAATCCTCCTAGTATTTGAATTGAATTGGGTCATAATTGATCTTTGGGATAAAATGTGAGAGTTGTGACTTTTGATGATGAATACATGCGTTGGGATGCTAATGATTGTTTGTTTGGTGGGTTTTACAAGCTAGGGACACATTATATCTTTGAGACAAAGTGTAGAATATGTATGATTGGATCAAATGGGATGTCATTGATGCAAAGTGAGACCATCTTGTGGTAGTAAGACTAGGAGGATTATTTACGCATACTTGTGATGTATGCCTTTGACCCATTGGTCACATAGCTTACACACCCATAATGCAGTGATTTTTACTAGCTCACACACCCGTATGTCATTTTTTGTTGTCTCCATTGAGGTCGTACTTTGTTCCCTACTAAAGTCATTCCCAAATTACCACCATATTTTTACTTTTATTTGTGTCATTATATATCTTCACCAGGGCATCTTCTTTCCTCTTCTTCTTTTCTCATCCTTTCCATTCTTTATCCCTTAATCTATATTTTTTAAACTCGCAATCAATTCTCTTTCAGATCATTGATCCCTAGTTTGAGGGGGAACACCTGAATTATAATATTTCATCACCTCTCATTTTTGTCTCATGGATTTCCCAATGCAAACCACTTGAAAAAAGGGGAAAATGTAGACACCAATTTTTGGTATCATTTGTCTCTTTCCCATGTCCATTCCCCTTCATCATCATTTTCAACATACATACCTCTCTTCTCATTTAAATCCCCCTTTCCCTCATAAATTCTATTTATCCCTTTAATTATTATTTTCCACCTTAATTCTATCTAATCACATCATTAATTTCTCTTCCCTCTTAATTAATCTCTAATCCCCATTAATTGTCCCTAAATCCCTTCATTAATCCATTTATCCTCCCTAAATGCCCCTTTTTGTCCTCCTTAGGCCTTCATTTAATAATTTTACCTCCCATTTTCCCTTAATTAATGTTTTCCTACCCTCGACATACCCTTTCATCCTCCCTAAGCATCCCGAGCCCGTATTTACCACCTAAAACCTTAATCCCGCCTCACAAGGGCTCATTTTCTCAAGCTCGCTAATATTCCACTTCCCAAATCTATAGACTTCCACCATCTTTGGTGAACCATCAAGGTCACTCTCAACCCTATAAATATGACCATACTCATCCTCTCATCAGGATGCAATTTTTTATACTTAATTTTTTTTTGTGATTTTACCTTTGTTTCTTGCTCTTTGTAAAGCTTATTACCACCTTGGAGCCACTTTAGATATCTTTTACCTCACCTTTTAGATTTGAATTCCTCTCTCTCTTTTTAATTCTTGGGTCAACCATTTCCATTCCATTACTCCTCCTCTTTAGTTTTACATGTTCATTTTCCATCTTAGAACCCTATTTTTGCATTTTCTCATCTCTATTTCCTTCTCCAGATCGTCATTTCTATCCATTTTCATCCATCAAACCCTAAGATCACTCCCAGATTTCATTGACCCGATCAATCGTCATCACCCCAATTAAAATTTTCTTAGATTTCATTCATCCATCCCGCCAACTATTTATCTTTTGACCTCCCAATATCTCGATCTCCCAATCTTTCCATTCTACACACCCGCAACTTTAGATCCCATCTTCATCCGATCCAGTCACCTATGATCGTAATAAATCATCGTTGACCGTTATGAGATCTCATTTTCTTAAATTTTAATACATCCTTTCTATTCCCATTAGATACAAATTTCTTACAACACCTTAGCATTTCATCAATAGTTCCGATCAACTTCAAGGTCTCTCAAGTCTTCCTCTCGCATTTTCTTCTTATATTATCCCAGTCACCATCGAGTGTGCTTTGCATAGCCTCGAGTCATTGTGTACCCACTCACATTTGGTTTATATTAGCATTTTCTATAATCATATATGTATCTTATCTTTTCATGCACATCCTTGATTCTCTATTTCAGTTCAGATTCATTTATCACTTATCCATCATTTATTTTATCTATATTTTTATCAAAAAGTGGGTTGACATCCATCCTAGGAAGTTTTCACTTCTCGGGACTAGATTTGTTAGGAAACCCACCATTCTATTTACTAACCATTTTTATATTAAGTATCTCTTTGTTGTGAAGGTTATCAAACTCACTGCAAGGAGGATATTTTGCGCATGTATCCATCATCATCTCATCTAGAGGTAGCCTTAAACCCTCTCATATTGGAGTTGCTTGTTTTCTTATTACCATTTCACTAATCTAAAATAAGAATAAGAAAATTAGTTCAATAATGTCATCTCCTCACAAGATACAACTAATAAATAATCTTCTTCTCATCAAACCCCTCCCATCTCTACCTCATTCTAAAACAACACCAACAAAATTTCATCCACGATAAGCACTCTAGTTTCCTCCACAATCTAGACCCCTCCAATAAGTTCAACATCTATTTCATTAAGCATATCTTAGCCTATATCCTCTCAAAAACCTAAATCAACTATCCAAAATGTAGTTATGTCTATCCCGACATCAACACCACCTATCAATATGAGTTCCATCTCTAGTGTTCACCCCTCATCATAGCATTCATCAACCGCACCTACCTTTTCCCAACACATACCTCAACTATCTCATTCCCTTATCAACTCCTCTATTCCTTTTCAACACATATACCTAAACCATCACAAACACTCATCCACATATCTATTCCTTTGCAACACGTACCTTAACAATCCCAACACCTCTTTAACACATCTATGCCAATCCAATATTGGAATATTCAATCTTCACAACCCATAACCTCACAACCTACATACAATATCCCTATGAGTACCCCCTTTCAACATAACATTCCTTTTCCTTACCAGCCATACCAATAACCAAATCCATCTACATAAAATCAACTTGGCCCTTCATCATTCAATCCCCAACAACAACCATTACAAATGACCCTTTGCAAGCATTGATGAATATAATTTCTAGCCTTGAAGCTTCCTCTATGGGTCCAAAAACATTATCCTATGAACAAATCTATAATGAACCCATCCACCCATCAGTACCATACAAAACATATCCTCCACATTGGGAAATTCCTAAGTTCCTCAAATTATATAGCAAAGAATACCCTCAATAATACATTTAGGCTTTTTGACATTCTTGTTACCTCATAGCACACAACTAGGACCTTATCCTAAGGAAATTCCCTATGTCCCTTTTGGACCTTCTTTAGATTGGTACAATAACATTCCTCAATATTCACTTTTATCATTCTCTCAACTCACACAACTGTTCCTAGAACACTTCTTGATCAACATTGTGTGTAAAATCGCTATCATCAATCTCGTATGCCATTAAGAAATTTGAAGACGAATCTATCACATATTTTGTCACCCACTTGGGAGTGGTGTTATCAACCAATTATCATTTTCCCTCCCACATACCGAGTTAATCAAATTATTTTCTCTCTCTTGTGCAAAACACATTTCATCCACATTACAAATCGATCCTTCTAAAAGTTTGATGAATCCTTTACTATAGATCACAAACTCAAAATCCGCATTATCGAGGATGGTAGGGTTAAACTTAGATCAAAGAAACCAAAACCTGAGTCTTTGTTCAAACCATCCTCCAGCCATGACAAATAAAAGAATTAAAAACCATAGTTTTTGTGAATGTTTCTTCCAAAGAAAGTTTACCTTATGAACACACCTTTCCTCAATGTAATTACATGCCTATCGGTGAATATTACAATGCATTATTTGATAAACTACCTGGATGCTAATATGATCACCCTTCCTCCCATCTCGTCCCATCGACACATCTATCTCAAACCCTCTTGGTATAGAGATAATGACTATTGTAAATACCATAAGGTCAAAGTACATGATATTGAGAGGTTTCGTTCGTTTAGAAATTCCCTTCAAGATCTCATCGACAAAGGTGTGCTACAATTGGATAACCCAAATGCACCTTCAAATTAAAATATGGAAATTTTTAAACAACCATTTCCAAATCACCCCATCCACCAGTCAACCACAATCTAATGTCATCCATTCCTATCACATTATTAACATAGTCAAAGATCAAACATATTTACCATTAGAAATTGAGGATTTTACCACAAAATCACCATTTGAATCATGCACTAGTAATTGTGCCACAAAAAAATTAATGAAAAACCCATTATTCATATTGAATCAAGTGTATCCCATGATCCCACCATTGAGAAGATTACACATTCACATGCATCTATTTAATCCCCTCCAAAAATATCTTCACAAGTTGCACAAAATAAGCCCATATTACAATATGTGAAAAGCTCTTATGATGGCCATGTCACTCAACACTATATACGAAACCTTCAAAACATGTCACACAATCATACATCTCTTCTCCAAAAAGGAGACAATAATATCCCATGATCATATCACTTCCTCAACATAAAAACTAAAATTCTTTCCATCCATTTTGGGGCCACACCCCTTATCCAAATTGTCAATCATTGTGACCCAATCAAAATCATCCCTCAATAAAAATCTAAGAATATCATGTCAAAACGACACTTTCAACACCCGAACAATTGAAAGATTCATCACTTCCCTCGACCTTTGCCTCGAAAGGACATTATGTATTAATCCTTGAAAGGATTATTCAACAATCCATCATAACATTACCTCCTCTTAAGCCATCTGGATCTCGAGGATGGAAACCCTCTTAGTATAACTTCAAATATTTTTATGATTACCATCACACACTAGGACATCATACGAGAGGATTACAAGGCTCTTCATGTTGCTATTATAATTCTTATTAGAAAAGACCTTTTTCCTCTAGATATAGAAGCATAAAAACATCCCTTTAGACATCTATGACCACTACATCTAAACCATCATCTACACTCACGACCACCAAAAGTGGGGAATCTTCTAAGAAATCCCCTCCTCATCAAATTGATGCAATACATATCACCACTAGAACATGTACCCATGACCCTAACACTAATAATAAAAACAAATCTAAGGTATATATCTCAATCACTCCCGATTTATCCGATCGACACCCCCGCAAAGGCTAAGGTATCTATAATTTCCACCCCTCATACACAAACCACTACCCATGTACAAAATATCATTATCAAAAATTCATAAAGATCCAATAAAAATGTCTCTTTATGATCCTGTGCAAACATCACCTCAACATCGAAAAGCCATGATAAAATCACTTTAGTCTATATCAGTACCTTTAGATGATCCACAACCTTTCATGAACCTATTTGGTACACTCAAAACATCCATTGCCATCTCATTTGATGACAGTTTAGAAATCCCATCATTAGAACTAGAGGATCATGAGCTTCCACTCTTTATCACCACTAAAATCAATGACACCCTCATTAAGAGGGTCATGATCTATTATGGTGCTAGCATCAACATAATATCGTCAAACACCTTTAATCTTCTTCAATTACCTAATACCATCATCTCCTGACACGAGCCATGTTGTGAGATTTCAAAAACACTATCACCCCCACATTAGGTAATCTTTGTTATTTTACCAATAAAAGTAGTGTTAAATTTCTCCATGAACTATTCTATCTAGTAGAAGGAAATTTTCAATATAAAATGCTACTAGGACAACCCTTAATATGCACTATGTGTTGCATCCCATCTACACTCCATCGATGTCTCAAAGATGAACATGAAGAAAAAACTTTCACAGTCCCCGTGGACCCTAATCCTTTCAAGGCTTGTCACATGACGTATTGTCCAAATAATGTGCTTGTCCCCAAATAAATATTGGGATCTTATAAAAATCCTCCACCAGGTCATCCATCCCATCATAAAAATTACTAGATGACACCTCCTTCAATGAAATTATGAAATTCCTTTCACTGGGGGAGTATCGTCTCCTTACACTTGATTCACTTCACACACCAAACACATGCGAGTAAGACCTGAAAAACAACCCAAGTATGAACCTAACATAGGAGATGTCATCTCCTACGGTCCACCACATCTCAAAATGAATATTGTCTATAGATGGATCGACCTTCCTCTACATGTCCTACTTATCAACATCATGCCGCACCATTTATATCGACTTCAAATTTTGGTATAACAAAGTCTTTGCACAAATGTATCTCCATCATTGTGCCTGGAAAGGCTTCAGATTGGGAAATTATGAAAAAGGTATCCATGACTTGATCCTTGAACATTCTTGTAAACCACATGAAAAACACATGTTAGGTTGTGAAAAACTAGCCTCTGAGTCCCCAACCAGTGTCATATCCACACCCATTATAGAATCAGAACCATCTTGATCTATACAAGATGACCCTACAGATATTGATGACATCGTTTCCATCCCATCTATCTTTTTTTATTCAATATCATCACATTAGGACCACAAAATTATCAAAATAATAATGATACTAAAACCTTCTCTCATATGGCCTAAAATGATAGAAGAGGATTCAAACACCGTTGACATTCTTCAATACCAAGACAACCAATCTATCCTCTTGCACATGGGAGAGGAGGACCATTACCTTCAAAAAGCCATACCACCTAATACATCGACACCTCTCAATGAATCCACTATCGACATTAATATAGGGACTCGCATGAACCTCACATAGTTAAAGTCGGTCAATATTTAGATTCACAAGAGTTAAAAGACTTTACCACCTTCCTATAAAAATATAGTCAAGTCTTTGCATGTTCATATAGTGATTTCCGGCATTCAACCCAACATTTTCGTCCATAATATTGTTACCGATCCTAATGCCAAACCTGTCAAACAAAAATTACGTAGGATGCACCCTCATATAGATCTTCTCATTAAAGAAGAGTTACAACGTATGTTATCTGCTAATTTTATCATACCAATTGATTATCCACAATGGGTATCCAATATTTTTCATGTGACCAAGGCCTTAGGAAATTTACGCATGTGCAACAACTTCCAAGACCTTAATCTAGCTTTCCTAAATATGACCCCCTTCTAAACATTGATGAATTTGTAGATCTAACTGCCAACCATGAAATGCTCTCCTTTATGGATGGCTTCTCTGGTTATAACCAAATCCTCATCGTCATTGATGATCAACACAAAAATTCCTTCATCACTCCTTGGGGGACTTTTTGTTACCAGGTAGTGCCTTTAAACTTTAACATGTTGGCACCACTTATAAGCATGTTATGGCATACATCTTCCAAAATATTATCCACAAAACAATAGAAGACTACGTTGATGATATTTTAGGAAAATTGAAACAACACAAGGATCATCTCGTTGTCCTTGATGCAATCTTCACTCGTCTTATTCAATATTTCCTTCGTCTTAACCCCACTAAGTGTGTGTTTGGTGTTCTCACTGGTAAACTCTTGTGGTCGTGTCTATTAGGGGCATCAAGTAGACCCCACCAAGATCAAAGCCATCATCGAGATGCCCCTCCATCAAACCTCAAAAAGGTTCTTAACCTTCAAGGTAAGATTTAATCGATCCGTTGTTTCATCTCATAGCTTTCAAATCATTGTCAGCCTTTTTATCACCTCTTTCAAAAATATGTAAACTTTAAATGGGATCACAATTGTCAAAAGGCCTTCGATGACCTCAAATAATACCTCCGATCGCCACTTATGCTCACACCTTCACATGAGGGGGATCTCTTCTACCTCTATATATCCACTACTAATCATGCCCTTGGAGCCATGTTTGATCATCGAGATGAGAAATTCGTTTACTATATAAGTTGCTAAACCTCTAGATTTGCATAAATAAATTAAACAACAATAAATCAAATTAACTCATGAAATGGAAAGTACAACAAATACAAAGAAAATGAAAGTATAATGGAGTAATTTCTATTGAATATGAGAGGGAATTTTATACAATTGTTTGCTCCTAAAATCATGGAGTCAAGTCTTATCATTTTATCCCCATATCTCTCCTTTATTCCCTAGTCTTACTCCCAATCCCAAGATATTCTCAAACATTCCTATCTCTATGAGTTGTGCATGACAACTAATTGTCCATAATCACATATTATTTAAATATTAAATAATAATAATATTCAAACCATATATTCACACTATGAACACTAATTTCCTAACATTCACCCCTTTAGTGTGAACATGAGTGAGTTCTATCTAGTACATGCTCATGTTCTATAATACGATGGTTTTCAAAGAGTACCATCAACTCCAATAGGTTTTCTAGTAGAACCATTAACCACTTTGTATGTGATTTTCTAAGAGATTCACAAACTCTCAAATTAGTTTTCTAGTGGACCACCAACCACTCCATAGCAGTGTACACGTTTCCCCACCCCCATCTTTACATTCAAGGGAAAATATAAGAAATATCACTCACACAGGAGCTCACTTATTACAAGAGTGAACAAAATAAATTGTCTATTCTTATTACATCACACAATGAAAATTAAACACAAAAAAATTCCACAAAGTCATTGTGTGGTTCCCTTCGCTTGCTTCCTTTGCAAGAGGACACTGATTAACCTCCTTCCTCCGTTGCCTCCTTCCTCCATCATGATGATGCTAACTCAGCCAAATTTGTCTTTGAGGATCATTTTAAAATTCTATTAGGTGTCAATTTCAACCAATAATTCACCCTTATAATAATAATCAGCTTTATATTTAACCAAAATAATAAAGCATATCAGATTTTTATTGTTGGAAATCAGTCACTATTTTTTACAGAATAATTAGAAAATGTCAGAATTGTTTCCACGATTTCTCTTAAAATAAGAAATGGGTTTTTGTAATTTTTTGAAAGAAGTTTTCCATAATAAAAATAAACAAACTAAAAAAATTCAGAAAATTTTGAATCTGGGTTTTTGAGAAAATGTGAATTACCAGCCGTTTGTTTTTAAGATCAGAATCCAGAAAATGGTGATGGAAGCTTCAAAACTCTTAGATCTGCATTCTAGAGGCTATGGTTTTGTCCTGAAATGAATCTCATAACTCATCCTATCCTGCTCTGATACCAGATGATGCTAAATCTCTAGATTTGCATAAATAAATTCAACAAAAATAAATCAAATTAACTCATGAAATGGAAAGTACAAAAAATACAAAGAAAATGAAAGTAGAATGGAGCAATTTCTATTGAATATGAGAGGGAATTTTATACAATTGCTTGCTCCTAAAATCATGGAGTCAAGTCTTATCATTTTATCCCCATATCTCTCCTTTATTCCCTAGTCTTACTCCCAATCCCAAGATATTCTCACACATTCCTATCTCTATGAGTTGTGCATGACAACTAATTGTGCACACTCACATATTATTTAAATATTAAATAATACTAATATTCAAACCATATGTTCACACTATGAACACTAATTTCCTAGCAAGACTTCCTAACATCCAAAATCCGTCATTATCTACATAATCACAAGACTTAAAACTGTCACTACTAGTTTCAATCTACTTAAAACCATGCACTCTAAACCATATCACAATGACTACATCACTCGGTGGCTTATGCTTATGACCTAGTTTGACCTTGATTTCATCTCATAAAAATATATCAAAGGATAATCTATAACGATAAGATCGTTGAAGCTTCTCTACCTAACAATCAACCACCTCACGAACAGTTTCCTGATGAATCTATCAATATTATAGATTATGAATACTCCGCTCTCAAAATGACACTCTTATTTGATGGATCTAAATACCAGCAAGGGGGAGGTTCCAATATTGTTATCATACATCCTTGGGGGACTCTTATTCCTCTATCATTCAAACTAAACTTTGAATGTACTAACAACATGGTAGAATATGAAGATTTAATCATGGGCCTCCAAACCATTGTCATGGTTGATGTTCAAATATTAGACATCTATGGAGACTCACAACTTGTCATCAACCAGATCAAAGGAATTTATAAATGTAAAAATTATATTCTAAAAAATATAAAACCATTGTTGAATTCCTCTTAGAAGCTTTTGACCGCTACATCATCCAAACATTTCCACAATCCTCTAGCAAATTTGCGGACACCATGGCCTCTTTAGCATCTCTCATCCCTCTATCAACTGACGATTTTAAATTATTCATCATCATACATAGACTAGATCAACCATCTCACAATAATGAGCTCCCTTCTATCAATCTCATTTAAAATAATCCAAAAAATCTTTGATATACTCAGACATTTGACTACCTTTCGGAATAAAAATTACTCCTAACCTATGTAGAAACACTAAAAATCTGTTCTTCAACGTGCTGCCCATTACATCATCATAGGTGGTGTTTTGTATAAGCATAGATTTGATGGCCTCTTATTAAGATGCCTCAAATATCATGAGTCTACTAAATCCATTCAAGAAGTCTACGATAATATATGTGGTGGAAATTTCAACGGTCAGATAACTATTGCTAAGCGTGTCATCTTAATGGGCTATTATTGGCTTACTATCAATCAATATTGTTACACATATGTCAATAAATGCATTAAATGCCAACAAAATTCAAATTTCACTCACATTCCTAGTAAGGCCTTAAAACCCTCTCAAGATCTATGACCTTTCTCACAATGGGGGTTAGACCTCATTGGCACTATCAATCTACATTCATCAAACAACACTATCATAACAACTAGTGAATAATTCACTAAATGGGTGGAGGACATTCCTTTACCTTATACTAAAGCTAATAAAATCATCAATTTTATCTATCAACATATCATATATCGCTTCAAGATCCCTCACAAGCTAATAATTGATAATGGAAAATATTTCAAAAATAAATAAGTTAAGAAACTATGTGACACATTCAACATTAAACTAAGATTTTCATCACCCTATTATCCACAAGGAAATGGACAAGTTGAGGCTTCAAATAAAACACTTAACAAAATCCTCATGAAAAGCGTCGACCGAGTAGGCAGGAATTGACATCTCCAAATCTCGTTTTCTCTCTGGGATTATCAAACTAACATTTGTACTCCTACATGTGCTATGCCATTTTCAATAGTATATGGGTCTAAGGCAATTTTACCCCTTGAATTTAAAATCCCATCACTTTATGTATCCCTTAGATATTTTATCTTTGATGAATATTATCATCAAGAAAATCTAGTATAAATAGAATTTCTAGATGAAGGATGCCTAACAGCTTCTAGAACATCATCACATCTATCAAGAGTGCATCAAGTGTGAGTATAAAAACATGTCAAATAATGTGACTTTAACATCGGTGATCTCGTTCTCAAATAAAATCAAAATGTCACTACTCTAGAAAGGAGTAAACATGGAAAGTTTTCCCCTAACTAGATCGGTCCATATGTCATCACTCAAAAGTATGGATTGGGAGCTTATCATATATCCTCCCTTAATGGTACACCTGAGAAGGAATATTTGAATGCCTTGCACTAGTAGACTTTATATTGTTAACACATTGACTCTCATAGCACTAGTCACATAAAAAATCTTATTTCACCACCAACCAATCATTTCATTGTTATAATGATTTGAAAGTATGTGGTTTTTTTCGTCACTATCCTTAAAACCTTAAAGATGAACATCAAGGCTCTATTCATTACATATTTCTCATGGAGGATTTCCTTTCTAGCAGGAACCCCACAAACATTACACATGTCCACCTTGTCTACCAATTGAAAAGATATTATGGGAAACACATGTAGTTTGTGCACACATCCCTTCCCCTCCTTGAAGTGGTCTACTACATTTTCCTCAACATAAAATTCAAAAGTCAAAAATGTATATGAATGCATCTTATCAAAATAAATATACTTTTCCCTTAAAGGAAAGATATCAAAATCATACTATCAAAAATAAATAAATAAACTGGTCTCTTAAAGGATAGTTATCAATAGCATATTGTAAAAAGAAAGGCATCGATTCCTCAAGGACAACTAATCACAAAATTATAGACCGATCCCTCGAAGGATAGATTTCAAAAAGAAAATCAAAAATTCAAAAATTGTATACCACTCCCTTGAAGAATGGTTACCTATATCATTGTAAAAGGCTTCCTCCATCAATCATCCTTCAAAAGAAAGTAAAAATAATAAAATCATCCTACGAAAGATTCCCGCATCGATCAAATTTCCCACTACTACAAAGTTCCCGCATTGATCAGTTTACATCAAAATATAATATATAGTTGGGGTATGTTCTTATGAAACCATTAAAAGGAGAACCTAGTATCTGCACAACCTAGTTATGTTTATCCTTCTCATGTTCTAAGAAGGTATAAATTTCACTTCCATCCTTATCTAATATTTTACATGTAACTACCTATTGTTAGTTATGTGTTAACATTTGTTATAAGACAAAAATTTCAATGCCCTTCATCCTAAATTTTACCATCACATATGTATCAAATCCATTCCAAAATAAATCATTTCACAATTTATTCCCATCCATGATTAGAACACATTTTACACATTAAAGTCACATCACAATCAAATTCAAATTCTTAAAAGCATCATGAAAAACTTAAAATGCACCTATTGCATCTCAAACCATATCAAAAATTAATTGACACACTTATCAACATATAATTGACATCACATTATCACATCCAAAACATCACATCAAAATACGTCAAAGTCAAAATCATAATCTCTCTCACACACACACATATCAAAGTGTCACCATACATCATCAATCTCAAAATATACATAAAACATAACGCTTCATAAAATATTTGTATCGATCAAAATATCATATTTCTTGTGTAAACTAAACACCTATCAACAAGGTTGTGCGGGTGGGTTGGATAGTTAATGTTTGGTCACGTGGGTTGGGCGAGTAAGGTTTGAGCCACCATGGCTAGCCAATATTTTTCCACCATGTGTCCTTTAAACCATACAGACCCCTATAAATACCCCTTCAAGGTTCAATTATTCACTTTTCTATGAAAATTTCCAATGCTCTAAGCTCTCCAATCTTTAAACTTCTCCCAAATTTCAGCAATGACCAGCACCACATCTATTCCTACACCCAAATTTCAATACAAAAACCTCATGTGCCCACAGATTATAGCTCCACTAAGAGAAAAGGATGCACAAAATTATTGGGTCGAAAACTCAAAATTTACTGGCTTGTGGACATGCCCCAATTTGATATTGATACTTCAGTCCTTGATTAGCTTCTTGCCTCTTACAATGAGAGAAAATTTTGTTTCGATCCCTCGTTAGGGATCCTTCGCGTTCGAAACGTCGTAAAATCCCTCCCCGGGAAATCTAGTTTTCGAACTTAGTCTTTTTGAGCCTTTTTTGGCTGGGCGCATGAATTTTCCTTGTAACACATAATTTTGATGCGCCCCCTTAAAAGCCTTTGGCGCATGGTTTTCCATGTTAGCACGCTTCTCGGTGCGCCAAAGGGCGCACGTAATCTACATGCAACACCAATTTTTGGCGCGCCAAAGGGAGCACCTAACTTCATGTCGACAACGAATTTGGTGCGCCAAAGGCGCGCTCATTCTTCTGTTGCCATTTCCTTCCATGCGCCAAAGGGCGCACGCTTTCCCTTGTCGACAGCAGTTTCCATGCGCCATTTCAAAAGGTTGGTGGCGCATTAATGACAGGTTTTTCTATAAATATCAGTGCGCGCCCAATGTCATTTTCATTCTTTTGTCGAGCACGTGATACTTCTGGACTTGTCAGCCCCTGCTCTGTCACTTTCATCGTGTTGTGGACCCGCTCAAGGAATTTTTGCTATATCTAAGGTAAGAGGTTCTCCCTCTTTTCCATTCTGTGCTTTCATGTTCTCGCTTTCGTGTTCTTGGTCTGGGCGTTTCTTGGTTTTCGTTTTGGTTTGCTGGCCTGTTTTACTGAGGTTTGTTTAGGCTGGTTTCCCCCTTGGTTTGCTGGCCTGTTTTCTTCTTTTCTTTTCTTTTCCTCCTCCTCCCTCTTTCCAGATCTGCTGGAAGGGGAGCTGTTTTAAAATGGCTTGGTCTAAGGATCTTTTGATATGAAACCCTTTGTCCAAGCGGCCTTTGAAATGGAGAAAAGAATGAATATGTTTGAGAAAGTGTTCTCTGGCGCACTGGCGCGCCTTGTTACAAAAAGGACAGTTGCGCCCCTCGGCGCACTCACACACCATGCAACACTTTCAAAATCCGCGCCTAATGGCGCCCCTTTCCATCCTGCTGCAGTTTGAAATCATGCGCCCTGAGCGCACCCCTTTTGCATGCTCCAAGTGTAAAACCCGCGCCTCCTTAAAAAGCCTTCGGCGCACCCTTTGTCCATGCTGCATAATGTTTCCATGCGCCAAAGAGCGCACCTGGGCTTCGATGCAACAAAAGCCTTTTTCGCGCAAGTATAAAGATTACATAAGCGCTGGCGCACCCTCCACGCAAAGAAATGATGATGTGTAAACCCTCCATGCGCGCGCTATATTCCTTTCGCGCATCATTCGTCCATGTTACACAATCTTTCCATGCGCCATAGGGCGATCGAACCCCAATGTAACACGCATTTCTGTGCGCCTGTTATAAAATGCAACTCGCTTCATCCATGCGCCATGCGCTGGGCGCCAATATAACCTCTCGCAACATTCCTTTCTTGCGCGCCTTATCTATTTGGCTCGCCAATTGTATTTTTCCCGCGCCCGAGCCTTTAAATCTCTAACTCCTCCCGCTAAGCTTTCCAATGGAAGATCAAATGACTAATTCAACCTTTTTGGATTGGGTCTCTCTTCTTCTTCGCAGATCAAGCACTGAGTTCGAAAGAACACATGTCTACGTCAAGCAAGAAGCCCACCAAACCAAGAGGAAAGGCAAAGCTAACAGAAGAAGAAATGAAATACAAATATCGAGGTCGATGCCCGAATCACAGCCGAAAGATGGATGTCCGGGACTCAATTGGGTCACATTGACATGGATGAGTTCTGGCTTAGAACTCAAAAGGTTACAAGAAGTCCATGGATGGACAAACTAATAGGCAGTGCCCTGCACTTTGCCGGAGGAATCCCCGTCAGCGCTGTAAACAACGAATTCATGATGGTGGTTGCACAATCCTTCAACAAGGACACAAGATGTGTCGAGAACAGCAAGGGCGAGGTAGTCATAAACCTCACTGCCCGTCATTTTGAGTTGATGCTTGGCATCCCTCACCACCGGAACTACGTGGCTGTTAGCCAACAGGAATGCATCAAGGCCTGGGAAGACAACGAAGGCCAGTGCATGCAGTTAATGAATGAGGTCTACCTAAAGAATAAGAAGGTAGTGACCCGGTGGCCTCAGACTATCCACCGAAGTGATTTCTCAGAGGAACTCAGTGATACTATCACTTTCCTAAGCAGAGTCTTCGGGCTTTCAGATGCCCACTATTTCCATAAGTGGATGCTGCGGTACCTGGAGACAATGAATAAGAATTTGCCCGATCAGCGCTTTTGCTGGGGTGAAATAATAAGCAACACCATCTCTGAGCAGCTACAACAGCTTGCCACAACTGGAGTATTTCATATGAACTCCTATGTAGTCTACGCTGCAGCATCGGCAAGGGATTACCCAGGGCTCAACCGAAGTGGAGTATGGCCTCAGGCCAAGATATTTGATTACTATCCAGAGCTGAGGCTAGAGAATAGTATCCCTCAATTTGCTAAAATCAATGATGTTTTCTTCTATCACATCATGTGCATGTTGCGGCCAAATTTGACTCATAGCCGGACAACCAAAAACATAGTGGCAGTCACAGAGAAATGGGGGGCCCTGTTCACCCAATTTCCCACGTTCACCTATCTAAGGGCTGCCAACTTTTTGGGAGAACCAACCAGGCTACCGAGGTATGCTGGGCCAAAGCTGATTCTACTAGAATTATCAAGGCAGCTGGTCACATACCATGAGAAGTGCCTCAAAAGAAAGAAGGGCGGAACTCCTTTCCCCCTCACAGTGGGCCGGTACACATGCTCCTCCTATCACAAGGCGAAGGAAATGTTCGCAGAGAGCTAGAGTTGCTAAATTTGAAACATGACTTCCCAGCCAGGCCTACCTTCGACCCTAGGGGCTGTCTACCAAGGGCTAAGCTTGATCCGATTCATGTCCCTCAGATTGAGGATATCTACATTGACGTTCTCCATGAGGTAGAACTCAGAAGAAAGGATCACTCTCGCTTGGCATTAACGGAAATCATCCAATACGGAGTGGCCATTGTCCCAAAAGGCTTCCAAACCACGGAAGACGAAGTAGACAAAGTGTATAATGACACAGAAGGGGATGATTGGCCCTTCCCGGACATTGACAGAAGCAAGGCTCCTCAAACAATTGAGGAGAGGGTAAAAGAAACTATGCGGAGAACGGAGCATTGGTGCCGCATGAACGGACTAATCTACCTCGGGGTAGATTTCACGACTTCCCCTTTGGGCAACGCACCTCCAAGGTCAAAGAAGTAGCTGAAAGGCAAAGGTGCCGAAGGTGAACCTAGCACCATTCAGGAGGAAGCCCCTGAAAGTCCTCTTCCTTCAGAGCCTGAACAAGTAATAACTCTGGATTCGCCAGAGAAAGAATTGACAGAGGATAGTCCTATACGCCCATCCACCCAGGATGTCGGCGTCGCTACAACTTCAGAGGTCCCTTCTATCCCTTCTTCTTCTCTTCCTTCCCCTCCTCGAGTGACTCAAGCAACCACTCCTTTGGTTGTGTCCTCTGCCCCTTCTTCTACTCTTTCCCCCGCCTCTTCATCTATCTTCTCCTCCCTCGCTGATTTGTCTTCTTCCATTTCTTCCCTCATCTCCGAGCTCCCTTCCCTTCCTATGTCTTCTGCGGTTGCGGTTTCCCTTTCTCCCGTGGGCACTTCCTCGGCTATTCTTTCGATGCCGCCGCCGCGTGTCTCCACGTTTTTCCCCTCTTCTACCGTTGCTGCCTCCCCCTCTGTCTCTGGTCCTTCTTCTATAGGACCAGCTTGGATCTCTCAGCAGCTAAGCCAACAAAAGAGGAAAGTCCCCATCGCTCCGATGGACTTTTCAGTCATTCCGGCTAAAGGAGTAAAGAAGCACAAGCCGGTTACACGCTTCTCAAAGAGCGCTGCAGGTGAGAGAGTCATGGAAATAGCATACCCCAACCCCCTCAAAGAGAAAGAAGATCTGTCTCCAACAGATTTCACCGTGACCCAAGTCACAATGGGGACATCCTCAGAAAGTCTCCAGGGGGAAGCTCTTTCCGCAGTTGATGCACTCTGCAAAAAGCTTCAGGAAACAAAAGAGGAGAAAAGGCTACTAAAGGAGCAGAACAAGTATCTGCTTCAAGCCTTACAGAAGATGGGAAGTGCACCTCCCACAACTACCGCCGAGACTCCCGAGCCGCTCGGTCAGGAGAAGATTAATGAGTATTCAAAAATCGGCGAGCAAGGTATGGCTGTTTCTGCTTGGAGGAGCCAGATCCTCAAAGATAGTGAAAAAGTAATCGCCGAATATATCAGTTTATACCTGAACATCGAGAAGGCGAATAAGGAACTCCAAGCGTTAGCAGGCCCGATATCAGAAGAGTTAGAACATGCTAGACTCCAGCACGAGACCTTCCAACAAATGTTCGACTGTTCAGTCGAAGATCTGGTCAAGTTCGGAGTCTTCGGCCATCCAAGGGCCCTCAACAAAACTATGTCCACTTTGGACTATCGGATAGATCAGCTAGAATTCGTTTTGGAAAAGATAGACAAGGTGAAGGAAGAGGCCCTAGATGCAATGCATCAAATGGAGAAAATTGTTCTATCTATGACTCCACGGTTGCTCACTCCTTCCCTCACCTTGAGATCAGCTGATGATACTATCCGGGTTTTCAAGGAGATAGCTTCTCAAGGGATAGGGCCAGAAGTCACGTTCGACATCGAATCCATCAACAACCTACTGGCCTGTAGGGACTTCATCGGGTCCCTAATCGAGGCGGGTAAAGATTATTCCAAACTCCCGGAAAAGCTCATAGACGAGCGGGAGACTTGCGAAGCAATCAGTGAACGGCACAAGGATCCATCACAGGATCAATTTGGGCCAATGATCAGCAAGTTCTTGGAATACCGCGCTCAGTTCCACATATCATCACCTGAGCAGCAAAACAGGCAACCCCTTTTCGGCCGCAGGATGATGATGATGAGTAGCTTCTTCTTCTTCTTCTGCTTCTTCTTCTTCTCCTCTCTATTCTCCGACTTTCTTTCCGTAATATCTCAAGTAAGTTGGCACAAATGATGACATCATCCATGTTGCATCATGGGATGATGTCATCCATCCAAGTTGTCAAAGTCAACATGACTTTTAGATATTTTGTAAATATCTTTGTAAATAAGTGGTTGGCTCCATTTTGCCTTCTCTCTCCCTCATCTTCTATAAATATTGGAATACTTGTTGTATTCAAGGGTGAACATTTTTTAGATAGAAATAGAAGTGAGGAGAGAAAGACTTTGAGCTTTCTTGTAACAGAAAAGAACAGTAATACAATTATTCAGACTTTGTGCTCAATAGCTGTGTTATACATTAGATCTTTCTTACGTTAGATCTGTATGTGTTTAATCTGTTGGATTCATATCTACTTTTCCGTCATTTGTTTATCAGTATTGCTTTGTTTATTTATGCAAGTAGGTTTGGCTCTGTTTACTACCAAACTAAAAACATAAATCTTCTGACCTTTCTGCTTTGGAATTCATTTCTTTTCTTCCTTCGGATCTGTTCTTTCTCTTCTCCTTCTTTCATTCCTTTCTTTTCGCAGCCTGGAATACTCTACCGGGATGAGATCCCAACCCCGAAGGCAGAATCTGTGAGACTTGCATAGGTTCCTGCTAGTAGAAATAGCAATAAACCAGTTTCGCTTTGCTGTCTCAAAGAGGGGCTAAGCCCTGCAACACTGTTGGCTCGTCTATCCATAAATCTGTCCACGCGACAGATTTTCGGACCAACAGTTTTTGGCGACTCCGCTGGGGAACGGACAGATCTGTCAGATCTATGCTGGTAGCAAGAAGATAAAAAAAAAAAAATCAGAAAAATCAAAAGATTGCTGCCCATTTGCAAACCTGAATTTTTTTTTAAAAATCCGAAAAATTTGCAAAAGTGCTCAAATCGAAAAATTTTCTTCCGAGAGTCATAGATCGGGCCTAGTTACAGATCTTTAGTTCGCTGAGTTTTTATCAAAATCATTATTTTTCCGTAGATCTGAGTTTTGACTGTTTTCTAAAAAAGTTTGAAATCCTCTGAAAAGTAAAAATCAGATCTGAAAATCAGCTTACTATCTTCCCTGCCATCTTATCCTCGTTATTATTTGTCATTAACCGCAATCGGTTTTTCGAAGAGGATAGTTTTTAAATATTCAGAAAAGTGCATGCTGCTGGTTTTTGACAGAAAAACCAGAAAATCAGCAAGTACACCCAAAAACAAAGTTTAAATTTGCGCCTTAATATCGCAGATCTGGAAGGTACACTGGCAAGTGAACCTTTTACGCGCAGCAGGAGAGCCCGTGGAGAAGTTGATCCTACTTTCGATCTGCTTCAAAGGCACAATTTCAGCGTAACACCGGCACGTTTTTCAGCGTTAAGCTCGGCTAGGTGGTCATCCAGGAGTGTCTCACCTCCACGAAGAAAAAGTCTTTACAAGGAGCATCTACATCCCTTTGTAGTGCTTTGCTGCTCAGTGGAACCACCCTCCCAGTTCGTGTGCTTTTTCCAGCCTTTCAAATGGCAGTACCATGGGGAAATGCTATGGGTCCTCTCGCACTGCCACATCCAGTTCACGCGCTCCCTCATGGGAACCGAAAGAATTTTCCTAAATTTGACGGGAGCGGAAATCAAAGCACGGATTCCCACATATCTGCTTTCATTATGTCATGCAGTATTTTGGACGTGACTCACGAAGATGTGTCGGTTCGCCTTTTTCTGGAAACTCTACAAGGGCCCGCAGCTGAATGGTTTCAGCATTTGCCGGCCGGATCTATCACCAGTTGGGCAACCTTGCGGGAAGCTTTTGAAGACAGATATAAGCCTTCAGAAGATGCATTTGCGTTGCTATCACGGATCACCCACCTAAAAAAGGAAGTCAATGAGACCATGCGCGATTTTGTCGCCCGGTTCAATGCATTAATCAACCGTGTCCCCACTGCCATGCTTCCAACACCGGAGAATCAGAAGTGTTTCTTCGTGAACGCCATGAGCTCAAAAGTCAGCTTCTTGCTCCTTCAAGAGCGAGTAGCTACTCTACCTCTCGCTCAGGCTGCTGCCATCCGGATAGAAGACAATTTGATAATATCTGGCGAGTTAAAAAAGGAATCATCCAAGTCCAAATCTTCAGATCCCTCGCCTACTACTTCGTCTGATCCAGCATTCCAAAAGATGGCGAATGATCTGCTCGCATTAAAGAAGCAGCTGGCCCAGGCCTCTCCTAGTTCCTCGTACCGGGATGCCCCGCGGAGGAATTTTGTTCCTAACAATGCTTCACAAAGGCCGCGCTTACCTGCAACCGCTCCACG
Source organism: Taxus wallichiana var. yunnanensis (assembly GCA_018340775.1). Classification (NCBI taxonomy): domain Eukaryota; kingdom Viridiplantae; phylum Streptophyta; class Pinopsida; order Cupressales; family Taxaceae; genus Taxus; species Taxus wallichiana. The sequence continues at coordinate 475,549,268 of CM031238.1, forward strand.
GTTGGCGCTTGAAGCTCCTCCGGTCAATGCTTTGGCCGAAATAGAAGAGGAAGAGCAGTACTATGAAGAACCTTTGTCTCAAGGCGAAGATGATCAAGATGTCGGTGAGCCGACTGGCGACTCCACTATTGGATACATGGAATTTGATGAGGATGAATCTGATGAAGAAGAGAGTACTCAGGGCTATGCAAGCGGACAATCCTATGCTGTTTTTACCCGCTCGCAAGGAAAGGAAGCGGAAGTTGCTGCCCATGTGCAGAAGGAGAAGGTCGTATCAAACGCGCCTCCAACCATTGCTAGAAGAGGTAATCCTCTTCCTACTCAATTCCCTGTTAAGTCTTTTGCAAAGAAGTCTTTCCCGCCCATCTCTCCTCCGAATCAGCCCCCTCATATTCCTATCAAGATCAGTAACCCTATTCCATCATCGCGAGGTGAGGGACTCATTCCTTTACCAACGCAACCCTTGGCCGCATTCGATATAATAGATCATGCAAAAAAGACCAAGATCCAGATGTCTGAAGCTGAGTATCTTCAGTCAAACCCCGAACAGCTTATAAGATTGACTAAGTATATCCAAAGTCAAGCTGTTATATCTAATCAGGCTTCCCCTAAAGGAATCCTTTCCACTCCCCCTGAATCCCATATAAATGTTGCTTCAACATCCGCATCAGGCAAGATAGAACCTTTCTATCTCTCTCTCCTAATCAACGGTCATAAGTTGAGCAACTGTATAATTGATTCCGGAGCTTCCGATAATGTCATGCCGGCGAAAGTCGCCATGCTTTGGGCCTCACTCTTACCAAACCTTTCGGCAGATGCTACTCATTGGAAACCAAGCAAGTGCCATTGATTGGCCAAATCAAAGACGCGCAATTTGCGTTTGCGGCCTTCCCGGATAAAAGAGTAAAAATGACCGTCCTTGTCGCTGACATTCCGGCAGCCTATGGAATTCTGCTGGGAAGGAGCTTTTGCAGCGAAGTTGGTGGAGAAATTCACATGGACTGGTCCAAAGCTAGAATTCCAGTCAAAGGCGTAATGCAAACTTTGGAGCCGGAATCCCAAAAGAAATACTTGGTCACTAGCTCTGAAGACCCCAAAGCCCAAATCCTTTTTGAATCATCAGGGATGGGAAACTACTTCTTATCTACCGAGGCGGATACAAAGGATGTTTTCGTTCAAGAAAAGGACCTTAATAAGGTCTGGACCTTGCAATTTGATGGCAGCTGTGCAACTAGTGGATGTGGCGCCGGAGCCGTGCTAATATCTCCTGAGGAGGAGGTAATTCCTCTTTCTTTCAAGTTGCAGTTTTTCAATACTAACAATACTGCTGAGTATGAGTCTCTCTTACTCGGTATGCAAGCCGCAAAAGAAAAAGGGATAAAAAATCTAAAGGCACAAGGTGATGCCGAGCTAGTTGTAAATCAGGTCAAAAGGATTTACCAAGTGAAAAATGAAAGGCTCAGGCACTACCGTAATGCAGTATGGGACAGCATTGAGGAATTTGACGCTTTTTCAATAGAGGCAATTCCAAGAGCCCAAAACGACATGGCTGATTCGTTGGCTGTTTCAGCATCTCTCATGCTCCCGCACCCGGGTTTGAAAACGAGCAAATACACCATTGAAGTGGTTTTCCGCCCAAGCGTGCCAGACAACTCTCAGCATTGGCAGGTATTCAACGATGATAATCACCTCATTGCCTTTCTGGAAAAATCAGAAAATTTTGACGAGTTGTATTTCGAAGGATCCACCTCTACATGCCGTGAATCAATCAACGGTCAAAACCACGAAACAAAGGAGAACGATGGCATTTGTCAGCTTAAAGGAAATAAAATCCCAAAGGGCCTGGTTTCTCTGGAGCGCCTGTTTGACAGACATGATCGTTTTGTGAAAAAGAAGAGGCGAGATGATCCTGACTCATCTCCAGAGACAGAACCAGTCAATATAGGTTCTGAGGCACACCCGCAATTCGTGAACATCGGGAAATGTTGCACGCCAGAAGAAAAGCGGAAATTTGTCAAGTTGCTGAAAAGATATATGGATGTATTGGCATGGTCCTATGCGATTTAAAGTCCTTCAAGCCAAAGGACGTTCAGCATGATATACCGCTGAAAGAAGATGCCAAAGCCTTCCGTCAGAAGCAAAGGCATTATAATCCCAAGATTTCGGGCACCATTCAGGCCGAAATTCAGAAGATGCTGGACGCAAGAATCATCTTCCCTATCCATCACAGCACTTGGGTGGCGAACATTGTGCCGGTACGCAAGAAAAACGGTGAAATACGCATCTGCGTAGACTTTCGAAACTTGAATCAAGCTTCGCTGAAAGACAACTACCCTCTTCCCATAATGGATCAAGTTCTGCAAGCAGTGACTGGATCGGAAATGCTGTCTATGCTTGATGGTTTTTCAGGCTATAATCAGATTGAAGTCTCTCCTGAAGATCAATTCAAAACAGCATTCACTACTCCATGGGGTACATTTGCCTATAGCAGGATGCCTTTCGGCCTAACTAACGCTGGTGCCACTTTTCAGCGGGCCATGGACTTTGCATTCAAAGGCATGATGGGAAAAGTCATCGTAGTTTATCTAGATGACTTAACCGTGTTCTCTAAACTACGAAGTGATCATTGTGATCACTTGGAGCAAGTATTGGCCAGGTGCCGAGAACATGGAATTTCCCTAAATCCCAAAAAGTCTGTTTTTGGGGTTACTGAAGGGAAATTGCTAGGCCATGTGGTTAGCAAAGAAGGAACAAAGATTGATGCCGAAAGAGTTAAGGCTATCCAAAACCTTACTCTGCCTACAAGCAAGAATGGTGTTCATTCTTTCTTCGGAAAGGTGAACTTTCTTAGGCGTTTTGTCCCTGATTTTGCTGAGAAGACCCGCCACATACTAAACATGATGAAAGGGTCACCCACTTTCAGATGGAGTGAAGAGGGGAAAAGGTCGTTTGAAGAGATAAAAACTTCTGTTGCTCATGCACCGGTCCTGGTATGTCCGGATTTCTCCAAGAACTTCATTATGTATAGTTACGCCTCCGAACATACTGTGTCTGCAATCCTAATGCAAAAGAACTCGGAGGATATTGAATCTCCAATCGCATTCATGAGTTCTCCTCTCAAGCCTCACGAGTTGAAAATGACTCAGCTGGAAAAACACGCCTTTGCCGTTGTCAAAGCGGTGAAGAATTTCAGGTATTACATTCTGAACTCGCATACGGTGGTGCTGGTTCCCGACACCGCGGTGAAATCAATTCTAACTCAGCAGGAGTTAGGAAGTTTGAGAGGGAATTGGATCGCAAAAGTCCAGGAATATGACCTGGATATTAAACCCACCAAGCTGGTAAGGGGTAAAGGCCTGTGTCAGCTAATGGCTGAGAACAGGGGTTCAGAAAATCCTGATGAAAGAGAGAATTATACCGACAAAGAGCAAAGCCCTCTAGAGGAGCCTGATTCTCTGCCTCTGGTTCTATTTATTGCGACCAGTGATGAGTGGTACTCCGACATTGCTTTCTTCCTTACCTACGGCGAATGCCCGATGCACCTAACTGCAAAGGAGAAGCGTGCTATAAAGCTCAGGGCAGCTAAGTATGTCATCTGGGATGACGGTTTATATAAGCGCGGGATAGACGGTGTCTTCCTGCGATGTGTTGACAAGCCCCAGCAAGTAAAACTGCTGGAAAGTTTTCACAATTCAGCCTGTGGAGGCCATTTTTCTTCTTCCGTGACAGCACACAAGATCATTCGAGCCAGGTACTACTGGCCGACGCTCTTTCAAGATGCGGCTACCTGGGTGGCAAAGTGTGAACCCTGTCAACAATTCGTCGGCAAGCCCAAGTTGGCTGCCCTTCCCCTTAGGCCGGTCATTATCAATGAACCATTCAGGCAATGGGGAATTGATTTTATTGGTGCACTCAATCCTCAATCGAGTGCTGGACATAGCTATGTCCTCACAGCAACGGATTACTTCACTAAATGGGTGGAAGCCATACCTGTCAAGCACGCCACTTCTGAGGTAGTTTGCAGTTTTATCAAAGAAAATATCATCGTCAGGTTCGGTGTTCCAGACAAAATCGTTGCTGATAACGCTTCTAACTTCTCTTCGCGGGAAGTTATTAGTTTTTGCTATGAATATGGAATAACTTTAGCACATGCCTCGGATTATTACCCTCAGGGAAATGGTCAGGCGGAATCCAGTAATAAGAACTTGGTGACCATCATACGGAAATTAGTAGATGAAAATCAGCGGATGTGGCACAAGTCTTTGTACGATGCTTTGTGGGCGGACCGCATTACTCCTAAGAGATCTCTCGGCATGTCACCTTTTCAAGTGTTATATGGCACTGATGCCGAACTTCCCATTTCTGCGGAACTTCCTGCTCTACGCTTGGCACGAGCAATCGAAGATGAAACTTTTCAGAGTTCTCTAGAAAAGAGAATCATGTATTTGGCAGAACTTGAAGAAAAGAGAGTAAAGGTGGTCGACAGGATCACTGAACATCAGAATCAAGTGAAGAGGCTTTTTGACAAGAAGGCCAAGCAGAGAGATTTTCTAGTGGGAGATCTCGTCCTTCTTTGGGACAAGCGAAGAGAACCAAAGGGCATGCACGGAAAATTTGATTCCCTATGGAGAGGGCCCTTCAAAATCAAGCAACTCAATGGAGAGAATAGTTTCTATCTCTCATATCTGGATGGAGCTGAACTCCCGCTTCCCTATAGCGGGCAACATCTCAAGATCTTCAGGAAGTAGAGCTTCCTCTCTTCTTTGTACAGTTTGCTTTTGTTGTGTGTTTGCTTTTGTTGTGTGTTTGCTTTCGGTTTGTTGTGTTTCTTTTGTTCTCCCTCCGGTCCCCCTTGTTTTTGACTCCTTGCCCAATGGATAGGCACATGTGATCTGGGATTCTCTACCCCCGAGTTTGCTCAGGGATAGTCCCCAGAAAGAGCCAGCTGTTATCCCGTAAAATTGACAAGGGCAATTTTACCGATAACCATACCGAAAATTTTGTTTCGATCCCTCGTTAGGGATCCTTCGCGTTCGAAACGTCGTAAAATCCCTCCCGGGAAATCTAGTTTTCGAACTTAGTCTTTTTGAGCCTTTTTTGGCTGGGCGCATGAATTTTCCTTGTAACACATAATTTTGATGCGCCCCCTTAAAAGCCTTTGGCGCATGGTTTTCCATGTTAGCACGCTTCTCGGTGCGCCAAAGGGCGCACGTAATCTACATGCAACACCAATTTTTGGCGCGCCAAAGGGAGCACCTAACTTCATGTCGACAACGAATTTGGTGCGCCAAAGGCGCGCTCATTCTTCTGTTGCCATTTCCTTCCATGCGCCAAAGGGCGCACGCTTTCCCTTGTCGACAGCAGTTTCCATGCGCCATTTCAAAAGGTTGGTGGCGCATTAATGACAGGTTTTTCTATAAATATCAGTGCGCGCCCAATGTCATTTTCATTCTTTTCGAGCACGTGATACTTCTGGACTTGTCAGCCCCTGCTCTGTCACTTTCATCGTGTTGTGGACCCGCTCAAGGAATTTTTGCTATATCTAAGGTAAGAGGTTCTCCCTCTTTTCCATTCTGTGCTTTCATGTTCTCGCTTTCGTGTTCTTGGTCTAGGCGTTTCTTGGTTTTCGTTTTGGTTTGCTGGCCTGTTTTTATTGAGGTTTGTTTAGGCTGGTTTCCCCCTTGGTTTGCTGGCCTGTTTTCTTCTTTTCTTTTCTTTTCCTCCTCCTCCCTCTTTCCAGATCTGCTTTGGAAGGGGAGCTGTTTTAAAATGGCTTGGTCTAAGGATCTTTTGATATGAAACCCTTTGTCAAGCGGCCTTTGAAATGGAGAAAAGAATGAATATGTTTGAAAGTGTTCTCGCGCAGCGCGCGCCTTGTTACAAAAAGGACAGTTGCGCCCCTCGGCGCACTCACACACCATGCAACACTTTCAAAATCCGCGCCTAATGGCGCCCCTTTCCATCCTGCTGCAGTTTGAAATCATGCGCCCTGAGCGCACCCCTTTTGCATGCTCCAAGTGTAAAACCCGCGCCTCCTTAAAAAGCCTTCGGCGCACCCTTTGTCCATGCTGCATAATGTTTCCATGCGCCAAAGAGCGCACCCAGTTTCGATGCAACAAAAGCCTTTTTCGCGCAAGTATAAAGATTACATAGGCGCTGGCGCACCCTCCGATGCAGTAACATGATGTTGTGTAAACCCTCCATGCGCCGCGCTATATTCCTTTGGCGCATCATTCGTCCATGTTACACAATCTTTCCATGCGCCATAGGGCGCATCGAACCCCAATGTAACACGCATTTCCTGTGCGCCCTGTTATAAAATGCAACCTGCTTCATCCATGCGCCATGCGCTTTTGGCGCCAATATAACCTCTGCAACATTCCTTTCTTGCGCGCCTTATCTATTTGGCCTGCCAATTGTATTTTTCCTGCGCCCTGAGCCTTTAAATCTCTAACTCCTCCTGCTAAGCTTTCCAATGGAAGATCAAATGACTAATTCAACCTTTTTGGATTGGGTCTCTCTTCTTCTTCGTGCAGATCAGCAGCTGAGTTCGAAAGAACACATGTCTACGTCAAGCAAGAAGCCCACCAAACCAAGAGGAAAGGCAAAGCTAACAGAAGAAGAAATGAAATACAAATATCAGAGGGTCAGGATGCCCGAATCACAGGCTGAGTGCAGTATGGATGTCCGGGACTCTGAATTGGGTCACATTGACATGGATGAGTTCTGGCTTAGAACTCAAAAGGTTACAAGAAGTCCATGGATGGACAAACTAATAGGCAGTGCCCTGCACTTTGCCGGAGGAATCCCTGTCAGCGCTGTGAACAACGAATTCATGATGGTTGTTGCACAATCCTTCAACAAGGACACAAGATGTGTCGAGAACAGCAAGGGCGAGGTAGTCATAAACCTCACTGCCCGTCATTTTGAGTTGATGCTTGGCATCCCTCACCACCGGAACTACGTGGCTGTTAGCCAACAGGAATGCATCAAGGCCTGGGAAGACAACGAAGGCCAGTGCATGCAGTTAATGAATGAGGTCTACCTAAAGAATAAGAAGGTAGTGACCCGGTGGCCTCAGACTATCCACCGAAGTGATTTCTCAGAGGAACTCAGTGATATCTATCACTTTCCTAAGCAGAGTCTTCGGGCTTTCAGATGCCCACTATTTCCATAAGTGGATGCTGCGGTACCTAGAAACAATGAATAAGAATTTGCCCGATCAGCGCTTTTGCTGGGGTGAAATAATCAGCAGCACCATCTCTGAGCAGCTACAACAGCTTGCCACAACTGGAGTATTTCATATGAACTCCTATGTAGTCTACGCTGCAGCATCGGCAAGGGATTACCCAGGGCTCAACCGAAGTGGAGTATGGCCTCAGGCCAAGATATTTGATTACTATCCAGAGCTGAGGCTAGAGAATAGTATCCCTCAATTTGCTAAAATCAATGATGTTTTCTTCTATCACATCATGTGCATGTTGCGGCCAAATTTGACTCATAGCCGGACAACCAAAAACATAGTGGCAGTCACAGAGAAATGGGGGGCCCTGTTCACCCAATTTCCCACGTTCACCTATCTAAGGGCTGCCAACTTTTTGGGAGAACCAACCAGGCTACCGAGGTATGCTGGGCCAAAGCTGATTCTACTAGAATTATCAAGGCAGCTGGTCACATACCATGAGAAGTGCCTCAAAAGAAAGAAGGGCGGAACTCCTTTCCCCCTCACAGTGGGCCGGTACACATGCTCCTCCTATCACAAGGCGAAGGAAATGTTCGCAGAGCTGGAGTTGCTAAATTTGAAACATGACTTCCCAGCCAGGCCTACCTTCGACCCTAGGGGCTGTCTACCAAGGGCTAAGCTTGATCCGATTCATGTCCCTCAGATTGAGGATATCTACATTGACGTTCTCCATGAGGTAGAACTCAGAAGAAAGGATCACTCTCGCTTGGCATTAACGGAAATCATCCAATACGGAGTGGCCATTGTCCCAAAAGGCTTCCAAACCACGGAAGACGAAGTAGACAAAGTGTATAATGACACAGAAGGGGATGATTGGCCCTTCCCGGACATTGACAGAAGCAAGGCTCCTCAAACAATTGAGGAGAGGGTAAAAGAAACTATGCGGAGAACGGAGCATTGGTGCCGCATGAACGGACTAATCTACCTCGGGGTAGATTTCACGACTTCCCCTTTGGGCAACGCACCTCCAAGGTCAAAGAAGCTGCTGAAAGGCAAAGGTGCCGAAGGTGAACCTAGCACCATTCAGGAGGAAGCCCCTGAAAGTCCTCTTCCTTCAGAGCCTGAACAAGTAATAACTCTGGATTCGCCAGAGAAAGAATTGACAGAGGATAGTCCTATACGCCCATCCACCCAGGATGTCGGCGTCGCTACAACTTCAGAGGTCCCTTCTATCCCTTCTTCTTCTCTTCCTTCCCCTCCTCGAGTGACTCAAGCAACCACTCCTTTGGTTGTGTCCTCTGCCCCTTCTTCTACTCTTTCCCCCGCCTCTTCATCTATCTTCTCCTCCCTTGCTGATTTGTCTTCTTCCATTTCTTCCCTCATCTCCGAGCTCCCTTCCCTTCCTATGTCTTCTGCGGTTGCGGTTTCCCTTTCTCCCGTGGGCACTTCCTCGGCTATTCTTTCGATGCCGCCGCCGCGTGTCTCCACGTTTTTCCCCTCTTCTACCGTTGCTGCCTCCCCCTCTGTCTCTGGTCCTTCTTCTATAGGACCAGCTTGGATCTCTCAGCAGCTAAGCCAACAAAAGAGGAAAGTCCCCATCGCTCCGATGGACTTTTTGGTCATTCCGGCTAAAGGAGTAAAGAAGCACAAGCCGGTTACACGCTTCTCAAAGAGCGCTGCAGGTGAGAGAGTCATGGAAATAGCATACCCCAACCCCCTCAAAGAGAAAGAAGATCTGTCTCCAACAGATTTCACCGTGACCCAAGTCACAATGGGGACATCCTCAGAAAGTCTCCAGGGGGAAGCTCTTTCCGCAGTAGATGCACTCTGCAAGAAGCTTCAGGAAACAAAAGAGGAGAAAAGGCTACTAAAGGAGCAGAACAAGTATCTGCTTCAAGCCTTACAGAAGATGGGAAGTGCACCTCCCACAACTGCCGCCGAGACTCCTGAGCTGCTCAGTCAGGAGAAGATTAATGAGTATTCAAAAATCGGCGAGCAAGGTATGGCTGTTTCTGCTTGGAGGAGCCAGATCCTCAAAGATAGTGAAAAAGTAATCGCCGAATATATCAGTTTATACCTGAACATCGAGAAGGCGAATAAGGAACTCCAAGCGTTAGCAGGCCCGATATCAGAAGAGTTAGAACATGCTAGACTCCAGCACGAGACCTTCCAACAAATGTTCGACTGTTCAGTCGAAGATCTGGTCAAGTTCGGAGTCTTCGGCCATCCAAGGGCCCTCAACAAAACTATGTCCACTTTGGACTATCGGATAGATCAGCTAGAATTCGTTTTGGAAAAGATAGACAAGGTGAAGGAAGAGGCCCTAGATGCAATGCATCAAATGGAGAAAATTGTTCTATCTATGACTCCCGGGTTGCTCACTCCTTCCCTCACCTTGAGATCAGCTGATGATACTATCCGGGTTTTCAAGGAGATAGCTTCTCAAGGGATAGGGCCAGAAGTCACGTTCGACATCGAATCCATCAACAACCTACTGGCCTGTAGGGACTTCATCGGGTCCCTAATCGAGGCGGGTAAAGATTATTCCAAACTCCCGGAAAAGCTCATAGACGAGCGGGAGACTTGCGAAGCAATCAGTGAACGGCACAAGGATCCATCACAGGATCAATTTGGGCCAATGATCAGCAAGTTCTTGGAATACCGCGCTCAGTTCCACATATCATCACCTGAGCAGCACCAGAAACAGGCAACCCCTTTTCGGCCGCAGGATGATGATGATGAGTAGCTTCTTCTTCTTCTTCTGCTTCTTCTTCTTCTCCTCTCTATTCTCCGACTTTCTTTCCGTAATATCTGAAGTAAGTTGGCACAAATGATGACATCATCCATGTTGCATCATGGGATGATGTCATCCATCCAAGTTGTCAAAGTCAACATGACTTTTAGATATTTTGTAAATATCTTTGTAAATAAGTGGTTGGCTCCATTTTGCCTTCTCTCTCCCTCATCTTCTATAAATATTGGAATACTTGTTGTATTCAAGGGTGAACATTTTTTAGATAGAAATAGAAGTGAGGAGAGAAAGACTTTGAGCTTTCTTGTAACAGAAAAGAACAGTAATACAATTATTCAGACTTTGTGCTCAATAGCTGTGTTATACATTAGATCTTTCTTACGTTAGATCTGTATGTGTTTAATCTGTTGGATTCATATCTACTTTTCCGTCATTTGTTTATCAGTATTGCTTTGTTTATTTATGCAAGTAGGTTTGGCTCTGTTTACTACCAAACTAAAAACATAAATCTTCTGACCTTTCTGCTTTGGAATTCATTTCTTTTCTCCCTTCGGATCTGTTCTTTCTCTTCTCTCTCTTTCATTCCTTTCTTTTCGCAGCCTGGAATACTCTACCGGGATGAGATCCCAACCCCGAAGGCAGAATCTGTGAGACTTGCATAGGTTCCTGCTAGTAGAAATAGCAATAAACCAGTTTCGCTTTGCTGTCTCAAAGAGGGGCTAAGATTCCAACAACAATCAATGATCAAATGATTGGCCTTACTTTTGAAGAACAACAGGTAAGTTGGTAACAGTTACTTTTAATGTTTACTTGTTATAAGGATTTCAAATTCAATATTTTTGGATAAAATAATAATTGTGCGATTTTATTTTGTAGAGAAAAATTATAGCTGCAACATCTCATAAGGAGGCAATTGCTAGGGGTAAAACCCCTGCAAAGGTCTCTCTTAATTCGACATGGATTGATAGAATCAACACTAGTAAGACCTACTCATCAAAAGTGACCTCGAGGGTCAATATGCGCATCATGTTTACCATCACATATAACTTCAGGTATGATTTTTTTATAAATACATAATTCAAAAAATTAATATAGACTATGTATGTCTACTATATTTTAATATTTCTCTTGTTCTCTTATACATTTATTATATTAAGAAACTAATGAGTTTGATGATGAAGATCAAAATCATTAGGGATTGAAGATTGAAATTTCATGATCGTGTCTCCGTCTATGCAAGGTATATTGTAATGTATAATATTTAGCATGTTTTGTTTCCTTACAATTTTTTAGCATTTACAAAGCACAACCTAATATTTTGACAATTTTTTGTTTGCTTCATGTAGGTAATGTGGCTTCTAGGTACGTTCCGCTTGCAAGAAGGCTACCAATACCTCCAACATCTCCGGTTTAAACAAAAGAAGAAGCGTAGGAAAGAATATAAGGTTTCCTCTGAGTCAAGCAGAAAGCAGTTCATCTTACTACCACATAATTTCCTAGATCACATTACTAGGTGGTGTTTTAAATGTAACAACCACACATCTTTTCAACAACATCGCCCTTGATGAGGAATATTTGGGCTTTGAAAGTGGTGATGTAGAAAAGGGTAACTATTTTGACACCCACGATATGATTCAATCTACTCCGCCTCAACCACAAAAATGTTCATGTAATATAGGGTAGTGACTCTCCTCCTCCTCCAAGAAATGCTCCACAAAGATGATGAAAATAAACATTTTATTTTAGAAAATTTCATATCGAGATAGTATGGGGGAAAAATTCAAGAGGTTGTAATGTCTGATGTGGATTTGGTGTGGTCTTGGGAGAGGAGAAATTTTATTTTGATAAAATAAATAAATACACAATACCATAATCACACTCAAAGGCATTTATTGTTCACTACCGTAGAGAGCCAACCAGCATAACAAGATGTTTTACTAAATAAAGCTAAGTCGGGACTATTTCATATAGTAATGACTGCAATGATGAAACTACGACACAATGCTAAATAATTTGGAGAATCTCAATGCCGAAGCACAGGCTTACTACAATAAATGGGATAAAGACAAGACAAATGTTTTAATAGCAAATGCTGAAAAAGAAAAAGTTGTTGTGAGTGGGCTTTTAGTTTTACATGCAAAATCCTTATATTATAAGCATTGCAATATATTTTTTCATTTTATCTAATAGACTAAAAATTTAATATTTCTATTTTGTAGGAAAAATATGAAAATTTAAAGAAAGAAGCAATTGTATTTGAAGCACATTTGAAGAATGCCTGCAAAAGCCTGAATTCATTTGCACAGTTGAAGGAAAAACTCATTGTTATAAATAAACAAAATAATACATTGAGAAGGATAATAAAGGAGCATAAGATGGATCCAGAAGTCTTACTGAAGGAAAAGACAGATGTAGATGCAACACTTTTTCTATAGGAAATGTTGCAAGGGAGGAGCTGAATATTTTAGAGAATATAAATACCAAAGCACGAGATCTATAGGCATTAAGAGTTATAGCGAGATAGCTCTATATAGATGCAAATGTAATCCTCCACCTCTAACACAAGAAAAAAAAAGCTTCACACTGTAACATAAAATAAGATATGTCGGTAAAGTTCACCATGTGACAGGTGTGTTGTCACAATTCGACTCTGGCATAGGAATTAAAAGATAGTGGCCAACCCCTTTTTAATTTTTTATTCTGTGTGGTAGACGTAAGGACAACTATGATTTTGAATCATAGGCAGAAAAGAGGATGACCTTGTAATGTGTCCTTATATGACAGAAATTGTTTGGAAGCTTTGATATGTTATGACAACCCCTTTTTGGAATTGTATTGGTTGACAATGCTTTATGAATTTGTACTTTTCTTCATAAAGTAATCCGCCACATGAGAGATCGATTTCAAAAGAACTTTGGAAATTAGAATTGTACAATGTTACTATATGTTGTTAATACAAACTATGTTTCTTTTTTATTGTTTACGTAAATGTTGCTTAAATTTACTTGATTTTGTTTCTTTAAAATATTTACATTTCTGATTTGTTGCAGATGTAAAATAAATCGATTAACAATTTTAAAAGAAAAATGTGTACTTATTTAAGTCGAATTTGGAAACCAAATATAAAACACAAATGGAATAATTGAAACATATAATGACATTGTTCCTGTTATCCAAATGTGCCCCCTACTCATTTTGTGGCTAATTCCCTTTCATTCTTTCCTTCTATTGTGCCTCAGTCATAAATTTTTACTTTTTAGGCACTCAAAACCTTCTGGAAATGACACCATTGGATAGAGCTCTTTCTCAGCTTTCTAGAAAGGTAAAGATTTCCTCCTAACTCCACGTATTTTTCAAGTTATGGCTTGGTGGATTTTTTGTGGGAAATTTTCCCTTGCAAGGTCCATAGCCAATCAGAACTCGCCACGTGTCCAGGTCAAAAATATCAAAGCGATCCGATTTTGGCCTATTTTTCCCTAAAACTTCAAATCACCATAACTTTCGATCCAGAGCTCGGATTTTCACGTTCTTTATATCAATGGAAAGCTGGTGAAATGCTCTACAAGATTCCATGGTCAATTTTGAATTTTGGTTCAGTTTGGAGGGAGAAAATAAAAAAACACTTCTGGTACGCGCCCATGGACAGAACTGACGTTTCAACAACCAATTTTAATGCAAAATGGGTCGCATTCTTCTCCAACATGGTCAAAAATGTCAGGGCATGGGTTTGTAAGGACCTCCATGCTGTTTTTAATGCATTTTGGTCAATGGGGAATGGCTCCCACATTTTTTCACGTTTTCTCTCTCCTGGGCTCGACCCATGCACTGTAAAAGCCGGATTTGGCTCATTTTTCAAAGGGGGAACACTTTTTTTGCACAACAAGCTTCTGTTTTCACTTTCAACAAGTGATTTTGGCAAGTATCAGACCTTCCAGGGATTGTAACAGGTTTTTCTACCTCTTTGGTGTTGGAATACAAGGATTTTGATGTTGAAAATCACAATGCAGGCTCTGTGAATGCTTTCAGTCCTTTGTATGTGTTGTTTGCTTCATTTCAAACCCTTGTTTACAGCTTATCAACCTGTGCATGATGTTTTATGTTGCAATTTCTGATTTGTGTCAATTTGCATGAGCAAGAAGTGCTCACCACTCCTTTGGTGTATCACCCTTATCAGTTTAGTTTTAATTTTTACATTTCTTATCCCTGTCTCCTTACAAATTAAGATAAAATTAGGATCTGAACCTCTGCAGTTGTGCAAATAATAGATCTGATCAGAGGAGTTTGAGGAACCAGCCTCTAATCTGGAGATTCCTCTCTCATTTTATAAGTCCCACACTTGGAGAGAGGTTTCAATGTTGTGCAATCACACTTTGGATGCTTGAAACATCAACTTAGAAACCTGATTTGCATCCGTGGGTGCTGCTGATTTGCAACAACAGTTCCAATGGCAAATTTGTAATCTTTGTGTGAAATAAATCAATACTTATTACATAACATTACCGTAATGAAATCTATGTGAATCGGCATAGTCTGGAGCAACGCTTTCATTTTGTGTCTTGAAATCAACTATAGCATGATCTATGGATATGTTTTGATCCCTGGGCCGGGCATAATATTACTAACTCCTCTTTTTGTACTAGTGAATTCCACAATGCCGAGTTGCTCTATCATAAGGAAAAGAATCCACTGAGTAATGTGAAACATACAATCTAAGACAAATTTCTAGATTCCTATCCAATCTGTTTCTAACTTTGGAATTTAAAAAGGATAGTGCACTGAAAACCCTCTCATCTTCCATTGAACCCAGAATTATTGTTTGGTAGAGGTCATACAACTTAATATACTAGCTCAAATCTTCACTTATAATACTACTGGAATAGATATCCTTCCAAATCCTTTTCATGGCATTGTAATCCTGTGGGTTTTGTAGAAGCTGAACTTGTCGTATCATAGTATTAGCAAAATATATTGACTATGAACTAAGTAGTTTTCTTTTCAAAATAATTTCTAAAAAAATCCATTTATCTCTTCATTCTTAGAGAAATGATTAGTTATGTCACCCATGTTTTTGATAAATAAAGGATTTATAGATGTGTATGGTTTTCCACCGACAAATTCCAAAGCTCGGATTTACAACTCCCATTGCTTGAGTATTTTATCATTTTTGAATATTTCCCAGATCTCTTTAGCTAATGATTCAGAGATCTTTCTCAACTTATTCCTAGTTTCCATTAATACTGCATCATATAAATTTTGTGTCACGCGTACTTAAACTATTTCGAGTTTTCCATATCAACTCTTTTTTGGAACGTATGAAGTGGAATATCTCTTCCATGTGTTGTTATACACAAATGATCATGTATATTGTACTTTAAGAAGCACTTGGAATTTTTCAAATCTCTCAATGCCTTCCAGTTTTCAAAAACAACACCCGAAAACTCCTATTTGAAATATATAAACTTTCTAGATTCCAAGAAATGGTCTTTCGAGTCTTATGAAGTCTTTAATGTAGAAAGAATAATCTTGTGCATGATTCGTTAAAATATTAAGCTCCCTCAACATGGGAAAAATACCACAAAGTGTGAGTAAAGTTTCTATACCAGTTAGAAAACACAATATATCTTTAGCTTTATCTACATCCTGCGGTATTTAAACATAAATCATGTCATTGAAGGATATTCATCAAATATTCTACAAGAAGGTTCATACATAGATATCCATATGGTATCTACATCTTTGAGAAGTTTTTTTCCCTCTTTTATTCCAATAACAAACAGTTCCAAAAATAGTATGATAAACATAATTATTAAATTCAGTAAGATTAAATAGCCGTAATTTCAAATTGATGCAAAAACAAACTTCATTTTTCGTGATTTTCCAAAATAGCCAAGTAAAGTATTTGTACCCTTTTTGAACTGGCTGAATTTGTAATCTTCTTGCCCTAATTTATAGTATCCATGACTGTTTACTGCTTAGGCCCTTAGGGGTGGCTCTTATGTTTGAAGGCTATGAGAAAGGAAAATTTAAGGTTAGACAGTATTGGTTGGATGATTGAGTCACTGAGTGGTTTGAAAACTCATGACCGAGGGGTTGGACTCCTAAGTTATTGGATGGCTTAAGCCTTAGGGGTTAGATGGCCAAGGGTTAGACACTAGGGGTGGACAACTAGGTGTTAGGCGACTAGGGGTTGGATGACTAGGGGTTGGATGACTAGGGGTTGGATGGCTAAAGGTTAGACGACTCAGGGTTGGAAGGAATAGAGTTGGATGATTAGAGTTGGATGAATCAGAGTTGGAAGGATCAAAGTTGGATGGCTCAGGGTTGGACAGATCAGATTTGGCTGATTAGAGTTGGATGAATTAGAGTTGGATGGATCAATGTTGGACGAGATGAGACTTCGGTGTTGGTGGATCGAGTTAGATGGCTAAGAGGTTGGATGACTCAGATTTCAGAGTTAGATAGGTTAGGGTTGGATGGCTCAGGTTTGGACGGCTCAGTAGGACATATTGTGGTTGGACGGCTCAAATTTTAGTGTTGGCGGTGAGGATTTTCTTATGTTAACTTCGGTGAATATGCGCACAATATGATTCAAAATGGTGGCGAATTACATTCATAAGCTCTTATATATGTGTAAAATCTAGGTAAAACGAATAGTATAAGGGACATGTCGGTCAATTTTTTTGGTGAATAAGTCGGCTGCGAACCACATAATATTTGCCAATTCAAATTTCCATAATCCTCAATTTTTGTGAGTTTATGAAAATTCGCCACTAAAATTTTCCCTTCCTATCAACCGAACATCTCCACGAGCATTGCTCCCCGATCATCCTCATCACCTCTATCTATTTCTCTACTAGGAATGCCTCTAACAAATCCTTATAATGTTAAACCCACACTCATGGTAGTGCTAGTAGGTCATGCCCACCTTTGTGCCTAGTATGCTACAAAATGAAGCTCATCGGGTAGCCTCCATATAAATATCTCCTCATAGTAATCCAACACCTTGTGTATTAACTGGTAGTTAGCCAAGCTAACACTACCAGGTGGTCCCATTTGACCACTAGCTTGGGCCCTTGTTGTGTCCTCGACCCCTAACACCGAAGCCTCTCGTAATATCGAGAGCCTTTCTCAAGGTCTCTCATTGCTATTGATATCTATCCCGATCTTCTATGGCCTTTGTAAGCTTTACATGTACACTAGATAGTTGTTATCCTAGCCAATCCTTCTCACCCACCAAATCATCTCACTCACCTACTAACCCATCCGTCTCTATGATCAATGTAACACACTCACCAATAGTGCGGCCTTCTCAACCTCTAACCGAGAAATAGTAGCCTCTAGTGCAGCCCTATCTCCAACATCCTCACCCCACCTTCCTCACCATCATCACCTACTCACTGAGGGGCCACCTCTACACGATCCTGTACTTTCTTATCAGCTCTCGTAATATGTGGATGCCACCATACATCATATGCATTTGTAATTTTGGTGTTATATACCACTACGGGTTCCCCGATACTTAACTCCCATAGACCGCTCCTCATCAATGATAATGTGAACTATTGTAACCTCTGGTAACAACATATCCACATCTCCATCATATCATCTATAAGGTACAACTACTTCAGAATATCCTATACCAATCCAAACTATTTCCTCACACGACCAAATCGAATCAACTCCCACTCCCACTGGTCGTTGACTCTAGAACCAAATATCATGTTAGGTGGCTATAAGCTTACCCCCTCTCCCTACCACTCTAGAAATCTGATATATGGTCTCCATCTCACACCTCTAGCTGTCATCAAGCAAGAAGTCGATGACAGTTCTCCTCAAAGCATGCACTAGCCCCACCTCCCCTCTATCTAATATCCATCAAACAAAACCAATTATCCCCTCTAACATCCCTACACCTCTACATGGAAATCCTCTAGGTCGATCTACTTTGTAATGTGTTTGAATACCCAACCCCGTAACAAAAAACAAAACATCAATTTCAAACCTCTTCCCTATCCTCAAAGACTATAAATCCTGTAAGTTTGCATAAGTAGAGCGAGATCTCATGCAAAAACATTCCTTTGCTCCATCATATCATCCAGCACTTCGTCATCATCCATAGAAACCAACCACTAGTTGAGTTGGGAAAAGCATAACAACTAATCCCAATAATCATCAAAGTCATCAAAGCATGACCCTTTGTCTCGAGACTATGTAAATCCCCGTAAGAAAAACCACCTTACGAGAACTCTACTCCATCAACATATCTACCATAAAATCTCCTCATCACTCTTGCTCTATCTGTCTCATCAATCAGATATATCCCCTGTTGCTACATAAGTAGTCGTAAAATCCTATGTACCTCCTCTAGGGTGACGATCATCTCACCCGTCGGAAACCAAAATGTACAAGTAACGTGATCCCACCCTCCAATATGGCCAATAATAATCCCCATTTCCTATGAATCTGCATGTAATGGCACATCACACCAAAACCCACATACTCCAAATGAGTGCAATCATCATTCGACAACTAGGCTTGTACACCATCTAAAATCAATGGGATCCTATCTCGGATCATTAACCTATCTTTTCCTGCATCCGCAAACACACAAAATATACATTAGAGCCCCATTTAAATTAAAAAAATTATCAAAAATAAACAAAAAATCTAAAACATAGAATTTGCTAGCGATTTCCTATAATACCTAGTGTTTATCCCTAATCGTAGACAATTTACCAAAATCACTTTGGTGATTCCTGTGACCCGATAGATGTTCCCTAACATAGGCATAAAAACCTAAAAAAATTTAAAAACAAACCAAAAATGAAAAAAGGTACTTACCTCTCCTAAGGTGGGCCTCCTTTGTCTTCATGATCCACCTACAATATCCATTTCACACTTATCACCCAAAAACGAGCTCAAAACATTTTTATCGTGCATGGTAAGAATGAAATTACAGTGGTCAAAACACACACACACACACACACACACACACACACACACATGGCATCCATTTCTCCCGCCATGGAATCACCGAAAATTTCTTCTAATCATCGATGACTATAAATTTTTTTCGATGCCTACCTTAAATTACCGATGACCCATTTAAATCACTCGTGATTCATCCCCCAACTATCCAGACCTATTTTTAAATATACAAATTATTTTTCAAAACTATAAAAATTATCCAACTAGCACCTTTTCAAACACGTGCCTCCTTTCAAAGGCATCGAAATATTTGCAAACATAAATTAGCCATATGTCCATAGGCTTTGAACCCCTTGGTTCCCCCATATCACTTGGATTCCTAGTTCCAAAATCCCACCTTTGTGGCCACATCATAGTATACCTGCACGAGATTACCCTTCTACCTTTACTCCCTGCGAGTCATACGTCTATAGGTTGCGAACCCTTTGAATCCCCTATCATTTAACTCTACGAGTCCGTCAAACCCATATTTTATATATGTCCTATTGTTATATCTCATCTTTGGGTATCTTAGAATGAAATTCACATCAACCTATCTATACAATTCTATTAAATTGGTTATTATTTGCACTTCGTTGAAATCACCCCTAGTTTGAGGGGAATCACCCATCCAAGTAAATCCAATCTATCTCAATAATTTTTGTCTAGTGCTTTGTCTATCCCAAACCACTTGACAAAAGGGGGAAAATGTAGACACCAAGTTTTTTTCACCTTCCTACTTCCCGCATACACACATTAAAACATTAAACATATCACTATAACACCATCTAAGTCATTTCCCTCATAGGTAATATCAAATTTTACCTCTCCTAAATTACTTTTACTTCCTAAACCACTTAACCATCTATAAACCATCCCAAAATTATTTTATCCTAACACCCTAACCTCCTAAACTCTCCTAACCTCCTCCCTAACCATTTTACCTCGTCCCCATACCCAAAAATCCCATTTAGGAAGTGGTTGAAACCACTTTTCAACTCTTTACTGAATTTATGGATCATCGACGATTATAACAAATTTTTGTTAGAAGAAAAATGGACTGAGAGGGGGTGAATCAGTCCTACAAAATTTTCACTTTATTTACCATTGTTACAACATCCATCAAACATCCATTCAATCTTATACATTCAACATTAGCTTATTATGTGTGCATCATACATTCAAATGAACATGAAACAAGAGATAGAACACATAAACACAAGATGTAAGTGGGAAACCCTCAAAGGGAAGAAAACCCACTAAAAAATTTATTGATATTATGCACAACAAATACTCAAGTGAATATTACACATCACAAGAGATTTCTTTAGTGAGGCACCAACCCCACAAGGAACACCAACCCCTAAACCCTTATTGATATTACTCACAACAAGAGACTTACATGAATATGAATCATCACACAATATTTTTATGAATTATGACCACTGAAAATATGTTGATACCACATCTGATTGTGATCCCAAAATTCAGCTCTAAATTCCTTCAAACCCTCATTCAAGCATACCTTCTTCAACTCGCTTTATCTAGGTCTTTTTGGACTTGTATTAGTTGTAAAAACTTACACACATGCTATCAATAAGTCTTCAACTTTTAACACATCTGATAAACTCTCAAAAATATGCCCTCATATATGTAATTCACTCTCTAATAGGTTGTATTTTTCCCGCATGCACAACTAGCCCACAAATGGACTCAAAACACTAGCTTTATAGTCTTTTATTCCTTTTAACACAAGAGAGTTTAGACCTTCATGAATTATTTGAAGAATACATAATAAAAAAATTCAAATAGATTCATTATAATGGTCGCATATGAACCATATAGTTAGGCATACCCAAAACCACTCATCATGCACCAAAATGCCTCAAAACTCCATCGCTAGGATGAAAACAATCCACTCATACCAAAATGATTATTATTCAAGCTCTAAAATTCACCAAACATAAGTAATATAGCATAAAATATCATACATGGTCACACATTTTCTTGTACCAATCAAATATTTCATTAAATGGGTCCACATGCTCATTTCCTTCACCAAACAGTTGCTTCCAACACCTAGGTTTTACCTTTGGGCCTCAATATCCCTCAAGATGAACTCAATTATGGAATGTGACCACTCTATGGAAAAATAATGACCTGCAAAAACAAAATCATGCAAGTTATACCTCATGAAACATCCACTGGTTCAAACCACAACCACTTTCCTCTTCACCAAAACAATACAACCAAAAACCAATTTTGCAAACTCATCTGATTAACACCCTTGTTATCTCTTTAATGAATTCAAAGGCCTTAATTAGGAAAAAATTCATCCCTATTCACTCTCCAAGTGATAACAAACATCAAAAATCCATTTCATGCCTCAACAAACTCAATATTTCATCCTTAGAGAACCTGTCTTAAAATCCAACATACCATCTCCTTCACAAAATGACATAAAAGATCCATTAAATAAAACCAACAAGATAAAATCCACATATAAATGGAAATATCTCTAAATCACCTTTATAGAACCTATTATAACACCTTCCAACTCCAAGTGAAATACCTTCAACCAATAAAATCATTGTAAGTTGCTCATGTCTCAAAAACTAGACATGGATTCGACATACTCCAACACACCAAAACACACTTCCACACTCAACTAAAGTATGGAAAACCCTTATAAATGATGTATAAGCACTCAAAAACCTTCACCAAGTATGACCAAATCATAATCATCACCTTACTTCATTAAGTCACTTGGCACCTCGCTAGAATAAGCATCCTCCGTTTGACCCTCAAAGAACGGATCATAACTTCTTCATACCATGTCAAAATGTCAATTTTGACATACCAATGGAAATATCTCTAAACCAAGATCACAACAAAACTTTAATATAGTCTTAAATCCATGTGTAGCTCATGTAATATCAATTTTACCACGAGATGTTTCAAACTACCTCAAAATTAGTCTTTATAAATAGGGCACACTTTGTCATTTAGAAGCACCACCATAATCTGAAAACTTCATAGACATCTACAATAACTCGGGGATAAAAACAATGTCAATTTAATATTCACCTTCCTTTGAGAACTTTTTCATAAACCAAACTTATTCAAAAACAAACATATTCTGGTGGGGCCCACATATGGTCACAAGCACTAATGCACATTTATGAAAATATGGAAAATTCCCATACAACATCCATTCATCACTTTTGAAATACCAATCAAAACAAGCTCTATATACGCACTTTTCTCTAAGTTGCTCCTAGCTAGAGATTTCTTAGAGTTTCAAACCACTTTACCTTCTTAACGATCATTCATAAAAACGAGATTATCAAACCACCTCACTCTTTTTTGAGAAATATTCATAACTGGCCTAAGTGTAATTAAATTAATTATATAAATCATATTATGAGCAGCAATATAACACCAAAGAACACACTATCATTGATAAATGATCTCAATATGCAAGTAGAATAACTTAGCCACTTCGAGGGGGCAACCTCCAAACCATACTAATGAGTTTCGTTAATGCTCGTAATTTAATCATGTTATTCTACCAATCCAAGGAAGTTTCCAAGGCTATTTTCAACAAAGGGAACAATTGGAATGCAAGCTCAATAAAGGTTCTAATAATAAAGACTAGAAATTAAGGAACTAATCATGATTGTAAAATGAAATGCTTGTAATAAAATACCAAAATTGAAAGATTGAATGGAAACCTCACTAAACATCCATAATGGAAACTACATTGCATTCAAGGATATGATAAACTATAGAACAAAAGATATAAATAAAACATAAAAGAGACAACTATAAATTCCCATTTCATTGGGTAGGAGTGGCCCTTGCTCCTGCCCTTCGAGAAGGATCTGAACTAAAACTCAAACAACTGAACTTCCTCCTAAATCTACGATCTTTATTGAATTAGAAATGTTCTTGTACAACTAAAAATATTGAACCCTTAAGTCTAGTTACATCATCTCTTTTATACAAGAGAAGTCCTAGTCTCTCTAGGAGATCTAGTTATTCCTAATGACTATGTCTAAGTCTAACTGATTGTTTAACTAACAATGCTTTCTATTTCTTGGAAATACATTAATGGCGGGAGAAATTCATCAGGTGTTTAAACTTGAAGTAGTTACAATGACTGAAGAGAGGATCCATGATTGAATCCTTGAGGGAGTCAATCACCTCTAGAAGATTCTTCAAATCATAACCAATTGAAGAGACTGAAGTGGTGGTAAGTCTTTAGTCATTGTTGTTATTTCACTCTTCTTGTGGCTTGAATGTTGCTTAGTAACTGGCGATGATTTTTGGTTAGTAAATAATGTTGCTAGTTGTGACTCCAGAAATATGAGCTATCTGCATGCACGCTTGAGTTCCTTGATCTTTGAGGAATCTGGATTGGTGACCTGGACACTTTGAATGTGCTATTTTTAGACCCCTGTTAATGAGGATGAGAGTCCTGCGCTAACACGTTAGATAGAGTCCTGCACCAACATCTGTATTAAATCTTGCGCTCAATGTAAAAATTAAAATATACTCCTTTTGGAAACAAATTCAATGTTCATCCACATCATATTCAAACCATTTATGAAAAATAATTAACAAGATAAAACATCACAAGTACACACAATAATTCCTCCATAAACATAGTAAAGTAGTAAATATAAAGAGTATAATTTTCCATCGTGCATAATGATATCAAAAATGGTATAAGTTTGGACATGGCTTAAACATAATTAAATAGGGTTTAATATGAAAAAATGGGGCTCATCACTCCCCTAGACTAAGGATTTAGTAGGTCCTCATGCTACATATTAAGTTGCTCAACTATCCTAGAACAATTATATTCATTTGTAAATGTTTTCCATGTCTCATCAGCTGATGTATCAGAAAACCCAAAGTGATCAACAACATTCTTCCTCCAGGTAGTGTAACTGTCCTCTGCCTAATCATTGGTTGAATTCCATCGTGGTATTGGTGTAAGGAGTAGAGGTGGCTGTATCTCATTCCAATCCACTGCTCTTTGAGTCCCAAAATAATTTTGCAAACATCCTTGGCTCGTTTCAAGGACCACCTGAGGTTAGTGGGTGAAATGACCTCTTTCCTTTTGTATGTATTAGCCATCAACTGATAGCGTACCTGTGAGGCAAGAAAATTAACATTGAAATTGGGAATCACTTGTTCCCTAAAGTTCTTGACACGATTTTGTAGAATATTTATGTACATGTCTACAAGACGTAGACAATACACTTGTGAAAGGAACTGTTGAAAAACTTGATGGGAGTTGGCAAATCATGCCTCATGAGGAGGCCTATGTGAGACTGTACCTGAATTTTTTTTTCCCTCCGATCTCTCCACTCACCTTAATGCCTAAGATTTGAAACAAATCCCCTTAACTGGACCTCTCCCACATACAAATTTATTGGGATTTCAATTTTCTTAGGAAGCATAAATTTGTGGACATAAAGTTCACATAGAAAATTCTTTTCAATATCATTAGCAACGGTGTATGCTCCTACAAATTGATGGTCATCCTCAAATTCAATGTCCAACCTTTCCTGGCCCTAGTGATT
Organism: Taxus wallichiana var. yunnanensis; assembly: GCA_018340775.1. Lineage (NCBI taxonomy): Eukaryota > Viridiplantae > Streptophyta > Pinopsida > Cupressales > Taxaceae > Taxus > Taxus wallichiana. Next base: position 475,573,764 of record CM031238.1, read on the forward strand.
TTCCATTTGAAAAATTGTTCTTTTAAAAACAAGGCATAGAAGTTGGAGGAGGGTCTGTAGGAGAGTACCTAATCATACAACTGACTGAAAATGACAACATTTTGTTTCAGAAATTCAATTTCTTCCTTTAAATTTTTATTTTCTTCCTCAACTCCTCTCAACCTATAGCATTCTTCCATCCATTTGGTCATACCCTTCAACACAATGATTTGAGGAAGGCCGGTTCTTGTTCTTTCCTACTTTCTTGCAACTGAGTAAAAGATGTTTCCAATTCCAAATTAGTAGCTTCCAATGAATGTATATGTTGCTTATTTTCTTCCAAAGTCTCATTATAGCTAAAGAGTTGTGTCCTCTTGGTGTGCTACCATCTCTTGCACTCTTGAATATTTTTTCCTTAGAAGATAACTACTGGGAGAAACTAACATCTTTAGCTTCCAATAATGATTGTAATTGGCTAATCTTTTCTGAGCCATCTGGAGTTCAAACTATACCTTAGATAAGGATAACACTTTAGGTAAAAGTGTAGCGAGGGTTTGGAGGAGAACTAGGTTCTCCTTCTTCCATTAATGTCTTACCCTTATCTTTAACTAATACTCTTCAGGAATAGATGGAGGAAATGGCTCATTTGGGGATTAAATATAGTTATATTTAATCTCTTGATTCCCTTTTCCTTCCCCTTATTATCAACCACTAACTATATTTTTTCCTTCTTTCCTACTGCAAATCTTTTGATTAAATCATGATACATTTTTTTCAATAATAGCTAGCCCATTGTTAGAAACACCAGAAAACTGATTAATTACAATTAGAGAGAAGGAAATTTCCTTAACTTTTACATTTCAAAGTAGCCCTCTTCTATATTTCATGTGAATTATTCAGTCACGGGGATGTTGAATTCTTCATATGCCAAGAGAAAATCCAGCCACCCTGCTTTATCAAAGACCTCCAATGAACTTGCATCTGCCAAGAGTTTGACTGAACTGATAGGTTCATGTCGTAGTCTAGGTCCCATTGTTAGGTTTGAGCAAAGTAGAAACTAATCAACACATGACTAGTAATGCAAGAGTCTCAAGGGTAGCACAAAGAAGGATAGTGCAAGATTGAGAGTGAAAAAATTGGAGAACAAATGTTGAACAACCTTGTCATGCAGGGGATATAAATGAATTTGGAAAGTTGAGCTAAAACCATGAGGTGATGAGGTAAGTACTAGGACATGTGTGAACATTATGATATTTAATGGGTGGTAGATTTGGTGCAGATTTTTGGGAACGTGTGAAGTGAATTGGGAAGTGAGGGGTAATCAATAAACATGATGGAACAATTTAAACTTTAAATTCACAACTTTACAATGCTAAGAGTTATTAATTATGCATACCTAGACATTAAAGCTTGTCAATATCCACCGCCATTTCAAATTTGAAGTGACACATCACCGACACCTTTCTTGACGTCATGCTCCATGCATACATGGTATTAACTTTTATTTCTATTGATCAATTCAGGAGAGAGAATACCATCTTTATTAGTTTTGATCTTCTGCATTATTTTTATTTATTTGTTATTTTCATTTTTTTATCGGAAGTATTGGCCACCATCACTAGTTTTCAACCAATACTCCGGAGAGAGATGATCGCCATCTCTGGTTTTCAACCATCCCCTCTTATTTTTAGCAAATGGTTGCTCAAATCTAGATTGTGATAGGAAAAGAGACTTTTCCTACACAATTAATATCTGAATCTTCTTGAATTGCTCTTTGAAACTCTTCGCAAGATGTTGGTTTATGGTAGTACGATGAGTCTGTGACCATTAGCGATCTGTAAACTCTTCAACTTTGGAATTATCCATAGAAACAAAAATAAACACTATTGTTCTACTTTATATTAGAAAATGATAGAGATATCTAGTGAATGAATTATGCTTTTGCTTAGAATCCACAATTTCAGAAATGAAAGAAGTTAAGCTCATAAACACCAACAAGTATTATCCTGGAAACCTCTAGAGGAGGAAAAACTAGTGGAAGGGAAATTGCTCTTTCTTCCCACTTTTATTGGCCAATTCAAAATAACAAGTACAAAAGTTACAATAAGTATGAAAGAGAAGTAGATAATATCTCACACTTCCTCCCAAATACTTGCTTGCTCTGTCTCAACACTCCTTTCTTCTACAAAACACAATTCCAGCACTAAGAACTTCTTTCTCACTTTCTTTCATGCTTCAATGATCCTATTCTCTTCTACAAACATGTATTTATAGCCTCTCCCATGTCCTCCCGTGCACTGGAGAATGGGAAAGGTCATGGAGGAGAAGAGATACGAACAACTATCCAAATTTTGGGTTGTTCATTTTCATATTTTTGTTTTCTATCCAAAAGAGCCAGAAACACCATCTAATGCAAATCGGCGGTCCCAAGACCACCATACGGTTTAGCGGAGGTTCTGTAACCGTCACTCTGCAAAGAATGGTGGTCCTGTTACTAAAAAGACAGAACCTCCGTGTTTTCATTTTTCCTTCTTTGTGTTGATTGTTTTAATGAAGTAGATTCATTTTGGATCCCTATGGATCACACCTCCCCTGATTAGGAGGCTTTTAGTCCCATAAAATCTTAGTGGGGGAGTAGATGAGGAAATAATTCCCTCACTTGCTCCTTTGAGTACCATCGGGCCTGCCTTGGTGTCTTTCCTTTCAGTCCAATCTGCCAAGACTCCTGCGGACCTCTCCTAGTCTCTCTAACCTTCTGCTATAGCACTACATCCTCCTCCAATTCACCTCATGATTCCAAGACGCAATCCTCAATGGAAGGTAGAAACTGTAGTCCTTCATCTTCATCTAGCATGGATGGCTCATATAGGTGTAAGTTCTCACAATTTACTACAAAGTACATCCTCATAAATGGTGGCAAGTCAAGTCGAAAATAATTTTCTCCAACTTTCTCCAATATGGTGAGAGGACCATATCGTAGTGGCTTGAGTTTCCGTGTTTGACCTTGTAATCTCTCCTTGCTCAAGTAAAGCCAAACTCTATCTCTAACATGTAGCTTATGTTCTCTCCTATGCTGATCATGCCTAGCTTTGTACTTGGCTTGAGATTTCTCTAGCTATTCTTTGAATTTGAGATGGATTTGCCGGATCCTCTCAATAAATTTGTTTTCTCTAGTCACCTCTGTGTCTCATATCTCGTCCTCATCCTGCTACCTAACTGCTATATCTAGCGGATTTGTAGGTATATATCCCAAGTATGCTTCAAATGGTGACTTCATAGTGGATGTGTGTACTGCCTAGTTATAGGAATGTTGAATGTAGGCTAAGGAATCATCCCAAGTCCTTGGATATTTTCTATTATACCCTCTGATTAGTTGTACCAAAGTCTGTGTTTACCACCTCTGTCGTCCATTTGTCTGTGGATGGAAAGTTGTGCTCCTATGTAACCTGGTATCCATCTTGTCCCACAAAGTATTCCAAAACTTCCCCAAGAACTTGGAATCCCTTTTAGAAACAAGACTTTGCAAACCAAATTGCACCCATAAATTAGCAAAGAAAATATTTTCTACCTTATGTGCTTTACTTTGTCTTTTACATGCCATAAGAATACGCATCTTACTGAATCTATCAAAAACAACATATAGATAGTCATGGCCATGTTTAGACATAGGTAATCCTCCTACAAAATCCATAAAAATGTCCTCCCACGGATGAGTAGGTACTGGAAAAGGCATATACAAACCCTCCTTCCTAGTCTTAGGTTTTCTAGTACAACAAAGTTTACATCCACATATAAATTTAGATACTTCTTCTTGCATATTGGTCCAATACACATACCTTTGCAAGTGGGATAGGTCATACCAACACCGAAATGTCCCGCTACTTTCGAGGTATGTGCTTCCCTCATCAATATAATTATTTCTTCTTTTGGCACACAAAGCTTCCCCATTGGTAGAGCAGCCCATCTTTGAGATAACAATCTTCAATCCCCTGTCCTTTTAGCCCCTTGGGACTGCAATTGCTAAAATGTCACCCCAAAGTCTTTGTCCTGGGAATATGCCTCTCTGTAAGCTTCCTTTGTGAAGGGCTCAATCTAAGAGATAGTGGCCAAATAGGAAAACTTCTCCTATGTGGGTGGCCTAGACAACATGTCTACCACCAAGTTTGTACTACCCTTCTTGTATTTGATCACCAGATGGAATTGTTGAAGGAACCCCATCCATTTGTACTTATTGACTGCTGCAATTTAGACTGTGCTTGCAAATCTTTGGAGAGGCTTGTGGTCGAAGTGTGCACAATAGTTTCTTTACCCAAAAATAATGCTTTCATTTTTAATTGCACGAACTAGTACATACATTTCCTTATCATATACTGAATATCATTTAATTATGGAAGTGAAGGTTTCAGAATGGTAACATATGGGTTTACCTCCTTGAAGCAACACTACGCCCATGGCATAATCACTGGCATCTATCTCTACTTCAAAAGGATGTTGCAAATTAGGAAGAGCAAGTATTGGAGCATGACTAATCTTGTATTTCAATAACTCAAAGGATTTGTCTTGTTCCTTACCCCAGTCAAAACCCTTACTCTTTGTGGCCACTGTGTGTAGAGGTGCTGCAATTGCGAGAGAAACCGGAATGAACTTCCGCATGTACTGTACTACTCCCACAAAACTCCTAGTCTTTGTGGCTCCTGTAGGTGTTGGCTATTTGGTGATGGCTTCCACCTTCTTTGGATCCACTCGTATCTCTCCTCCAACCACGTGCCCAAGATAGACAAGTGATTGTTTGGAAAAATCACATTTCTTCATATTACAAAGTAGTTGTTTCTCCCTGAGAACTTGCAAGACTTGCTATAAATGGGTTAGATGTTCTTCCCATGTGGCACTAAAAATCAAAATATCATCTAGATATACAATGACACATGAATCTATGAAATCCCGCAATACATCATTCATCAATCTCATAAATGTAGTGGGTGCATTGCATAACCCAAAAGGAAGTACTAACCATTCATACAAACCCTGTTTTGTTTTGAAGGCAGTCTTCCATATATCCTCCTCCTTCATTCTAACTTGGTGATAACCGGACTTGAGATCCAACTTCATGAAGAATTTGGCATGCGTTGAAGCTGGTCCAAGAGATCATCTATGTGGGGAAGTGGATATATGTTCTTTATGGTGATCTTGTTCAAAGTGCGGTATTCGATGCACATTCTCCAAGAACCATCCTTCTTTGGCACCATTACAATAGGTTGGCCACATGGTGAGGTGCTCAAACGTATCACCCCTTGGTCTAGTAGTTCCTAGAGTTGTTTCTTTACTTCAGTACTCTCAAGAAAGGATTTCCTATACAACCCGATGTTTGGTAGAGGGGACACTGGCAATAGTTGAATCTCATGCTCTACTTCTCGTTTTGGTGGTAACCCCTTTGGGATCCTAAAAACTTCCTAAAAGGAATGAATAATACTATCTAAATCATGCTTTCCCGATTAGAAATCTCTAAAACTTCTACCCCATCTTGTTTATCCTCTAACAAAAGTAAACAAAATTGATTATGATTTTCCTGAATAAGTTGTTTTTCTTAGTTAGCACTCACCATAGTAACCCATGTCTTACAGTGGTGTGCCCAAATGTTGTAGCTGATCCCTTCCTTAACCCATCTGCATCTAGGTTATCCATTGTCATAAATATAGCATCCCCGATATACAAGTAAGGACTCCCAAATACAACATCAAAAGCATCAAGTGGAATAAAACTTCTAAAACATCAATATACCGGGAATTTATCCCAAACTTGACCTTATATCTTCTTGTAACCTGAATTTCAACACCCTTCTTCACCCAACCCAAAGGATAAGGGTGTGGATGCTTGTAAGTATCACGACTAATCTTCTTTACAACTACTTCGAAATCAAGTTAGATTGAGAAGCGGTATCCACTAAAGCATTTACCTTAGTTCTCTTGATTTGGATTTTGATCTAGAATAGTCTACTCATCTCCTCTTTATGGTTTTCCATGTTGGTGGTGTGGCATTCAATCCTTTCATCCACATCGAGTCATCTTTGGTTTCTACCTCCCTTCTATTCTTACGACTATCATGGACTTTTTCAAGTCCTTGGTTCGGTTCTTCGGATGCAACTTCCAACATGTAGCGTCGGTATGATCATTAATATAACAGATTCTTGCAAAAATTCTTGGGATCTTTACAATTATTTAAAGTAGTGGAAGCTTGTTTACCTTTCCCTTTCCACTTACCCTTGTTACTTGTTTTCCCATACTCTTTCTTCTCTACCGATTTGTCGACTTCTTTTCCCTTGGCTCTGCTTCCCCTTGCTTCTTTTCATCATCTATGTAGTATGATTGCACACATGCCTCGTTGAGATCCTTGGGCTTGGTGGAGATGACTTTTCTTCGAAGGTGAGTTTGAAGTCCTCATAAGAACTTAGTTTTTATTATTATTAGGAATTCTACATCATAGTCCCAAGATTCGACTATAACCGTAACATCTTCTATTATTCCCTTGGGTTTATTTACTAACTGCTCCACCATTTGCAAGACTATATGTGTGGAATGTGGTTCAAGGAGTGCCAATGTGGACAAAGTATCTGTAGTCAAGATGTTTATGGAAGATCCTAAATCAAAAAGAACATTAGGGATTTGGACATATCCTATGCAAACAGATTACACTTGGACTTCTAGGATCTCAATACTTAGGAGGAGGGTTATTTCCTTATGAAATACTAGGAATTTTCACATCAACGTGGATGGTCTTAGATTGATTCTTTCTTCTACCTCGGAGTCTTGAAACAGAGCTCTTTAATTTTTTTATTTAATTCAGGGATATCCTTGAGATCTTGAAGCAAGGGAATGCCAATACTTAGTTTCCTCAATCCTTGGATTAATTCTAACTCTTGCTTTTCAAGAGCTATAGTATTTTGTTTCTCAGAGAGCCTAGATGGGAAAGGAATGTCAACGTTTGGTGGATGAGTTTCTTCAATAGTACTAGGCTGCATTTTCTCTAGTTCTTCACTTTCTTCAGGAATATCCTCAATAATGGGAGAGGAAGGTTTTGATGTAACTTTTCTGAACGAAGCATTATATTCTTACAATCCAATGAATTCACTGTGGGGTTTTCTCTATTTCTACTGTATATGTTGGATTTCCCTACCTTACATTCTTAGGATTGGCCATGGTTTGGGCAGGTATCTATGGTTGAGTAGGTTGTTCAAGTTGGGAAACATTACTAGGTCCAGCCAACAGGGCTTGTTGACCTTGTGATCTCCTTTTATTATAATATTGTTGTCCAGACCCTTGAGGTGCATTTCATTGTTGTTGATATGGTGGAATGTTTGGTGGTGAAGCCCAAGGTTGTTGATAATAAGTTAGTGGGGCATATTGTGGGCTCCACTCCTGTGGAACTTATTGAACCCAAGGTGGGGGATATGGCCATGGTGCATTCCATTGATTTGGGGCCCATTGTGCTTTTTGGTTGTAGGCTTGGTTTTGATTGGACTGAAAATTTCCTCCTTGCCTCTGAGCCATATAGTTCAGCTCAACCTCATCTTGGTTACTCTGTTTTAAATGATTTTTAGCAAGGGGAGTAGTCCACATTGATCGTGGCATGCTTGAGTTCACAGAGAAGGAAAATCTTTGTCTTATCCAAAGGACAATCCTTAAGTCCATGTTTAGCTCTACATCTTGGGAAGTAAATGAACAAGGGCTCTATGTTTCTAGCCTTTTCTCTATCCATGGTAGTGTTGAGTTGAATTAAGAGATCAGTTTTTAGGTTTGTAATTTCTTCTCTTAATTTGGATAGATCCCCATTAGCCATTTTGCCTTTTTGTTTCCTTAAATTGGGGTGAGTTCTTGAGTAATTTCAACAAAGATCAATTATATTTGTGAACTCTAACTTGTTCATATCTCCCTTTCCCATTAAGTTGAATGCTTCATGTGTGTCTTCATCCAATCCCTTCAGAAATAAAGTTTTAAGTAGGTTAATATCCAAACCAGTTCCACACCTTCTATGCTAGAAAAAGGAACCGATCCAGGTAATCTTCTACACTTTCATCTTCCTTTTGTTGTATTCGAAAGAGCTCTTATTTCCTATCCCTCACTCTACAGTAATCTTGGTACTTGTCCAAGAAGGCTTGTTCCATTTCTTCCCAGTTATGAATGGAATTTGGGCCTAAACCCATAAACCACCTCATAGTTGCATCTTTTGAGTGGAGGGAAATAGTTTAAGCTTTTGGTTATCAGAAGTGTAGTCATATATTTGACATAAAACTTTAAATTCAAAAAGGAACTGATCAGGATCCTCTGAAACTATTCCCCTAAAAGTTGGAAGAATTGATGGGGATATATTTTTCATAGGAGCATCCTCATTAGGATCCAATTCAATGGGGTAAGTAAATGTTCTTCCCCATTGTTTGCACCATTTGGGTTGTGTACTTCATCAGCCATTCTTCCTTGGTCAGGAAGTTGTTCCATAGGATGGATTTGTGGGGGTTTTGAAGGTTTAGTCTAATGAATCTACCTTTATGGTCTCTAGGTCGAAACATAAAATCCTATCATGCTGAGAATTATTCCCTAACTATCAATACTGAACTTAATTGTGTGTTCCACATACTCCACTCAGAGGATTCTTGTTGTCACTATAAGGTCTTCTGATTCTTTAAAAATAAAGAGTTATGGAAAAAGAATTTTTGAATGGAAACTTACCAGACAACCAAGCAATACCTCTAGCTAGCACCTTCCTTTGATAACACCATGTTCCCCGACAACAACACCAAAAAGTGACAAATTTTGTTAATGATCATACTTTAATCAAGTCACTATGCCAATCCATGGAAGTGGCCAAGGCTATTTGCAACAAAGGGAACAGTTAGAATGCAAGCTCAACAGGGGTTCTAATAATAAAGACTATAAATTAAGGAACTATTCGTGATTACAAAATGAAATTTTGAAATAAAATACTAAAATTGAAAGATTGAATGGAAAACTCACTAAACATTCATAATGGAAACTGCATTACATTCAAGAATATGATAAACTATAGAACAACAACTTATAAATAAAACATAAAAGAAACAACTATAAATTCCCCTTTTGTTGGGTAGGAGTGGCCCTTGCTCTGTCCTTTGATAAGGATCTGAACTAAAACTCAAACAACTAAACTTCCTCATGAATATGTGATCTTTATTGAATTAGAAATGTGCTTGTACAACTGAAAAGATTGAACCCCTAAGTCTAGTTACATCATCTCTTTTATACAAGAGAAGTCCTAGTCTCTCCAGTATATCTAGTTATTCCTAATGAATATGTCTAAGTCTAACTGATTGTTTAAATAACAATGTTGTATATTTCTAGAAATACATTAATGACAGGAGCAATTCATTAGGTGTTTAAACTTGGAGTAGTTACAACGACTGAAGAGAGGACCCATGATTAAATCCTCGAGGGAGTCAATCACCTCTAGAAGATTCTTCAAATCAGAACCGATTGAAGAGATTGAAGTGGTGGTAAGTCTTTAGTCGTCGTTGTTTCAATCTTCATGTGGCTTGAATGTTGCTCAATGGCGGAGATGATTTATAGTTAGAAAATAATGTTGCCGGTTGTGAATCTAGAAATCCGAGCTATCGCAAGTGCGCTTGAGTTCCCGAGATTTTAGGAATCGGATTGGTGACATGAACACTTTAAATGTGCTATTTTTAGACTCACGTTAACGAGGATGAGAGTCATGAGCTAACACGCTAGATAGAGTCTCGCGAATGTCTCGTATTAAGTCTTGCGCTCAATGTAACAACTCAACATATACTCCTTTTGGAAACAAAGTTAATATTCATCCACATCATATTCAAGCCATTTATGCAAAAGAATTAACAAGATAAAACATCACAAGTACACACAATAATTCCTCCATAAACATAGTAAAGTAGTAAATATAAAGAGTATAATTGTCCATCGTGCATAATGATATCAAAAATGGTATGAGTTCGGACATGGCTTAAACATAATTAAATAGGGTTTAATATGACAAAAATGGGGCTTATCACATACAATAAGACTCAAATGCTCAATATGATGATCAAATACTACCTATTAACCCCTATATACTATTCCTATGTTATGACCATCACTAAGGCCGACCCACCAAAGATAATATAACATATATGAAAGAAGTACATCATGATAAGAAATTATAGCCACAAATTGGATATATACATCCAATGTAAGCTATATGATTAAGGGCGTAGCATGCCCCTCCCCTTCAAACCAACATTGTCCCCAATGTTGGGAAGCCCCTAATGCTCTTTTGCACATATGCTTCATCCTCACATGATGCATCCTCAATATTCATATTCTTCCACTTGATTAGGTACTCGGTAATGAATCTAGTCCTCAGTCTTTTAGTGCGTGTATGAAGAATACCTTCAAGTTCCAATATGATCCTTCCTTCCTCATCTAGTTCAAGAAGAACCTTGGTGAGTGGAAATGTGTTACCCAATATCTTTCTTCAATAAATAAACATGAAAGAATGGATGCATTTTACTTCTTGGAGGGAGCTCCAACTTATATGCCACACTACCAATTTTATGCAACACTCGGTAAGGACCATAGTATTTAGGAGAAATATTATTATCCTTCTTCTATTGTTTTAATTATAACTGCTTATATGGCTGCAACCATACAAAAAAAGTCACCCTTTTCAAAGTTTTGTTCGCTCAATGTTCATCAAAGCATGTTCCTTCATGCAATTTTGTGCCCTTGCCAAATTATCTCTAAGACTAGAGAGTACTTCATGTTGGTGTTGAATGTGATCTTCAATTGCTCTCACCTTTGGTTTGACCTTCAAGCTAGAGATGAGTGATGGAGGATGGCACCCATAAAGTACTAGAAATGGAGATGTTTTAGAGGAGGTATAAACTAAAGTCTTTGTACCACCATTCTGCAAGTGGTAACCATTGCACCCAATGTTATTGTTTATCTGAAGTAAAACATCGAATATATCTCTCTAAACATTTATTTACCACCTCATTTTTCCCATTTGTTTGAGAATGATAAGATGAAATCTGAGCCAATTGGGTACCTAAACAAGAAAACAAATCATTCCAAAAATTGCTTGTAAATATTGGATCATGATTACTTACTATAATTTTGGGCGTGCCATGGAGCTTTAAAGCTGTGTCCATAAAAATGATGACAACTGTATTTAGTTGTGAAAGGAGGAGATAGGGCACAAAAATGTGAATACTTGGTAAGTCTATCCACCATGACCACGATGAAAATTTCCCCTTCTGATTTAGGTAAACATGTGATGAAATCCATCGATACCTCTTCCCATCTCTCGCTAGGAATAGACAAAGGTTGGAGGAGACCTGGTGTCTTAATGGTTTCACCCTTATTTTTTTGACACACTAAACATTCTACCACAATTTTTTGAACATCTCCTTTCAACCCCTCCCAAAATAAATCTTGCTTAACTCTATGATAAGTTTTCAAGAACTTAGAATGACCACCTACCTAAGAAGAATGGAGCTCTGAAAGAACATGGTGTTTAAGTATAGAGTGCTTACACAAATATAACCTATATTTGTACCACAATGTATCCCCTTCCATCTAAAATTTTCTAATATGGTTGGATTTTCTTGGAGATTTTGAATGAGAGTATGTGTTGTTGCATTTTTCTGCCATTCTTCCCTTGCTTGATCTACCCAATCTACCTTTGGTATAGAGATGGAACATAAAAATAATTTGGTGGACTCTTCCCTCCTAGATAGAGCATCAATGACCACATTTTCCTTCCCTTTCTTATAAATAATCTCAAAGTCATACCCCAACATCTTAGTGACCCATTTTGTTGTTGTTTGAATATAGTCGTTGTTCAAACTATCATGATCAGTTTAGTGTCTACCCATCAAGTATGGTCTCTATTGTTTGACTGCATTAATATTGCCATCATTTCCTTCTCATAGGTTGGTTTCAACAAATTATTTCTTTTTAGATGTTGGATCTCAAATGATATGGGATGTCCTTCTTGCATGAGTACTACTTTGATCCCATTTTCTCGAAGCATCACATTCAACTATGAAGGTCTTGGAGAAATTTGGAGTTATCAATACTACAGTGGTGCACATTGCCACCTTCAATTGTTCAAATGCCTTAGAATCTTCCTCATTCTAATGAAAGAAGTATTTCATCAATAATTTTGTAAGTGGTGCTACTATATTGCCATATTTTTTTACAAATATGCGATAATATCCTGTGAGACCTAAGAAACATTGTAAATGCTTGAGGGTTCTTGGGACTTCCATTCAACCATGGTCTAGATCTTGTGAGGGCCAACCTTAACACCTTCTAAGAGACAATATGGCCTAAGTATTTCATTTCTTATACCCCAAAATAACACTTCGAAGACTTGGCATATAGTTGATGTTTCTCTAATACTTCTAATACTTTATTGACATGTTGTACATGTTTCTCCCATGATTTGTTGTAGATGAGGATATCATCAAAAAAGACCACGAAAAACTTTCATAGGAAAGGTATTAATACTAAATTCATCAAACTCGAAATGTGGAGGGTGCATTAGTAGGACCAAAAGGCATCACTAGAAATTCATAATGCCCTAGATGAGTTCGAAGGTTGTCTTATGAATATCTTCCTTATTTACTTTAATTTGGTGATACCAAAAACACAGATCTAGATTTTTAAAATAAATTGCACCATGTAACTCATCTAATAAATCACCAATGATAGGAATAACAAACTTATCTTTGATAGTGTACTTTTTGAGTTCTCGGTAGCGTAGACACATGCACCATCTTCCATCCTTGTGGTGCATCATAACCACTTGAGCAGAATAAACACTCGATTATGACGAATGATACCCATTTCCAACATTTCCTCCACAATCTTCTCGATCTCACTCTTTTAAACATATGGGTATCTATAAGGCCTGATGTTAGGGGGTTGGCTTCATGGAATCAACTGAATGGTGTGATCATGATCTCTTTCAGTATGCAATCCTATAGGATCCTTGAAGCTAATTGCATGTTGATCAATAACCTTCTGAATATAAAAATGCATTACTGTCATTGGTGGTTGAACTTCCATGGAGAAAAATCATGCATTTGATGAGAACTAACCACCTAAGGAATTTTATCTTGTAGTCCTTAAAGTTCTGCTACCCTCATAATGAAAGCGGATGAACAATTCCTAGAAATTTATCTCTATGTTCCCCAAATTTTTGACCCACCTGAACACCTAAGATAATATCAGCTCCACCCATAGGAATACCAAACATCGTAGATTCCAATGTATAGTCACCCATCATAAGTTTGATATTATGGCATTTACCTAAACATGGACTACGTCACCATCTGCGATCATTACTTGAAATTCGGGTGTTGGGTAAACAAAACAATCTAGTCTTATTGTTAGCTTATGATTGATGAAATTATGTGTGCTCCCTGAATCAATCAATATTGTCACCTTCTTCTTCTTAAGATAACCCATGACTTGAAGGGTTTGTGGATTACTAATACCGATAGATCTTGACATGGGATAGTGGGTTGGGGATATTGATTCTTCCTCTAGTTTTTCCACTTCCTTGCTTGATGTTTCATCATATTATTCCTCATCACCGGTCCCTTCAATGTAGAATATTTTTTTCTCAAAACATTTAAGATTTGGTCCATATTTGCTATCACAGTTAAAACATAACCCTTTTTCTATTTTTTCTTTGATTTGTTGAGGTGTCATCCAAACTGTTTGAGGTTACGATGGAGGAAAGTTCTTCTGATATTTTATGTTAGAGAAGGAATTCCTTCTGTTGGAAATTAATTTTTCCTTTTCCCTACGTGCCATGATAATAGAATCAAAAACCTTGAGTGGATTAAACATACACACCTCATGTTCAATGTGGTCCTAAGACCCCCAAGAAATAGGTCATTCAAATAATCTTCTATAATATCCTCCACATGTAAGGAAATATTTTGGAATTGATGGACATACTCCTTAACTAAACCTTTTTTGTCTTAACTTTGCTAATTGGCTGAAATAATTCTATAAAACACTAGAACTATAGTGTTATTGAAGCTCTTCAGTGAAAAATGTCCATATGACATTTAGACCATTCTTCTGCCTTTGAGCACATAACCAACAATACCAAAATAATTGGTCAGGTTCTAGATATAAGGATTCCACAGTTACCTTTTGTCTCAATGGGATCTAATGGAGATAAAATAAATTCTGTGCTTGGGTAATCCAATTGAGTGGATCTTTTCCATCGAATTTACATATTTCCACTTTTGGAATAATGCCCCACCATTGGTGAGGAGATCCACTGAATGTGTAAAGGAGCCTCCTGGATTGGAGTGATTGGGACCTATGTGAGTATTGCTAGAGGAACCCATATGACTAGAATTGGGAGTTGTGTTTGAAGCAACAACTCATGCTTCATTACTTGAAAATCTATCTAAAGTTCCCCCTAAGGCTACCTTTCAGATGAAGAAGCTCATTATTAAGGTCATCCTTACTCACCATATTATTTACCCTTTCCTGAAGTTGGATGACCACCTCAGATACTCCCAAACCAGAAGATTATAAATCCATATATTCCTTATTTGGGGTCATTCTTGGAGTTTCTTAACCTTTCCCTTGGCCTCGGGTTGATCTATCGGTCATGATGTAGGGTTTGGGACTCGAGGTAGACATAATAGGAAACATTTTAGGGTTTGTGGTTTCGTGATTTTATTGGAAAAATAGAGAAAATCATAAAAAGAAACCCTAGCTAGGTTTTGGAAAGATTTATGAAAATATAAGAAAATTAGAAAAAATCCTAAAATTGCACCCTTGGTAGCCGAATTAAGAAAAAACATAAAATTGCTATAACTTTTGCAAAAAAGTCAAAAATTATTGAAATTTGGAGAGGAACTTACTTGACTGATTTTACCACACCACAAAAAAATTGCAGAAAAATTCGCTACCAATTTTGAGATATAGTTGAACCTTCACAATTAGGGTTTGATGCAGCGTCGGTGAGATCAAGCTCTGATACCACTTGTAATGAAATTACTTGTATAAATCAGATTATGAGCAGCAATAGAACACCAAAGAATAAATTATTGTAGATAAATGATCTCAATATGAAAGTAAAATAACTTAGGCACTTCGAGGGGAAACCTCCAAACCATATATAAGACTCAAATGCTCAATATGACGATCAAATACTACCTATTAACCCGTATATACTAATCCTATGTTATAGACATCATCGAGGATGACCCACCAATGATAATATAACTTATGTAAAAGAGTTACATCATGATAAGAAGTTATGGTAACCACAAGTCGGCTATATACATCTAATGTAAGCTATATGATTAAGGGTGTAACACTAATAAGTTATGCCAAAGATCTCGAGGTCCCTATACAAAGCATACAACTCATAACGAGCATCAGAAGGTCCACTTTTGCTTTAAAAACACATTGAAACTTACCTAATTTTACCAAAAATTGCATAACTTGTAATTCCCATGTTAGCATGGCCCGAAACTTGTCATGAAAACATCCTTTAAGCTGTTCATACTCACCATCGATTCAAAAACTCTAAAACTATCCAACTACAACGACTTACCTATGCCAACATACTTGTTTCTCACCTGCTTGCTTCCCAAGGACCATGAAACACCACCAAAGCTCTGTAAAATAACCTAAAACTCATCACACACCTCATGTACACTATCACCATGTTGCTACCATACTCTAACAAGTCTGATTTGGTCCAAATTTCATACCTCTACCTCATTATGCATGCTCTAGGGATAGAAACAAGCTTAGAATGACCTTACTCAAATGTGAACTGACCATACCGACATCATGTAGACTCATAGACATCCATGACACATCATACCATCCATTTTTGACCTCATAACACTCTCTAACCACCTCAATAAGACTCATACCTTGACTATGCAAGTTATAACCATGTTAGAACACCAAGACAACTCACCAAATTCAGACACTATCAATCAACCTTCATGTTTTACTTCATAATAACACCTCATGGAGACACATACCACACCATGACACCATTTTTATCAATGGATTTGACATCAATGACAACACAAAAACACAATGGCCAACAATCTCCCCTTTTTTCATTAATGGCAACCACCTTCAGAAACATTGATGGCAACCAACATGACCAACACCTACATGACCTTATTTTCATGTTTATGATGCTTCTCTCCCCCTTTGAAATCTATGAAAAATATACAATGATGACACTACATGGAAAATTATAAATCAAGACTAAACACAATGGAAATAGTACAAAGCACAACTTGACTCGGAAATCTTCCTTGGGATTGATTTCTCTTCTTTTTGACTCCTTCAACAACATATGAAGATCTTTGGACCTGTAATGAGCTACAAAATAGACCCCCCTAAGTGTATGCTCTCCATTTTGCCTTCATTTTTCTCATCTACCACTCTTCTAGGTCTTACCCAAGCATACACACACCATTTTGTCTTAGATACTAACACGACTTATTTGAAGACAACTTGTACCTCAATCATAACATTAGTGAAATATTGACAAAGTTCACAAGCTTTTAGGCATCCATATACTTCATGAGACTTCTCTTCACTCCCCTGGGATTATAGCACCCAAAACTAAGCGAAAACACAAGAATTTAGACATCATACCTTGTTTACTTGTCATGAAGGTGACTCATTCAATTCGTTGCTACCCCGAAGAGATATTTCGGCATCTTTGCTCTTATTCCATGCTAAGAAAACCTTTTGAGCCAACCACTTTCTCCACAAGCATACATCCTGAAGACACTACTTACCCAACTATATAAGCCTTATAAACATTTCATACACCTAATAGAGGAACTTAGCAAGATCCCCCCTGCTTCATTAGACTTTATCGGGCCTAATACTCTGTTTGAGATCAAATTAGTAGACTTTTTCTACCAAAATTGAGTATTCAAACCCTGCATACAAACCTTTACATAACTTTGAAAAGTCAATCTTTATTCATTCAGACCAACAAAACCTTACCATTACATCATATAGTATCACGAATTCCTCTTTTGATGAATTCACGACTTAAGAACACATGTTTCATGGTTTTGAGGCTTCTCAATCATTAAGAACAATATCGTTCTAACCTTCATACTTGTGGCATGCCTCTTGACAAAAATAACATCCTACAATCCTCCTTGATTGAGATGAAATAGCACAAATTTCCATAACTTCAATTTCCCTCATTAGAAAGACAAAGACCCTTAATCTTTGTCTCGGACCAGTGAAGCACTCAAGGTTTTTTCCAACTTGCACCATCATAAATCTTTGTACCCTTCCTATAGATTGCAATTGCAGTCCTACTACACAACCTTCAATGCTTTCCAATCTCTCGATCACATTTGGAAACCACTATATTTGTGCACCTAATAACATTTCACATATATTTTCTAATTTTGAATGCTCTACCTCAAAATAACCTTATAGACCTTTCAAGAGTCATAAGAAACTTGCAGCCTTCAAGTATCTATGTATCATCTGTAGGTTACCCTCCTTGACCATCAACTTAAACACACACTATTACAAGGCTTTAATTCATAAGAACACTTAGTCATTGAATTATGACATGAGCACACCCACCTTTTGGTCTAGAACACATCTCTTACCTCAATAGGTCATGTATAAGTACTTTTGAGATCTTTTATTCCTTCAATCATCACCCTTATGATATGAACAAGCTTAGAGCTTTTGAACCCTACCTCTACACAAGCTTTCTTGAGTGGCACATCTCACTATCAATCTAATATGCATCATTCAGTCATGAAATAGTTGTATAATATTTGTATGCTATATTTACATGTCTTGATAACCTTTTACTGAGAACATCATATAGAATCAAAACTTTGAATACACACATACCTTTTACAACATTAAATTTCCTTATACTCTATGCTAACACATGTAGAAAGCAATTTCGGGCATCTGTAATTCTTTTCAATGGTCTTGTAGCCCTATTGAAAAAATTTCATAGAAGATCCTCATGAAAGGCATTTTGATGATATTTTGAATCGCATACCCTATCACAACCTTGAAATGAACTCATGATCTATATGGACAACACATATGCTAGATATTAGCAAAGTGACCTCCTTTGATGTCTCATAAACTCAAGCAACACATGACATACCTTTAGGGATTCAAAACTACATGACCATACTCAAATACATTTTTGATTTCATCAACACATTTTCAACATGCTCAATCACATTTATAATTTCAAGGACACAGTTAGTCTTCTATGAAGGACAAAGTATTTGATCATTTTCATCCACTTGAGACCTCAAACATGTTAGGACTACTTTATACTTTTTCTTGTATATTTTCATGCTTCATCATACTTGACTTACCATCCTTCATTCATAGTAGCACATTGTTTCTCTCGGTTTCTTCATTCTTTCTTGTACTTGTACAAAGCATGAACATTCATTCTGAGACTTGGATAGGATCTTACACAACTCCAAGGACCACCCGCATCAACCTTGATGGGCACATTTAACATCTTGCACGAGAAATACCATACATGTAGGTTCATGATTTTCCTCTTTACAATCATTTTGTACACATCGATACACACCTCTGTAGACCTTTAACTTTGAATGAAACCATGTCTTCCTCATGCCACCATTTAGACCTTGTCAAACTCGTTACCATCTTTCTCAATTGAAGCTTTGCGTCTCTGTAATACACAACCTATAGCTCAACATTTGCCATCTTGATAGCACTTTGTTGACATGCTTCATGACCCGGACAGTCAAAGACTTGATCAATACTTTGTATTCTTCTCAAGAATATCACACCACCATTAATAACTTCGTGCTCTCATGGTCCTAAAAAAATTTCTCCACAACATTATACTAATGGAGGCATAATCAAACACAAATCTATTTCTAGATGGACAAAATGTGACCCAACATGAATCTTACATACTCTTGACATATTAAAACATGACATTAAACCAATACATCGTGATACAACAACTATGAACACCTTTTTACTGAGACTAAAGACAATTGACATCACTTGAATATCACATAGACTCATGAACTTAATGACAACACTGCTGTTGACACCCGTTTCACGCAGCACGAAAGCGCTAATAAGGTCATTCAAAATAATGACACCTTGACTAACATCACACTTTTATAACTTGAACTACTACTAACAAATTTTTGAAACATTGGTTTGACTTCATATTTTGACCAAAGATATGCTTAGTATGCTCTTGAAAGTTACACACCGGCTTGTAACACAAATGGAACAAATATGACATCACTCAACACCTTAGAGCATAGATGAATTCTAATACTAAAGCTTGCATATGTAGAAACATACACATTCATGATCATGCCTTCATAAACCTATAAGATGATCAACTTTGAACAAGACCTCTCATAAGTAACCTTATATATGGGTGAGACAAACATGCAAACAGACTATGCTACATGATTTGAATCAAAAGACTTACTTCCAAACATTGCATTTAACTTTTTGAGGGCATGCCATTCAAATCATAAAGAAAATGATGAATGACACATTCTTCTACACTCAGGCACCTCACAAGACAAGAACTCAAAGGTACATGAACATTTCACTTAACATACCTTATCAAATTTGAAGTATTCCAAACTCCAGAGTCCTCGGATTCTCATAAATAGGGAATGGATAAAATTTAGGAAAAAATGGTCTTCTTCAACAAGAGAAAACATATTTCCTTGACCTGACTTGAACCCTTCCTTGATGCCACAAGAACCTTCTTTGACAAACTTCACTAGATTAGGTTGCATTTCAGACTGAGAATCGATCTCTTAACTTCTCTTGCTTGAACAACCACCTTCTTGCCCTTAAGATTTGACATAACATCCTTAGACTCATTCATGAGAGTCTTCTTCTTGAAAACACTTCCACTTTGAGCTTGAAATTTGCTAGAGTACCCTGAAGATCCCATTTGGTGACAATATCAACCAATATACCCTTGCTTATGACATTTGTGACACAAAATACCATTATTATTTCTTGGTTCAAACACACTTAGGTTCCAACCACAATCCTTAGCCCTATGACCATACTCACAACATGAAAATCATTTACCTTTGAAGAAGCCCACATCATTCCTAGGAGACCTTCTTTTACAATATCTAGCTCTATGACCAAAATCATGAAAAACAAAGCAATATCCATTGAATAAAGAACCATACCTCATAGCATTAGGTTGTCTAACTGAGTTAGACCTTCTCAAATCAGTCTTCTTGCTCACCTTATCACTTGATTTGGAACTTGGACCAACTTCACCATCACTCTTCACATGTTTTCCTTCAAACCCTAGGCATGTTTTTTCACTAGCCACCCTTTGGCCTTCTAAAATCCCATCAAGAGCTTCAAAGCTCTTCTCAAGTCTCTCATACATCTTCAACCTACTAGATGCATTCTCCAAATCTGATTCTAGGGATTTCAATTTTTCTTCATACCTGGAACAAGTGTCTTCTTTCTCCTTTAGGGATTTAGACAAACTTTCCACTTGAGATTTCAAACCCTTGATGGCTTGATCATGCTCTATCTCCATATCATTGATATGAACTTGTAAGAAATCAATCATTGACTGAGATACTTCATTCCTCTTCCTTAATGTTACTTCAACATCTGAAGACTTACCCATTGCTTGTGCTTCAAAGGATCTCATTCAAGTTGTTAAACTTGCTTCACAAGGACTGTTATGATACCAATTGTTGGAAGCACAATGGACTGAGAGGGGGAGTGAATCATTCCTACAAAAATTTTACTTCATTTACCATTATTACAACATCCATTCAATCATATACATTCAACATTAGATTATTATGTGTGCACCATACATTCAAATGAACATGAAACAAGAGAGAGAACACATAGACACAAGATGTAAGTGGGAAACCCTCAAAGGGAATAAAACCCACTGAAAACTTTGTTGATATTATACACAACAAAGACTCAAGTGAATATTACACATCACAAGAGATTTCTTTAGTGAGGCATCAACCCCACAAGGAGCACCAACCCCTAAACCCTTGTTGATATTACTCAAGAGACTTGCATGAATATGACTCATCACAAGATTTTGATGGAGTATGAAAAATGAAAATATGTTGATACCACAACTGATAGTGATCCCAAATTTCAGCTCCAAATTCCTTCAAACCCTCATTTAAACACACCTTCTTCAACTTGCTCTATCTAGGTCTTCTTGGACTTGTCTTGGCTCTAAACACTTGCACACATGCTCTCAATAAGTATTCAACATGTAACACATCTGATAATATCTCAAAAATTCCCTCATACCTACAATTCACTCTCTCCTAGGTCACACTTTTCACCCATGCACAACTAGCCCACAAATGGACTCAAAACACTAGCTTTATAGCCTTCTCTTCCTTCTAACCCAAGAGAGGTCAGTCCTTCATGACTTATTCAACCAATACATCATAATAAAATTCAAATAAATTCATTACAATAGTCACATATGACCCATATAGGTCGGCCATGCCCAAAACCACTCATCATGCACCAAAATGCCTCAAAACCCCATCACTAGGATGAGAAAAATCCACTCATACCAAAAAAATTATTAGTCAAGCTCCCAAATTCACCACACATGAGTAATATAACATAACAACATCATACATGGTTGAACATTTTCTTGGATCAATCAAATATTTCATTAAATGGGCACACAAGCTCATTTCCTTCAATAAACATATGCTTCCAAAGCCACCTGTTTTTACCTTTGAGCCTTAGGACCCCTCAAGATGAACTCAACTATGGGATATGACCACTATATGGAAACCTCGAGACCTTTAGAACACATTATTGCAAGTTATACCTCATGAAACATCCATTGGTTCAAACCACAACTACTTTCCTCTTCACCAAAACAATACGGCCAAAAACTAATTTACGAACTCAACTAATTAACACCATTGTTGTCACTTTCAAGACCTCAAAAGGCCTTCATTAGGAAAAAAATTCATCCCTATTCACTCTCCAAGTTATAAAAAGCATCAAATAATCCATTTAATGTCTCAACCAACTCAATCTTTTAGCCCGAGAAAATCTATCCGAAATCCAACATACCTTGTTCTTCATAAAATGATCGAAAGAGTCATCAAATCATCTCACCAAGATACAAGCCATACATGAATTGAAATATCTTTGAATCATCTTTCCATACCACATTAGAATTCCTTCCAACTCTAAGTGAAAATCCTTCAACCAAGCCAATCTATGTAAGTTGCTCCTTGTGCCTTCTAGGCCTCAAGAAGCTGGACATGGGCTCTGTTAGGATTATACCAGGTTGTCTGAGATAAACAAGCATCAATGAATAATGTAGAAACCGTAAAACATAAAAGAATGCAATAAAACAGAGACATATTTAACATGGTTCACCCAAAAATGGGTTACATCCACCAAAAACAACCAATCGTTTTATTCGGTCGGCCAAACTCTCTCACACAAGGCAACCACTAATACAATGAGCCTCATACATAATGACCCTTTAAAGATATTAGGTTTTTATCATTTTGGGAAACATAAAAACCACCCGTTAGATCTCGTGACCTAAAAAGGAATTGTCCAGTTTCACAATGCATAAATACATATAAAATGTCACTATCGGGCTCACAACCAACAATCTCCCACTTGAGACCGATTGCTGTAACTCCACCACTACAACTCTTGCTTGGACTTTTCTTCTTGGCTTGTTTCTTCCACTGGAAGATCAATCTTGAAGACCCACGAAGTTGAAGGCAAATCCAACTTCTCCTTTGTCATTGGCTTAGTAGACATATCAACAGGGTTATCATCTGTATGAATCTTCAGCAACTCAAGTTGCCCATCCTCCAACACCTGTTGTATGAAGTGATATCTTAGTTGAATATGTTTGGTTCTAGAATGGAAGGCTGAGTTCTTTGCCAGGTGAATTGCACTTTGACTATCACTGTGTAACTTACAATCCCCTTAATCCTTACCAAACTCCTCCATGAACCCTCTCATCCATAACATTTCCTTACTTGCCTCAGTTGCTGCAACATATTTTGCCTTTGTAGTAGATAGGGCAACTACCTTCTGTAACTTTGAGATCCAACTCATTGTTGCACCACCAACTGTAAACACGTATCCAGTAGTGCTCCTCCTTCTATCCACATCTCCTGCCATATTTGAATCCACAAATCCATGTAAGAATCCGACCCTGGTGTGCCTACTCTTGGTCCCTCTCAAGTACCTAAGAATCCACTGGACTGCCTTCCAAAGTGTGCTTTACCTGGATTTTCCATATACCTACTAACAACTCCCACTACTTGGGCAATGTCTGGCTTGGTACAAACCATGGCATACATGAGGCTCCCAACTGCTGAAGAATAAGGAACCTGTGCCATATAATCTTTTTCCTCTTGTATTGTTGGGCATTGCTCTTTACTTAATCTAAAATGCCCAACCAATGGTGTACTAACTGGTTTCGCATTTTGCATCTGAAACCTCTCTAACACCTTTTCTACATAGTCCTCCAGAGACCACCAATTTCTTATTTTTTCTGTCCCTCTTGATTTGCATACCGAGGATTTTCTTTGCTGCACCCAAATCCTTCATTGCAAATGTTTGTGCAAGATTTTCCTTAAGCTTTGCAATTTCCTGCATATTAGACCCTACTACAAGCATATCATCTACATATAACAGAAGAATAATGTAGCTCCCACTATCCAATCATTTAAAGTACACACAATGATCTAATTGACATCTAGTAAAACCATGCTCATGCATAAAACTATCAAACCTTAGATACCATTGCTTTGGGAGCTTGCTTGAGCCCGTATAGGCTCTTCTTCAACCTGCAAACCAATTTCTCCTTACCCTTCACCTCATATCCAAGTGGTTGCTGCATATAAATCTCCTCCAAGTCAAAGATGGAGAAATGTTGCCTTGAAATCAAGTTGCTCTAAGTGTAAATCTTCAACAACAACTAAACTTAATACAGTACAAATGGAAGACATCTTTACAACAGGGGAGAAAATTTCATCAAAATTGATACCTTTCTTTTGTTCATACCCCTTCACTACAAGCCTTGCTTTGTACCTTTTCTGTCCACCTTCTTCTTTCACACGGTAGACCCATTTGTTTTGTAGTACTCTCTTCCCATCTGGCAATTTGACTAAATCCCATGTTTGGTTCTTCTCTAAGGAGTCCATCTCCTCATTCATGCCATGCTCCCATTCCTTAGTGGACTCCACCTGCATTGCCTCATCAAATGGGGAAAATAATACAAATAATACAAAGCAGGGAAAATCTTTCTGGAGGTCTACTAATACGTTGTGACCTTCTTACCAAAGATGGGGATGTCACAAGATCATTATTTTCTTGCTACTCATTTTCTTGAATTTCTGATAGAGGTGTCGATGCCGACACTGGCTGTCGTGCTCGGCCTATAGAACTGTCAACCTCGGTACCTGTAGGTGGATATTTTCCACCCGAGAGTTCATTTTTAGGAGCTATATCCTCAACCAATTCTTCCTTGGGCTTTTTGTCATCATGTACCTGATCCTTGTACATTCTATTTTCATGCCAAACAACATCACGACTCCTAATTATCTTAGATTCATCTAGATCCCAAAACCGAAATCCATAATCACCATTGGAGCCATAGCCTATGAATGTACAACGTTTGGATTTTGAATCCAATTTCTTCCTGTTTTCTTTATTAACATGCACAAATTCCTCTAAACCAAATACTCTTAAAAATGAAAGGTCTACCTCTTTCTCGGTCCAGGATCCTTTGGGAATTCCTCCATCTAGTGCACTCAAAGGCACCTGGTTGATTAAGTACATAGCAGTATCTACGGCCTCTACCCAAAACTGAAGAGGCAGCCCCGCGTGTAATCTCATGATTGTTGTGCACGCTCCATTATTGTTCTATTCATCCTCTCACTAACACCATTTTGTTGTGGAGTCCTGAACTGTTTTCTCTCTATGAATCCCATTCAAGGAACAATGATCATCAAATTTCTTACTGCAATACTCACCGCCATTATCAAATCTCAAACATTTCAAATTAAAACCACATTGATTCTCAACAAGTGATTTCCATTTCTTAAATGTATCAAAGACATCAGACTTACGCTAATGCAATATACCCATACCTTCCTTGTGGCATCATCTATGAATGTGACATAGTAAAGAGAAACACCATGAGATGCAACATGGACCGGTCCCCACACATCCGTAGGAACTAGCTCCAACGTTTGCTCTTTCTTGGTATTCCCGCCTTGAGAAATTTAACTCTTTTATGTTTCCAAAAATGCAATGCTCACAAAACTCTAAGTCTAATTGCTTCAAACTTGAAAGCTTACCTTTTTCCTGTAGAATTTTCATGCCCTTCTCACTCATATGTCCCAATCTCTTGTGCCACATGTTGGCATCCTCATCTGAAGTAGACAATATGGTAGAAGAATTAGATATACAAGTAGAAAAATAAAGAGTGCGTACTTTCTTACCCCCGTGCCACTACAAGGGCACCTTTGGAAACCTTCCAAGAATCTCAATTCAATGTGACTATGCAACCTTCATCACCCAATGTATGCGGTAGAGATGGGATTTCTCCCGAGGCTAGGTACATGCCTCATGTCTCTCAATATCCATGTATTTCCATTATGTAATTTCAGGTGTACAAGTGCCCTTCTTAACAATGTGTACGACTCATCATCACCCAAATAAACTTTTCCAAAATTTCCCTAGACATACTCTTTAAAATATCTCTTATCAGGGGTTACATGAAAAGAGGCTCCTGAATCTATTACCCAAGATTCTACTCCAAAGTATCAAGAGAAAGTATAAGAGCATTCGAACAATATTACCGTCGGATTTTCCTCTTTAATACCTTCAAAGTTGGTTTTCTTTGTTTCTTTCAACCAACAATAATTTTTAGCATGTCCTCTCTTTCCACAGATTCGAACAAGTAA
Organism: Taxus wallichiana var. yunnanensis; assembly: GCA_018340775.1. Taxonomy (NCBI): domain Eukaryota; kingdom Viridiplantae; phylum Streptophyta; class Pinopsida; order Cupressales; family Taxaceae; genus Taxus; species Taxus wallichiana. Next base: position 475,599,817 of record CM031238.1, read on the forward strand.
TGCCTCTCCTCCTAGATTTGGATCTACGCATATTTGATTTAGATCTCCCACGAGCCTTACTCTTTGTTTTCTCCTTTCTCCTCCCTCTACTCTCCATATTCAACGCATTTCCAAAAGAAGAATTTTCCCCTGTACTTTTCTTACGCATTTCCTCATTTAAAATGACACTAATTACATCTTCACATTTAAGAGAAGTAGCTGATGTATTACTAATCGCCATTACTAAGTTGTCCCAACTTTCTGACAAAGAACATAGGAATAATAATGCTCTAACCTTCTCATCAAATGATCGGGGATCATTTCTGAAAGTTCCCTAAACATCTCTAAATGGTGTCAGTGCAGAAGATCATCTCGAGAGCTTTCCAACGACTGTGAGAACGCGACAAACGGACATCGGGAGCTCTAGATATGTTCGGTCAAAGTTCGGTCAACAGGAAAGTCAACTATGGTCAACTGGTCAATATTTGGACCGAATCGCACTGTGACACGTGGCTTGCCAACACTCGTCGAATTCGCTCGATTTGCCTATCGGGAGACGACAAGTGGACTACAGGATTATTTCTATTCCACCATTGTATGGGTCGAAATAATATTATATTGGTAAGTTCACGTTCCAAATGGCGCCATATATACAAAAGCCACATGTATATATTTATGTGTATACATTAGTATTAAATCTAATGTTTCTACATAAGTATTAAACTCACCACCAAATTTCTACGTGGAGGAGGAGTGAAGCGGTGGTGGGGAGCAAGTTTAATGGCATTAAGCCATGCGTGGACTGTTCCACGTGGAAGGAGGAGGATTGAAGCGGTCTATCCCAACGTGGTCTTTGACCACTATGCGCGTGGAAAGGCTTAAATAAAGCCTAAGCCTTTATCCACTGATCCTTATGGGATTTTAATCCCATGTCAAATGCATGCGGCGCTTCTTATGGGAATTTAACCCATTTAAACATGTAATCCGCGCCAAACATGGGATATTTATCCCTCATTAAAATATTCATGCGGCTAAATTGGGTATTAATCCCATATTTTATTCAATCCGCCCATTATTGGGAATTTTGATCCCAAATTATATGGTACGGGCTAGGTTAAAAATAGCCTAAGGATAATATGCAAGTGCATTATTTTTGGGCCCTAAAAATGTATAAATAGGGTACTAAGTTCATTGTAATGGACACATTGGATAGACAACACGAGCTTATTATTTGTTAAGCTTGTTGTGGACACATTGGTGCACACGGAGACACCGATCCCGAGCTTATTATTTGTTAAGCTTATTTGCGGGATGTGTCGACAGGTATTGTCTATTGGCCTATTATTTTAGGCAATATTAGATGGAATATTTGTGATTGGGAGTGAAATGTAAACTACCCAATAGGCCCATAGCGCCACACCAAGTACTTGTAAATCCTGGATTGTCGACCGGAGTGCTAGCTTCGCATTGTTTGCGTCGGGAAGGCCGATCACAGCCGAAGGAGATTGTACGCCAGGAAGGTGGAGGTCGGGTGCTATTTTTCACCCTTGTCGTCCGAAGAACTGGTGTACTAGTAGGCAAGTAAAATTCCATTAGGTTTTCTTGTGAAAGTACTATTGTAACTTACAAGTTTTGACTAGTGGAACGGTTCGATCACGAACCCGGAGACGTAGGCAATTGCCGAACTCCGTAATCAATCTGTGTGCAATTGTCGTTATTGTCTTGCATTATTTTTAAATTGATTACTTAAAAGGAGTAAATCATCGGCAAATAATTAAAGCCTATAAGGGTCCGAGATCAGGTCGTAATAATCTGATTATTTTCGGATCATGTTTGGTATCAGAGCTGGTTTAGCTCCATATTTGTTTTTCAGTAAATCTGATTAACAGAGTGATTGCTTCAAGATTGGTGCAGTTAGTTCAGTTTGTGTGAATAGGGTACAAGTGCACTATGGGCAAGATGTCTAAACAGGTGAAGCTCGATGAGATTGAAGCGTATAATCACCAGATCCAGGAAGAGAACTCTCTCCTGCGATCAATGTATTACTCCTTGGAAGAGGAGAATACTCGCTTAAAATCAGAATTGCAAACCAAGGATGAGCTCTTGGCAAGGTTGCAGTGTGGTGATCAGAGGAAGGAAATACCTTCAACTTCAGATGCTGAGGCCATGGCAGATGATTGCACTGTAAGTTGTTCACCACGGGAATCTTCTTCTTCCTCCCATTCGGTTTCGGATTCAGGTAATGAAGTCTTTGGTTTGTTTGAAAAGCATACTAGAGGCATTGGATCCAAGTTACTAGATAAAATGGGATTTGATGGAAGAGGCCTTGGTAAAAATGGCCAAGGTATTGCTAACCCAATACAGGTCGAGGATCGTCCTCGTTTTGCAGGTTTGGGTTATCCTAGTGCGGGAATGGAAATTGGAGAATGCTCCAAGAACGCTGACGGGAGACAAGCTTCCGAAAGCAAAGTGATTACCCCACTAGTCCTGCAAGAAGATTCTGAGTAGGAAAGTTGTGCTTCCTCGTCACAGGCAGGATGTGGTAAGAGAAATCAGCAAAGAGGTAATGAGATTCCACCTCCAGTTTCTTACCATAATCATAAGCACAAGTAAAACTTCTGATCCACTTTTTCAGCTTAAGAAGTATGGTTATGATTTTCAGAAGATGTGGAATTCTTTTCCATGTACTTTTTGTGGATTGCATAATCATTCAGTGGCCAGATGCTGGAAGAGAAGGACACTGATGAAGAAGTTGATGCCGTTCATCAAGAACAAGGCAAATCAGAAAGACCAATCTCGTCATGCAGAGTCGAGAAATGGCAGAAAGAGTTCCTCATCCCAGAAGAAGGAGATTAAGAGGAATTTTTGTGCTCATTGCCAGAGGAATGGGCATCGGGTGGAAAATTGCTGGAAACTGCATCCATCTCGCCATCAGAGTAATGGCAAGCCAAAGATGGAATGGAGGCCTATTGCAAAGGCGAAGAAGTTTCTACTCCACCACTAGTTGACAAGTCAACCCAGGACTAGGTAATACCTGAAAGTGAAAGTCCTTTCAAATGGGTAAGTCAACAATTTTTCAATTATATATTGCATAATTCAGATTGAGGAATCGTATGCAGTATTAAGTTTGGAGATCAGATTTTGTGAGAAAATGCTGAGAGAAAGGTTTACAATACTCAGTGGATTTTCTTACTTAGAAAATTTGATTAATGCTCCTAACATATCTCCTAATCAGCATGTGAGTACCTGTTACAACTTGGATACAGGATTTGACTCATATAAAGCTTGGAGATTGATCTACCATTTGTGCAGACAATAGAGTTCACAGAGATCAGCTCGGAACTTCATTCTGTGTAGAGGCATTGTGACCATGCAGCAGAATGGTAGCTGAATCACCATTGGCATTGACGTTGGGTCGGAACTTCATTCTGTGTAGAGGCATTGCGACCGTGCAGCAGAATGGTACCTGATATTAGTATGTCAACAAGAAGAGCTCTCAAAGGATCAGCTCGAACGTCATTCGGTGTCAAGGCATTGCGACCACACATACGAATGGTAGCTGATCAACAGACTTAGCATCATACATCGGAGGCTCGAGGTCTTGAAAAAGGCTTAGCATCATGTATCGGAGGCGTTGAGGTCTACAGAGACTTAGCATCATACATCGGAGGCTCGAAGTCTTGAAAAAGGCTTAGCATCATGTATCGGAGGCGTTGAGGTCTACAGAGACTTAGCATCATACATCGGAGGCTCGAAGTCTTGAAAAAGGCTTAGCATCATGTATCGGAGGCGTTGAGGTCTACAGAGACTTAGCATCATGCATCGGAGGCTCGAGGTCTTGAAAGAGGCTTAGCATCATGCATCGGAGGCGTTGAGGTCTGTAAAGGGACAAGGCATTGTCCATCATTGACATCGGATCAATCAAAGCTCTACGTAACATGGAGTTCCTTCAAACCAGTTCGGATTCTGCAGAATCAACTCGGAGTCAGGAGCTATGTTATAGAGTCAAAGAAGATCCTTGTTGTCAGATATCAAGAAGCTTAGCACCGCACAAAAGGAGCGTTGAGGTTTCATTCAGAAACTTAGCACCATAAAGCGGAGGCGTGGAGGTTTTCTTCGGATATCAGAGTGGCGGCGGCGGAAGCATCGTGGACCCATAACCCACAGGTCCCAGGATCGGAGCAGAGTTGTCGAAGTGAGAAGGTTGGAGGAGAAGACCCAAGGGTCTACTACAGCAGCACTTCCGAGGTGGCAGCAAATTTTTCCAGATTCAGGACAGTATGGAAGCTTTTTGGGACAAAAAGCTTTTCTCAGTGGGGAGGTGTGATCAGGGGATCATTTTGAAAGTTCCCTAAACATCTCTAAATGGTGTCAGTGCAGAAGATCATCTCGAGAGCTTTCCAACGACTGTGAGAACGCGACAAACGGACATCGGGAGCTCTAGATATGTTCGGTCAAAGTTCAGTCAACAGGAAAGTCAACTATGGTCAACTGGTCAATATTGGACCGAATCGCACTGTGACACGTGGCTTGCCAACACTCGTCGAATTCGCTTGATTTGCCTATCGGGAGACGACAAGTGGACTACAGGATTATTTCTATTCCACCATTGTATGGGTCGAAATAATATTATATTGGTAAGTTCACGTTCCAAATGGCGCCATATATACAAAAGCCACATGTATATATTTATGTGTATACATTAGTATTAAATCTAATGTTTCTACATAAGTATTAAACTCACCGCCAAATTTCTACGTGGAGGAGGAGTGAAGCGGTGGTGGGGAGCAAGTTTAATGGCATTAAGCCATGCGTGGACTATTCCACATGGAAGGAGGAGGATTGAAGGCGGTCTATCCCAACATGGTCTTTGACCACTATGCGCGTGGAAAGGCTTAAATAAAGCCTAAGCCTTTATCCACATCGATCTTTATGGGATTTTAATCCCATGTCAAATGCATGCGGCGCTTCTTATGGGAATTTAACCCATTTAACATGTAATCCGCGCCAAACATGGGATATTTATCCCCCATTAAAATATTCATGCGGCTAAATTGGGTATTAATCCCATATTTTATTCAATCCGCCCATTATTGGGAATTTGATCCCAAATTATATGGTACGGGCTAGGTTAAAAATAGCCTAAGGATAATATGCAAGTGCATTATTTTTGGGCCCTAAAAATGTATAAATAGGGTACCAAGTTCATAGTAATGGACACACATTGTAAATACACAACACGAGCTTATTATTTGTTAAGCTTGTTGTGGACACATTGGTGCACACGGAGACACCGATCCCGAGCTTATTATTTGTTAAGCTTATTTGTGGGATGTGTCGACAAGTATTGTCTATTGGCCTATTATTTTAGGCAATATTAGATGGAATATTTGTGATTGGGAGTGAAATGTAAACTACCCAATAGGCCCATAGCGCCACACCAAGTACTTGTAAATCCTGGATTGTCGACCGGAGTGCTAGCTTTGCATTGTTTGTGTCGGGAAGGCCGATCACAGCCGAAGGAGATTGTACGCCAGGAAGGTGGAGGTCGGGTGCTATTTTTCACCCTTGTCGTCGAAGAACCGGGTGTCTTGGTAGGCAAGTAAAATTCCATTAGATTTTCTTGTGAAAGTACTATCAGTAACTTACAAGTTTTGACTAGTGGAACGGTTCGATCACGAACCGGAGACGTAGGCAATTGCCGAACTCCGTAATCAACTGCGTATGCAATTATCGTTATTGTCTTGCATTATTTTTAAATTGATTACTTAAAAGGAGTAAATCATCGGCAAATAATTGAAGCCTATAAGGGTCCGAGATCGTGTCGTAATAATCGATTATTTTCGGATCATCAAATGAGATATTAATCGAATCTAAGTAATTTACAATAGTGTGGAATTCATTAAGATGGTTAGATACAGATCCACCTTCTTTCATTTGTAGATTAAACAATCTTTTCATCAAATAAACTTTATTGGATGCACTAGATGTTTTATATAAATTAGCTAGGGTTTTCATCAACTCTATCATAATTTTTGCCTGTGAGATATTTGAAGCTACGGACGATGCCAGACTCAATCGAATCACACTGAGAGCCTTCATGTCCAGAACCTTCCACTCCTCATCAAACATGATTGAGGGTTTTGCTTCTTCACCTCCCAATGGTAGGTATAGATCCTTTTGATACATGTAATCTTCCACCTGCATTTTCCATAGCTAGTAATTTCGGTCGTCAAACTTCTCAACTCTGAACTTATTATCCTCTGCCATTGTTGCTTCTCCCACTCGAACATAAATCCTCTGTGAGTATATTGCCAACAAATAAATGTCAAACTTACTCGATACCAGTTGTTAGGATTATACCAGTTGTACAGATAAACAAGCATGCAATGAATAATGCAGAAAACATAAAACAGAAAAGAATGCAATAAAACAGAGACACAAATTTAACGTGGTTCACCCAAAAATGGGCTACGTCCACCAAAAACAACCAATCCTTTTATTCATCCATTTAAACTTTCACACACAAAGGCACCACTAATAATACAATGAGCCTCATACATAACGACCCTTTAAATATATTAGGGTTTTTATCATTTTGGGAAACATAGAAAACCACCCGTTAGATCTATGACCTAATAAGGAATGGTCTAGATTTCACAATGCATAAATACATATAAAATGTCGCTATCAGGCTCCACAACCAACATGCTCAACATACTCCATCACACCAAAACACACTTCCACACTCAACCAAAGCATGGAACACCCTTAGAAATGATGTCTAAGCACTCATAAACCTTCACCAAGCATGAAAAGCTCATAATCATCACCTTACCTCATTAAGTCACTTAGCACCTCTGCTAGAACAAGCATCCTCCAGATTTGACCCTCAAAGAATGGATCATAACTTATTCATACCATATCAAAATCTCAATTTTGATATACCAATGGAAAGCTTTTGAACCGAGATCACAAAAAAACTTGAATGGAATTTTAAATCCATCTGTAGCTCCTGTAATGTCAATTTTACCACAATGTACTCCAAAGCGCCCTAAAGACTAGTCTTCATAAATAGGACACACTTTGTCATTTAGGAGGACCACAATGATCTCGAAATCTTCATGGACATCTAGAAAACTCAAGGGCTAAAAACAATGTCAATTTAATCTTCACCTTATTTGGAGAACTTTTCCACAAACCAAACTTCTTCAGAACAAACATATTCAGGTGGGGCCCACATATGGTCACAAACACTAATGCACCTTTCTAGAAAGCTAGAAAAGCCCTCTAAAACATCCAATCATCACTTTTGCAAAACCAATTGAAACAAGCTCAGTATACACATTTTTCTCCAAGTTGCTCCTAGCTAGGGTTTTGAACCACTTTACCTTCTTAATGATCGTTCATAAAAATGTGACGATCAAACCACCTCATTATTTTTGTGAAAGCTTCATAACTAACCTAAGAAGCTATGCCAAAGAGCTCATGTCCCCATGCAAAGCATACAATTCACAACGAGCATCGAAAGTGTACTTTTACTTTAAAAACACAATGAAACTTATTCGGTTTTGCCAAAACTTGCATAACTTGCAATTCCCATGTCAGAATGACCCAAACTTGTTATGAAGAATCATGAAAATATCCTCTAAATGTCTCGTGCTCATCATATGATCGAAAAAACTATAAAACTCTCCATCCACACCAACTTACATATGCCAACATGTCCTGCTTCTTACATGCTTGCTTCCCAAGGACCCGAAACACCACCAAACCTCTGTAAATTGACCTAAAACTCATCTGCACCTCGTGTACACTATCACCATGCTCCAACAAGACTGATTTGGTCTAAATCTCATACCTCTACCTCATTCTACATGCTCCAGGGCTAGAAACAAGCTTGGAATGATCTGACTCAACCATGAATTGACCATGTTGACCTCATACAAACTCATGACACCCATGACACATCATACCAACCATGTTTGACCTCATGACACTCTCTAACCACCTCAAGAAGACTCATACCATGATTATGCTAGTTATAACCATGCCAAAACACCAAGATAACTCACCAAATCCCGACAATACCAATCAACCTTCATGTTTGACTTCAAAATAACACCTCATAAAGACACATACCACACAATGCCACCCTTTGCTATCAATGACAACATGAACACAATGGCGAACAATCGCCAACGATTATAATTACAAGTTCTAGCTCCTTTCTCAAGGATCCGCAAAATTCTCTTAGATGTCATGCACCTTTGTTGTCAAGCCTAATAGTGAAGCTCACCACTCGAGTGATCCTCAAGCCCAACAACAACCTCAACAACACCAAAAGCCTACAATCACATCGATCTTGGCGGTCTTATCTCCACGAACCTTTTCAAACAATCAATAACGAACAACTCACAACATTTTTCTTCGCAGACATTTCATTACTCATTTACACTACAAGGTAAGTCTCTTTGATCTTTTATTATTCTTTATATCTACATAAACGTGTACAAATAAAACGTTTTGACCCCGGGCTTGCTCAAAATTATCATTTTTGTGAAAACCATTATTTTCACAATAATTGTCAACGATTCCTTTGAATTGCCCGCGATTCCTGAATCGCCCACAATTTGTCTAAATCGCTAGTGATTCCTTTAAATCGTTTGTGATTCCTATCTTTCAACATCTTTTTAGCTAATCATAGCATTTTGTCAATTTTTATCAATATCTTTGGATTTAATTTGTCTTTTGCAAGTATGTCTTTGCTTTAGATGATTGTTCCAGGCCAATCACACCCCATCACAAGCATTTATGACCTTCTAATCGTTCAATAACCTTTCTTTTGGGAGCAATTCAACATTCTTCACGAGCTTACACCGTGTGGCATCCGATTCACAACCGACATTGAGAATATCAAGGATCAATTCGAGTTCCTCCATGAGATCCAACAAGAAACCGCAGACTATTGGTATGATTATTTCGAAGTTGTCCAGATATCTGCCACATTAGCTTGGGCCACCTACAGGGACGAACATGACCTTCCTTTCAACCTTGAGTTCTAGCTCCATCCTTATCATTATCATTATTTATCATTTTATCATTATTGTCAATTCACTTAATTGTTTAAGAACGAGCTAGCATCCTCCAAAGAAGTCCTTTGGATTCCCGGAATCGACCTTTGCTTTGAGCATCTCGTCATCCCATTTATCTAATATCTTTTGTTTAGTTGTCTTTGATTGTAGGTCTCTTCGCTTGGAGAAAGGAGGATCACTTATCCATTGTAACACATCGACCATTCATCAAGTATCAACATCACCACCGCAAGTATCGTTAAGCCCCGCCATCTTTCGAGGTCGGTGAGTTTTGTTATTCTATTTCATTAATTTATAATATGAAAGCAAAAACTTTGGTACACTCCATGCAATAAAAGTTACATTCTTCTATCTCTTTTATTTTCTTATGTTCTTCCATACTCTCTATTCCAACTTTACAAGCATTGTGATCTCGTAAAACCAAAAAGGAACTTTTTTCCCTTGATTAATGAATTCATAGAACTTTGTGTCTATGATTTATTAGTCTTTATTGATTGCATGGTTGAATTTTTCTAATTGAATGTAGACCTACTCTAGTTACTATTGGTGAGAATTTTCTAGTCTACTCAAGACATTAACCCTTTCTCCCTATTTCTCCTATTCTTATTTACCTCTCTCCAAAGCAAAGTCTTCCCTTATACATTGTACAAGCACTTTGCCACAGGTTTAGTGGAATATTTCTATGTGATCCTTGACCTAATGGCCACGCCACACTTTTAGTTAGTTTACATTCAATAATGGGAGCCTCTGAATACCTAAGGAGGGGTTTGGCCCCATGACCATTGGTGAAAACCAATAGTCTATAGTGCAATGATTATTTCACCAACAGGGTAGAACTTGGCCTAATAGATCCCAATCCAACAACTCCCAGATGCTTCTCTAAATCACCTCCTTAATATGCTTTTGGGTGTGAGGAAGGAGTAGAAATTACCGCTTTGGCACCTTCTTCCAATTATGTCACATGTTGGAACCCTCTATGTGGCGAAAGCCCACGAGACAAATCATCAAATACCCTAGCATGTTTATCCAATATGAGTCAAGATCATTAACATTTTTCTTACCTTCCATGGACGAAGTGGATCTTAGTAGACAATGTACAATCCAAGAGACGTGCTCTTTTAGTAGTTTGTTGTACGCTCTTTGTTATTACAACTTGAGAAGACTATCCTCTGGACCTGCAAAACAAATTCTCTATTAGTGGCCTTGAATTTCAATTCCATGCTTCTTCCACCATAGGTCTCAAGGACCAAAGGTAGGCATCAAACTTATGTCCTCCTAGGGTTTTGAATCCATGCCCTATGATAGTAAAACCTCGAACTCTTCTACCTTTAGTTTCTTCGATCCCTCTGTGGGTAGAGCTATCAAAAGTGGAAAGATTCATCTTTCCTAAGGCATGTAGTACTTCTCCCTTTGGCACTAGAGTTCCTTGCCCATATTGATTTTCTTCCGACCTTAATTTGGTGAAATTTGTGAGAGACGTGGTCTTCTTCCTTCAACCCTCTCTAAACTCTTATGGCATTGTTTGGTACTATTGTTGACATGTTCGTCATCTTTCACCCATAAATTTGGATGTACAATCATTCCTAGGGTCACCTTGATCCAAAGACTTATTGGTTTTTTTGCAAAGAAGATGGGTTAAAAGCCCTGACTTTATGAGTTCAACCAACGCTTCAATTATCAACACCATGAGTCTCCCTTCGGAAATATCATCTACCATGATTGAAATCTTTTGAAAATCAACAACATACTCTTCTACCATACCTTTTTGTTTGAGCTGGGCAAGATCATGAAAGTATGCTTCTGGATCCATCCTTTCAAACCTCTCCACGAGCCTTGTGCAAAATTCTTCATAGGAGTGAATGAAATGATGCCCTTGTGTCAACATGCCATGATGCCACCAATCATGGGCAACTCCTTCAAGGTGAAGGGTTGCAAATTTTATTGCTTCTTCCACCATAGGTCTCAAGGATAAGTAGGTATCAAGCTTTTGGATCCATGCCCTAGCTGATCCCTTTGTGGAGCCATCAAAAGTGGAAAGATTCATCTTTCCCAAGGCATGTTGTACTTCTCCCTTTGGCACTAGGGTTCTTTGCCCATATTGCTTTTCTTCTGACCTTAATTTGGTGAAATTTGAGAGACGTGGGATGGCATTGGCTTTGGTACTCTTCAAACCATGCTACTCTTGAGTCCATAGACATAGTCATGGGCTTGTTTAGGGCTCCCATGTGGAGCGATTGCCTCCTTGGTCACAAACTTGGGTTTGTAGGGCCTTGCAAAAGAAATCTTTTCCTTCCTTATGTCACGAGGGGTGTAGGAACCCTCTCCCTCCTTGAGCGAACCACCACCTTGCATATTTTGGATGGCTAGGGTAAGCCTCTCTAGTGCCTCAACTATCCCTCCTTGTGTTCTCATGATCGTGTCCAATTTTTCTTCCCCGATCTCCAAGGGGTTCCTCTTTTCTCTTCTTTGGTAGTATTACATATCTCTGTCATCTTCCATACTTCATAGACTAAGAGGATGAATCTCTGATACCACTGTAATGTCTATTTTTAGGGATCCTCTAGAAATAGCCCTAGGATGAGCACAAAGAATTGAACTCAAATTTGGGGCAAGTTGTAGATGATTGACAATGACTGTGAAAACCCTCAAGAGCTGCCAACAATTTTCCTCCTAGGGTAGCGACCCCTTAGGAAGATTCAAGCACACTTTTCTATGCACAAAATTCACTCAAACCCTTGGAAAATATGCTAAGAAATTATAAGAAAATACCAACAATCATTAGATGCAAGAAAACTGATTTTTGGAGGCTCACAAGTGCTATTTTGAATTTACCATGAAACCCTTCCACTACAACAATTAAATAATAATTCCATAATTGAAATAACACTTATATGCACCCAAACAATCGATAAAATGATAGATTTCACCTTTAGAAATTATGGAGAATCCAACCATGCAATTAGATCACACAAAGACCAACAATATCCTCCAAAACACTCTCCCAAGCAAGTCGCCTAGGGAAGAATTTAATTATATGCAGCAAGAGAGAGATTACAACAAGAGATAGTGTGGGGTTTCGTCCACACAAGATTCTCCTCAAGGGGTTTCGTCCTTGAGAGAGCCCTCAATCAAGGGTTTTCATCCTTGAGAGAGATAGAGAGATGCTTTACAAGCAATCCACTCCATCTCTCAATCAAGGGTTTTCGTGCATGTTTTCGTATTTTGAGCATGTACGCTCCAAGCAATACTTTCAATTGGCCAAGCAACCTCCTTTTATAACAATAAGGGGTGCTACAATTCAAATGATGGCCGACTTCAAAAAGTACTTTTAATAATCTAATTTGTATTTGGAGCCTACATGCTCAAAATACTTTATTTTCTAATTAAATAAGTTCTTCTATTGGAGCGCTAGGCTTCCCAATAGTAATACATGGTAAAAATAAAAACAACTACTAAATTAACATCATCAGAATCTTCCCCTTGCTCCCTTCCTTGGACCCACGGGGAGAAGAATGGGTCAAGGTCTTCAAGAAAGGCTAGTCTCCAAAAAGAACAAGACGGGTTATTCATATCTCAACCCGAAAGTGCCAAGATGTCAATGAAGTAGAGACTATATGGTATGGAGATGGAAGAAAGTAAAAAGATGATGGATCACATCAATAAGTTATGTTCCTTGTTAAATCAATCAATTGGTATAAATGAAGAAGGATGATGACGCAAAGGCCATACTTTTGAACAACATGCCTAATAATATGTCAAATATGATTTTTACTTTAAGCAAACTAAATCCAAGTTTGGAAAGTAAGATCTCTACCTTGCTTGATGAGCATAATCAAATTAAAAAAATGATTCAAAAAAGTAGAAATATTGTTTCTACGAAATAAGCCCAACACTTCTTCCAAGCAAACCAAACACGTGCCAAAGTCTAAACCTCCAAAAGACTAATAACATATTTTTTTGTAAGAAGCAAGTACATCTTGTGAATTGTAAACTGAGAGCACATGATCTCATCGATTTGAAACTGAAAAAAGGCCTTGGTGGTTGACGAAAACATAAATGAGGAAAGTGATTTGGAAGAGTACTCTCCCCATTAAGTGATGAAAATATATGTTTTGGTAAGTGAATGTGAAATGGGGGTTGTGTGTGTGGTGTGATGAAAATAAAACTGTAAACAATATGAATACGTTGTTGTGTAAGTACTTCTTAAATGATTTGTCGGTGAAATGCTCAACACTCACTAGAAGTGAAAGCATGAACAATTGTGTTTGCATATGTAGGTGATCACTAGAAGTAGAGATGCAAGTGATATGTCAGTGAGAAGCCCAACACAAACTGGTAGTGAAAGCGAAAACAATTGTGTTTACATATGTAGGTTATCATTAGAAGCATATTGCATACCGAATTTGTTGTTGAACAAATGTGTGTTGGTGTACATATTTGTTTCCATTATACGTGGTGTTGTCTTTTTCCCTATGTCCATACTAGGGGGAATGTTGGAAATAGTATATCATATTAAAGTATTATAGTTATATTTATGTGTATGTATGGGTTGCTATACAACTCATCATTCAAGTGTGAGCAAGTGTTTGTAGGAGAGATAAGGATGATCTCCTATTATGTAGAAGATCAATCCTGTATAAATCTCTGATGCAGTTTTATCGTGCAATTGATTTCATCTAGGTTGAAGAATGAAGATGAACATGTACTCTAACTTCCATTGCATGGCTAATAGTAAAATTTTGGAGCTATTATACATGCCAGCCCAGCATTTATAAGCCTTCAACTTGTCACTAGCAGCAATTTTTCTACCCTTCCACATCTCTTACCAAAAAAATCATAATAGAATAGAGATTCTGCTTTTAGCCAAACAAGAATCTTAAGATGTTATCCACTCATGCAATGCTATTTTGTTAGTGGTCTGCAATTACTCAGCTCACTGGAAGTTCAAAATGTAGCATCATTCTGATAGTTATTCAAATTGTGAGATGATGACACCATAAAGAAGGATTCTATTGATAGGTGCCCCCAATCATAATTTAGAAATAAACATTGAACATACAGAAATGGCCTCATAAGGAAATCTAAATTGAATACGAAAAGTAGAATTAGTATGCAATGTTTAGGAATCTGATTCACCCTAGCAATAATCAATGACAATACCATGGGAAACACTTTTCGCTCGTCCTTGACCATAGAGTTTATCTACTATGGCCATGGAAAACTCTATTGTTGTTCCAGGGCCCCTGCTTGTAATCAATTTCCCATCTATTACAACTTGTGCATCAACAGCACCTTGATCTAAGAGTCTCCCGGAGAAGGATGGATGGGCTGTTGCTTTCTTACCCTAACAAGGAAAGCACAAATAAATATGAGAACTCAAAGATACACGCAGTTTGAGAGTAATTTTCAATTCCATTACATTGTTAATTTGTCACTGAGACAAACTCAGAGATTCATAGATACCTTTAGCAGCCCATGGGTTTCTAGTACCAGTATGGGAGATGAACAAATAGCTCCATATACCCTATTTGACAATGCCTGCTCTCTAAGCAGCTTTGTCAAACACAATGACTTTTGCAACCTTTCCGCTCCAGGCATTCCACCCTGTGAGAGTACAAGAAAACATTGTGGTAGAGATAACTGAGAACATTCTTCAAAGTGAATAACTCATAATATCCTTCAAAGTGAACTTAGCCACATATGACCAATGCCAAGATCACCAAAACTTATATCCACTAATTAATAATTACTTGAAATCTCAAAAAGTGTTCAGAAACTTATCATCCAAAAATATTCCAGAGCTTTCATTTACACGTGGGTAATAGCAACTGTTTGTTATAAAAACTATACGAGCAAAGGAACATCGATTGCAGAATAGCATAGCATAGAAGAACATGAGTAATAACAATTTTATTTCATGGGTAGTTCTCAATACAGATGTTCCGTATAGGGAGGACTTATTACACAGTGCTCTTGCCCTGACATGTATGATGTAACATTCTATTTGTATAAAAATCAACTTTTGTCAGTTAACACAACTGTCAATGACCGAACATAACTAAAGAGAGTCATTACAACACTACCTAAAGCCGACAAGAGAATAAACCTAACAAGGTCTGCAGCAAAACTACACTATTATTCATAGCAGAAATCTACCCCCACCCCTCCCCCTCTACATAAGTTGGACTCCCTTCTGACAACCATAAAAACCAAATCAAGGAGGGGGACAAATAGGAAGACATCCCTGGGTGAGTTAGAGCTCCAATTGGGGTTGATCTTGAAGAGGCTGCTCTCTCTAATATCAGATGCTGAAGCTCAGCTCAAAGGACATAGACCACAATTGTGTGTTGCTTCAGATGCTTTTCTACCACAAATTCACGTTACCATACATGCAGCTTCCTGCAACTCGCCCTTCACTTGAGTTACTCTTGCTTGTCCTAAACTTTCTGAGTCTGCATCTGTATAAGTTGCATCTGATGGATGTGCTGCTCTTAGAAGTGGGCATGCTGATCCTCTATCTGATTCTTCAAATCTGCAATCTCAAGGGTAGCATTGTCCTTCTCATTCTCCAATCAACTTTGCTCGCACATGCTCAATTGGAACAGCAAATACTGATACCTAAAAGTATGTTCAAGGGTGTGTAAGGACTTCAACACACTTTGCACAGGAGAAGTGACAAAATGAGAAGTTTGAGTGGGCAGCCATTGCTCATACATCCCAGTAGCGTTACACTTTGGCCAATCTTGGCTGACATAGATCCATGCAAACTCTAAATGATTCCCCTCTTGCAATTTTTTTTTGAATCCGGTCTACCTCATCCGTATATGTGACTGCCAACCTATAACATCCAGATTCATCAAACTGAAAATGCCAAGGAATGCTCATGCCATGGGTTCCATGGTCTATAAAAATTGAGACAAGGTCACATAGGGATTGGCACTATTTGAACTAGGAAGGAACAACTCAACAAGCTCATAATCCAGAGTCTGAGAATCGGCATGTCCAGTCTCAAAAGGGCCTACCTCTGAATAAAAATCTGTATCAACCCCCAACTGAACATGTTCTTCCTTGGGATCAGGAACTGTCTACTCTTGAAGCAGCGGGTTGATTGGGACCTTGAAGTCTTACTTAATTTATTCATCTAATTGGCTTAACCAGTCCTCTATCTGCTGCCTCTTGTCCCTTTAAGGCAAGGATGTGACTATGACAAACTCAGATGGAGGTGCAGTAGACAGGAAGGAAAAAACCCATAGGATTCTATAAGGAGAGACATAAATTAGTAGCAGGAGGCTTTGGTATCTTATGTGTATGTCCGCCATCCTCCTCATCGTCCATGTCAAAATCTTCTCCCTCACCCTTCTTTGACGTGGAAAGGTCTATAGTCTGCTTCCTCTTTTTAGCCACTAAATGATGTTTGGAAGTATCCTCCAGTGTTTGCTGAAGGGATACCAAGATAACTCCACTAAAACATTGATAGCCAACTAGGATCATATGAACTATCAAAAGTGAAATCCCCTCCAACATCAACTGATAATACATTGCATTTAGGAATAATCCAATGGCATGTTGTATCATATGAAATACCCTATACATCAGGGAAAGGAACTCATGAATCCAAGCACACAAAAGCTCCACCCAAGTCTAAATCTCACCCTTCCGTAAGCCGAGCA
Organism: Taxus wallichiana var. yunnanensis; assembly: GCA_018340775.1. NCBI lineage: Eukaryota > Viridiplantae > Streptophyta > Pinopsida > Cupressales > Taxaceae > Taxus > Taxus wallichiana. The sequence goes on from CM031238.1 coordinate 475,616,561, forward strand.
TGTGAGCAGTCCAAATAGCAATGTCAGAAGCTAGAGTGACACCAGCTAGCTGACATTGAATCACATCGAAGAGATGTCACTCTTATAAAGGTCAAGTACTTTTTCTTGATGTAGCAATGTCCCTTGTGCCACATGCAAGCCAACTCCTCTACATTCAAATATGTACTACATAAATTTTGGATAGCATAGTCCTTATGAGCGCAAGTAATTTGGGGGTGTTTGTCAGTTTATTAACCCATTGTCCATGCGAGCACACACCAAACACCCATGTGAAGTCCTTGACCATACAAGCGATTTTTACCTCTTTATCTATGTGTCAGACAAATGAACATCTGCTATCTTGTTGTAGCAAGAAACCATTCATACCAAGTAAAATTCAAGACTCTAGCACAGAACTGGGGCATCTATTAAATTTTGGCTATCACAGCCCTTTACAACAACACCTTCATTTCATGATTCCTTGGGTTTACTAGCCCACCATATGCAGGATTTGATGGCTGGAAGGCTTTCTTAACTCAGCAGCATCTCAGGTTTCAGTTTGGGATATTATTTACCTTCAGTTGACTTGTTGACGCATTATAGAACTTTGTGAGAGATGATTGTCAGTGAAGTCGAGATGTATAGGTGAAATAAAGATGTACATGTGGGTGACATTTTAGATTTGTTCTTTGACGAGGGTTCACTGACTTTCTGTTTTTGTGGCACCTTTTTCTACTGCCTTCCTGGAGCTAGTATTCACTACCAACAAAGTTTGAATCATCTTTGAAGTTAAGGTAAAGGTTGGCTTCGAATTAGACGGCCTTCCCAAGAAGTACCAAATGTTTCAAATGTCGTATCAAAGGCATTCTTCGAGATTTACAGCTGCATAGAAGAGGATGTGAAGTTAGAGGTTTTTTTTTCCTTTCTGCCATAACTGTTGCGGAAGAACTTAAATTTTCCACTATAAAATATTTGTTGAAACCCTCTTCCGGAAGATATTTGGATGGGAGTTTTATCCCTTGAATATTAAAAATTTCCCCAGAACCCATAGTAGAAAGGGGCTCTATCCACACAAGTGGATGTCCTGATGCCAGTGCCACCAATGAATGCTCTTTTCTCAACCTTGTTTCTTCTCCAAAAATAAAAATGCAATTGTTTTCACCAAGCTTCCCTTAAATGCTGAAGGCAAAAATTGTACAGTTTTGCATAACTCAAAGTGATGTAAGAAAATGCTAGGGGGCTGTATTTACAGAATCAGCAATGGCATGCAGCACATGAACATAGGAAAAGGTGTACAGCGCAATGTAGGAGGTGTACGGCCTCTCATAAATGAATTGAGTGTGCAATTTAGCTGCTGGTTGGTCATATGGTTCAAAGCAAGCAGAGGCATACACCAAGGGGAAAGAGTCGGGTGCTGCCAGAAGCCATACAGCAAGGGAGAGTATGATAAATTTACTGTGGCGTACACTGGGAGAAGTGAGCATACAACATTGACATGAGCATACATTGGGGCAGCATGGATGTACGGATTAATTTTTTCAGCAACCCGCAGACCAATGGCGTACAGTGGGTGACTTGTAGGAGTATACAGCTGGATTTTGAAAATTCGGAAGAATTGGACATTTTGCTACAAGGGCATACGTTTCTTTTGCTCAACTCTAATCATATTGATATTCTCTGTCCTTAGCTGATATAATGTTAACTTGGAATCATTCACAGTATCCTTGACCGTCGTCGCATCCAAGTTCACAAACCTGATTGCCCCATTTTCCAAGATTTCTTGAATTTTAAAAGGACTAAACTGTATAACTTTGAATTTCCTAGTCTTAGTTCTCGCCTTCAGATATATCTTTTTTTTAATCAGTAAAAACAGGGTTGTGGGTCCCTCATCCATTCTATTTGAAAACAAAAAACACAGCTATACAGAGCTAGCAGCAAAATCCAAATCAAATGGTGAAATAATACGAAACCCGTTATCAACAGACTACTAAGAAACATATCCAATGTTTTTGAAAAACACTAAAAAAGCCCTTAAAACATGGTACAACTAAGGCATGGCCCTAAAAATCACTTTGCAAAGTAAAAATGCCATTCAAGAGAACAAGGTCAGGGCTCTTCTACCGTGACTAGAAAACATCTCCCACGAAATTTGAGATACATCACCAATGCTCCAATGCCTCCATCTGTAGCCTCTCTGACATAGATTTCCGTCCACGCTGCTTCTTTACTTGAGAGGAAGAAGAAACCAAAGGTTTTTGTGAAATAGTTGGGCAAAGGAGAGTTAAAGAAACATGGGGCTCAAGATCATAACCAAAACAATATTCAGCTTCAAAGGTTTGCCCCTCCTGATCAGAAACCCAAAGTATGACCTAAATCAAAAGACGTAATGTCCCACTTCTGGGATCAATGGAAAATAGGCAACCAACAACCCCTTCAATATTCAAATCAACTGAAAATAGCAAAATCCAGTCAAGGTACTTGAACCAATCAAATAGATGACTCAATAAACCCAATGATAGAGGTTTAATGGCCTCTATCAAGCAACTCACACAATTAATTAAAAATCAGATCTAGGCTTCTTTTCCCAATCAAAGCAAACCACTGCTATGGAGCATCAAACAAAACAATAACACTGCTGCAATGAACACTTGATATTATTCTCAAAGACCCTTATATAAACCTCAGCCAGACATGTTCATTTGGAGTGTACAAGCCCAAGTTTACTCCTCTAATACCAGTCGCTGCAATAAGTAAATATTCTTTTACATACTATGAATCATATCACAATTTGAATGCAAACCAGTATAGATCGCTGCCAACATATGCAAGAATGAAATCACTGAGATGGGACTTGTAAAGCAACATACCATTAGATAAAATCGCTGCTCATAAACACTCAGAAATATACATGAAAAATATCAACCTGGGCCTTCTTACTATAGATCGCTGTAACAGATCTTAACCTCTATTTGTTGGAGCATAGAAAATGTTGCAAAGACTCTTAATATTTTACCAAACTTCCACAAGCCAGTCGCTGCCAAATAAGAGGTTTAATTATGCCTTGGAATACCCAAAATATTACCCAATGAGGTCGCTGATTCTGGGAGGAACAAAACAGGCATTAAACATTCACATTCATCCCTGAATGGAGTCGCAGATTTTTAGAGGAAGAAACAGCAGTATACTCAACCATAGACAACCATCACACACCAAGTATTAGCGCCAGTTTTGTCTAAAAGGTGGTCGCTTTAGCAAGGGCACAAAGGAGGAGTATAAATCAGGTCGATTCTTATCAAAGAATACTCTAAAAACCAGCACTAGATATTGCATACAAACAGCCCATAAACATCAATAATAAATCACTGTAGCTTAGTACTGAAATCAGCCAATTCGCTGGGCATTTAGCATACAAAATATGCATTAGAATATTCACAGATCTAGCCAAAGGAGTCACTGCACACTAGAGTATTTAAGCATGCATTAAAATGCTCAAATGATCAACCAATGTAGTCGCTGCAATCAAGTGATACGAGCACACAGCAAACTAATCGATTCACCTGAAAAGTGCATTCAAATCAGTCCAAAACACACCCTAAATAAGTCGCTAAAGCTGGAGTGAACACACACCACACCAAGTCGATTTGCAAAGGAACCAAACTCTTCAATTAATTATCAATAATCAGCTCAATAAAACCTCCCACGCAAAGAGAGAGAGAATAACATCAATGGGCATGCATCCCAACTCCAAGCATGGAGTATCAAATTAATTTCATCATAGCATAAGTTTCACAATGATCCCAAGCTCTCCTTTTATAAACAAGGAGGCACAAAATTCGAAATCCCTAGGAGAGGGAAATTATTAAATAAAAATAGTTTATCCTCCCTAGGTGTGGCATCCCCTTTTTAAGGGTGATTTTAACATTAAAAGCCACCCAAATATTATTTAATTAATTCCCCTTTTAATTTTGCATTTTGGGAATTAAATTAAATAAATTACATAATCAAATAATTAAATAATTATTGTTTTATAATGTCAAATGATAAAAATCACTCTCCAGGCAATTTTATTTAATTATAATTTTCCCCTTGTAACATCCCGAAGCCCATAGGGAAAAATAGGCTAAGTGTCTTTGAAAATGGGGACATTACAAAAGAATCCAAGGTAAATTCGTTTGTGAACTCACCTTGCCCAAAGAGTTAGGACCACAGTCAGCCTCCTCATGAGAGATGATTGGTAAATCCAAGGAATCCATAATCAGGGAAGGAAGAAGTAAATCTGAAGAAGAAATCAACAAGCCCTTTGCAGCAGAAACATATGCCTTTGCTGCAGAACCTTAGGCTTTTACTGCAAATCCTGATGCCAAAGCTGCAGAGCGTGAAACCTTTTCTGTCGAACGTGAACCCTTTCCAACAGTCACTAAATCCATTGCTGCAAAACCTGGAGCCGCCATTTCTACCTTGTCCCTTCCTTTGTCATCATGAAATTGTTCAAAAACAACCCATGGTTCCTTCAAAAGAACTCCTTATCAAGCTTGCTGTAATGTCCCTTTCTAGGGCTCAACCACACAAACAAAGAAAACCACACAAACCGCAAATGAATACAATCTGATTTTTATAACGGCAGACTGAAAATTGGAATAACGATGTACAATAGTCTGATTTTCTAGGACAGCAGCTTGCAAAGTACAATAATTCACCCAAATATCACTATGAAACTCATCCACAACATATATAAGCATTCTAGGAACAATGTAGGTCAATTTACACCATGAAATTCAATCACATGCACAGCTGGAAATTAATTTAGCAACAGCAGAAGTACAACCAATAGAAGTGACTGAAAATGAGGTCACCAAACCCCAATAAATACCAAAGAAGTGATAGATCAGCCTTATAAATATATATGAACCCAAATATCAACTTGGAATGTAAATTTGTGCCCTAGAAAGGACCCAATCACACTCCTATACAAGTCGCTCCCTAGGAGGGGCATAAAATAATACCAAAACCCTTGGTATTCCTTCTTCTCCAAGCCCTAGTTGCAAACCAGCAAGATAGTCTTCAAAGATGTCCTCAATCACCACCAAATTGGAGAGTTTTGTTCTCCAATATTCCAGGAAGGGTTTCGTCCTCCTTGGATGCCACACTAATGGATTGTCGCCCCTTAGTGGATTTGGATTAGAGCAACCAGCTCTAGAACCAAGTATATAAAAAGTATATATGCCAAAGATGATCCCAAAATGAGCCTATGCGACTCCCTTTATACCCTTATGGTGGCGCCAAAGGTCTAAGGGGTGAATTACCCCAAGACCGACCTCTTTGGAAGCTTGCTTTATTTTCTAATTTCATCTTGGGAGCTCTCTAACCTAGCTGACCTGCTTGGAAAGGCAAAACACAAAATAAAAACATAAATATGAATAAAGAAAACTGAAATATAGCTCAAGTCCTTCCCTTGTTCAACTTCTTCTTGCCCATGGGAAAGGAAGGATGAGCAAGAAGCCTTCAATTTATATTATTTCGAAAAAAGGGGACATTACAGTCCTCCCTTCCTGAAATTGCTTGTCCTCAAGCAATTGCAAATTCAGATGTTCTAAAATCGCTGCACTTTCCCATGTAGCATCTTCAAGTGGCAATCCCTTCCAATGAATCAAATATTCCTTTATGCTTCGGTTCCTTAACCTTCTTTTCACGGACTTCCAAAATACCTTCTGGAATTAGAACCAATTTACCTTCCTCATCTAATGGTGGCAACTCAAGAGAGGGAGTAATATGTTGTCCAAGTGCCTTTTTGAGGCATGAAACATGAAAAACATTGTGTATTTTACTGTGTTCGGTAGCTCAAGTTCATATGCAACATTTCCCACCTTTCCTTTTACCTTGTAGGACCATAGAAACGTGGTTTCAGCTTTTCCACACCACTTTGTTTGAGAGAAGATTGCCTATAGGGCTGCAACCTCAAAAACACCATATCACCTACCTCAAATGACCTTTCTTTCCTATGTTGATCTGCATACATCTTCTATGTTGGTTTTGGGCATGTTGGAGGCTTTCTTTGAGCTCTTTCAAGGTGTCATGGCTCTATTGAACTAAATCTTTGGCCCTTGGCACTCTACTATCCATCATAACCAAGTCAACAAAGAAAGGGCATCATAACCATACAAAGCTTTGAAAGGAGACATACCGATAGACATTTGGAAGGTGGTATTATAACAAAACTCAGCCATGTATAGCATTTTATCCATGTTGATTGTTGCCCATCAATGTAATTCCGTAGGTAGCCTTCCACCCATTTGTTGACTATTTTTGTTTGCCCATCCGTTTGAGGATGGTAGCTAGTGCTAGGAGTGAGTTTGGTACTTGTTAAGCGAAACAATTCTTGCCAAAACATGCTCATAAATCTGTTGTCCCTATCACTCACTATATCCTTGGGCAGCCCATGAAGTCTAAACACTTCCTTAAAAAATACATCAGCCACTATAGGTGCATTGTACTTGGCTGGAAGTGGACAAAAATGAGCGTATTTAGTGAGCCTATCAACCACAACATATAGACAATTCTTACCTTGAACCATGGGCAGCCCGTGATGAAGTCCATGGAGATACTTTCCCATTTTTGAGTGGGAATAGGAAGAGGTTGTAAGAGTCCACTGGAAATGCATGTTCCACTTTGTTTTGTTGGCACACTAGACACTCCCGGATGTATTGGAGTACTTCCCCTTTTTGGCCTTTCCAATAGAATCTTTCCTCACATGTTTATAAGTCTTGAAATAACCCGGATGACCAGTTGATGGGTCATCATGAACAGCCCTCAATATCTTACTCTTCACCTTTGATTCGGGCACCAAATAAACCCGGTTCTTGTAGAGAATGAGCCCATCCATTACCTTGTACCTTTCATCCATCATTTCACCCTCAAAAACAACATTAGCAAACTTGTTTTTGACATATTCAGTTGTAATCAAAGACTTCCAATCTGCTGTTATCTTAGATAAAGAGCAAAAATATGATTCCCTTGACAAGGTATCTTCTACTAAGTACTTGAATTGAGGGGTTTCGGAATCATACCTTGAAGTGTCACCTTCTTGCCCTTGTCCATAAAGCTTATTTCCATGTTTTGGTAATTGAAAGTGAGTTCTCCCAATGAATGCAACCATTGGACCCCAAGCACAAGATTGATACCAGCCATGCCAATCAAATAAAAATCAGCACATACCTCATGTTTTCCCAATGTGAAGAGGAGTTGGGGACACCTCTTTGTGCATGGCATAGAGTAGCCATCCGCTACCTTGACCATGAAGCCCTTGAAGTCTTCTACCTTCAAATCCATCTTGTCCACCAAGCACTCATCAATGAAATTATGAGTGGCTCCACTATCAATCAAAACTATGACCCCTTGCCCTTGTAGGTCACCTTCCATCCGGAATGGATGATAACTAGGTGCACGAGGACAAGGTAGCAAGAGTGCCCTCCAAAATTTCCGGATCTTCTTCTAGAATACTATCTTGCTTTGCCTCATCAACACCTCATCATCACAATCTGAAAATACTTCAATGTAATGCACATTACCCTTACCTAAACAACGATGACCGGGAGACCATGGATCCTTGCAAGAGAAGCACAAATTCCTTCTTCTTAGCTCATTTCTTGACTCACCTCCATTGCTGGTTTTGGGCAGCTCCTTGTGAATAATGGGCATCTGTTGGAAAGGCTTCCTTGGCTGGTCCAAGGAGAGGTTTCTAGGCTGTCCCAAGGGTCCCTTGGGCTGTCCTCCACTCGAAATTACCTTGGAATGTCTGCTGATTGCTGCTGTTTTTGGGGCAGCACCTTCAAGGTCCAAAGATTTCTTAATTGCCTCTTGAAGAGACAAAGGATCAAAGGCTCTAACCAAACCCTTGAGTGGTTTGGTCAAACCCTCAATGAATAGGACAATAAGTCTCCCCTCCGTGACATCCGTAACCATTACGGAAAGCCTCTCAAACTCAGCCACATATTCCTCCACCGTGCCTTGTTGTTTCAATTGTGCAAGCTCCCGAAAGTGAACTTCGGGTCAACCCTATCAAATCTCCCAATGAGTCTTCTACAAAACTCATCATATGAGTGGATGCTATTATGCCCTTGTGTCACCAATCCATGGAACCACCACTCATGAGCAATCCCCTCTAGATGAAGGGTTGCAAATTTGATGGCATCCTCCTCCATCATAGGCCTCAAAGATAGGTATGTATCCAATTTTTGAATCCATGCCCGGGTTGTCCCCTTATTGGAACCATCAAAAGTAGAGAAAACATTTTACCCAAAGCATTTTGTACCTCTTTTGGTGGCGCATTTTGTCTTGGCTCCGGTTTAGACCTTCCTTTGCTCACACCAATGAACTCGGCAAGTGAAATTGCCTCCCGTATCTCCCTTGGAAGTGCCATGTATTCCTCATAGCTTTGTCGCAATGCTTTGCCCGTAGAGTGCCTTGTTCCCACCTTCGGAAGGGTTTCTTCCCTTGGAAGGAAAGTAGGTCTAGTGGCTGATCCATGAGTTGATCCTTGGGGCTGTCATGATGTATTTGCTCTGGATGAGCTGCCCTCTCCATTATGAACCCTAGGTTCATGAAATCTTTGAAGGGTTAGGGCTAAGCAAGTCCATAGTATCCGCCAATCTCACTTGCCCTTCAATGAGCTTGTCGATTTTGGCTTCTTGTGGATCTTGGTGAGCCATACTATCTTCTTCTCTTGGCTGGTCTGATTTTTCTCTCCTCTTGATAGCAAATGAAACCCTTGTTGCCTTCTTGCATGAAACCCTAAGGCTGGGAAGACCAAAGCTCTGATACCACTGTAATGTCCCTTTCTAGGGCTCAACCACACAAACAAGGAAAATCACACAAACCCCAAATGAATACAATCTGATTTTTATAACAGCAGACTGAAAATTGGAACAGTGATGTACAACAGTCTGATTTTCTAGGACAGCAGCTTGCAAAGTACAATAATTCACCCAAATATCACTATGAAACTCATCCACAACATATATAAGCCTTCTAGGAACAATGTAGGTCAATTTACACCATGAAATTCAATCACATGCACAGCTGGAAATTAATTTAGCAACAGCAGAAGTACAGCCAATAGAAGTGACTGAAAATGAGGTCACCAAACCCCAATAAATACCAAATATGCAATATATCAGCCTTATAAAATATGAGAAGTCCAAATATCAACTTGGAATGTAAATTTGTGCCCTAGAAAGGACCCAATCACACTCCTATACAAGTCGCTCCCTAGGAGAGGGGCATAAAATAATACCAAAACCCTTGGTATTCCTTCTTCTCCAAGCCCTAGTTGCAAACCAACAAGATAGTCTTCAAAGATGTCCTCAATCACCACCAAATTGGAGAGTTTCGTTCTCCAATATTCCACAAGGAAGGGTTTCGTCCTCCTTGGATGCCACACTAATGGATTGTCGCCCCTTAGTGGATTTGGATTAGAGCAACCAACTCTAGAACCAAGTATATAAAAAGTATATATGCCAAAAGATGATCCAAAATGAGCCTATGTGACTCCTTTATACCCTTATGGTGGTGTCAAAGGTCTAAGGGTGAATACCCCAAGACCGACCTTTTGGAAGCTTGTTTTATTTTCTAATTTCATCTTGGGAGCTCTCTAATCAAGCCAACCTCTTGGAAAGGCAAAACACAAAATAAAACATAAATATGAATAAAGAAAACTGAAATATAACTCAAGTTCTTCCCTTGTTCAACTTCTTGCCCACGGAAAAGGAAGATGAGCAAGAAGCCTTCAATTTATATTATTCCTAGAGAACCCTTATAAAAAAATGGCAGTTGTTTGACCCTTACCAAAAAAATACAACAATCTGAAATTTCACTTTATTTATCAAAATACCCACAACCCACAATACCCAAGAAGGCTTAAAACATCTAGGAGACCTCTAGTAACATCAACATGGAAGAAAATAATTTTTCTAACAAGGATATGAATTTATTTTAATTTATTTCAGACCTGGAAATAGCTGAAACTTCAAAATTTCATATCTCCCGAAATACTTGGAGTGACAATGCAAATGATAGCTCAAAATGATCACAAAAATAGCAACTATCAATTAAAGCAAACCTTAGATTTTTCCACCCACGAAAGACCCCCAAAAATGATCCCGAAATCTCCAAATGTGTAGATCAAACTGGAAATGGATGTGAAAGCCATGAAAATGGTTGCCAAATACAACCCAAAATTGTCACAAGTGAATCTCAACTGATTGTTGGCTGACCCAACACAAAAAAACCCTGAAAATCAGACCTGCAAATGATGCCCTAGCTGTAATAAATCTGAAAACAGCCCCAAAATGTGCCCTAGATCTGAAAAACAACCTTCCAATAACTGAAATTCTGAACTGTAGCACAATAGTGAATCCCGGGTGGATCCACCTCACAAAGTTGAGAAGTTTTCATTCCCAACCTTCAAACCTTGGAGGTTTTCGTCCCCAAAGCTCCTTCTCCTTAAGGGTTTTCATCCTTAGAAGATTTGATGCAAGCAAATAGCTTAACATGTAATGATAGAAAATAGATTGGCAAAAGATGATCTCAAATGAATACTCAAACCTCCTTTTATAACCTTTCCTTGCCTTTTTCCAAGTTGGGTGCTCCATGTGGGACTAAAAGTGATTTTTAATTTATAAAGTGACTTTCTTATTTCTATTTTATCTTTATGAATACACTTTATCATAAAGTCACTTTAATAATAGAAAGTCCCCTTCTAATTAATCGTTATAACTTAAAGTTGTTTTTTCTATAAATATTACAAGGCTTAATAAAGCAACTTAAAAATATAACGATAAACTACTTCCCTTGTATTTCCCTTTAAGCCCTTGGGAAATCATCTAGGGCAGAAAGGGTCTCATGGTGAGCTCGTGTTAAAGAGGGGACATTACAATCCTCCCTTCCCAAAAATTGTTTGTCCTCAAGCAATTGTCAGCTCAATTGTTCCGACTCTTCCCAACTGGCCATTGTTGTAATCCCAGGATCCCAAATCAGTCTCAGGAGCTCTTCACCATGCATTTGTTGCACCACTCTGATCCAACTAGAAGTTAAAAAGCTGGGAGCCCATCTCATCCTTAGGAGTGCACATTCCAACATCATGCAAATCTGATCCAAAGTACCATAGTGAGCATGCCAATAACTCCTTCGAATTCCAAAAGACCTTACCATTGTACTACAAGTTGAAACCGTCTTGAATTTGTACCACTCAACTTGCTTGCATGCTGGAACAAGGTTGCAACAGCCATAGTTCATTGAAACCTCACCAAAAACAACAGTATGATGGCTGGAATATTTGCTTCCGGCAGCTCCACTAGCTGAGATCCTTCACAAACAGCATGAGGCAAGAAAATTTCCTTGTTTTTGCAAATTGGGGGCTGAATGTGATTGATAAAAGCAGTCCAAAATCAGAACCCTGGAAGGCAACAATATAAAAATGGTACAGCAGCTGCAATACTGAAAATCCTTCACAAAAATCAGCAATGTCAGTAATATAGGGGCTGGAAACAACCATATAATGACTGAAAAGACTTCAGTAGCAGCAATGAACTGAAAATCACTCAATCCTATGTCTGAAAACACTTGTACGGCTGCAAATGATGTAAGGTAGCAGCTGGAAATGGTGATGACATTAGCCCAAAGCTGGAAATTATGACAGCAGGCCTTGATAGGCCTTGATGATCAAGTGGCTCTCCTATGGATGATGTTGTGGTTGTCACCAATTGATATTTTAACCATTTAGCCATGACAACTCTTGGAGCTCCACCTTCAATGCCTCGAAGCACTACTTCTTTTCCTTGGATTTCAACTCCATAGTGAACTCTTTAATAGAATGTAACCATTGCATGCTCAATACTCTGCTCACCTCTTCTATATTGTTGTTATAAGGATTACCTTGGACTCCAAATGTCGCTTCCATGATGCCCCAAGCTATTCTCCTCAAAAATGGGTTCGGAGCAGTCCTTATGAGTGCTGATAAGCAAGTGTAACAGTCACACATCACCCCGAATCTCTTCCCAAACCATATTAAAGGTGTTTGGATGTTGGCATCAATTGATCTCAACATGTGACCCCATTTACTTCTAACTTTACACCAAGAGAATTCCTTCATATCTGCAATCCTATGGTTGTTCCATGAAGATATTATTAATTCAATACATGAAACTAGGAAGAACATCATACCATAGCTGTAGCATTGTATTTTCTCATTCAACCTTGGGCTTGTGGTGGCTGGAAACCATCTTGTACTGGCAGCAAAAGCCTCTTCAATGTCTGTGGATGGAGTATGCATCTTTCTGGTGACAAAACCTTCTTCTATCGCTGCAAAAGGTATAGGGGCAAAGCTGGAAATGTGGAAGACAACAGTCCAAAAGTTTGTGACAGCACTCTTCAAGAGCCATGGGTTATGTTTCTTGTTACCCATAACTATACCAACTATGTTAAGTTGATAACATATGACCAAATGATCCCATTTTACCTCTGTCTCACACTTCTTGAACTCTCCTAAGCAACTTCTTGTCCCCGCAAAAATGACTGTCTTCTTAACCAAGTCTTCAAGCTTAGAATTTTGCTCCAAGGAGTGACTTATGAATTGGTCCTTCACCCCTTTGTTAGGATTCACAACATATCTTGTATGATTCTTCATGAGTTTTCTTTCTTCCTTTGCCAAAATAGGAATTGTTGAGATACCTCGACACTTCCATCCTTGTGACCCACAATTTTCTCCTCAAATGCATGCTTACCAGCTGAGTCACAAACAATATGAAAGGAGAATGTTGCTTGCCCTATCTAGCATGCCTTGGACCTTGTCTAGAAGGCAACCATTTATCCATTTACCTCCATTTCTCATAACATATGTATTGGCCCATGCAATCCCATTTTGAATATCAAATCTGAAGCTAGCAAAGATTGTATGAGTTGGTTTACCTGATTTTTGAATTGTTCCATTGTTGCTTGCTTTGATTCGTTGACAACCCATAGTGGCTTCTTAGGACAATTTAGAACCCAAGGTTCTACCTTCATCCTTTTCCCATTTTCTGAGTGATGGCAAGGCTGGAATAGTTCTTTGATGTCCTCACCATAACTTGAACTGAAATTATAAGGGTGCTTACCCTCTTGACAACAATTTGAAACTGTTGTAGTATGGAGGACTGAATATGGGACATGACCATCATTCCTTGGGCTGTCATTAGAATGCTTATCTCCCTTGACTGAAGTAGAAGCTTTTGTTAGATTTGCCTTATCACAACCATTCTTTTCAAGTGCCCTTCCATAGCTATCTTGAAAATCCATCTCATATGGCCATAGCTCAATCTTTGGAATGCTCGGAAGATGGATAGAGGCTTCTTGGAAAAGATCCTCTTTCCATTTGGTACCTTTCATCTTATCCTCATTGTTAGAATAATTCTCATGATGATCAAAACATTGTAAGGACATAGTATGAGGGTGATACAATAAATCCTTGCTATGGAGATAATCAAATTGCTTACCATTAGTTGTTATGAAAATTCCAGCAAGTTGAACATCAACCTTATCATCCAGAAATTTGGCTTTAACCACCAAATTCTCTCCACAACCTTGCAGATTGGATTTTTCTTCTTTCTTATGCTCCACCATCAAAATTTCTTCCTTAGCAACTTCTTGAGGCTTTGGCTCCGGCTGCTCTTCCTTCTTCTCCAACCTTCTCCCACCAACCTCTTCAAAAGTAAAATCAGACTTTTTATCATATGTGGGAAGCTTGTGAGTGATTCCTTTTTTTCTACTTCTTTTCAAGTGACAAAATTCCCTGAATGATGGCATCTCACGTTTGTAAGATTTAGCGGCGTATTCTTTACCATAAGTGTCCATGTCTTCTACTAAAATGGCTTCTTAGGTTGCTAAAGGACAATTTAGAATGCAAGAGTTCTACCTTCATCCTTTTTCAATTTTGAGTGATGGCAAGCCTGGAATAGTTCTTTGATGTCCTTCCCATAACTCGAACTGAAATTATAAGGGCGATTTTACTCGTTTAACAGCAATTTGAAATTGCCAAATATCGAGGACTGAATATGGGACATGACCATCATTCCTTGGGCTTCATTAGAATCCTTATCTGGTAATAATCTGAAGTAGAAGCAAATTTTTTTAGATTTTCCTTATCACAACCATTCTTTTCAACGAATTTTTCTCGGGGTTTTTCTTCACACTTCCCTTCCATAGCTATCTTGAAAATCCATCTCAAATGACCATAGCTCAATCTTTGGAATGCTCGGAAGATGGATAACGGCTTCTTGGAAAAGATCCTCTTTCCATCGGTACTTGCTTGAGATCTTATCCTCATTGTTAGAATAATTCTTCACCATGATTAAACATTGTAAGGACATAGTATGAGGGTGATACAATAGCCCTTGTATGGAGATAATCAAATTGCTTACCATTAGTTAGTCCCTTGAAAAAAACAAAGCAAATTTGAATATCAACCTTATCATCCTAGGAAATTTGGCTTCAACCACCAAATTTCTCCACTGACCTGCAGATCGGATTTTTCTTCTTTCTTATGCTCCATCATCAAAATTTCTTCCTTAGCAACTTCCAAGGTTCATTTTAGGGGCGAATATTCGTAAAATGGTGAATATTAGGATTTTGGAAGTTTGAAATTAGCGATTTTTTTTAATCTTTCACGGTGGCAGGTTCACCAAAATTTTACATCATAAATAAATTTGTACCTAATTTTGCCTGAACTTATTTCCACTAAGGGCTGACCAATGTTGGTATATTCGCCATTATGTTATAATATACTATTATATATAGGATTAATTCGCCATAATGTAGTAATACAATATAATTTCAAAATTCATTAATTTTGAGATCTGGAGTCGAAGCCGAAGGTAAAAGCAAATAAGCCTTTGAAAAAGATGAAATCTACAAGCCAAAAGCCGAATGTATAAGTGGCATAACCGGACGGAAATTGTAGTGTGCTTCCGGACGGAAACATCCATGAGGGCCACACACGGAAACATATGGCCCATGAAATGTAACGGGTTTTGATTTCTTGACCGGTGGCGATTTCCATTTAGAATCACGATAGTATTTTCCATGTTATCTTTGAACAATGGTGGTATTATTACACGGACAGTAGCATTTTCCATGTTAATTTACCCGCCACATTTTTGCCACAATAAGCATTTTCCATCTGCCGGCCGGTGACATTACCGCCATCAGCATTTTCCATGTTATTGGCCTCACCAGTGACATTACCGCATGGTAGCGTTTCCTTGCTACCGGTCCGCGACATTACCAAATGCCGGTAGCATTTATCATGTTATCGGCCAGTGACATTACTGCACGGTAGCATTTTCGGTGATGTCGGAGTTTGGGAATTTCTTTTTTGCTTATGTCATATTTTGGGAGGACAAATTTCTAATTGATCTTGATCATTTTAATCGCTCACATCAAAAAAATTCAAAAAAAATCCATAAAAAATTAGTGAAATTTGCATTTTTTCACAAAAAATTAGTTTGTTTGAATTTTTTTCATTTTATCATATTTTGTGAGGATGATTTTTGGCCGGTCAAATGCTTATATTGCTATTGTCAAAAATGATTTTTCAACAAATTATATATCCTTTTGGCCAACATATGGCCTTATCACAAAAAACATATATTGTTAGTCAAAATGACTCTTGGTGAAACCATTATTAAAAGATTCACCGTCATTTTGAAACCCTCTTCATATTTGCCATCATTTGAAAGTCATTTTCACAAATTCGTAAGTGATAAAATCAGGAATCTCTACAAATTTTTTTTTTTGGGGGTCTTAAATGAACCTTGTATTACAACTTCTTCGATGCTTTGACTCAGGCTACTCTTCCTTATTCTCCAACCTTCTCCCACTGAAATCTTCATAAAAATATTCAAAAGTAAAATCGGACTTTTTATCTTATGTGGGAATCTTGTGAATGATTCCTTTTTTCTATTTCTTTTCAAGTGACAAAATTCCCTGAATGACAACATCTCACGTGTTGCAAAATTTAGGGCTGCATATTCTTCACCATAAGTGTCCATGTCTTCTACTACATGTGGCTGCTCTTTGAAATCTTTTATTCTTTTTGGTGCCCTTACTCTTCAACTGGCAAAAATCTCTAAAGGACAACATATCTCGCACCCTGTAGCTGAGGGCTGCATATTCTTCACCCCATGCCTCTAGGTCTCCATGTCACTTGGTGGATCTAACTCAACTGGAGATTCTTCTCTTTGAAGGAATTTGGCATGGAAGAATAATTGAGAGGGGGTCTTGCTTGAGACCCTTTCTCCATGATTGGCAGAAGAGCTTCCTTCACCATGATTACCTTGATTTCCTTGGAGATTCGGTATGGTAGTGCTTAGCCCTTGTATAGATCGATTCAAATCAGCAATAGCTCCTACAAAGGAGTCTCTTAGATCCTCTAAGCATCCAACAAACGGGTTTGCAATTCTCTGTTGCCTCTAGTGAACACTTCATTCAAATAACTCATGTCATTTGTTGGTGGAGGCCTTTCTCTATCACCCATACCTTCCTTTCTTGGAGTTCTTCTTGAGTAGTGATATCTAAAATCCCCTTCACCCGCGTCCATGTAAAAGTGATCTTCTCCTTCACAAGCTGGAAGAATCACAACTCTGATACCATTCTAATATCCCCTTAAGGCATAAAATAAAGAAATCTAGATTTCCTAGAGAACCCTTATAAAAAAATGACAGACAATTTGATTTTTATTTAAAACCCTTACCAAAAAAATACAACAATCTGAAATTTCACTTTATTTATCAAAATACCCACAACCCACAATACCCAGAAGGCTTAAAACATCTAGGAGACCTCTAATAACATTAACATGAAGAAAATAATTTTTCTAACAAGGATATGAATTTATTTTAATATATTTCAATCCTGTAAATAGCTGAAACTTCAAAATTTCATTTCTCCGGAATACTTGGAGTGACAATGCAAATAATAGCTCAAAACGATCACAAAAATAACAGCTATCAATTAAAGCAAACCTTAGATTTTTCCACCCACGGAAAGACCCCCAAAAATGATCCCGAAATCTCCAAATGTGTAGATCAAACTAGAAATGGATGTGAAAGCCATGAAAATGGTTGCCAAATATAGCCCAAAATTGTCACAAGTGAATCTCAATTGATTGTTGGCTGACCCAACAAAAAAAAACTGAAAATCAGACCTACGGATGATGCCCTAGCTATAATAAATTTAAAAACAACCCCAAAACGTGCTTTAGATCTGAAAAACAACCTTCCAATAACTAAAATTCTGAATTGTAGCACAATAGTGAATCCGGGTGGACCTCACAAAGTTGAGAACCCCCAACCTTCAAACCTTGGAGGTTTTCATCCCCAAAGCTCCTTCTCCTTAAGGGTTTTTGTCCTTAGAAAATTTGATGCAAGCAAATAGCTTAACATGTAATGATAGAAAATAGATTGGCAAAAGATGATCTCAAATGAATACTCAAACCTCCTTTTATAACCTTTCCTTGCCTTTTTCCAAGTTGGGTGCTCCATGTGGGACTAAAAGTGATTTTTAATTTATAAAGTGACTTTCTTATTTTTATTTTATCTTTATGAATACACTTTATCATAAAGTCACATTAATAATAGAAAGCTCCCTTTCTAATTAATCATTATAGTTTAAAGTTGCTTTTTCTATAAATATTACAAGGCTTAATAAAGCAACTTAAAAATATAACGATAAACTACTTCCTTGTATTTCCCTTTAAGCCCCGAGAAATCATCTAGAGCAGAAAGGATCTCATGGTGAGCTCATGTTAAAGAGGGCACATTACAATTTTCACATACTCTAGCAAAGAAACTTTGATCCAATGCCTCCAAGTCTACCCCGACAAACTCCTTAACACATCCAGCTTAACATTATCTCATTGTCCAGCTATGTCGGTAGCGTGTACAATCACAACCAAGGGGGAATTTCCGTGATCTTGTCTACTTTAGGTGCAAAAACAAGGAAACACACTCCTTGAAACCCCAAAATCGGGGTCCTTGATGCAAAACAAAGTTCTGTCCCCTTCCTTTAGTAACAAAACCTAGAAGAATCAATTGGGTAGAAAACAAATAGAAGGCATGGAACATTCCTTCCAAGTAACCTTGATTCCATTGCTCCAAATCCACCAGACTTGGCCTTCTACATGATAATATGCAGATCATAACCCTAGAAGTGAAATCCTCAAAGATTCAATTTAGGGTAGAGTTTGTGATCTTTAGATTAGGGATATCAACTAAAACATTGACTAGAATATTATCAATCAAAATGTTGTCTAGATCACAGGGTTTCACTCCCTCTATCCAATAAAGCCCACATCCAACCCTATCATCAATAGGACTATAATCAAAATCCTTGTTGTACTCCCCATCCTCAATCCGATTGGTCCAGTATCAACCCTAGCATCAACAAGGCTATTATCCAAAACCTGCTACACTCACAAATACTTGTCTTCTTTGCATGATCTCGTGTCGCTCATGTGCCATTACCCGATGTTCATCTAATTTATTCAACTAGATAAGACTTTCCTTGTCGCCAAGTCAATCTTATAGCTAAATTTTTGGGCTAAAATTCATTCTTCGCGAGTGTTTTTCGTACCAGCACTTTCGTTTTCTTTGCATGACCTATGTCACGTATTGTGCCATTACTTGACAATCATCTAGCTTATTCGACCGGATCGGTCATTCCTTATGACTTTCCTCGCCGTCAAGCCGATCATCAACTCTATCCTTAGGATTGGCATAAGATATTCCATGGTGACGGTTACTTCTGATCAGTATTACACCAACCGGAAGAATGTATGACCCATATTCATCATTTGAATCACATGGTTGATAAACTACCCACTGCAATCACTTATGATTTGACTCGAAATTCCAAATAAAGTGACTACTTTCTCATAGATGAATTAAGCCATCCTACGTGCATTGTTGTCAAGAAAGGCTTTGAATTCTACTTTGTCAAATACTCATTGGGGACCACAACATACTTTCATTGATGGACCTTGTTCACTTTCAATAGTCAAATGATATTCAAGCCACATCATGCAAAAATTTCCTGGGGTAAAGACAACCATAGGGGCAAAGTACCCTTTGACTTTGAGAGACTTCTAGTCATTTCGCGAGACGTCACACCCTAACACCCATTCATTGGCATCCTGGTGCAGCGCCAACCACCATAGTCTTTCTATAAGTACTTTCCTTGCCATAAGATCGGGTCCCAAGTAGCGTTTAGCTAGACCTTCATATGCTTCTTGAAGTATGTCGCAAATTTCTTCATTACACATCACTAGAAGACGTGATCAAGGCCCATCTTGTACCTAAGGCCATTTACAAACTAGAATGTTTGAACTTTCAATGCCAATTTCTTTTTCTTAGACGTTGCATGTCTATTGGAAGGCACAATAGCAAAATCTTGAATAAGTGAGTGTCTAGTAAATCTTCATTCACACCATCAAGAGGTTTAGCCAACTTTATCCTATAAATTTGGTTAACAATCACATGACTCTTAAGACATGACAGTAATTTTAAATGCCATTTGCTGTAGTAACATCAGACATCTTCTTATCTGACCGTGGACATGGGCTTGTTGACCAAGTACAATAAGGTTTGCTGATCCACATAGAATATGATCAAAGTCACCCACAAGTAATGTTGAAACTTTCAAACATCATAGACCATGCCAAGCGCCTCTCGTCAATGGTGTTGTAGTTCTTCTCGGCCTTGGACAATAATCGGCTGACAAATAACATAGAGCGGTCCAACGCTTGAGCTCCCACTTGTGCCAAGGTAGAACCAATGACATAGTTGGAAATGTACATGGAATTCTTTATCCCAGTTTGGGTATGCAAGGATACGTAAACTAATCAAATGTACCTTTAGTTTCTTAAATGCTTACCCCTACTCGTTGAACCATATGAATGGTTCTCCTTTCCTTTTCAGTGTTTCAAGGTGATGAGAAACTTGGGAAAAATTCTTGATGAAGCGTTGATACTCTGACATGGCCCAAGAAAGACTTTATCTGCGTGACATGTTTGGGCGCTTCCATTTTGACCACGACCTATATCTTGTCAAGGTCGATGTTCATATAGCTTATTGTTGTTCAATATATCTTTACAAAAAATGCAACCAAGAAGTTTTACCTTCGAGCACCATGAATCTACACTTGTTTAGATTCAAAGCGGAAACTTTGCATGCACTCTGTCATAGCTCATTGATGGGCATCTTGACTATTGTCAATGGACCAATCATCCAAGAAGCTTTAAAATTAACAATAGCCATCCTATCGAAAATGTGGAGGTTAAGCTTTTGGAAAGTAGGCAAGACATTGCAAAGTACGAATGGCATACAATTGTATACATAGAATCCATCTTCTACCATAAAAATGCTCTTTGTTTTATCTTCTTTGGCTATGTTGATATGGTTATATCCAAAAAAATCCATCCACTACTTCTTCAAGTATAGAGTCGTAAATGGAATAGGGAATGGGTACAAGATATTAAATTGTATTCAAACTTCGGATCCATGCATATTCTGATTTGTCTTAATCATTTCTTCAAACTGACTTCTATCGAGGACACCCATTCAGTTGTTTCTACTTTAAATATTATTCCGGTCTCGAGCATTTTATCAATCTCTACTTGTACTTTGGAAACATAATTCTAGTTTATTTTGTATGCTCTTCACCGTTGGTTGTGGTGTTGATACTAGAGAAATTCTATGTCCACACATCTCAAATAGTACTCCCTTCAAATCTTTGTACATCCAAGAAAACATGTATTTGTAATCCATTAATATCTGAATTGTTGCAACCTCTAACACAGGATCCTACTTTGGCAACATAATTCTAGTTTATTTTGTATGCTCTTCACCGTTGGTTGTGGTGTTGATACTAGAGAAATTCTATGTCCACACATCTCAAATGGTACTCCATTCAAATCTTTGTACGTCCAAGAAAACATGTACTTGTAATCCATTAATATATGAATTATTGCAGCCTCTAACACAAGATCCCAATCGTCTTCAATCATGATCTTTTGGAGATCTTATGTTCTGTTATCACCAAAAAATAACACCCTCTGATTTTGTCATGTATGTGTGGATGAGAAATCAGTGTTTTTGGGTAACATGGGATTGTCTCTCAAGTTGTGGGACTTGCTTACTTGAGACAAACCTCCAAAGAAGGTTAGTTCCTCTACCTAATCCTAATGCTAAACTACTCCTAAGGAAAGAAATGCAGCTATCTAATCCTACTCTAACAATCCAAGGGACCAGAGGAAGAGAAAGATGCATGAAAACATAAATCCTACACTAATAGAGGTGATAGCACCAAGAAAGGGTGGAAAGACACTCTCAAATGAGGTAAAATGGAAGAAAAAGAGAAAGGAGAGGGAAGACATGAGTGCCATAGTCCAAAACCTCACTCAAATCACCATTTTCATGCAACACAAGTAGATTTAAACCCTGCAAGGAGAACAAAATATGCACAATAGACCTGCAAATGCAATGAAAGGCAAGGAAATGCAATAGAAACACAAGCTAGGACAGATTAATAGCCACAAAACAAGTATTTTATTGCTTCAAATATGCACAATCCATTACATTGAAGGAGAAAAGGCAAGGATCACCATGCAAGATGTCCAAATCTAAGGCTTGCAACTCACAATGTCTAACCCTTACAACTGAGTCTCTTTTTACAATATATAGATATGGAAGAGGGGGAATAGAAGGAAATT
The DNA here is from genome assembly GCA_018340775.1 of Taxus wallichiana var. yunnanensis. NCBI lineage: Eukaryota > Viridiplantae > Streptophyta > Pinopsida > Cupressales > Taxaceae > Taxus > Taxus wallichiana. The sequence continues at coordinate 475,638,333 of CM031238.1, forward strand.
CGAATTCAGGCCTTCACCGACCAACAACATGCATTAATTCCCTGAGAACAACCATGGGCACTCTGTCAAACCCACTCCACATTGTCAGTTTGCTTGGTGGAGAAGCCAAGGCACCATATCTCACCATATCTGGTTGTTGAGCTACCTGGAACTGCATCTTTTAATGCTGAGAACATTTTCTTCTTTTTCTCCTACTTACTCTCACCTAACACCAAATTTTTTGTTTCTATGGTGTAGAGCATGAAGAGACCGTTGTAATGATATAAAATTTGTCCAATTTGGAGCATTTGGGCAAAAGTTATGCCCATGCGGATGCAGGGGGTCGAGGAGGAACACGGGTTCCCTGGGCGCTTCCATAGTCCGCATTTAATTAACTTTTTCATTTGATGTCCAGATGGGATGGAGGTGCGGAGAACTAGCTGATTGGAGGAACTAATTCCATTTGTATTTGCTTCACTCGCACCTTGTTTCATGCGCACTTTACTTCCCGAAACACCCACCTCGTTGTCGCTTAACTCCTCTACCCTTGTCTCCTTTGTTTCGCGAGCCATCCACCATTGCGGGGAACTAGTTTCTCGGTGGAACTAGTTCTACCCGGCCCTGTTCTCGCGACCTCGGTTCCTCCCCCGCACTCACCTCGCCGCAACATACAAACTCCCCGCCTTCTTTACTCTTCGGCTCCCAAGCCATTTCAAGGAACTCAATGTTCCATGGAACCGTTCCACACCCGATTTGTTCTCTTTGCATATATCTATACCCGCACAACACTTCTCCTTTGTCTCGCGGCCCAACCTCTATGTGAGGAACTAGTTCCTCGACGGAACTAGTTCCGTCGTTTCTTGGTTCTCCCACACCCCCTTTACTCCAACCTAAAACTCCCTTCTTCGCTTTCTTCTTCGTTGTGGGTTGATTGCCTTTGCGGGGAATCGTTGGCTCGCGGAAGCTGCTCCATTCTCCGCCCACCCCTCGACCCGCATTGCACTTGGCACTTCCTCCAAACCCTTTCAGACCTGCAGCTCAAACGCTCTGCGTGGAACCACTTCCCAGGAACTGGTTCCATCCGCAGACCTAGTTCGAAAAACCTCCACCGGTCCGCAATACTTTGAAAATCACCAAAGTTTCCATTTCTTCCAAATTTTCGAAGTTCTTGGCCAAGTATGCAATTGAGGAGTTAGGCGAAAAGAGAGTAAAGTGTCGCAAAGCTAGTTTTCTCCATTTTCCCCATTTTTTCTCAATTTTTCCCATAGGAAGGTGTTCGGGTGGAACATGTTTCTGGGAACTATGGTTCCCCACATTGTTTTTCGGGTTGCAAGTCAAAGGGAATGGACTATGCGGAAATGCAGCTGAGGAGCATCTCTAGAACAAGTTCCATGGTGTCCAAGGTTCTCCGCATTGGCTTTGGAGCCGATGTGCAAACGAGTTTGGAGTGGGCAATGTAATGCAGAGAAATTAGAGTGCGGGCAAACCAAGATCGACGGGAACTAGTTCCGCGGGAAGTTAGTTCCCGCAATGGAGGCCAAGCCGCAACGAAGGGTCGAAGGCGGTGTGTTTTGCAGAGGAGTGAGCTATGGGAGGAAACGAGGCCGGGAGAATCAAACGGCAATGGCACTAGTTCCCCGCATCAAGGACCGACCCGCAATGCAATGCGAACAACAAGGAGACGTTGAAGTCGGGATAGAGTGTTATGCGGGTGGCGAGTGTTGTAGGGAACCAAGCACACACAAAACCAATCCCAAGTTCCCTCAATGCTCCGAAAAACCCATAATACCCGTATGGCAAACACAAAATGAATTTATCATGGACTATAGAAATACATATGGAACCCGTGTTCCTCCCCGACCCTACGGATCCGCACGAGCATATCTTCCTCCCGCATTGTCCAAATTTGGCAAACTTGGACTTTTTGGAAAGGTCTTTGCATGATCTACACCATGGGGATAGAAAATCATGAGTTAGGTGAGTAGGTGGGTAAAAAAGAAGAAAACTTATCCAGCATTAAAAGATGCAGCCCCGTGTAGTTTGAACAACCAAGTTTAATGCAATATGGTGCCTATTTCTTCTCCTACAAACAATACATCATGGAGGAATGGCCTTCAAGCAGTTGCCCATGCCCCTTTTCAGACATTTAATGCATCTTGTTGGTGGGTGGAGACAAAATTCGAGTTTCTCTTTTCCCTCTCTTTTCTCATCTTCTATATATTGTAAAAACCTCTCATTTGTGAGGGGGATGTTATAAAATGCAAAGAAACTCTGCCAAAATTGTTCTGACCAACTATGAGTTGTAAGCCTTCATTTGGACTTGGCAAGTGTTCTTGTGCCTTCTTCTTCACATGTAATGGTCTATGCATACTTTGAAAGCAATACAAATTAGTGTTTTGTGGTGTTTTCTCAACCCTAACTTGTGTTTTATTGCATTTCCTTGCCTCTCCATTCTTGTTGTGGAATTTGTGCATGTATTTCTCAATTGTAAGTTCATTTTGTTGTGTTTCATGGAGAATAGATGGTGAATGAAGTCTTGGGTTTGTGTCACCTCTGTTTGGCCTCTCTCTTGCATTAAAACGTCTCAAAGCATTAAAACGCCTCTCTTGCATTAAAACGTCTCCAACATTAAAAGATGCAGCCTCTAGGTAGTTGAATAGTCAGATTTAATGAGGTATGGTGCCCATTTCTTCTCCTACAAGCAAGACATCATGGAGGAATGGCCTTGGCAGGCTACCCATGCCCCTTTTCAGACATTTAATGCATCTTGTTGGTGGTGGAGACAAAATTTTGAGTTTCTCTTTTCCCTCTCTTTTCTCATCTTCTATATATTGTAAAAACCTCTCATTTGTGAGGGGGGATGTTCTAAAATGTAAAGAAACTTTGCCAAAATTGTTTTTGAGCAGTTGTGAGTTGTAAGCCTTCATTTGGACTTGGCAAGTGTTCTTGTGCCTTCTTCTTCACATGTAATGGTCTATGCATACTTTGAAAGCAATAAAAATCAGTGTTTTGTGGTGTTTTCTCAACCCTAACTTGTGTTTTATTGCATTTCCTTGCCTCTCCATTCTTGTTGTGGTATTTTGTGCATGTATTTCTCATTTGCAGGTTCATTTTGTTGTGTTTCATGGAGAATAGATGGTGAATGAAGTCTTGGGTCTGTGTCACCTCTGTCTGGCCCTTTCCCTTCCCCATTTTCCTTCTCCCTTTTCCCTCATTAGAGTGTCTTCACCCTTTTCTTGGTGCTATCACCTCTCTTTTAGCTTAGGATTTCCACTTTCATGCACCTCTCTCTTCCCCTGGTCCCTTGGATTGTTAGAATAGGATTAGATAGCTGCATTTCCTTCCTTAGGAGTAGTTTAGCATTAGGAATAGGTAGAGGAACCAACCTTCTCTAGAGGTTTGTCTCAAGTAGCAAGTCCCACAACTTGAGAGACAATCCCATGTTACCCAAAAACACTGATTGCTCATCCACACATACATTAGAAATCGAGGATGGGGTTTTTGGTGATAACAATCCCCTTTTTCAAACTAACACCAATTGAAGACTTCTTGTCATTTCTCTTCCCATGGCCAAGAAGGAATTGCACAAGGGAAGTCCTTGGGTTTCGTTTTTATTTTCTTTTATTGTTATTAATGTTTTTCTTTGGTGTTTTACTTCCCTAAGGCAGGTTGGTTGGGTTATAATGCTCCCAACATGAAATTAAAAGATAAAGTAAGCTCCTTAAGAGGTCGACAAGGTTGGAGAGTTTCCAACATGGAAATAGAAGATAAAGCAAGCTTAAGAGGTCGGTCTACACCTTATGACTCTTGGCGCCAACCAAAGGGTATAAGAGGAGTCTTAGGGGCTCATTTGCACATCAATTTTGACATATACACTTTTATACTTGGTTCTAGGGCTGATTACTCTAATTCCATTCCACTAAAGGGCGACAATCCATTAGTGTGGCATCCAAGGAGGACGAAACCCTTCCTTGTGGGAGATTGGAGGATGGAAATCCTTCAATTTGGTGGTGTTGAAGACTCTCATTGAAGACCATCTTGTTGGTTTGCATCTAGGGCATCAAGGAGAAGTCATATAAGAGCTTTTGGCATTGTCTTGAGCCCCTCTTAGGGAGCGATTAGGGTAGAAGATCATTTGGGTGCCTTCTAGGGCACGAAACTTCATTATCATTTGATATTCATATTTATCATAATTTATAAGGCTGGTATCTTCCACATTTTGTAATTGTTGGGGTTTGGAGACTTCATTTTTGCTATTTTTGTGGACTCCACTTATGTTATCCGAAAATAAATTGCAGATAGGTAATATTTCAGATTTGGCACATGTTTTGGCTTGGTAAGGGTTCCATTAATTATATATAAATTGGAAAAGCATTGATATATTTAATTCCATCTTATTTGATGAGTGTTTGATGCCCTAACATGCAAATTTCAGTTCGCGCTAAGGTTTCAAGGAATATTGGATCCGTTCTTTATTAAAATCAGATTGCTTTTAGTTCGGGGCTTGTGTGATTTCCTTGTTTGTGGGTTTCATCCTAAAAGCGAACATTATAGTAGTATCGAGCTTCGGTCTTCCCACTGAGGGTTTCTTGTGAGAAAGAAAGATGGACAGAATGATGAAAATGCAAGAAAAACTAGCGGACACTTTGGACTCTCTTGCCTTCAACGTGCAAAACCTACAGAGGGGAAGGACAATCAATGAAGAGCCTACGGTTTCAAAGGATAACAATGTTGCAGCTATCTTTGATAAGTATCAAGCCCTTCCAGAAGTTATTCGTGATGCCCTATCATTTTTTGAGTTTCTAGGATGGAGAAAAGATAGAATGGGCATTATAACTTGGTCCAAGCTCAAGCCATGTTGTAATGTCCCCTTTTTGAGACATTAATTAATTAAAAATATGGGAGACCTTTACTCCACTCTTCCCATGGATTAAAGGATAAATATTGGGAAAAATGTCATTACTCCCTTATTATAATGTAATATCCCCTTTTGGGATATTATTTAAATCTGCAAATTAATTAACCAAATTGATTCTAGAAGGATTAAATCCTCCTAGCTCAACCTCAAATAACCCAATGTCAGCACTAATACAACCCAAATGGGGTTGGAGTAAGCCAAGGTGGTGGGTTAGATAGGAAAACTAGTTAGGAAATTAATCTTTTCCAGATCTGAAATTTATCAGTAGTGATTAATTAATTAAAAATGCACCGTAACAACTAAAAACTTCAAAAACTTATATCTCACTTAATACTCAATATTTTTCCACCATATAAAATACGAATATTCGATAAATCAAGACCTTTCCAATGAGCTATAAATCTGAATTTTCTTATCACTTTAACCACCTCAAAATAGACCCCAAAATCAGAAACTCAGTCGCTAGGGTTAGAATAAATTGCATAAATAATTTCCAGCACTTAACAACCCTCCAATATACTCAAAATAAGTGCCCCACACTTACAAAATTATGCCAACACAAATCAGATTTAATATATTGCTTGTTCACCCTTCAAACATACCAAAATAACACCCAAATCAAGTCGCCATAGCTAGGATAAATGCAAATACATATTAGAATTAATAATTACTTCAAAGACACTCCTAATATGCCTACAACAACCATCCAAGCAAGTCACTCTGGCTGGAATTATTACAACATTAATGGCAGATTATAAAACACTATAAAACCCTCTAAAGATCATCAATAAAATGCAGATTTCCTTCTCAAATAATGACACCAATCATGGAATGAATATATCAAATAACATTCACTCAATGAAAGCTTAGAAGGTCTCACACTCTCCAATAATGGTGGTGTTGAAGAACACCTTATAATATGATCACATGGGCATACATGCCTCTTCAAGCATGACAATATTTTTGATAAAATTATCAACATGCCCCCAAGGGGTCGCCATTTCTCCTTACATAGCTTTATCATTTGAAATCTCCAAGTTTTCCTCCTTCCTTTGGCGCATTTTCTCATGTAGAAGGGTCACTTATAATATGGGTCTCTTTCCCTAAAAAGTCAAACTCCAAAAAGAATATTAATTCCCTCTTTTTATATTTTAAAAATAAAACATGAGAGGAGAATTAAATATTTAATTTTTAAATAAAGGAGTAATAACATTTTTCCCAATATTTATCCTGTAATCCATGGGAAGAGTGGATTAAAGGTCTCCCATAATTAATTCTCCTCTTATGTTTTATTTTTAAATATTAAAAGAGGGAGTTAATATTCTTTTTGGAGTTTGACTTTTCAGGAAAAAAACCCATATTAAAAAGTGACCCTTCTACATGAGAAAATGTGCCAAAAGGAGGGAAACTTGGAGATTTCAAATGCTAAAGCTATATAAGGAGAAATGGCGACCCCTTGGGGGCATGTTGAGAATTTTATCAAAAATATCTTCATGCTTGAAGAGGGATGTATGCCCATGTGATCACATTATAAAGGTGTTCTTCAACACCACCATTATTGTGGAGAGTGTGAGACCTTCTAAGCTTTCATTGAGTGAATGTTGCTTGATATATTCATTCCATGATTGGCGCATTTATTTGAGAAGGAAATCTGCATGTTTTTATGATCATTGGAGAGTTTAAGAGTGCTTTATGATCTGCTGTTAATGTTGCATTTATTCCAGCCATAGCGACTTGCATGGGTGATTGTTTTGGCATGTTTGGGTGTCTTTTGAAGTAGTTATTCAATCTGATCTGTATTGGCATATTGTGGCTCCATTTTAAGTGATATTGGAAGGGTTTAATAGTGTTTATGAGTTGTTGGTTATTGCTACATTTATTCCAGATATGGCGACTTGATTGGGGCCATATTTTGGCATGTTTTAAGAGTAAATAAGCTATATTTACAATCTGATCTGTGTTGGCTTATTTTTCTGAGTTTGGGCAGCTATTTTGGGTGTATTGGAGGGTTATAAAGTGCTGGAAATTATTTATGCAATTTATCCTAACCCTAACGACTGGTTTTCAGATTTTGGGGCCTGTTTTGAGGTGGTTTCAGTGATCTAAAAATTCAGATTCATAGTTCATTGGAAAGGCCTTGGTTTCTAGATAATTGTGCATTTTATTTGGTGGCAAAATATGGAATATTGAGTGAGATATTAATTTTTGAAGTTTCAGCTGTTCTGGTGCATTTTAAATTAATTAACTGCTGCAATAAATTTCAGATCTGGAAAAGATTAATTTCCTAACTAGTTCTCTCATCTAACCCACCACTTTGGCCTACTCCAACCCCATTTGGGTTGTATTAGTGCTGACATTGGGTTATTTGAGGTCGAGCTAAGAGGATTTAATCCTTATAGAATCGACTTGGTTAATTAATTTTGCAGATTTAAATAATATCCCAAAAGGGGATATTACACATGCACAAGGGTCGCGGGAAGGATATCCCAACCATAGAGGAGAAGAGCCCCATCTTGTTGGCAAAGCAAGAAGAGACTACGAGAACTTGAGGAAGACGAAGCCAAACTCCCAAATTCGTTATGTAAGGATGGATGTGCCTATCCCTCTAAGGTAAAGGAGGAAGATATATTGCAGAAACTGGTTATTAATAGGAGAAGCCCTTGGGAGTCTTAGAAACCCCCAACACTCATGCCAAAGTGGAGCTCTTGGTTGATTTTCCAAACGGCACTATAGAAACACGAGTTTGGTGAAATAGTGGAGCACGAGCCAAGAAAGGAGAAAGAGATCAATGAGCACACAACTCAAGGTAAAAATATTTTAGTGTTTGATGATAAGTTGTTGGTGTCTAATGGTTGCATAGGGTTGAATATTCATAGAAAAAAATCAGATTTGGGAGAGGAACAAGGGAATGGCATTGTTGGAGATCATAACCATGAAGAAAGGGCAATTCCGGGTGCCCATAATCACTCTCATCCTGCTGGAATTATCCTAACAGCAGTTAATCAAGGTACAAGCATAGATTTGCATAGACAAAACAACAAAGATCTTTTATTCAACATGACTTAAAATGCATTATATTTTCCTTCACCTCGATATGATTATACGTAGACATAATCTAGCAATTGCTTGAGGGCAAGCAATTTTGGGAAAGTAGAATTGTAATGTCCCCTTTTTCAAACTAGTATCAATTGAAGAATTTTTTCCATTTCTCTTCCCATGGCCAAGAAGGAATTGCAATCATTTCTCTTCCCGTGGCCAAGAAGGAATTACACAAGGGAAGTCTTTGGGTTTCATTTTTATTTTTTTCCCTATTATTAATGTTTTTCTTTGGTGTTTTACTCCCTAAGGCAGGTCGGCTAGGCTATAATGCTCCCAACATGAAATTAAAAGATAAAGTAAGCTCTTAAGAGGTCGACAAGATTGGAGAGTTTCAACATGGAAATAGAAGATAAAACAAACTTAATAGGTCGGTCTACATCTTATGACTTCAAGCGTCAACCAGAGCGAATAAGAGGAGTCTTAGGGGCTCATTTGCACAATAATTTTGACATATACACTTTTATACTTGATTAGGGTTGATTGCTCTAATTCCATTCCACTAAAGGGTGACAATCCATTAGTGTGGCATCCAAGGAGGACGAAACCCTTCCTTGTGGGAGATTGGAGGACGGAAACCCTCCAATTTGGTGGTGTTGAAGACTTTCATTGAAGACCATCTTGCTGGTTTGCATCTAGGGCATCAAGGAGGAGTCATACAAGAGCTTTTGGCATTGTTTGGAGCCCCTCTCCTAGGGAGCGACTAGGGTAGAAGATCATTTGGGTGCCTTCTAGGGCACAAAACTTCATTATTATTTGATATTCAAATTTATCATAATTTATAAGGTTGGTATCTTCCACATTTTGTAATTGTTGGGGTTTGGAGACCTTAACTTTTGCTATTTTTGTGGACTGCACTTTTGTTGTCCTAAAATAAATTGCAACTGGGTAATATTTCAGATTCGGCACATCTTTTGGCTTGGTAAAGGTTCCAGTAATTATATCTAAATAGGAGAAGCATTGATATATTTAATTTCAGCTTGTTTGATGAGTGTTTGATGCCCTAACATGCAAATTTCAGTTCGCTGCTAGGGTTTCAAGGAATATTGGATCTGCTGTTATAAAAATCAGATTGCATTCAGTTTGGGGTTTGTGTGATTTCCTTGTTTGTGTGTTTCAGCCCTAGAAAGGGACATTACGTGCTACTAACCCTAGGGGGTTTAGTGCACCAATGGTGTCTTCACAAAGGTAAGTATCTCCAACCTTCCTATTCCTTTAGATTATTCCGATTTGATTGATTGATTGATGTATCATGTACATAGACTAGGATAGAGTAGTATATTTTTGTCTATTGCATTATTCTTACCAGCTCTTCCCCTACATTTGCCCCTTGGCTAACAACCTTATTTATCTCTTACAACCCTAGTTTAGAACTATTTCTAGGAACATTATATCTTACTAATCTTCTTAGAATCAGGATACTAGTAAGACTCCATACCCTATCTTATACTTAGGCTTTGGAATTCTATGCCTTCGATAGAGTGTGGACTATCCTCTTCCAAATCCATGACTTTAGCACCCCTTTGGTTATATCTTGGCTTATGCATAGGCCCTATAATGGTCTTCTTTCTATATCTTAATCTATATTATCACGAAGAGAGAGGATAATCTATAGACCTTCTTAGTCCACATATTGTGGCCTCCTTATATTTCATGTTCTTAACACTCCCAAACTAGAGAACATGCCTCTCGTCTATCTTTGCATCACCGACTTCATATTAAGTGGACTTGAGAGGGTAAGTTCGAGAGTGACAATGTTGGTTTTTCATGACTTGGTATCACCACGCCACACAAATGTTGGCTCGAAAGAATCTTGTATTGCCAACTTTGCTTTATGATCATCTTGCTTCAACTATTCACCTTCTTCAATCTCCATAATCTCAACCAAATTACAACCAAAATGGAACATCTCATTCTTACATTTGCCAATGGAAGAGACCATGGAGGAGTTTGTCCAATCCTTGTAGCATGATTGCAACTCCAAAGCCCCTTCATTACTTGGCTCTATTGAACTTCAATTTCCATCTACCGAGGGTTCTTTGGAGGCCGAATTTGATGATTTTGATGACATGTGTTTGCTTGATTCTTCAAATCCACAATATACTTCAAGCCTTTGTTTTCAATGGAGAGCACATTTTTTTGATACGTAAGTTCGGCTTTGGATGCTATTAACCAACCCTAACCCAACTATGCATCATAGGATTTCTTTTGCAATGAAAGATCCCCACATGGGTCTCTTTGCCCTCAAATGAATTTTAGATCAATTACAAACACAACTGATTTATGAGGGTTATGGCAATTAATATTATGGCAGATCTGAATTTATTATGAGAAGTGCGACTAGGGTATGGAGGAAAAACTCATGCAACAAATACCCCAAAAACTCTGATCCTCTACCAAACTGATTACAATATTTTTGACAGCCAAAGTAGGAAGAAAATCAGATTTTTAAGAAGCAAAAACCACTGGAAAACAGATCTGAAATCTGCATACAATCTGACTGGAAAATACCTTTCAAAAGCTCTTCAAAAATTCTGGAAATTATTTCTTTTTATTCCAAAAATGCAGTACAACTGATAGCAAATAAAATCAGACCTGGAAAGACTCCACAACACTGAGAATCAACTAAAAGGTGGGTTGCTCCACTAGAGAAAAATAGATAACACTGCTGCAATTTTATCTTTCAAACCTTTGCCACAGAAATCTGCAAACTCCTTCGTACAACTACTGGAAATGACTGAAAAATCTGTGGATCAATGAGATTCCCTGAGTGGGAATCCCTCACATTCTCTAAGAGGGTTTTCGTCCTCTAGAGGTATAAACTAAGGGTTTTCGTCCTTAGTATATTTATGCAAAAGCTCAAGGCTTGAGACACAAATCTGAATTTGATATAATGAGTATGAGATGCCTTCTCCCAAGTCGAACTCTCCTTTATAAAGGAAAAGTGACCCAAGGGAACCTCTTTTCAAACCAATCAGCTGCGTTGGTCTTCTCTATGCATGGTTCTTTCTCCTAGGCCAAGTCGCATTTCCTTAGGAGGAATACAAAAATTAATTATATTTTTATCCTTCCTAAACTTCATTATTCCCCTTTGGCCCAAGTCGCCATTATCCTTTCTAGGAAGAATAAAATATAATAAATCCCTTTACAATGATATTTGCCCCTCAAGGCAAATCGTATTTACCATAGGGATTATAATTTATTTCTATTAAGCCAAATAAATTAATATAAGTGCTTTAATAATTTTATTTTATTTTTTTATAGCACTTTATAATAATTTATTGTGACTTAAGTCACCCTTATGCACCCCCTTTGGCCGTCAGGTAGACAAAATGGGCCAAAGGTCTTCGATAAGAACTATCCAAAAAAGAGGGACATTAAATGCAATGAGGTAACTGCAAAAGTTAGTATAAACAATTGAGCGCTAATAAATACCTTTTGAGCCATAAGTAATACCTAATAAATACCTTTATACCATATTGGTTGGATCTCACCAATTGGAAGGTCAGCGACCAAAATGTGGGCTTCCCAAGCGCCTTCCATGTCTCCTCTGAAGAACATTCACATGTTGAAGTGGTCATGTTTACATTGGCTAATGGTTTGTGTTATTTTTACTTACCAGCTTTTGTGTGAGCCGTGTTCACACGCATAATAGGATCTCAGCTTGATTCGGGAGTTATTTGTTGTTATGTTTGCACGTACTATTTTGTGAGTGCAAATATTCCTCAAAACTAATATTGGTTTCATGCAACAAAATTATTGTTGCACGAAACAAACTCTTGGGCCTATTTACTAGGCACTCCCTTTACAATCTCAATGTTGTCTCTTAGAAGCTTGAATTCCTTCACAAATGCTTTTTGTGATCTCTCCCATGTTGCATTATCAATGGTTGACGCATCGTGAACCAATTACTAGCCACTCCTCAAGGTGTGGCTAGAAGGCAACAAAAGTAGTGATGCTCATTTCCTTTTCCATCGGCGATCCAAATTGTGATGCATGTCCTCCAATGTCGTATCAGATCTTTAGATGCCAATGAGCTTTGGCAACTTCTATTATTCTAGAGATGGAGTTGATGGGTTACCCATAGCTATGGGCATTGGTTGCTTCGATGTGGCTCTTTGAGTATGATTCTCCTCCTCGTTAAGGTTTTTTCACACGTTCTATACTCTCTCAACATTATCGAACACATGCCTATTATGAATACTATTTTGCACATTTCTTGGTTTGCTTACTATGTTACTCACTCCAACTTCTTGTTCAAAGCTTCCTAGTGTATTTTGCTTTATATCTTCAATGAGCACATCTTCTATTTCGCAAATGATTGTCTCATATGCTGACCATTCTTTAGTGAAGAATTCATTATTGAATTCCATCCAGGGAATGAATACTTTCCTCGAAAGGAGAGGCTCTCTTGTATCCTTACTACATTTGATGGACTCTTCTGCAGAACTTACTATCTATATCTGGACAACAAGGTCATCACTTCCCCTAGAATTTCCTCTAGAAAAGGAATTACCCCGCAATCTCCACCCAACATGTACTTGTGAGTTGCGTGCGTTGTTCCAAAGATATCAGTTGAACCCTTCCTTAGTTTTGGCCTTCGCCAATGTCCCAAACTTGTCTCAAGGGATTTCTAGGGGTGGCCTCCTCTCATGACCTCTAGCTTTGCTCTTGTTGCTCCAAAAGTCCAATAGACTGTTGAAATTCTTGGTCCACTCCCCTACCGCATTCTTTACTTCTCATACCTTTGTTCAAAGCGAAATGGCATTAATCTCTTTTGGCTTGGCATTGGTTGTTGGATCTTCCTTCCTCTTCACAATGACACCTCTCCTCATACCGTTGTAAGATTTTTTGTTTTTGTACTTCACAGTCATTTTCAACACCAAAATTTGTAAAACAATATAGTGCATGGCAAGGAATCTAAGTAAATGATCAAGCAATCAATCCACTTCTTCTATCACCACAACGTTGCCCCAAATAGAATATGTCAGAACTTGGGTCCCTCTCGGATTCTTCCTTGATGTACTCATGTACAAAGAGATCCCATAGATATTTGAAATTCCTTGCAAAGAAGTCTTCTCTTTGCTGACTGGCCTCAACAGCTTCTTGGATTGGTTGACTCATTAACATTTCCATCATATTTGTGTCGTTGCCAATAAGAATTTTAACCAGCATTACTTTTGAACAGAATTTAGCTGACACTATTGATCACAAAGGAAAATACACTAGAACATTTGTTATACAAACTACACTACAAAAGAAAAAATGATTGTAAAATAGCAAATATATACCACACAACAGTATAGAAGAACGTGAGAGTATAACAAACTACACTACCAAAGAAAAATCGATTGCAAAATAGTAAATATATACCACAGCACAGTATAGAAGAACATGAAAGTATAACATATGCATTTCATTGGTAGTGCTCAATACAAGTCGTCAATACAGGGAGGACCTAAAACTCAACCCCCTTACCCCGACATGTAATGTACTATTTTTATAACAACTTGACAGTTGTCAGTTAATATAACTGTCAAAAACTGAACATAACAAATGAGATTCAGCACAACACTACCTAATTCTGACAAGAGAATAAACATTACAAGGTCAGCGACAAAACAATACTTTTATTAACAATAGTCTACAGAAACTTTGCAAACAACCATCAAAATGTTCAAGATAACCTCCTCATTAGAGACCTGCATATCTTCTCTGTTGACACCTAACTAAAGATATGTTCTCTCAAATGCCTAAGTGATCTAGCATTTCTTCTTTTATCAAGAAAAACATAATAAATTGCATCATCAGAAAGGAAGTTCAAGTTCATAAACATAGCATGCTTACATTGTAAATTGTATCCTCGAACTAACACTTCCCACTCTCTATGCTTTGCACATGCTTTTGTGCATGCATGTGCATGCACATCCACGCACACACATGTGTTCAATACATCTAATAAATTACAAACTTTGCATACATCCTTGAACTGAAAATCTGAACTCAGAATCTTACAGGAAGGATAATCAGGTCATATACTGATGCAGCAGCATCTTCAATTAGCTTGTCGGCAACAAGCTTAACATTACTGGAGCCCACAACATCCAATGTATTTTCTATGGAAGCAACCACAACATTTGCTCCAGCTCTTCTCAAAATGTCAATTATTATGACAGTTTCCATCTCCTCTGATCCATTAGCAACTGGCACAAGTACCTATCAATAGAAATGAATATGCACTGCAATTAACTGAAATGGCAACAATAAAGACATCGGTGAAATATACAAAAGATCCTTCTGCAGTGTTATTATAAGCTTGAAGAAAAGTCATATTTCATGGGCAGCCTCTGAATTATGATATCCCTTACCAAAAATGAAATGTCAAGAAACAAATTTAAAAACCAAAGCTATCACTAAATTGCTGTTTGTTAAATTTAATAAGGTTCGCAAATACCTTCAACTTCCATCAAAATTTCTATTGAAGAATAGAAATTCTGCGGCACAAATCAAGTTCCAATAAAAGTTGTGTTGGAAAAAGCTCGAGATCAATAATATTGTACATGATATGGTCAACTGTTGCTGGTTGACAATGTCAAGTACAATGAAGCTATACTATATTAAACTAGTCTCTACATGTCATACTCCCATTAGTTATGGTAATCAACATCCACATAAATAATGTAGATAACAATGTGAGGATAGCTGGCTTCCAAAGCTAGACTAATTTTGCAGTATCAGTCCTTTGCACTAGGGATGTCTCATTTGTTGTCTGTGCAAGATTAGATTCGCAATTGCTACATGATCGCTTACAACTAGGGCATATCTGAATTCTTTTTGGTTCATAATCCCATTTATTACACTGACCAGAATCCACATAAATAGCGTACATAACATTGTTGAGATAGCTAGCTTCCAAATCAAGACTAATTTTGCAGAATCCACAGAAATAGCATACATAACATTATCGAGATAGCTAGCTTGAAATCAAGACTAATTTTGCAATATCAATCCAATCGTACTAGGAATGTCTCATTCGTTGTATGTGCAAGATTAGATTTGCAATTGCTAGGAGGTCAATAATATTGTACATAATATGTTCGACTGTTTCTGGTTGAAGTTGTCAAGTACGATGAAGATATGAAATTAGACTCTACATGTCATAATCCCATTTATTACTATGATAAGAACCCACATAAAAAGTGTATATAACACTGTCAGAATAGATGGCTTCAATTCAAGAGTAGTTTTGCAATGTTAATCTATTTTTACTAGGGACGTCTCATTTGTTGTTTGTGCAAGATTATATTTGCAATTGCTACATGATCACTTACAAATAAGGCATATCTAATTTCTTGTTTGTTCATTATCCCATTTATTACAATCAGAATCCACATAAATAGCATACATAACACTGTCAAGATAGCCAGATTCCAAATCAAGACTAATTTTGCAATTGCGACATGATCCCTCACAACTAAGGCATATCTAATTTCTTGTTTTTTGATATAGCTTGAAGAGGTCTCAATTGCTTAGATATGTTTCATATTGCCCCCAAAGTGGATCCAGCACAAGCCAGCTATTCCCAAAGCTTTGTCGGCCAGAGAACCTCTTTCTACGATGCGGGTGTGTGGAAGAATCGACACAAAATCATAAAACGTGTGGGACAAAATAAATAAAGAAAGAAGTATATTGAAAGAGTTTTAATATTTCATTTTCAT
This sequence comes from Taxus wallichiana var. yunnanensis, assembly GCA_018340775.1. Taxonomy (NCBI): domain Eukaryota; kingdom Viridiplantae; phylum Streptophyta; class Pinopsida; order Cupressales; family Taxaceae; genus Taxus; species Taxus wallichiana. Next base: position 475,654,044 of record CM031238.1, read on the forward strand.
ATCCCCATGCTTTCTAGCTGTACCTGTTCAAAAATAAATAATAATTATGATTGTTATTTTAATCTCCTATTATGTGCGACTTAAGATCATCCAGTGCATGGTACCGTTAACACTATTCAAGAAACAAGAGTCTTGTTAGTTTTCTAATCTTGTGATCAATACATACCCAATATTGGTTGCAAAGGTCCCGCAATCCAATGGGAAAATAATAAAATTGTAAATACCTGCAAATAGGTGTGCAAGTCTCCAAAAAGGAATTAATATGATCATGTAATGTCACTTTCAAAATAAACTAGTAATTTATGCAAAAAAAATATTTCTATATTGAGGAACAGTTGTAACTATCACAAGTATGCATTGACATATTCACAAACAATTGGCAAACATGAACCATTCACTGGCAATTCCACAACAGTTGGCATACATGCACTATTCTTGCGCTCAAAACAAAATGAAAACTATGAAATTACTGAATGCTGCAAAGCAGCATTATATATGAATATTTAACCCTTTATATCAAATGGGTAGCAACGGTTCCGCAAACCCCTTTTTGCATATAATATTCAAAGATGTACAACAACAATCTTTGGTTCATTTATTATTCAAACTACCAAAATAAACAGCAAACCCAACTCATGAAATATGCAGCTGTGATGGTACTGTAGCAGCGATACAGAATATTGTAGCAGCGGTACTTACACTGTAGCAACAATACGGAATACTGTAGCAACACTGTAGCAAACTGAAAATCCTAAAAATCCTCCTTAACCAACTGGAATTAGAAATAAACTTCAATCTTTCAACTCAAATGCGATCCTTGGATGGAATCACCTCAAAGGAGGAGGGTTTTCGTCCTCCGAATCTCCGCACTCCTAGGGTTTTCATCCTGGGAGAAGAAATTGAACATAGAATGCTCAAGCTCTAAAATAGGGTTTGATAACAATAGTAAATGGAATTTTTCTTCCTCCCAACTCTTCCTTTTATAATTACCTTTTTAATTTGAATTTCCTTTTCCGCCTAAAATTCCCTCCAGAAGTGTCTAGAAACACTTTTAATAAAACATTACATTAGGCCCCTTTATAATAATAATACATAAGTCGCCCTTTTACAATGTTATAAAAATAAAGTTACTAGGACAACTTAAAATATTATTATTAAATTATTTCCCTAACTTTATCCCTTAGCCTACGGGAAATAAGGAATAGGCTATGGGTCTCCCAATTATTTTAATTCTGAAAAGGGGACATGACACATCGCCAAGGATACAAGAATCGTGGGAGCAAATGCAAAAAGGGTGCAGGAAGCATACATATATCTCTATTTTCCACTTATTGGTGACAAACAACCTCAATCCAACTGCACCATGATGTCAAGCTTGAAATAATCTTTTTGGGGAAAACAAATGGGCTCCAAACTCAAAGTACACACAAAATATTGTGATATTTTGATCTCTCCAAGAAATAAGATAAAATTCCCCATGATGGTGAAATGGATGTCAAATTTAAGGTGAGCCATTTTTTCGACGACAAGATTACACTTGCTCCTCTCACCCTCTTTGTCTATCAATGTCAGTTACCCTCTTGGCATAACAAAATCACCACATACTTACTGGATAAGGAAGATTCGTACAAATTTCACAGTGAACAATATGCATACATATTAATAGCAATAAAATCAAAATTGAAGACACAATGCAAATGGATTTTAGCATTGCAAAAGCTCACAAACCTGAAAATTCTCAAAACCACAAAAATTGAGCTATGGAAAGCTCAAAAGTCCATTATTCTCCCTCACAATAGTCTCCACCCTCTACATCATTCAACACCACAACATTCAAACTAGACCCAAAACGACTAAAAACATACAGAAAGCATGGCCAAAAGCAACTCTCATAGCGAATCATCTTCTTTGGAAAGATTCAATGGAGGAAGAACACAGTAACAAAATGGCAATCGTAAAAACACCCAAGTCTCCATCTTCATGATTCATATCCCATGACATTGCAGGGCCCTTTTTGTATTCTTCATTTGAGAAAAGAAGGCAAATGTGTGTATGAATATAAATAGTATTTTTGACATTGATGATCCCAACCCATTTTTCCTTATAGAACGAATATTCCCCATGAATTATTTAGTATATTTTGGCAAGTAATGAGCTGGAAACCTAGAAAGAAGTTGAACAAGTAATGTCTGCAACTTAAAAGCATCAAAGCCATGCTATAGTAAAATTAGCTATGTGGAGCTCCTATCAGCAAGTGGTTACATTATCAAATGCTCCATTACCAATGGTAAACTACTTGCAAATTTCAAAGGCCTTGCTAAGATCAAGATGACTTTAATAAATGTTGTTCAGTGTTTTGGGGTCGAGACGATTTTGGAAAATGTTGTTCTATGCTTTAACAACCTCCTCCTTACCACTCAATAATCCAATCGACATTGAAATCAGGCTTAGGTAGCTTCAGCATCAGTCCAATGGAAAAAACATGTAAAGTTCACTTGTATTCTTCACATCTCTGAAGTAGAAAAATAATTCATTATAATTTGCATGACTGCATACTTGGGGGTATAAATTGTGTCCTTCAGTTGTTTTTCCATTGACTGATGAAACTTTTTGGCACCTTTTACAATGAACCTTGATACTTCAACTCCATTGAATATTTCTCTCAGTAGCAAATAACAGAATACATAAAAATGTCTTTGAGTTGCTTTCCCATTGGCTCATGAACCTTCTTTTGGCACATTTCTTCAATGAACCTTGATACTTCAGCTCCATTGATTATTTTTCTCAGTAGCAAACAACACAATACCAATGAAATGCAGAGCAATCACCTTTTAATCCTGATGAATATGGTGAGGAAATCAATAATGGCTTTCGTGCTTATAAACAATCAGCTGATTGTCTCCCGAAAAAATGAAAGACCATTATACATGGATTTAGTCTAAACACATCACCCAATATCCTTAATCATAATTTTAATTTTAAATCAATCAAATGAAGAGATTTATCAATAAGCACAACAGCGTTAAGATCAAACAACAAATAACAACATGGCTTGATCTCCTTTCACAGAGCACAAAGGGAGGAAGCAAAACCAAAATAACAAGCTCAGCACTCTGAGTGTTGAGGCCATGAGATGTTAACACTTGTCATAAATTCATAATCTCGTGAACTCGGGACCTATCGAAACCAAGGACCAAAGAGAAGTCACTAACCAACATAAACAAAGAAATCAGATGATCAGTCACATCATTGCAAACTTGTAGGTGTGACTTGTAACAATAAAATCTGTACCAAGCCCAAGAACACTAGGAAACGTACATACAAATAAAACATGTGGCCCAGCCTTGTCACAAGGAAGACCTCAAGAGAGGAATTGGTAGCTCAAGAGAATGAAATAAAACAAGAAGGGGATCATTAACGAGGTGACAACTGTCGCCATCTCCTTGATGAAAAACATAAAACTCAATACTCGACAAGATACACCCCAATGTGCCCTATGATGCAATATCACAACATGTGTAAAGTGCTTACTAGCCCCAAGAAAATAAAAAACCAAGGGAAAAGAAACCTTCAAGATAGAGATAGCATGAATAAACAAAACACGAGATTGATACAAGTGTGAAAATTTCATCAGCCCCAAAAAACAGTAATATTTTAAGAAGTAAAACACAATCAAAAGAAATCACAAGAACGAGGAAGATAGCCGATTTAAAAACAGCTAGCATAGCTAAAACTAGATGATAAACTCTAAAATGCCAAATGCCACCATGAAAAGTCATAAGACAAGCAATAACATCATATCATTTTAAGATATTGAATTTTTAAAGCAATGGCCCCAAAATTCTATGGGAATTCGGGTGTGTTGGTGACAACACGCTCCTTTTATGTTCCATAATATGTGGTATGAGCATTGTCGTGAACTCACGAGTGCAAGTTGGAACAATAAAATCCAGCCCAAGCCCAAGAACATGAGGAAACATTAACAAAAATAAAGCACACATCCCAACCTCATCACGGGGAGGGCCTCAAGAGAGAGAATGGTAACCCAAGAGAATGAAATAGAACAAGAAGGGATCATTAACGAGAGAAGTGACAAGTTTCACATCGCATTGACGATAAACATAAAAGCCGATACTTGGAAAGATAAATCCCAAAGTATCTGTGAGGCGAGATCGTAGTATGCAAAAAGCACTTGCTAACCCCAAGAAAATGAAAACCATGGGAAACGAAACCCTCAAAATAGAGGTAGCCCAAATAAACAAAACATGTGATTGAAACAAGTGTCAAGATCTTGTGAACCCAAAAAAATAGCAATAATCTTAGTAAAACACAATCAAAAGAAATCGCAAGAACATAGGAATATATCCAATTTAAAATCAACAAGCACAACTATGTTAGTATGAAAGAGAGAATGTAGAGAAATGTAAGGCACATGGAAGGCACTTTGTCATACTCGTATGTGTCTCTTTTATCAACCAAATAAGAAGTTACATATTCAGGTGAAGGAAGTTATACATGAATAACTAATATACATTAACTAATAGTTAATTAGTTAATGTTTAATATCTTAAATACCCCTTAATGACTAAATAGGGCACTACGCCAATCGTTGTCTTGAAATTTTACAAATAAAATGAGACCAAGAGGTTCAGTCATTAGATTTGTAGGTTGCTCCCTAGAGGCACTGATAATGAAGAGAAATATCACCAGAATCAACCAATTGTCATATGTAGTGATAAAGAACCTCAATGTGTTTGGTGTTAGGTAATATATTAGATTCTTCTCCAAATTCTATACACCCTAATTGTCACAAAAACTGGATAGTGGGATAGGAGTAGTAAGAGAAAGTCAAGATCAATCAAAATTCAATGTAGCTATATTGATTCACAAGCTGGCACTAACTATTGTCTTGTACCTTTCTTGATGTAAGATATAACCATAGTGTGTTGAAGCTTTCTCTACTATGAAACAATTCCTAAACCAAGGGGGAAAATACCCCTTGGTAGACCTCCGAGGATCTACCAATATTCCCTAGTTAGAGTTTGTGTATCCTATCAATATGAAATCTGTACCTTTTTCGGTGTAAGATATAACCATAGTGTGTTGAAGCTTTCTCTACTATGAAACAATTCCTAAACCAAGGGAAAAAATACCCCTTGGTAGACCTCCAAGGATCTACCAATCCTCCCTAATTAGAGTTTGTGTATCCTATCAATATGAAATCTGCTATCCTCTGATATAGGATGCCAAAGTCAAGATTTCCTTTGACATATCACAAAACTTATTTTGTTGTTGTCCAATGTATGAGCTTCAATTGAGACAAAAACTAAGAAAGATAGCTAACAAAAACTATAGATTTGGTCATGTGGACGTAAGATATCTCAAAGCTTCCCACCAATTGTATGCAGAGAACAATTACCATGTTCGAAAAGTTTGGGTAGTTCTCAAGGGGAAAAATGCTTAGAAGTTTGGAATTTTGCAAAAGGTTCAGTTCGGTTCAGTTAAGAACATTTACAAATAATAATATTATTTACATAGCTTTTCCTTTACACGTTTAGGTATTAATGTTTCATTGTTTTTTGTTTTAGGTTGAAGATCTTTTGATTTAATATATTTTAATTACTAAAATAAAAATGTAATGTTAGACCAAACTTGTTCGATCGGACCGAAAAGAATAGTTCAAACCGAATTATCATCATGTTTGCAAGAACATGGTAACTCTGTTGTAGAGTGATTTATCGACCAATGATGTATTACTATAGGTGACAACATCATCCCGACCTTTATAAGCTTAGAAGAGGGATCGCAATCTGTCATCCCAAACTTCTTCAAGAGACTCGTGGCATACTTGACCTGAGCTATGAAAATGAGATGGTCATGTTGCCAAAATTCTACACCTAAGCAATAGTGTAGGAGGCCTAGATCAGTCATGTCAAAAGTAGCACACAAATCTGATTTAACTCACTAAATTCTAGTGGCTCCACTTCCTATGATGGCAAGATTGTCAATATAGATAATAAGTATCCAAATGTCATCACCGTTGCTTTTAACATGTAGATTCAGATCAAAAAGACTCCTCTTGAATCCAAAATCTTGGAAATGTTGATCAATCTTAATATACCAGGGTCTTAGAGCCTACTTAAGTTCATATAGAGACTTAATGATGACCAGGTATCGAAAACCTTCAAGTTGCACCATGTAAACCTCATCCAAATCTCTACTCAAGAATGCATTCTTTACATCCATCTGAAACACCTTTTAACCAAACTGAGCTGCTATGGAGAGAAGCAACCAAAATGTGACCATCTTCGTTGTAGGAGTAAAAGTTTCTCCATAGTCTATTCCCCTAGTGGTGAAAAACCTTGTACAACAAGACAGGGCTTGTACTTGTCCAAAGTACCATCAACTTTGCATTTGACCTTGAACACCCATTTTCATCCAAGGGGTTGTTTATCTAGAGCTGATCCCACCAAATCCCATATATGATTCTTCATCAAGGCATCATATTCAACTTGCATGGCACTCTTCATTTGGGTTTTTCTTTTACGTCTAAATATCATTGTGGTCAAACTTTAAAGTATCGAAAAGATTAGAAGAAAGAGAAAAATGTACGTGCTCAGCTGAACCAACAACCTTTTTCCCCCTCCTCCGTGATCATGCATTTGATTGAAAAATTTCATCCTCCCACACATCTTGTATAGTGGAGTAAAACCATGTAATATCCCTTTTTGCGACAAAAGCAGTTCCCAAAATAATCTGATTTTTATGACAGCAGTTCCCAAAATAATATAAACCCTAGCAGCAAACTGAAAAGGGGTTTAAATGCACCATAAAAACCATGCACAATAGCTGAAAACACTTCTAAATAATTTCTTCATGCACGGCAACACTTATCCATTCAATTTGCAATAAACAAATGGAGAAAACCCAAGATAACACACTGCTGTAATTAAATTTAGGACAACAGCAGGGCTGCCACAAACCAAGGTTAAAAATGATAGATAAACCTCACCAAAAATCATAAAAATATAGATTCCGGCCTTATAAAATATGCCGAATCAGAATATAAAATCAGATTTGTAATTTGTGCCCTAGAAGGCACTCAAACACCATCAAACCCTAGTCTCTCCAACTAGGAATGACTCTAAAATGCATGCAAATATTTGTAGATCTCTTTCCTTATTCTCCAATGCCTCAAATCTGCAAAAAGGTCTTCAATATAACTTGCTTCAACCAAGGATGGAAGGTTTTCGTCCTCCAACCAACCACAAGAAGGGTTTTTGTCCTTCTTGGAAAGCCACACAATTGGATTTTCGCCCAAAAGTGGAAAGACAATGAGCAAACAACCCAAAGGTCTAAATTAGATAAAATTCCCAAAAGTAGATGTGTGCAAATGAAGTCTCTAATCTTCTTTTATATCCCCAACATGGCGCCAAAGGCCAAAAAGGTAAGGCCGACCCATATAAAGTCATTATAATCTTTTAATTGGCTTTTAAAATGCACCAAACCCAGCCGACCCCTTATAATGGGAATTACAAAGATAAAAACATAAATATGAATGAAGAAAACTGAAATATAATCCACGATCTTCCCTTGTTCATCCATTGCTTGCCTTCGGAAAGAGGAAAGGCAAGGAATCCTTTATTTTGGATTAATTCGAAAAAGGGGACATTACAAACCACTTAGACCTATGTGGCAACTTAGGACCCTATGATGGTTAAACCTTAGTCGGATTGTTGACCAATGCAGTTGGTGTCACCGATAGACTAGAGGAGTATTACAAATATCAGCCATGGGTTGCTCCTGGCATCTGTCATGAAGTACTAGATGAACTATATTCCTAATATTTTAAAGAAATCATAACACTAAGTTCAAATACCTCAATGATTGCTTGAAAGTTACAAACGAAAAAGGATTGTCTCTATCAAACCAATACCTCTGCTAACGATTATCTTGTTAGTGGAAATATCAATAAGTCTATAGGCCTTAGATTGGTCACTATAGATAGCAAAGAAATATCTTTTTCTCTTGGAGTCTAGTTTACGACTTTTACTATCAAGAACTAGAGCATATGCAGTTAAACAAAACAACACAAAAAGTTGCTACCTAAGGTTTTATTCCAAACCAAGCTTCATCGGGTGTTACATCATGCAAAGCTTTGCACATACTCTTATCTAGGATATACACTACCGTGTTCGAAACTTGTAATTTTACGGCTTGCCCTACTATGCATCATGCACCAAGCCATCTCCAATATAGTTCTCATTACTTACTCTCAATCACTACATAGTATTGTGGAGTTCACAAAATTGTCAACTATCGTTGAATACCTTCCTTGTTGCAATAGTCATTGAATTGCTTGGAAGTGAAATTGATCCCATTGTCATATCTCGGTGTTTTAATCCATCCGCTTCTCCGTTTTTTCACTATCCCTTGAATTCATCAAATGAGGCAAAACAGTAACACTTTTTTCAAAAATTGACCCCACATCTTCTTAGAAAAAACATCCACCAACAACAAAAATACCTCGCATTGAGGATTGTTGGTGATTTCCAAGATGGCTCGCAAAGATTTGCATGAACAAGATCTGAGAGCCCTTTTGTATGCCAAGCACCTTTAGCTACAAATGGCTTCCACTTATGCTTGCTAGCCAAACACCTTGCACACATATCCTATTTTTCTTGAATAGTTAGCAAACCAAGAACCATGTTGGCTCTGCTAAGTTTGGCAAAGTATTAAGGTTGATGTAATGTCCCATAAAGGACACTTTTTAACCGCAAACAGACTTGAGGCAAATCCCTCAATCCAAACACAGATTATAGAAGATATAACAATTATTTTCAATGCTGATCTGATTTATGTATGAAAAATGTGACTAGGGTAAAGAAGAAAACCCAAACTAATTAGCCATTACGTTAAGATATTTCCACTCAAATTTGATCCGCTAATTTTATAAAACCAATATATGAATAAAAAAACCCAGATTTTTGAGACACAAAGAGGCTTAAATAATTCTGGAAAATATGCAGACAAGCTGCCCTTAAATATATCTGAAAATGACACTTTTATCATCCAAAATTCTGAAATTAGGCTGAAATAATTCATAAAAATCTAATTAATTAGCAGCAACCCAGATCAGATCAGAAACACTTTCAAATACCTCAGATTTTCCCTAGAAGTGGGTCGCTCAACATGATAGAAGGCTGAAAATTGAAGGAAAACACAGCTGCAATCTTTCACTTCAAACCCTTGACCCAAAATCTGCAAATCTTCTCCTTCAACTGCTGGAAACACGCTGAAATTTATTGCTACTCCAATGATGCACAATGGAAACCCCAAGGTGGAGAATCCCCTTGATCTCTTGGAGGGTTTTCGTCCTCAAGAGAGTATTTCTAAAGGGTTTCGTCTTTAGAAATATTTTTGACAAAGCTATAAGCTTCAGACAAAATTAGAAAATAAGAGAATAATCAAGTGGTGCCTCTCCAAGCAAGTTCACTTGCTTAAATAGAAGAATAGGGCCCAAATGGCCACTCCCACATCCAATCAGAATTTTCCCTTCATTTAATGTTTTTTCCACTTGCTTTCTCTCCCTAGGCAAGTCGCATTTTCCCTTGGTTAAATCATTTTTGCTTAATGCCTTTTTCCTTTTTGCCTTTTTCTATTTTTAATTTATTATTAAGTTCATAATAATTTATTATAAGTTCTTTTATAATGTTTAATTTTTATTTTTGCACTTTATAATAAAATATCATAACTTGAGTCTCCCCTTTAGTTTTTTCCTTAGGCGTCGGAAAGACAAAATGGGCTAATGGTCTTTGACTAGTAACGGGATATCACACCAGTTGATATGTCCAAATCTCTCATGCCACAAAATGTTGGTATTACCATCCACAACTAACACATAAATTGTTTGTGACAAGGTCAACAAGTTTATATAAGATACCTTATCCAATGCCTAGGGTGTAAAACTGTCATGTTTTACATCAAACTTGTTTGTGACAAGGTCAACAAGTTTATATAAGATACCTTATCCAATGCCTAGGGTTGCAAAACTGTCATGTTTTACATCAAACACAATACACTTCTTCCCAAAGAAACTCAATGATATGTTGGGATTTTCAATAGACTAGCCAACAAATAAGATATGTTTATTCATTCTAGGAACATACTTAACATCCTTTACTATCATTGTTTTAACATGAGGGCATACTCAAAATCCTATTTAACTTCAGTTATAACCACATTTGCTTAACCCCGCAGCTCTTTGTTGTGAGAAAGAGCATATTGTCGCTTCCAACAATCCTTCTTGACATGCCCAAATTTATGATGGCAATAACATTTCACTTTGTGTTTGGAAGATGATTCACTAGTTTTATGTTTCCACTTCCCCTACGATTGAGCAGAAAATGCACATTCTGTTTTTGCATAACTAAACCCACTTGTCTATATCTCTTGAGTTCCTTTTGCAAAAATAGGACCTGACCTAATCAAATGTCAAGGTCTGGATTTCTAGCATCAAGTAAAGTCTCCATAAATGATTTATAAGATGGTAGTAAAGTATTCAAAATAAGAGAAATCACGTTGTCATCATCCACCTCTTTGTTTATGACAACAAGTGGTCTCGTAGATTTTCATCCCAAGAAGATGTTCGACAGGGAACCCACCCTCATTCGTCTTTGCGAGAAAGTAGTAGATTCTTTAGGTACATGACTTGGCTTTTCTTTGAAGTTTGATACTTATTTTGGAGACTAGTCCAAAGTTCACTTGCCATAGTGGCATTTCAAACCTCAAGAATTAAATCATTTGAAATAGATAATTTCAACAGCAAAAGAGCCTCCTTATGACGTTTGTCATAATCAACAAGATTTGTGTCAAGTCTTGATTCCTTTTTGAGAATAATTTTATCACAATCACAATATTCTACAATTAATAATATCTTGTGACTCCAAACATTATAATGTTAACCAATTAATTTCTACGCTTCCAATAGAACCAAATTTAGGATATTGACCATGACACACACAATTGAATGCAAAACATATTTATGAATGCTCTCTAGTTCGTCGAGAAAAATGCCTTAAAACGGTTGAAAAATGTTTTGCAACTTCGTGAAATAAGATTCGTATTACCAATGTGTCGTAGACTCGTCTTGGTTTGCAACTACACCCTTTTGATTTGTGGTCTCAAAAAAATCTTTCTTTTAGGGTTTGGAGCGACTTTCCTTCTAGTATTTTTCAAAATCGTTGCAAAACCATGTGATCTCGACCGCCTACAATTGCATGTCCTCTAGTTTGTATTGGATTGCTTCTTGTCCCGTAGATAAGAAATGATAGAGAAATTGTTTCTAAGAATCATAATTTTTGCTCAATTTCCTACAAACTATTACATCTCCAAAAGTTCGCATTTTACCTTCAACTCACAATATTTTTCTAAGTAAATCATATTTTTCTTCAAATCGCAAATTATATCTCGTAAACCCAATCCTTGAATGCGTGAGTCCTTCAAATCTTCTTTCTCACATGATCATCAACTTGCTTTTTTCTTCACATCGACTTTTTCAACCTCAATGTGTCTCAAGCTTGTTTTCCGAAGATCGTCGCGTCCCCTTGGAACATCCTTTGAAATTCGTGACTCTCCCCTTGCTCTAACATAACTGCAATAGCCTTTTTGTCCTCCCGTGAATCTTCACTTTGTTGTCTCAATTTAAGAAAATTCATTCTGAATCTTTATTTCACTTTTCCGCAATTTGCACCCTTTTCCTAGGGCTACCCCAAACACCTACTTTGATAGCAATGTTAGAAAGTATGAGAGAGAGAATGGAGATAACTGGAAAGCATGGGAAAGGAAAACTAACATACTCATGTGTGTCTTTCTTTTATTAACCAAATAAGAAGTGACATATCCAAGTGAAGAAGTTATACATCAATAACTAATAGTTTATTGGTTGATATTTAATATCTTTAATACCTCCCCTTAGTGACCAAACTGGAGACTACTCCAATACTGTCCCAAAAATTTACAAATGAAGTGGGACCAAGAGGTTTAGTCATTAGATTTGAAGGTTTAGTAGTAAAATTAGAGGATATACTCTAAAATGCCAAATGCCACCATGAAGAGTCATAAAACAAGCACTAATATCACATCATTTCAAGATCTTGAATTTTTAAACCAGCAGCCACAAATTTTTTCTGAGTTTGGGTTTGTTGGTGACAACACAATCCTTTTATGTTCCAGAATATGTCGTATAAGCATAAAGTCTTTGAAAACTGAGTTAAATAATAGTTGTTTGAAGGGAGACGAGTACAAGACACATCAATGTAAAATTTAACACCGAAACTAACATTAATATAGATTTTAAAATAGAACAGAGTATATGTGTGTGAACTATTTTTCACAGGTATTGAGAGGGGTACTAGCAGATTTACAAGAAAACGTGATTAAACAAGAACGACAAACTTTAGAAAATGAGTAAATGATTACAAAAATTCTAGACCAGGTGTATAAAGGGGAAGAAACTTATTGCAAACAAAAGTCTAGAAATAAATGGTTAAATAATGGAGACAAGAACACCTTAATTTTCCACAAACCTACTCTCCAAAGGAGGCAGTATCAAAAATTAAAACAGTTTAATTCATGCAACCACTCAAGAAGACAAATAAGGAGGCAGCTGCTTTCTTTTGTATTTTATTGACAAACCCACAAGTAGATGAGAAGCGCATGAATTATTGTTCTATAATATTCCATGGCTGATTACAAAAGCCCAAAATGAATCTTTTTGGATGCCACAAAAGAAGTGAAGAAGGATGTTGTTAATTTACCTTAAAATAAGGCCATACAGATTTCATGCTGATTTTCTTCAACTTTTTGGGAAGACAGGAAGGAGAACATTACTACAAAGGTAGAGGAATCAAGAACTTCAAACAAGATGTCAAAGAATAATGAAAGAACAGAAAAGAAATTATATTAATGTCCACAGATGACCAAAAGTAGGTCAATGGGACTCAAGGATACAACAATTAACAATAGAAAGTTCTAGGAAGAAAGAATCCTAGAAACAAAATAACAAAAAGTACAAAATAAAAAATAAAATAGTGGGCCACTAACACAAGTGGTAATGAAATCAATACAAATAGCAATGAAGGGCGAGAACAAGAGCCCCTAAAGCATGTGCCAATGAGGACTAGAAGCAAATCTTATTGGCTATCTCTATTTGTGCTTGAAGTGGAGGAGTCGTCCAGGTCATCATCATTTGGGAAACTGTGCATACCCTTATTCCTATATAAGTGCATTCACTTTATTTAGAAAACTTCAAACTAATTGTGCTTTGTGATGCAAGATATGAAATTCTAGTAAATATCACACATAGGTTAAAGAGGCTTTTAAGGGAACCTAATCTCAAAAACAAGGGATTTTTTTGTAGGCAGGGAAAATCTTGGATGGAATTCTCATAGACCAAGAAGCCATACATTCTTCGATAAAGGATGAGAATTCACATGTTTATTAAGCAACATATAGAAGGCATATGACAACTAGTTGGGAATTTTTGTAATGTCCCCAAATGGACAATTTTTACCCCCAATTGGATTTTAGGCAAATCCCAAACCCCAAATGCAGATTATAGAAATTATGACAAAATATATAATGCAGATATTAATTTTATAAGGAAATGGCGACTTGCATAAGGTAGGAAAATCACTTCAAACTGATGTAAAACCACTGAAAATTTAACTCAAACAACTCAATAAATATTGCAAAGGTGAAATCACAAAAGAAATACCAGATTTAGTCTTCAAAATGGGCTGTATTTATTTTATAAAATTTCTGCAGATAGCTGCCTTAGACACAGCTGGAAATGGCACTTCCTCAACACCAAAAATTCTGAAAAATAGATGATCTGATTTATAAAAATCAGGAGTATGATCAGCAACTGGAACAGCTCCAAAAACAGCCCCAAAGCACCATATATCAGCTCCTTAGGTGGTTGCTCCACCTGGAAAAAGGGAAGGAAACATAACAGCAATTTTTCTCTTCAAACCCTTGATCAAAATCTGCACTTTTACAGCCTTATAACCGCTGGAAAATACTGAAAAATACCGCTAACCACGTGATCTGCAATGGAATCCCCTATGTGGAGAATCCTCTCAGCTAGGAGAAGGTTTTCGTCCTTCTACTAGGTATCTTGGAAGGTTTTCGTCCTCAATAGAGTATTTCTAAATGTTTTCATCCTTAAAAATATTTTTGCAAAGTGATATAGCTCAGACAAAATCAGATTTATGTGAAAATAGACAAGCATGCTCTCCTCAAGCAAGTTGACTTGCTTATATAGATGGAATGGGCCAATTAGCCACCCTTGCCATCCAATGAGCTTTCAGCCCCTCGTTTAATGTGTTTTCCTCTTTGCTCCATCCCATAAGGAGGTCGCATTTTCTAGGAGAAAAATGGACTTTATAAGGTGACTTTAGCTTTTCTAATTTTTATTTTATTATTACGTTTGTAATAATTTAATATAAGTACTTTTATAATATTTTCTTTTTTATTTGCACTTTATAATAAATCATTATGATTTAAGTTCCCTTGAGCTCATCCCTTAGCCGTCGGGAGACAAAATGGGCTAAGGGTTTTCGACATAGGTTACTTTAGGAAGTGGGACATTTCAATTTTCTATACAAATTTTTGACATATGGAGGCTTCAAAGAGGAGTAGATACTATGGATAGAAAGTCAAATACCAACATGCCTTTTCTCGGTAGTTATAAATGGGTCCCCATCCATATCATTCAATCCTTCAAGAGGTTTGAAGCAAGGGGATCCCCTAGCTCTTTGTTTCATCTTAATAGAAAAGGCTTAAAAAGAATCATTAAGGACGTGTTATGAACAACACACCCCCATTCCCTTTTGAAAAATAAAATGGAGCCTCCCTTTTATTCATCGAGTTATAAAAATAAATTTTAAAGCTCTCTAACATGATCAAGGTCTCTAATCTTCCTTTTTGTTTAACCATGTGAGAAACATCAATCTATTCATTAAAAATAGCAGAGTTAAACTAGTTTTATACTTGCTCATACTTTCAAAGTTTAACTCTTGCTTTGCTTCAAGGTTTAAATCCTTGTTTTTATCTCAAAGGTGTTTTCATGGTATGTTTCAATGTTAATCATATGTGCAAATTAAAACAAGGAAGAAAAACCTGGAGTTTGCCTCTTTTAGATGAAAAATGACTTCCACACGTTCACTGACGGTTACATTCTTCATTTTCTATTAGCTTAAAACCGTCAATTTTAATCTAATTATTTAACTTTTAGTAGGTTCACATGTCGCCAATATAAGTCAAGTGTCCTCCATTGGCATGCATTGTCAATCGGATTTGGAAAAAACTTTGGGCGAGCTAAAATTTCTAACGCATATGGTAAGCGGTAATACCGATTGCAGACAAGTGTCATCCATCGTGTAAGGAGGAAAGCCGGGAGGAGATAAGATAAGATAAATATATTGATGTCCAACAAGTGACCACAAAAGTAGGTCAAAGGGACTGTAGAAAACAACGAGCACCGATACATGGCAGAAAGCCAAAGAGTTCCCGATAAAAAGGAAATACAAAAGCCAGAAGAGGTGGCCTAGGAAGAAGAAACCACAAGCAACCAAAATAGGGGTGGAAAAACAAGTGAGAGGAAGAAAGGGGGAAAGACGACCAAGGAGAAGAAAAGAGGAAAGCCAATCGGGATGAAAGTTCAACTCTCCTAACATTCAAGGCCGATTAGAAGTCGAGGATTGAATGTCGGCCATTCAAAGAGAAAGATTGCCTATTATGCCATTTTGTTTGCAGTGTAATGTCCCCTTCTTGGGACATTGATGAAATTGAAGACTTGAAGACCCTCAACCCATTCTCTCTTCTCATGGGCTTGAAGATGATCCAAAGATGTCTATTGTCTATTTTGTGACCCCTTGGTATGCCTTGCGCTACAAGGTGGGCTCTCTAGGTTAGTTAAATGTGCACATAGGATAGTTGCTTTTATTATTTAATTAAAAATAATAAAGTGCACATAGTCTTAGTTTATTAGAGACTTTATTTTATAATGAGAGTTTATGTTTTCCCTCCAAAAGGGAAAAAGGTCGGTCTTTATTGAATATTGCACCCCTTAACTCTATAAAAGGAGGTCACATTTCCTCTAGTGGGGTTATGTTGATTGAACTTTTGATTTCACTCCATGCTTGGAGTAATGGGATGTATGCCCTAGTTCTTGCATTGTTCTCTCTCTCTCATTTGGATCCATTATTGAAGAATATTGAAGACTCCATTGTGCTCTCTTGTGTTGAATGTGTTTATGCATGATATATTCATTCTAGCATTGGCGACTTGGTCTTGGGTATTGGCGCATTTGTTTGGAGGATAAATCTGCATTTTTGTGAAGGGTTTGAGGTACTTTGTGACTATTATTATTGCTGCAATTTATTAGAGGCAAATTGACTTGGTTTGGGGTTTGATCTATCATGTTTTGAGGTTGTTTATGCTAGATCTATCTGTTGTGTCTAATCAATTATTTCAGATCAAGGGCTGATTATTTGAGTGTTTTGGAAGGGTTGTATGAGTTGGAATTAATTTATAGAATTTATTCTAACCCTAAGCGACTTGGAGGCAGATTTCTAGGGCAGTTTTGAGTGGGTTTCGGTGATCAGAAAATTCAGTTTGATAGTTCATTGGAAATCTCCTCATTTCTACTTTATTGTGAAATTTGTTTCATGCAAAAACTCAAGTATTGAGTAAGATATTAATTTTTTAAGTTTCAGTTGTTCTGAGTGCATTTTGATTAATTACTGTTATAAATTTCAGATTTGCAACTTGCGACCAATTTAATATTGAATGTGGTTGTAGAAATTATGAGGAACAAGGAGAAAGTGATTTCATAATTTTTGTAGTTGATTTGATTCCCTAAATGTGTTGGGTAACCCGCTTTTTAGGCCAAAATTAGGGTTTCGTGCTTGTTATGCAAAATCTGGTTTTAGAATATTATTCTTCATATTTTTGTGGCCCAAAATCCAAAGTTTGAAGATTTTTGCTTGGATGGTTAAGCGGGAAATAATTTTGGAAGATTGCAGCAGTTGGGGTGTGATTATTAATTATTTTTCAGCTATTAAAAATCTGATTTGAATGTGTTTAAATTCCAATTGTTTTCTTCCAATCTATCCCACCACCTTGGCTAGTTCCAACCCTATTTGTGTTCGAAATAGCTGACATTGGGATATTTTTAGGTTGAAGCAAAAGGGTTTATCCATTCTTTGCTTGATTTTCTCCATTTTCTAAATTGTCCTAGAAAGGGGACATTACAGTGGTATCAGAGCATCTTTCCTCTACTCTTGTGGGTATTGTTTGCAGAATTTTTGGATCATGGGGATTGCAAGTGATGGAGATATGAAGGCCAAGCTCTATAGGCTTGGGAGATGGCTTGAAATTACTCCTCATGAGAAGAGTGTGTTGCTCAACACTCTTGAAGAAGCAACAAGTTGTTTATCTTTGATAGAGCAATCAGATTATGGCTCTATGTCTGTAACAATGGACCCTTTGGTGACCCATTTGGCTAGATCCAATTTATTGAGGCATGAGGTGGATGTGAGACTCTTGGTCATCACATGCATTAGTGAGATCACACGGATATCAACCCCAAGCTTGCCATATGATGACATCACTATGGAGGAGATCTATGAGCTCATGATTGGAAGCTTTCAAAAGCTTTGGGACACCACCAACCCTCACTTTGGCAAGAGGGTTAAGATCTTGGAGAACATGGCTAAGGTAAGGTCTTGCATTCCAATGTTAGATCTTAATTGTGATGATCTCATTTCACATATGTTTGAAGTCTTCTTTGATGTTCTACATGAGAATCATTCACATGAGATAATGGATGTTATGCAAACTATAATGTCCCTAATGTTGAATGAGTATGAGGAACCTCCACAATCTTTGCTATCCATACTTGTGGAAGGATTGGGACAAGAGAAGTCATGCATTGCTCACTCCTTAGCAAGAAGAATTGTGAATCAATGTTCAAGCAAAGTGAAGACATGCATCCAAGGTATGGGTCCTTTTGTTTTTGATGATAAATTTTTGGCATCTAATGATTGCATGGATTTGAGTGGGTGCAAGGAGAAATCAGATTTGGTTGATGGGCATGAAGAGGATATTAGTGTCAAGCATATGCATGATCAAAGAGAAATGATGGCAAGGGAACATGTGATGGAAAAATCAGATTTGAGGGGAGTTGTTCAACCCCACCACGAGCCATTTGAAGGGCAAGGAAAAGGCATGGTCAATGACCTCACCATAGAAGGGTATACTCATTCATATAATACATCATTTGTGTCTACTTCTATGTGGCAAAAAGAAGAAATCTTGAAACATTCATTGCATGGTAATAATCTTTTGATGTTTGACAAATTATTAGTGCCTACTAATTGCATCAAGTTGAACATGAGTGCAAAAGGAGCAGGTTTTTAGAGGACTATGAAGATGGGCTTGTGAAGAGGTATGCTTATGAAGGAAGGACACCATGGGATGCTTATGGTAATTTTTAGTTCGCTGTAATTTTTCGAACAGCAGGCCCTAATGGGCAAATGGATGAGGTTTGTCACCCAAGCATGAGTCTTATGAATGTCCCAAGTCATTACCCACCAAGTATGAATGCTTGTGAGGAAGAAAAAGGGGCTTTGGATGAAGAAAATGGTGAAGAAAAGAGCGTTGTTCCAAACTCAGAAATTCTGAGTTTTGTAGATGTTGGGAGCAGCCCAAGGTATGATTTTTCATATTTTATTTCTCCTTCCATATTGAGTTTTGATGGGTATGATTTTGAGCATGATAGGGAGATGGATATGATGTGCAACATGGGGTATAATGGTCACATTCTTGTTGGTACTTTTGCTCTTAACATTTGGGTGCATGATGGAAAAGGAGAAAGAGTGATTATCACTCTTCCCAATGATGGAAGCCATAACAATAAGCTTGCTGGTCCATATGAGGAATTCATCATTAGAAGGCACAAAGGTATGATGGCTTCATGTGTTTTGCTCCCTCTCATAAGGGAAAGTATGCACAAAGGTATGATAGCTTCATGTGTTTTGCTCCCTCTCATATGTAATGTCCCCTTTCCCTTGTCCAAAGGTTATGAGGGTGCTGCGGGTCTTAACCCTAGATGTTAGGGGTTACGAACATTATGAGCTATTGGGTAGGGAATATCTAGCCACTTTATTTTCCATCCATGGTTATAAAGTGCTTTGAAGGGACTAATGTTATGTTTTATTGGGGCCACTTAACTCCTAATGTTCTAATTTTTGGGGTCACCTTTTTGGGCCATGGCGACTTGAAGGGGAAAAAGTAACTTTAAGTTACTTTATTATTTGGGTCTCTCTAGGAGAAAGTGTGACTTGGGGGTTTTAGGGTTTCCTTGGCGTGGGAAAAGTTATAAAAGGAGAAGAGGGGTGAAAGGAAATCATTCATGCATACACTTATATTTCTTTTCATGTGCAACTGTTGTTTGCAACTATTTAGCTTGTGGAGTAAGATCCCACGGGAACCCTAGCTTCGGTGGTGAGAGATCCATCCCTAGCTAGCAGGGCATTCTTCGGTAGTGAGAGATCTACCCTAGCTTGTCATTTGGAGCTGTTTTCAGGGCTGATTCACAGAGATATTTTCAGGGTTTTCAGAGATAGGGTTTTGAGGGTTTTGTGAGTTTTGGTGGAGATAATCAGTTGGTTTTCGGATCAGACCTACGGCAGCAATAAAGGAAGGATTTGGCATCATTTTCAGAGGTTTTCACAAGGGTTTTGGCCATCTACCAAAGAGGGCGACTTGTTTGGGAGATTGCAGCCCTATTTTGGAGGGTTTCCAGTTGGCCGTTTTCAGATCTGAAGGTTGGAAAATCATCTTCTATATTTGTATATGTTATTTCCCAAGTTTCATAATTTTTGCACTTGTATTCGGGAAGATATGAATTTTAGAAGTTTTCCAGCTGTTTAGGGCACGCTGTAATTTTCTGGCAGCGTTATATTGACTGAAAAATTCCAAAAATATTTTCCTTGTGTTCTTTATATTATTATCTAGTTCTCTTTAAATTTTCAAGTGATTTGAGCGGATATTTTGGGAGTTATTCATATTTTACTGTTCGCTGCCCTAGCTGTAATTTTCTGCAAAAAACCAGATTTCTGTTTGGCTGCGTTTTGTCTATCTTTTGCATATTTTACAGTGGTATCCTATAAGGGATATTTCAGTGGTATCAGAGCTGTTGTTCCTCCAGCCTGTTGGGGTTGAAAGATGGGAGACAGAGACAGAGACAGTGAAGAGATGGGAGTAGATCTGATGAAACAACTGTTCACCAATATGGTGAAGCAACAGGAGACTACCAACCTCTATTTGAGCCAACTCACTGAGAGGTTAGCACAGGGTAGGATTGAGGCTCATGCGGAGAAAGGAGAAGCTAGCAATATGGGACAACATGGTAATAGAGGTGAGAGTGGACATTCGGGACAAGGGTCCCCTCATGCTTCTACCAGGCCCTTGGGACTCCACGAGCCTTCTTTCTTGAAGGATCGGAAGTTTCACATGAGACATGATGACCCGCAGTGTTGTGGATGAGGAATCTTGTTGGGAGAAGTACTGGACATTGAGTGAGGGTTTCCGGGACAACATGCCATTTCAGGAGTATTGCAAAATGAAGATTGGTAGCAGGCCAAGAGAGATTACCAGACACAGGTACCTGAGTTTCAGAGGAGATTGGGACAAATCTCTATTTTGCACTTTCGATGGCTCTAAGAAGTGTACCGCTTAGTCTTGGATTCAGAAGTTGAAGACTTACTTCGACTTGAATCCCATGCGCGAAGAGGATGCAATTAAGTTTGCTATCCTACACCTCGAGGGAGATGCTCATGACTGGTGGCATCATGGATTGATCACACAGGGGCACATGCATATCACTACGTATGCAGATTTTACACAGAGGTTGATGAGCAGGTTCGACAGGAGGGACCCAGATAGGCACTTCAGAGAGTTGACCCACTTGAGGCAGACAGGTTCTCTAGATCAGTACATTGCAGATTTTCAGAGGTTATCAGTGATGGTATCTGATGTTTCAGAGATGAGGTTGACTTCACTCTTCATGGCAGGGTTGACTGACGCTTTAGCAGGATTTGTGAAGGCATTTGAGCCTTCCTCCCTACATGAGGCGATTAGGCGAGCACGTGATTTGGAGTTGTCCACTCCAAAATCGAGGTTTCCCCCTCGAATTCAGCCTAAGGTATTTCCTTCGAGAGTTGATGGTTCACAGCCGAAGGGGCCCCCACCTAGGCAGGATACATGAGGAGACCATTTGTATCGAGAGAGGACAGGAGGAGTTGAGGCGAAAGAAACTATGTTTCGATTGCCGCACACCATGGGTTCCAGGACATGATTGTAGAGGAAAAGGGAAGGCCCAATTCATAGAGGTCTTCGAGGAGAGTGAGAACGAGGAGGAGCGGGACGCTCAGGAGTTGGAGGATGAAGATGAAGAGACATTGGATAGTGCAGGGGTTGAACAAGAGGAGGAGACTTTTCCCCATGAGACTATTGCTACTTTGTCGAGTACCCCAGGTACAAGGCATTCAGAGTTAGGGGAGTATTACAGGGTCAGAGAGTAGTAGTACTCATTGATAGTGGGGCAACCCACAACTTCATTGATGCATCTTTGGTAGAGAAGCGGGGATTACAGGCAGAAGACTTTGAGGGCTTCAATGTAGTGGTAGCCAATGGTGAGTCCATGAGATGCATGCAGCGAGTTCCGCAGTTGAGTATCACCATGGGTAACCATACAGTTACCGATGACTTCTATGTGGTTGGTATTGGAGAGACCAACCTTGTGCTCGGTGTACAGTGGCTCCATTCTCTTGGAGAATTTCGGACTAACTTTCAGACGATGGAACTCAAGTTCAAGTCCGAGGGGAAGAATGTAACCTTGAGGGGTTTATCTTCAGATGCACCCAGGGTTGTTTCAGCAAAGAGGATCGAGAGGATTCACAGGCACAATGGGGTTGATTGGGCAGTACAGTGCTTGGTTTCTACCAAGAAATCAGAGGATGGACAGCCAGAGTATCATGTGGATATACAGGGGCTATTGGATAAGCACAGTGCAGTTTTTAGTGACATACCACCTGGTGTACCTCCAGATAGGGGATTTGAGCATGTGATTGAGCTTGAGGACACTAGACCAGTAGTTACTACTCCTTACCGTCACCCCAAACGGTTTAAGGATGAGATTGAGAGGACTATCCATGAGCTTATTGACATGGGACACATTAGGCCGAGTTCCAGTCCTTTTGCTTCTTCGGTGGTATTGGTGAAAAGAAGGATGGGACCATGCGGATGTGCATCGACTATCGGGCATTGAACAAGAAGACAATCAAGAACAAATATCCAGTGCCGCGTATTGATGAGCTACTAGATGAGCTACAGGGGGCAATCTATTTTTCTAAAATAGATTTGCGATCTGGATATCACCAGATCAAGGTTAGGGAGTAGGATGTGCATAAGACCGCTTTCAGATGCCATTATGGACATTTTGAGTTTCTAGTGATGCCATTCGGACTGTCTAATGCACCAGCTACATTCCAGTCTTGCATGAACCACGTGTTCAACCGCCATTTGCGGAAGTTTGTATTGGTTTTCTTTGATGATATATTGGTCTACAAGCCAGGACTTGGGAGAGCCATATCCGCCACCTTGATGAGATATTGGGAATATTAGAAGCTAATTTGCTATATGCAAAAGCTTCTAAATGTGAGTTTGGCATGACAGAGTTGTTATATTTGGGATATGTGATTGGTGGAGGGGGAGTAAAGGTGGACAGAGAGAAAATACAGGCAATTTTGGATTGGCCACCACCCAGGACATTGACACATCTGAGGGGATTCTTGGGACTGTGCACCTATTACAGGAGGTTCGTGAAGAACTTCTCACGGTTGACTGCCCCACTGACAGATTTGACCAAGAAGGGAGCTTTCGCTTGGTCAGAAGTGGCACAACAGATTTTTGATCATCTCAAGGAGGTGATGAGTTCATGCCCCGTCCTCGCATTACCAGATTTTTCTCGGCCATTTGTTCTAGAGTGTGATGCATCAGGTGAGGGGGTTGGATCGGTGCTTATGCAGGATAGGCATCCCATTGCTTATGAGAGTCGGAAATTGAGCCCAGTGGAGAGAGGGTATTCGATTTACGACAAGGAGATGTTGGCCATCATGCATGCCTTGGCCAAATTCAGACAGTACCTTGTGGGCAGCAGGTTCGTGGTACGTACAGATCACAATAGTTTGAGGTTCTTTTTGGGGCAGAAGGATCTCAACGACCGCCAGCAGAGATGGGTGAACAAGGTACAAACGTATGACTTTGACATAGAATACACTAGAGGTAAGAATAATGTTGTTGCTGATGCTTTATCTAGGAGGCCTTACCTTACTACTATGTTGAGTTCTATGTCCGAAATTTCAGCAGATTGGAAGGCTCACATACTTGTTGAGTACTCCAAGAATCAGTTTGCATGCGAGATCATGGATGGTATTATCAAGGATGACCGATACAGGGTGGTAGATGATCTCATTTTCTACAAGGATCGGATTTTCCTTGATGGGGTCTAAGATGAAGGACAAGATCCTTCGTGCAGTACATGATACACCACTAGCTGGACACCCCGGATATTTCAAAACATACAGGTACATCAGGGAGAGATTCACTTGGAAGGGGATGAAGGACGATGTCCTTAATCATGTCAGAGAGTGTATGGTTTGCCAGCAAACCAAATCGGAGCATTCTTTTCCTGCAGGGTTACTTCAGCCTCTTCCCATCCCTGAGCAGAAGTGGGAGAGCATATCGATGGACTTCATCACAGGACTCCCTATGGTGCATGGGCACAATTGCATTTATGTGGTAGTTGATCGATTGACCAAGTATGCACACTTCTTTTCTCTACCTAAGAAGCATGAGGCAGCTGACGTGGCTCAGGTATTTTATACAGGGATTTTTAGGCTTCATGGGTTGCCTAAAAATATTATCAGTGACAGGGATAAGATCTTCATGAGCACCTTTTGGCAGGAGATTTTCAGACTTGCCGGTACCGAGTTGACTCCTAGCACGAGCTACCACCCTCAGACTGACGGGCAAACGGAGATTGTCAACAAATGGATAGAGGGCTATTTGCGGAGTTATGTGACCGGACATCAGCAGGCATGGATCAGATGGTTGCATATGGGTGAGTATTGCTACAATACCACATATCAGATGAGTATCGGCATGACTCCTTTCAGAGCTTTGTATGGATACGATGCCATGTCATTTGCTGATTTGGTATTATCAGATAGTCGAGCTCCCAAAGCTCGGGATTGGTTACAGGAGAACCAGGATATCCTGCGAGCTCTTAAGGAGAACCTCCAAAAGGCGCAGAATCAGCAGAAGGTTTATGCGGATCGGCACAGGATAGAGAGGTCCTTCGAGGTAGGAGACTTGGTGTTCTACGTCTGCAGCCGTACAGACAGTCGTCACTCAAGCAGAAGGGGGCAGAAAAGCTGAAACCACGGTTTTATGGTCCATACAGGGTAGTCCGCGAGTGGGTGCAGTTGCATATGAGTTGGATCTTCCAGAGCACAGTAAGATACATAATGTCTTCCATGTGTCATGCCTTAAGAAGGCACTAGGACA
The DNA here is from genome assembly GCA_018340775.1 of Taxus wallichiana var. yunnanensis. Lineage (NCBI taxonomy): Eukaryota > Viridiplantae > Streptophyta > Pinopsida > Cupressales > Taxaceae > Taxus > Taxus wallichiana. The sequence goes on from CM031238.1 coordinate 475,678,743, forward strand.
ACACATTGTACCTTCTACAGAGTTGCCACCATTGGATGAGGAGGGGAAGCTGGTTTTAGAACCAGACTCTATTATTGAGGTCAGACAGAGGAAGCTCAGGAGCAGAGATATTACAGAATACTTGGTACGTTGGAAGGGTTTGCCTCTTGAGGATGCTACTTGGGAAGGAGAACAGATTCTACAGCATCCTAGTTTGCATTTGCTTGGGGACAAGCAAATTTTGGGAAGGGAGGACTGTAATGTCCCCTTTCCCTCGCCCCAGGCCTAAGGGCCAGTGCGGGTCCTAACCCTAGTCATGCCCAAGGGGTTACAGACGCTATGAGCTATTGGGTATGAATATCTAGTCCAGTTGTTATTATTTTCCATTGACAGGGTTATAAAGTGCTTTCGAAGGGACTAGATGTTATGTTTTATCGTTGGGAGGGGCCACTTAACTCCTAATGTTCTAATTTTGCGTTGGGGTCACCTTTTTGGGCCATGGCGACTTGAAGGGGAAAAAGTAACTTTAAGTTACTTTATTATTTGGGTCTTCTCTAGGAGAAAGTGCGACTTGGGGGTTTTAGGGTTTCCTTGGCGTGGGAAAAGTTATAAAAGGAGAAGAGGGGTGAAAGGAAATCATTTATGCATACACTTATATTTCTTTTCATGTGCAACTGCTTGTTTGCAACTATTTAGCTTGTGGAGTAAGATCCCACGGGAACCCTAGCTTCGGTGGTGAGAGATCCATCCCTAGCTAGCAGGACATTCTTCGGTAGTGAGAGATCTACCCTAGCTTGTCATTTGGAGCTGTTTTCAGGGCTGATTCACAGAGATATTTTCAAGGTTTTCAAAGATAGGGTTTTGAGGGTTTTGTGAGTTTTGTGGAGATAATCAGTTGGTTTTCGGATCAGATCTACGGCAGCAATAAAGGAAGGATTTGGCATCATTTTGAGAGGTTTTCACAAGGGTTTTGGCCATCTACCAAAGAGGGCAACTTGTTTGGGAGATTGCAGCCCTATTTTGAAGGTTTCCGGTTGGCGTTTTCAGATCGAAGGTTGGAAAATCATCTTCTATATTTGTATATGTTATTTCCCAAGTTTCATAATTTTTGCACTTGTATTCGGGAAGATATGAATTTTAGAAGTTTTCCAGTTTGTTTAGGCACGCTGTAATTTTATGGCAGCGTTATATTGACTGAAAATTTCCAAAAATACTTTCTTTGTGTTTTCATATTATTATTGTGTTCTTTATATTATTATCTAGTTCTCTTTAAATTTTCAAGTGATTTGAGCGGATATTTTGGGAGTTATGCGTGCATTATATTCTCATATTTTTATACGCTGCCCTAGCTGCTTTCTGCAAAACCAGATTTTTTTGTGATATTTCATCATAAGAATGTCATTGGCACAAAGTGGATGATGGAAATTTTGTGAGCATGGATGAGGAAATTTGTGGTGTCATCTTGCATATGTTGCTTCATGTGATAAGGGGATAAAAGGATTTGAGTTTTACAAGCTCTATTTGGATACATGGATATCATCTCCTTTCTTTCTTCAAATAATGCTAACTCCTATCTCCTTGGAAGCCTTGAAGGAAGGATGGATCACATGGACTACACCTTGCATGGTAAGAAGTCCATTTTCAGATTTTGAACAGCAGTTATGTCTCCCACTTGGATGTTTGGTTGATGTGCTTCCTAAGGTAAAATCAACAAAGGATGTGTTGGGAATGTTCGGTTGTTGTTGCTTGCATGACCACAAACTTTTGGGCTTCAATGAAAGGATTGGAAAGAATGAAGAAACATGGTATGAATTCTTCTAAAGGCATTTCATTTTCAGCTGTGCATATGGATAATTTTCAATTTGTTATGGTTGAGGATGAAATTTCAGTTACATGGGAGCCATTTTTATTCACTAGATTGATGTTCATTCATGTTGGGGAATTTTTTTAAATATGCTAGTTGTTGTCCCATCATTTTTATGATTGACATCATTATGATCAGCCTCCCTATCACTTCTATAATTCAGATTTTTGCCATGCATTTGATGATATGGTTGTTGGTGCTTGATTTTGGCTCATGGGTGAATACTTGGGGATGGAAACCAGCCATTCTAATTCTGATTTTTGAAGGGAGAATGCATGATTACAGCAGTGTTTGGAGCCACATAACAGAATTTGGGGGCAGCCCATACATGGAGGAGACTTGTGAGACATTCACCCCATGGAGACACACTTATTTTTCTAACTTGTTTGCTTCATGTGCAGATTTGAAAAAGAAATTGCAGCTGAAGGCACTCCTAACTTTCAGGAGAAAGAAGCATCACAAGTTATTGCAAATGCTTCACCACTTGGTTGGCATGGGATCCCGACTTTGGGAGTGCTACATCTTTGCACTCGGATGCATGAGCTTGTTATTGCTTGAGGGCAAGCAATCTTGGGAAGGGAGGACTGTAATGTCCCCTTCTTGGGACATTGATGAAATTGAAGACTTGAAGACCCTCAACCCATTCTCTCTTCTCATGGGCTTGAGGATTGAGCTTGAAGATGATCCAAAGATGTCTATTGTCTATTTTGTGACCCCTTGGTATGCCTTGCGCTACAAGGTGGGCTCTCTAGGTTAAATGTGCACATAGGATAGTTGCTTTTATTATTTAATTAAAAATAATAAAGTGCACATAGTCTTAGTTTATTAGAGACTTTATTTTATAATGAGAGTTTATGTTTTCCCTCCAAAAGGGAAAAAGGTCGGTCTTTATTGAATATTGTACCCTTGACTCTATAAAAGAGGTCGCATTTCCTCTGGTGGAGTTATGTTGATTGAAGTTTTCATTTCACTCCATGCTTGGAGTAATAGAATATATACCCATTGGATGCATGCCCTAGTTCTTGCATTGCTCTCTCTCTCATTTGGATCCATTATTGAAGAATATTGAAGACTCCATTGTTCTCTCCATTGTGCTCTCTTGTGTTGAATGTGTTTATGCATGATATATTCATTCTAGCATTGGCGACTTGGTCTTAGGTATTGGCGCATTTATTTGGAGGATAAATCTGCATTTTTGTGAAGGGTTTGAGGTACTTTGTGACTGTTATTATTGCTGCAATTTATTAGAGGCAAATCGACTTGGTTTGGGGTTTGATCTATCATGTTTTGAGGTTGTTTATGCTAGATCTATTTGTTGTTGTGTCTAATCAATTATTTCAGATCAAGGGCTGATTATTTGAGTGTTTTGGAAGGGTTGTATGAGCTGGAATTAATTTATAGAATTTATTCTAACCCTAGCGACTTGGAGGCAGATTTTGGGGCAGTTTTGAGTGGGTTTTGGTGATCAAAAAATTCAGTTTGATAGTTCATTGGAAAGCTCCTCATTTCTACTTTATTGTGCAATTTGTTTCATGCAAAAACTCCAAGTATTGAGTAAGATATTAATTTTTGAAGTTTCAGCTGTTTTGGGTGCATTTTAATTAATTAACTGCTGTTATAAATTTCAGATCTGCAGTTTGGGATCAATTTAATATTGAATGTGGTTGTAGAAATTAGGAGGAATAAGGAGAAAGTGATTTCATAATTTTTGGAGTTGATTTGATGCCCTAAATGTGCTGGGCGACCTACTTTTTAGGGAAAAATTAGGGTTTCGTGTTTGTTATGCAAAATCTGGTTTTAGAATATTATTCTTCATATTTTTGTGGCCCAAAATCCAAAGTTTGAAGATTTTGCTTGGATGGTTGAGTGGGAAATCATTTTGGAAAATTGCAGCAGTTGGGGTGTGATTATTTATTTTTTTTGGTATTAAAAATCTGATTTGAATGTGTTTAAATTATAATTGTGTTTTGTCAATCTATCCCACCACCTTGGCTAAATCCAACCCCATTTGGGTTCGAAATAAGCGACATTGGGATATTTTAGGTTGAAGCAAAAAGGTTTATCCATTATTTGCTTGATTTTCTCCATTTTCTAAATTGTCCTAGAAAGGAGACATTACATCCGGACAATATTATCCCTCCGATCCCTAGTGGATCTCATTTGTCTCCCGAGGCCGTGCCTAATACAGGCATGTTTGTGAAGGCTCAGGAACCATGGATGGTCTCTCGGGCCGAGCCAACCTAGAGCAAAAAGTGGGGACGATCTCACAAGGGCGCTTAATGCCCCTCTTCGCCGGTAAAACTGTGAAGAAGGAAGTGATCCGCTGGGTAGAGTCCGGTCTAGGATGCGGCTGAAGAGTGTGCTCACGAAGCTTCAAAGCCTCCTGTAAATATAAAGTCAGACACCTCTGATCCTCAAACTTGAAGAAGTTAGAAAGATCTTGCATCCTCCTAAATAAACAAGTGAAATCTCCCTTTGATCTCGTAGTAAATGGGGCACCGAAAGATGAAGTGTGTTTTCGTCTCTGGTCTCTGGAGGCTACACAACTGGCAGATCCTGTCCAAACGATCAAGGTGGTGATCCATCTCACAACAGAGTCTATGAGAACCAACCCTGAATCGACTAAGGGAACCAATATGTGACACTTGGTAGAGATTGGCATTCGGCAAATCTTGGGGAGAGGCGAAAATAATCATAAGTCATAAGGTAGTGCAGTAACACCGATGGTTGCCACATGTAATGCATTGTCGAGTCAATAGAGTTGAAAGTCAAAGCCACGTCAAATAAGTTTCCACAAATGGATGACAAGTGGCATAGATCGGTGCATTTAAGGATATGGATGCTATAGTTTTATGACTCGTGTTGTGCAAGAGTATCAATGGCATCCAAGTGTCAAAGATCAGCACATTCGGTACAGAGGTCAAGCTGAAGTTTGGAGAGTGTGAGGGAAGCAATGCAACCGATGGAGGCCACGTGTCTCACAATAGTGCCTTCCCTGTACGAAGAGCCATGTTAGGCCACATGATGGAAATTGGTGAGGGATAAGGTTTTAAGAGAAGACAATAGAGTCAAACAAAACACGTGGAGATTCTCCATAAGCTTGGTCAACAAAAATAAATGCTTAAGTGTCTTTTTTACTAAGCCAAGGAAATACGAGGAAGGAAACAAAGTCAAAAGAACACATGGAAGACTTTTAAAGTTAAATCAAAGGGAACAAAAAAACCAAAGAGATATGTGAAGTCTTTTAAGTTGAGTCATCAAAGAGTTTTTAAAGTCAAGTTTATTAGAAACATTAAAATGACCAGTTAAAGCATAGAGTTAAAACAAAGAAACCAGAGAGCGGGATAAAAAGCGAAGAAGATTTAAGAGGCAACATTTGGAGCCATTCTTGGCAAAGAAGATGGATAAGGATGTGCAAAGGTCAATTAAAGCCAATTTAGTTTAACTGGGGCCCATAATCATCGAATTTGGTGAGATGGCACTGGATAAATAGAGAGGCAGTTTCATGAGTAAACATCAATCATGTAAAACGACAAAATGGTTGTTCTTTGAGTGCTTTTAGGGAATATTTTTCTTCATGTGGTTAGATAACTGCAGTTGTACTTAGACAGAGAGTGATGATGATTATTCTTTTGAGATGTCTATTTTGGGGGAATCATTGTAATTCATGGGAGCTTGTTCCCAAAATATCTTCTTCCGCCTACTAGATTAGGTTTCCTTTTAGTTTTTCCCGTTTTTAGAATAGGTTGCTTTGATAGAAAGCTCCAAATCATGCAGAGGTGGTGACCAAGTCTCGTGCTCTATAAATACACTCATTTTTATTGTAAAAGCACTCTGTGTTGAGAATTCAATACAGAGGAAGGATTTTGGAGTTTTCACATGGTTTTGTGAGCTGCATTATTGTTTTCAATTGAGAATTCATGTCTTGAGGCCTACATAACAAATCTCTTTCAGTTATTAAGTAGAGTTTGCACTTTTGGTTTTAATTAAATCTGCAGGGTAAGAGATTGAGCTTTTACTAGTCTCATTTCCATGAGTTGATGTTTCTTGCATTTGATTTCTTGGATGTGTTATGCAATCACATTTATTAAGTGGTTTAGAGATGTTAGTGAATGGATAGTTTTTTTGTTTTCTTTTGAATCTAGTTAGCTTGAACAAACATTATGTTGACTAACCTTTGTCATGAACTTGGTGAATGAACAACAATTATTTGCTTGGATCGTGCAGAGTTGTCATTCTTGGTGTTTAAATTTCCTTTGACTGATTTCCTAGAGTATATGCAGAAATTAGCTAATGTATTTCTTGTATTCTCTGGTTTTTCTGTGTGGTTTGATTGAGATCAAGGTTCTTATTATGCTTGGTGGTTGAGAGAGAAAGTCGAGTTTCTTTTCTTCCTTACCCTTCCCTCTTTTTTGAGTTTTTTATGACACCCAAATCACTATGAATCATTGTAAATACCGGTAGATTGAGCTTAATCCAGATCAAGATAATTCAAATCCAAAATCCAAGGTTTAATAGATGGCTTGCCCAAACATACCGATACCTCTGCCGGTTAATACTTGGCCATTTAGTCTCCCAATTAAAGCTATACATCTAGAGTATTCCGTACCTTGAATCCTATTTCCAGGAAGGGTTTTAAAACGAGCAGAGTTAATTCCCTGTCTTCCTTTGAAGCCTGTGTGACAAATACATGCATCAATAGGACATTAAGGCCTTAGGAAGAACAATTAACATTTTTATCTCCACAAAGTATCTATCTTGAGGTTTTAGCCTACTCATAACCCTTTTTCACACATCCAATTTGTAGGTGATACTATGTTAGTAATCACTGCAAGTGTGCTAAAAGCTAGACAATTTGGCCTAGTCTGAAAAGGCAGGAGGAAAAACTTTAATGAAGAAAAATCTGGCTTTTTTCTTCAATGTGCCTTAAAACTAACAGCTTCCTTCCATGTTTTTGCTTTCAAAAATGATTTTTTTCAACAAAGTGTTTAGGATTCAACTTGGCAAAGGACATAAGACAAAAGGAAGGGTGGGTGAAACTATTATGCATGATTAGAAAGAAACTATACTTTAAGACCAATAAGTGACACACTTTTGGACCAATATATGGCCTCTTTTGCAAGGCGGATACAATTGAAACATTTGTTTTCAAAGCAAAGTCAGTAAACCTTTTCTCAATTATCACATCTCTAAAGCAGATATTTGATAATTTGGTCAGTGTCCGTACACCAAAAACTAACACAAAATCCCCTGGATTTTGCAAACTCAATTTCGAAGGGGCCTCTAAGGGCATCCCGGTAAATTGGGGGGGTGGTGTGTTTTCGTGGGATTCTAAGGGTATTATGTTAGGTGCAGGATCCTTCAAGTTAGATATCGGCACTGCAACATTGCCGAAGCAAAGCTCTTCTTAGTAGCCTCAAGATGGCTTTTAAACAGGGTTTTTCCATAATTTTTGTCGAAGAAGACTCCCAAATTGTTATTCAGGCCATTAAGAAAGGAAAAGCTAACTCTTGGAAGCTTAATATTTTCATTATGCAAATTATTCACTGGCTCTCTAAATTTGAGAGTTGGCACATTCAACACGTGTTCAAGGAAATTAACAAGTGTGGCAGATGCTCTCGCCAATCATGGAACTTTTCAAGCCACCGACTCACTTCTTTCCACTGTCAGGATGGGTTTTTGGAGGCCATGTTATCTCATGATTACCTGGTGACTCCTAACACGTCTGTCTTTCCTATCTTGGCGTGGCATGCGTCTATTGATTATGGTCGGTCGGGGTCCTTCGACATTCCTTCTCTCTTGTTGTCTACTTTTTGTTTTCTATGGCCCTCCCTATATTTCCTATCCTCCATCTTCGTGACGAGATGTGTGAAGTAGCCTTCTTTGATTTTGTTTCGCATGGCCGTCTCAATAAAATCTTCAAGGTGGGTTCTCCTGCGGTCCTCAAGGCCATTGAAAAAATCCTTACCCTTGCCTACCTTCATACTTCCGGTCATACCAGTGGTAAATACGGAGATAGCCAAGCACGTTCGTTTGCCATCTCGGTGCTTTTAAGACCTACAAGTCTTTTGTTCTCTCTATTGCCAAACATTTTATCCACCCGTGTCACTACATTGGCGTCGAGGAGGCTTAGGAATGGGTTTGCATTACTTCGATTTTACCCCCCCCCCGGTCTTGGCTCTTCTCGGTGGGTTGACAGTGGATACCTTCTCAAAATGGAACGGCATTTCAACCAGTTGCTCCAGTTCGTTGTCTCGGTGCATTCCATCTACCAAACCAAAGATCTTGGCCCTACTCATCCTGCTTTCCATCAATGTGATGGCTTTGGACGAGCCGATTGGTCCTCCACCTAACTAGTTCCAAGGTTTTCGTGTTCAGCTTGGTCTTCATTCACCTTCCTCTCCAAGGTTGCTCATCACGGTGCTTCGGCAAATAGGGGGCAAAAAGGCGTGGACGACTGTGGTACTACTTATGCAGATTTCATTGAAGTTCCCGATGATTGAATCCTTCTTGTCCCTTTACTTTTTGATATGTACTATGGCAACTTGTATATCCATTCACTGTTTTTGTATGGCTTGGCCCGTTATTGTTAGCTGACCCTTTCATCGGTATTATGATATTATTTCAAACTTCAATACTTAAACTTAGATCTATAATCACGAGCAATGTGAATATATCAAATCAATCAAAGAACACAAAACTTAATGCAAGTAGACACAGATATACGTGGAAACCCTTTCGGGAGAAAACCACGGAGAAACTTCTTTCTTTATATATATTTCTCAAAAATTTGTAGGCACCAACCTACTGGAGACACCAATCCCCAAATTACAATTTTGTAGGCACCAACCTACAGGAGCACCCACCCCTTTTGCTAAGCACCAACTCAGCAAGAGACACCGATCTCTTCGAATATGAAGGCACCAACCTTCCTTACAAAATTTGCTTTCCACTTTTGAACTTGTTGCTTCCTCAACGAATAATGGAAAATTCTTCTTCTTACTTTCAGATTTGCTGTTCTAAAATTCTGCCCTTACGCTTCCTCTTCTTCTTCTTTTTCCTTAAGATATTCAACTTGAATCCATGCTTAATAAGTCTCATATGAATCTTCTTATATAGCCTTTCGTACCTTTTCGAAAAGACACATCGTTCCAACCGACACAACCTTTCCATTAACACAACTTAATTAAGTGCATTAGTCGGCTAAAACCAAAAAATAATTAATGCAGCCCATAATTATTAAATGCACATTAATCAATGCAATTAACCACTTGATAGGAGCTGCCCCTCCTTAGACAAATCACTGTTATCATTAAATCGCTGCCAGCCATCATTAAATCTTCTTTTTCACCATAAAACATTGCATATGAACACCTTAAAATGCGGATATCTCTCTCTTATGTATAGTTGTGTATATCTCGCTTATACCATGATAATCCTCATGCAAAAATGCTTCTTTTCATGTATTTAAACTTTCGTTTTCTACCCTTCTATACTGCTGGTTATTTCCGTTACTTTCTACCATTTCCGTCAATAATTCCGTTACTTTCTGACAGATTTCCGTTTACCAGTTCAGCACCTCTTTTGACATCAATGACAATATTTCCAACAATCTCCCCCTTTGTCATTGATGGCAACCCCAAAAAAATAATCTCCTCTTCTGCAGCTTCCTCTTGCCGTAGCTCCCCCTTACTACCATTCTCCCCCTTTGACATCAATGGCAAAGGGTCATCCTAGGAGCTGAAAAATTTGCAAAGTTTTAGCTCCCCCTTAACCAGTGCTACCCTTGACTCTTCAATGTAAAGATGTAAAAGAAATTACTCCCAGCTTATGCCGTAGATATTCAAATGTCTCCTTTGGAAGTGGCTTAGTGAAAATATCTGCTATCTGTTCGGATGTAGCGACATACTCCAACTTTACCTGTTTCTCTGCCACCTGCTCTCTTAAGAAGTGATATCTTATGGGAATGTGCTTTGTTCTGGAATGCATAACTGGATTCTTTGAAATACTTATTGCACTGGTATTATCACATAATATGGAGATGGGATGATCATACTCTACTTTGATATCCTTCAAGGTCTGCTTCATCCATAAAATTTGCGTGCAACATAGTACCGCTGCTATATATATACTCTGCCTGCTTTGTGGATAGGGATACTGAAATTTTGCTTCTTACTTAGCCAAGATATGCATTTGTTTCGAGAAAAAATGCTCCTCGCTTGTACTTTTTTGTCATCTACACATCTGCCCAATTTGAATCTGTATAATTTATCGATGTGAAATCTTTTCCTTTTGGATACCTGACCCGTATTCCATAGTTCCCTTTAGATATCTGAATATGCGTTTTACAACTTGCACATGTGTTTCTTTTGGCCCTGCTTGAAAACGTGCCACCATACCCCTGCTTGCTTGCATATATATCAGTGCGGATGTTGTCACATATAATAAACTCCCAATCATTGATCTATAGAGATTGATCAGCATCACGGAGATTCGTCATCTTTGCTTAACTTGGTTCGGTGATCATCGGTGTCTTTGACAGTGCACACTCCTCCATACCAAACTTTTTCAACATTTCCTTCACATACTTGGTTTGGGATATAAATATTCCTTTATTAGATTGAGAAATTTGCAATCGAGGAAAAAGGATAACTCACCCAACATAGACATTTCAAATTCCTTTTGCATGTCTTCTGCAAATTTTCTAGACATTTCTTCATTGTCTCCTCCAAAGATTATGTCATCCACATATCTGACCACAATTAAGCTGGTGTTCATCTTCGGTTTTGATGTAAAGATTCTTGTCGGCATGTCCTCTCTTGAATCCTTGGTCTGTAGATGTTGATCAAGCCTTGAGTACCATGCTCACGGGGCTTGTTTTAATCCATCTGATGCCTTTTTCAACCTACACACATAATCTTCATTTTCTGATAATAGGAACCCTTCAGGCTGTTCTATGTAAACCTCCTCTTCTAAATTCCCATTTAAAAAGGCTGATTTGACATCCATTTGGTAGACTTTGAAATTTTTAAACACTGCGAAAGCAAGGAACATTCTGATTGCTTCTAGTCTAGCAACCGGAGCAAAAGTCTCTTCAAAATCAACACCTTCCACTTGAGCATACCCTTTGCATACCAATCTTGCCTTATTTGAGTGACTTGACCATCTTCATTTAGTTTGTTCCGAAATACCCACTTAGTGCCAATCACATTCTGACTCTTTGGTCTGGGAACCAGTTCCCAAGTTTCATTTTTCTCAATTTGATCTAATTCTTCTTCCATCGCCTTCAACCAATGTTTATCATGTCTTGCTTCTAAAAAGTTCTTAGGTTCTACCTTAGATAGCAGAGAAAAATACCCTTGCTCAGAAGCATTTGTAATTCTTCTTCTGGTTTGAACCCCGGTATCAAGTTCTCCGATAATCGACTTTCATCATGATTTTTACGAGCGAAGCGAGATGGCGTCTTGGTATCTGCCTTTACGATTTACTCCACTCTTGATATCTTCTTCTTCCTCTTGTTCTTCTTTCACAGACTTGGTATTTCTAAAGACTCTTGAATTTTCTTTTGTCTTTAGATCAGACCCTCATCCACTCGACACTTGCACTTTCATGATAGTCCATGACCTCTTGTTATAACATCGAAGGCTTTACTTTTAGTGGAGTACCCAAGAAAAATCCCTTCATCGGATCTTGAATCAAATTTGCCTAAGTCCTCTTCGGTTCTTTTAATGAAACATCTGCTCCCAAATACCTTAAAATATTTGATCAGAGGCTGGTCTTCCTTTCCATAATTCATATGGAGTTTTGTCATGGTTAACTCGATTTGCACTCTATCCAAAATATAAGCAGCGGTACTTACCGCTTCTTTCTAGAATCTATCTGATAGCTTAGATTCATTCAGCATTGTTCGGGCCATCTCTTGAACGGTTCTATTCTTCCTTTCTACCACTCCATTTTGTTGTGGAGTTCTTGCAGTGAGTATTGTCTTTTAATTCCATGGTCTTCACAATATTCAATAAATTCATTTGACATGAATTCACCTCCACGATCGACCTTAGACATTTTATCTTGACCCTGTTTCATTTTCTACTAATGCCTTGAAAGCTTTGAACTTTCCAAATGCTTGATTTTTCTTTCAAAAATGCTACCCATGTCATTCTAGTGTAGTCATCGATGAGTAACATAAAATAACTCTCACCTTGAATACTTTTCGTTAGTAGGTCCACACAAATCCGTGTGAATTAGCTCGATGGTTTGGTGGATGAATACTCCTTTGTTTTGAATCTTGTTAAGTGCTTCCCAAAGTGGCACTTGCTACTTGCGTAGAGTACTCGAAGGCTTTGTTATTTTAGGCATGTCCCGTACGGCTGCTTATTGCTTATCTTCACAAGATTATCAAAATTTATATGTCCCATCCATACATGCCATAGCCTTGACTCTCAACTTGACTTAGGCAACATTTTCTTCTTCTTTTATTTCTCCGAGCATATATAGATTATTTGCGGTTCGGTGGCAATCTGCAATTAGTTCTCTGTATCTGCTTTCCTTATTTCACATCCTTGGCATAGAACTTAAGAGTGTGTCCACTGATCACACATTTGACTCACACTCGAGAGGTTATGTTTTAATCCTTCAACATACAAAACATTCTCTATTTTTGTTTTCCATTATCCAGACTCAGCGTACCTTTGCAGCGATCTTATTTGTAGCATTATCACCAAATTTTCTTTGTACCTTCATTTACTTTCTTTAAGGAGAGAAACTTACTTTTATCACCAGTCATATGTCTTGAACATCCATTGCTATCGATGTACCCTTTGCTGTCCTTCATCTCGAGCATGAAAAGTTGTTTGAACGAGCATGGATTTTTCTTTGTCTAGCCCATCTTTCTCCTGCTTCCTTGTCCAGGATTTCGTAGCCTCCCTTTTCTTTGTATCTAAAGGCTTTGTCTTTTGATCTTGTCTCGAAGTCAAACACACTTCTACAAAAGCGTGCTATATGTCCATAATTATTGCACTTGTAGCAGATAATGGCTTCCTCGTTATAATAGGATAGTGGAGCAAACGAATTATAGTTCATATTCAACACTCTATGAGCAGATTTTGGTTTGTTCAGGCTTCATTATCTCTCATTTGCTTTCTACACTCTATCTTTTTATGCCCATATATATTGCAATAAAAACAATAACCATGAAAGGAACTTTCGAACTTTGTTCATATTCCTATGTCGTGGAGTAAATGGTCTTTTGATGTCGTTCTCTTTAACACCTTCCTTGTGGATGGGGCTGGTCTTCGTAGTTTCCTCTTCCTTTCTGCTTTTATTCTTCGTAGGTGCATTTAGAATTTCTGCATAACTTTTTGCCTTTTCTAAACCTTTCTTCTCCGGAATCTCAATGGAATTTGAAGCTTTCTCTAGTTTTTCTTCATATCCGAGTCTGATTTGTTGGATGGTGATCTTTGATTTTCTAGAATCTCATCTAGAACCTTAGTACTCTTTTCAAATTTCAAGTTGTTCATTAGTTTGGTATTTACCTTTTCTAAGTCTTTTCTCATCGCAACAATCTCTGACTCACGCTTTTCACATTCTTCTTGTTTCACCTTGGCTGACTTCTCAACCCTTCCTCAATTCTCTTTGCTTCTTGATACGGGTCTTGGTCGATGATTAGATTCTTTGATTCTTGAGACTCTGTGCTAACTTAGCTTGAAAGATTGATTTTGTTCTTCATATTTCGGAGCTGAAGTCTTTGCTTGATTCCTCTTTTTGAGTGCTTTTATTTCACCCAACGCCACAAATGAGTTCTTCTTGAGGTTTACCTCACCTTCTTCTTCTATGTCCTCGATTCCTTCCAAATCAACTTTCTTTAGTTGATGAACCTTCTTCTATAGCCATAAACAATGTTTCTTCATCATCACTATCTGAATCACTTATTCCGCTTTCTTCGGATGAGCTGCTTTACCTCTTTTTGAATATAGACTCTTCTTTTGCTTTTCAAATCTTTTCTTGCCTCTGCTTTGCTTGAATTCTCTTTTGAACTTGGGCTTGCTTTCTTCATCTTCGCTATCTTCCTTCTCTGGGCATTTAGCTACAAAATGACCAATTTTACCACCTGATTAAAACATTTAAATGGTAACTTACCTTTGTATCTCCCGGATCCTTTCTTTAGCTTTCGAATGAATAAAGCTTCCTTTTCATCTTCTTTTTGTTTGATTCATCATTCGCTTGATTCCTTGATTGCCTTTTTCTTGAGACTTTGAATGCGGCTTCCTTCTTTCTTTGGTTTATTAGACTCGGTCCTCATTTCATAAGCCGTCAGTATTCCATGTAGTTCGTCCATGCTTAGCTTGTCAAGATCCTTCATTTCTTCGATGGCAGACACCTTAGCATCAAATCTTAATGGTAAAGATCTTAAGACCTTACGGGACGATCACGAGTTCCTCAATCTTTTCTCAAGCCCTCTTATGGCGTTGTGACTTCATCCCCGCGAGAAGATAAGGCTATGACATCTTCCTCATCCTTCATTTTTAGGCTCTCAAATTTTCTCCTATGGGTTTGAAGCTTAGCTTTTCTGACCTTATCATCACCTTCATATATTGTTCGAAGTTTATCCCATATTTCCTTTGCCGTGTCACATTGCATTACCTTGACAAATTCGGACTCTGACAGACCACACAAGATTGCATTCATCGCCTTGGCATTGTTTTCAAAAGCCTTCTTACCAGTCTATTGGCGGAGTTGATGGAATGATATATCCGACCGCTACTGATTGCCAAATATCAAACCCTAGTGCCATCAGATAGGTTCTCATTCTTACGCTCCAAAATGCATAGTTTGTTCCGTCAAACAACGGAGCCTTGTTCGAGGAAAAACCTTCTTGTACTTGACTAGCCATATGTGCTCCCGAGATCTACCTTCCAACTGTTAGATTGTTCCTGAAGGAACCTGCTCTGATACCAATTGTTGAGCACAAGATAATACTGAGAGGGGGTGAATCAGTATTATGATATTATTTCAAACTTCAATACTTAAACTTAGATCTATAATCACGAGCAATGTGAATATATCAAATCAATCAAAGAACACAAAACTTAATGCAAGTAGACACAGATATACGTGGAAACCCTTTCGGGAGAAAACCACGGAGAAACTTCTTTCTTTATATATATTTCTCAAAAATTTGTAGGCACCAACCTACTGGAGACACCAATCCCCAAATTACAGTTTTGTAGGCACCAACCTACAGGAGCACCCACCCCTTTTGCTAAGCACCAACTCAGTGAGACACCGATCTCTTGAATATGAAGGCACCAACCTTCCTTACAAAATTTGCTTTCCACTTTTGAACTTGTTGCTTCCTCAACGAATAATGGAAAATTCTTCTTCTTACTTTCAGATTTGTTGTTCTAAAATTCTGCCCTTACGCTTCCTCTTCTTCTTCTTTTTCCTTAAGATATTCAACTTGAATCCATGCTTAATAAGTCTCATATGAATCTTCTTATATAGCCTTTCGTACCTTTTCGAAAAGACACATCGTTCCAACGGACACAACCTTTCCATTAACACAACTTAATTAAGTGCATTAGTTGGCTAAAACCAAAAAATAATTAATGCAGCCCATAATTATTAAATGCACATTAATCAATGCAATTAACCACTTGATAGGAGCGCTGCCCCTCCTTAGACAAATCACTGTTATCATTAAATCGCTGCCAGCCATCATTAAATCTTCTTTTTCACCATAAAACATTGCATATGAACACCTTAAAATGCGGATATCTCTCTCTTATGTATAGTTGTGTATATCTCGCTTATACCATGATAATCCTCATGCAAAAACGCTTCTTTTCATGTATTTAAACTTTCGTTTTCTACCCTTCTATACTGCTGGTTATTTCCGTTACTTTCTACCATTTCCGTCAATAATTCCGTTACTTTCTGACAGATTTCCGTTTACCAGTTCAGCACCTCTTTTGACATTTCCAACACATTTTCCAAAATATTATACTCAACAAATGGAACAAACACTAAGAAAAAGCACTTGAAAATTGTGAAATTCTATACAATTGTAATTAAATTTATGTCAGCATAATTACAGCGCACAACAATGGCTGGAAATGGAGATTCCAAGCCGCAAAAATGAAGTATAAATGAAGATTTTGGCCACTAAAAATATGAAGAATGCAATGAAGGCTGAGTTGAGTGTCGTCGTGCCCTAGAAACCACCTAGCTCTCCCCCAATGTGGGTCGCTCCCCTATGAGAGGGGCTGAAAATCAATGCAGACTCAAACCCTAGCTAAAAATATGCAACATCAATCTTCTTGAAGCACTTTGGAAATTCCGAAATGGAGAATCCCCAACAAATTGAAGAGTTTTCATTCTTTAATAAAGCAAGGAAGGGTTTTGTCCTCCTTGTTAGCCACACCAAAGGATATTCGCTATTAAGTGAAACTTTTTGAGCAATCAGCCCAAAAACCATGCAAAGTTATTTTTAGGCAAGATGATGATGCACAAATGAGCCAAGTGACCCCTTATACACCTTGTTGTGGCGCCAAACCCAATTAGAAAGCATCCAATTACGACCAACCTCATAATGGTTACTATTCTTTTATTTTTCCTTTTGTCTTTTCACCTTTTAACCCAACCAACCTGATGTAATGTCCCTTTTTGGGACTGAAACTAAAAAAGTAGGAAACCACACAAACCCCAATAGATTAAATTCAGATTTTTAAATCAGCAAACTAATTTTTCTAACAGCTGGAAATCAACAGTCAGATTTTTATAACAGTCCGGAATTAGAAGAAAATCACTCAAATATCATCAAATAATTCAACCACAATATAGATAAATACTTTAGGAAGAATGTAAGACACTTTTCATCATCAAATCTGATCACACACGCAGCTGGAAATTTAATTCTGAACAGCAGTACAGCCCATGAAAATAATGAAAAGAGAGGTTTCCAAACCCCGATAACCACAAAGAAGATAGATTTCGGCCTTAGAAATTATGCCAAATCAGAATATCAAATAAAATCTGAAGTATGTGCCCTAGAAGGCACCCAACTGTCACCAAACCCTAGTCGCTCCCTTTAGGGAGAGCTCTAAAATGCATGCAAAGCCTTTGTAGATATTCTTCTTGATGCCCTAGATCCAAATCTGCAAGTAGTCTTCAAGAGATGTCTTCAAATCACCCAAAATGGAGGGTTTTTGTCCTCCACCAAGCCACAAGGAAGGTTTTTGTCTTCCTTGGAATGCCACACAAGAGGGTTTCATCCTCAAGTGGATAGTTAATGAGCACTTTGCCCAAAAAACCAAGTATAGATAAAATGCGCCAAAGATAAGATGCAAATGAAGTCACAAATCTCCTTTTATAGCTCTTGCTTGGCGCCAAAGGCCAAATAGAAGTGGACCGACCTCTTTGGGCTCCTTTTTGTCTTTTAATTTGTCTTTATGACTCTCCAATCACAGTCAACTTGCCTTATAAAGGGAAACACTAAATCTAATAAAGAAAACTGAAATGAAATGCAATTCCTTCCCTTGTTCAATCATGCTTCTTTGCCACGGAAAGGGAATGGCAAGAAGTCCACTTTTAGGCTCTTAATTGAAAAACAGGACATTACATTCCTCCCTTCCCGAAATTGCTTGTCCCCAAGCAATTGCAAACTCATCGGATTTGCAAACTTGATTTCTTCATTCTTTCCATCATGTAGTTCCACATCCCCACATGAAGTAGGAGGTGGCTTCCTTGATAAGGCATCTGCTACTACATTGTGTTTTCCCTTGACATATTCAATATCAAAATCATATGCTTGGAGTCTACTCACCCATTTTTGTTGTCTGTCATTTAATTTCTTTTGGTGAAGAAAGAATCTCAAGCTATTGTGGTCGGTTTTGACCACAAACCTTCCACAAATCAAGTATTACAGAACTTGGTCAATGCATGCATGATGGCCAACATTTCCTTGTCATAGAATGAGAATTTCTTCTCATGTTTCTTCAACGTTCGGATCTCATATGCAATGGGATGTTTGTTTTGCATCAAAACAGCCCCTATACCTTCACTAGGAAGCATCACATTCAAGTATAAAAGGCATAGAAAAATTTGGAACAGCAAGTACCGGGCAAGAACACATCACCTTTTTCAGTTCTTCAAAAGCTATTTGGGTTGTTTTTGACCAGCTGAAAGCTCCTTTCCTTGTTAGAGAAGTCAATGGGGCTGCAAGTTGGGAAAACCCCTTCACAAATCTTCGGTAGTAAGAACATAAACCCAAAAATCCTCTCAATTGTGTAATGTTGGTTGGAGTTGGCCAATCCATGATGGTTTGGATCTTGTGTTGATCCACATGAACCCCACGTGCATTGATAACATGCCCCAAGTACAAAATTTCAACCATTCCAAACTCACATTTTGATTTCTTTGCATAAAGTGACTGTTCTAAAATTTCCAGCACCTTATCCAAGTGTTGGAGGTGCTCTTCCCATGTTTTACTATAAACCAAAATGTCATCAAAGAAAACCAACACAAATTTCCTCAAATGCTTACCAAAAATGTGATTCATGCATGATTGGAAGGTGGCCGGGGCATTGGTTAACCCAAATGGCATGACAAGGAACTCGAAATGCCCAAAGTGACATCTAAAAGTGGTCTTGTGTACATCTTCCTCCCTTACTCTTATTTGGTGGTACCTGGATCTCAAATCAATTTTGGAGAAGTAGACTGCTCCATGTAGCTCATCCATTAGCTCATCAATCCTTGGAATTGGGTACTTGTTCTTGATTGTTTTCTTGTTTAGTATCCGGTAGTCCACACACATCCTTAGAGTGCCATCCTTCTTCACAAGCACTACGGAAGAAGCAAAGGGGTTGGAACCAAAGTGTTTTTAAAACCGGTCGAACCAAAACTAGAACCAGCCAATTCAACTAGTTCAATGTTTTGGGGCAAACTAGTAATAAAACCGGATTGTGGACTGGTTCGGTACCAAAATGGTCCAACTGGTCGATTCGCTCTAAACCGGCCAAGCCGGAAAAAAGCGCTATAATACAACGCTGATTTTGCAAAAAACGATGCTTTAATTAAAAGTACAGCTTTTTAGCTGATCTAAACCCTAATTTATTTTTATATAGAGCTCCCATTATTCACCTCACACCTCTCTCATTGAGCACTTGCAAGCATTTGTGAGCAAATGCATTTGGAGTATAACATTGAAGAGTTTAGTTTTGGAGTGAGCTTGGAAGTTGGAGCTTCTTTTTCATTGCTTGTGGGCTCTTTGTGGTGATATTGGCATCCATATAGAGACTTCCTCACTTCTATTTGTGAGCACCTCTCTCATTTGTAAGGATTTGGAGGCTTGGAGCAGCATTGAAGAGTGTTGATTTGGAGTGAGCTTGGGGTTTGTTTGGCATTGCTTGTGGGCTCTTTGTGGTGGTTTTGAGTCTTACTCTTGAGTCTTGACATCTACATTTGGAGGGTGCAACCCATATACAAGCTTGGAGTGTTTCTTGACCGCATTTGTGTGCACATTGAAAGGTATGTTAAGTTTTAAACTTGCCCCTATTTTTAAATCTTATTAAATAGGAAATCTAAAATATATTTTCTTTCTTGCAATTCTATATTTGCATTTTCAGATTTCTTTGCATTTGCAATGCCCCCAAGTTAAAGACCTTGCACGGAACCATGTTGGCATAGTTGATAATTAAGTATTTTGTAAATATTGTAAGAAACACATTGGGGGAGGGGGGCCATCATAGGTTGAAATAACACTTGGATGGTCAAAGAGTCCAAGTTACCCCATGAGATGCACCGAGATATTGATGCCATTAGATTAGAAATGATAAACTCACTTGAGAAACATAAAAAGAGAAGGCTAGGCAAACAGAGATATATGTTGAAATAGGGATGAGCAACATGCCATGGCCCAAAAAAGTGTTGACGGCTCTTTCTCTAACCCCTCTGTCCATGCTAGAAACCCATTTCGGTATATGCCCCATGACTCATAGTCATAAAAATCGGCCTCCAAAAAGAAAGAACATCTAAAGCTTTTTTCCATCTTCCTCCACACACTGCTAGTGCCTCCATGCCAATAGAAAATCAGCCCACCTTAGATAACCATTGGAAGAAGCAATATAAAGAATTTGCTTTCAAATACATTTGCTTTCAATGTTTTCCGATCACCTTGTTACCAACCTATGTTTGATTCCATTGTTGAGCGTTGGTAAGGGCTTCAAAGGCCCTAATATGCCTCACTTGAGAGGATCTCTTTTGCGAAACAATTTGGTTCCATAGATGATAATTTGAAGATTTGTAAATTATCATGGGCCAAAATAGGATGTATTATTATGTCAAATGGGTGGAGTGATGGCAAGAACAACACCATAATAAATTTTCTTGCCTCTTGTCCACAAGGCACCTTGTGTTTTTGAAAACAGTTGATCATCTAATCGGGTGAAAGATGCAATTTTTTTATTTGAACTTTTAGATGAGGTTGTTGTAGAGAGTGCGGGTGGAAAATGTTGTGCAAATCATGACCGATAATGCCTCTAACTATGTTCTCGCTAGTAATATGTTAAAGACAAAACATAAAACAATATTTTGGACTCCATGTGTAGCACATGCATAGACCTCATGCTTGAGGATATAGGAAAACAAGATTAGATCAATAACATTGTAAAGCATGCCAAAAGAATCACAAAATATATCTACAATTACTCGTGGGTATTGAACCTAATGAGGAAAAACAATCAAGAAGGCAAGAGAACTTGTTAGGCTAGCCATCACAAGATTTGCAACAAGCGTTCTCATGTTACAATCTCTATTTTCCCAAGCAAAAACATGAAAAAGATGTTTTCAGTGATGAATGGAATGCATCCATGTGGAGCCGCAAACAAGATGGGAAAGACAAAAATAAAGTTTGCCAATTTATTTTGGAAAAAAGCAATAGAGGTAACAATTTTTGAGCCTTTTGTTAAGGTGTTGCGGTTGGTGGATGGGAAAAAATTAGCCGTGGGCGACATTTATGAGGCTATGGATCGGGCAAAGGAGCGAGATAAGGGCAACATACAAAGACATGGTAGCTAAGTATGGGCTTATATGGAAAATTATAGATAATAGATGGAACAATCAACTCAATCACCCTATACATGCGGTTGGATGTTTCTTGAACCCAAGATATCATTATAGAGATCTGCTTAGAGAAGATCAAACAGGAGAAGTCAAAGATGGTTTGACGAGTGCCAGAGTGCATGCTCCCGATGTGAGGAAAAAGCGGAAGTTCACCGACATATTAGTTTCTTCAAAGAAAGCCACAAGTACCTTTGGGAAAAACCATGCAAAGATTGCTAGAGATTTGGACCAACCATGTAAGCACATCTAATTTTTTTGAAGTTCATTTGACTAAACTTTATAAAAATGAATTTTTAGCATAAGACAAAATCTAATTTGTTGAATTATGCTTTAAGTTATATATTTTAATTTTTAACTCTGGTTTTTATTGTCATTGTTTAATAATTAAACACTTGCATTTTTATTACAGCACATTGATGGGATTCATTTTGTAGTTAGTGTCTTCAATTGCAAAAGTTTGCAATTTGGATCCTACGCCAAACTTTGTCGTGTTTCTCGGTGCGAGCACAACTCGTCCATCTTTGAACGGATTCACTCAAAAAAAGAGAAACCGTTTGGAACAAAAAACGGTTAAATGATCATGTCTTTGTGCAATACAACCTTCACTAAGGTGCAACGTGTTACTAAACTCAAAACGATACAACTCCCATTATCTTGGATGATATAGATCCAACCTCGAAGTGGGTAGGGAGAGTCACCCAGCAGAGTTTGATCCCGATGACTTGGGGTGGATGGCTTTGGATAGAGATGATGAACCACTAAGCACTTTGTCCCTCGGGATTTGGATGGGTTGAGTCGAAGAACATGATGATATTGATGAGGATGAACCTAAGGATCCCATTCTCAGTAGTGGTGCAGAGTTTGATGATTGATCATTGATGTCATCTAGTATCTTCTAGAGTTTTGTAACTTGTAGCATCATAGCATGTTGTTTTTGGAGTCTTGGACTATAGAGGCCATTTAGAGCATCATTATTTATGTATTATGTATATATATATGTATTGTGTATTGGACATGGAGTTTGTGCCATTTTTCTATAAACAACTTTCTTTACAAGTTATATAGTATATAGATGAGAAAACTTTACATATTTTGTGTGTAATTGTGGGAATCATGGTTTCTAATCTTTCAAATATATTGTTTTCATTAAAAATGTAATTTTTATGTGCTTTTTAGTAAACTGGTTCATAAAGTTTGAACCGGTCGATTCATTCCGATCCAGTCCAACCCTCAACTGGTTCCGAGGCCGATTCCAATTTTTAAAACATTGCCTCGAACTAGGCCTAATTAACCCCATTTCCAATAATTCTTTGATGGTTCTTTCAATTTTCTCCTTGTAGATCCTTGGATGATGTAAGGAGTAGTTAACGATTTGGTAAATCACATGTTGGAATCCTCTATCTGGTGGCAGCCCATGGGGTAATTTGTAATGTCCCTTTTTGGGGGACCTTAGGAAATGGCTAAAAGCTCTCAAATCAGACTTATAAGACTGTTGTTATAAACCCTACAAAAATTGATTTCCAAACCCTTCCTAGGGCAGCAACCTGATTTGGGGTTTCCAACCCACTTAATGCCTTCAAAACCCTTCGAATTAGCTCTATTTAATTCTCTAAATTATTAGATATCACCAACAATCATCTCATGTAAGAAAACTGATTTTTAATGCTCTAAATCTGGAGATATGAATTTCAAATAAACCCTTGTCTACAACGTTATTTTAAAAATTCACAACTCAACATTGGAAGCTCCAAAATTCATGAAACTTAAGATATTGGCTTTATAAAATATAAAGAACAAGAGGATAATTTCAGAATTTTCAAAGAATTTCTACCCATACCGAAATACAAGACCAATGTAGGTCGCTCCACTTGAAATAAAATATATTTTGCACCAAAGAGACAACACTTGCAAGAGAAAGATGCTTTATTCCTTTTCAAACCAGCTTGCATACCAAAAACCTTATGAAGGGTTTTGTCCTGGAAGAGATCCTCAAGCCAAGGGGTTTCGTGTTGAGTGAGAGAGTAAAGGGCTACACTAGCCAACTTTCACCAAAATAAGAATAATTTCCAAAGCATAATTCATTAATGCCAAAGCGACCTTAAATAGGCATGAGGAGTGCTTAAAGCAATCATTATATCATGGCCGACCCAAGTAGGTGCATTTCAAATATTAAAAGAGTAATTGGAGCATACATGCTCACAATACCATTATTACTAAACTACTAAAAGGTTCACTATTGGAGCATATTGCTTCCAATAGGATAAATGATAATAAATGAAGACAACTATCTAAGCAACAATGATAATATAATCCAGATTTCCCCTACCTTTCTCCCTACACCCACAAGGAAAGAATGGGTAAGGGTCTTGAAATTAGCCTACAAAAAGGGGCATGAAATAATTCATTGAAAACTTTGGCATGCTTGTCAAGTATGGGTTGAATATCATCATGAAAAGATTGTTGAATGGAAATAGAAGAGTTAGACCTTACCAAGCAATGAGCAGCCCAAGCAACCTGCCCTCTTTTGAAAGTCCTTTCCATGCTCTTAGTAGTCACAACTTGAGGGGTTCCACCTTTCATACCATGTAATACAACCTCGTTGCCTTCTACCTTAAATTGCACCTCCATATTTTGGTAGTTTTGAGAAAATTTATCATGTCCCTTTTTCGAGCTAATTCCAATTGAAGACCTTGGCCCATTTCCCTTCCTCATGGGTCCGAGCGAACAAGCTAGAGGAAGCTAGCAATGTCATCATGTGCTTCATTTTATGTTCATTTCTTAATTGGCATTGTAATTGTTGGTGAGCCTAGCACCCAACAATAAATTAGAAATAAAAAGCTATTGGTGAGCATGTAGGCTCAAAAATACCAATTAGAAATTAGAAAGTACTTTTATTAAGAGGTCGGCCATCATTTACATTATAAGCCCCCTTATGGTTATAAAAGGGAGGTCACTTGGCCATTAGAGGATTATGTTATGTGGATTTCTCATTTTTGGTAAAGGATTGCTTGTTAAGCATCTTTTCCTCTCTCTCAAGGACGAAAACCCTTGATTGAGGCACTCCCAAGGACGAAAAACCCTTGTGGAGAAGTGGTGTGGACGAAACCCCACACTACCCTTTGGTGGATATCTTTCTATTGTTGGTTATAACAGATTTCTGCCCTAAGCGACTTGCTTGGAGGTGTGTTTTCAAGGATATTGCTGGTTTCTATGTGATCTCTTTGCATGGTTGAGCTCCCTATGATTTATAAAGGTGAAATCTTCCATTTTATCAATTGTTTGGTGCAAATTATATTTAATTTCAAGAGGGGCGACCTATATTGAGGTGATGTTTTGGTATGTGCGGTGACATTTTGGCAAATCTGAAATTATCATCTTATTCTCTATATTTCATAAGGCCAATATCTCAAGTTTCATGATTTTTGGTGTTTTCTAAGTTGAGTTATGAATTTTTAAAAATAACACTGCAGACAAGGGTTTCATGAAATTCATATCTTCATATCTAGGGCATTAAAAATCAGATTTCTTGCACTACATGATTGTTGAGGTTATATCATAATTTTAGAAATTCAAGTGGGGCTAATTGAAGGGTTTTGAAGGCTCAAAAGTGGAGTTGAATTCCATAAACAGTTCACTGCCCTAGAATATTGCAAAAATCAGATTATTTTCAGTTGGCTGGTTTTAAAAATCAGACTTGGTTATTTGGTGTTTGAGCTAATTTCCTTAATTTTCAGTTTTATCCCCAAAAGGGATATTACAAAATTCACCCAAGGAATGTAACCATTGAACTCCCAACACTAAATTTGTTTCACCAATGCCAATGACATAAAAATCATCTCTCAACTTATGTCCTCCCAAAGAGAGTGTGAATCGAGGAATTCTTCTACATGGAAGGATGACACCATCCGCCACCGTGACATTGAAACCCTTGAAATTTTCAGCCTTCAACTTTAATCTTTTACCAAACTTTCATCAACAAAATTATGTGTGGCTCCACTATCAATCAAAACCCCTTGCCCTTGCAGGTCACACTTCACCCGGAATGGGTGATGTTTAGGTGCTCCAGACAAGGTAGCAAGAGAGCCATCAAAATTTTCCAAATCCTCTTCTAGAATACTATCATGTTTGGCTTCATCAACATTGTTTTCATCTTCCTCACAATCAGAAAATACTTCAATATAATGTACTTTACCTTTGCTCAAACAATGGTGGCCGGGAGTCCATGGATCCTTATAAGAGAAGCACAAGTTCATTCATAAATCGTTGAAAGATCCCAAACCCTTTTGCATGAATATATAGGTGTGTGTGTGTGTGTGTGTGTATTTTCTATTTTTATTTTTTTATATATTGCTCGAGCTCGATTTAAACTAATAATGTCAAAAGAAACCATAGAACACCATACTCAAACTGCATAGATAAATTAAATAAAACAAACCCTGCAAATCAGTGAATATAGAAAAGACGCCTAAGGTTTAAACAGACAGATTTCTTCATAAACAATTCAGCCGTGTATTGAATAATGATTTTTGATGTTAAATATTTACGGCAAACAATTATAAATCTGTGGATAGTTTCATAACAAAAGATTGTCCAAAACCCAACCGTAAATGATTCAAACCAATTCGATTTGATATATAATTGATCGTTGAAAGGTACAATAATTATCTAGCATGAAGAATACCTCAGATACTGCATAAAACAACTGTAGAATAAGTCGCCCCACTCTAGAAGTCTGAATGCCCACTGCTGCAATTTATTTCTCTTTTAACTGCTGAAATGATAAAAACTTGTGATTACAATGAAGATCCTCTGTATAGGAACTCCTCTCACTACTCCTGGGGTTTCCGTCCACAAGAGGAATAATCCAGAGGGTTTCCATCCTTGGATTTTGTCTGCAAAGCTCCAGAGCTAATTGCCGGGAAGAAAAATAATAATAATCTGCATAGTGCTGGCACAAGTCGCACTTTTTCCTTATAGCCAAAAAACCCTTCCAAAATGCAAGTCGCACTTTTTCCAAAAGAGCATAATTAATTTTTAATTAATTTATTCCCTCTCCAAAGCAAGTCGCATTTTTGGCTTATTTAATTTCTCCCCAAAGCAAGTCGCACTTTTTACCTAGGAAAGCACATTAAATAATTTATTCATTTATTTCCATGTACTTTCCTAAGTCGAAGTCACTTATTAACTCTATTAATTCATTATATGTGCTTTAGTGATACTTTATTTTATTTTAAGCACGATATAATAAAATTAATAAACCGAAGTCACCCTTGAAATCACCCTTTGGCCGTCAGGTAGACAAAAAGGGCCAAAGGTCTTCGATCGAACTATTCGAGAAAGAGGGACATTACAGTCCTCCCTTCCCGAGATTGCTTGTCCCCAAGCAACTGTAAAGCTGGATGTTGTAATATAGACTCGCCCTCCCATGTAGCATCCTCTATTGGCAACTCTTTCCACCTCACCAGGAACTCCTGAATAACTCTATTCCTCAATCTCCTCTCTCGGCTATCCAAAATCTTCTCTGGCACTAAATCCAACCTCCCTTCCTCATCCAAAGGTGGTAACTCTGCAGAAGAAACAATGTGCTGCCCCAAAGCCTTTTTCAAGCAAGATACATGAAAGACATTGTGTATCTTACTCTCAGAAGGTAATTCCAACTCATATGCCACTTCACCAACTCTCCTCAACACCCTGTATGGTCCATAGAATCGCGGCTTGAGCTTTTCAGCTCCACTCTTCTTGAGAGTACTCTGTCTGTAAGGCTGAAGACGTAGAAATACCATGTCTCCTACCTCAAATGCTCTCTCTACCCTGTGCCTATCTGCATACATCTTTTGTTGATTCTGGGCCCATTGAATATTATCCTTAAGTACCTTAAGGATGTCCTGACTATCCTGTAAACTCTCCTGAGCCTTGGGAGCTCTACTGTCCCCAAACGCCAAATCAACAAAAGATCTCGCATCATATCCATACAATGCTCGGAATGGAGTCATACCAATAGACATATGGTAAGTGGTGTTATAGCAATACTCACATAAATATAGCAACTTTACCCATGCCTTCTGTTGTCCTGCAACATAGTTACGTAGATAACCCTCTATCCACTTGTTCACAATCTTTGTCTGCCCATCAGTTTGAGGGTGATAACTAGTGCTCGGAGTCAACTCAGTGTGAACCAAACGGAAAAGTTCCTGCCAAAATATGCTCATAAACCTGCTATCCCGATCACTAACGATGTTCTTTGGAAGTCCATGCAACTTGAATACCTGATAGAAGAACAAATCAGCCACATGAGGTGCCTTAAAGCTAGTAGGGACAGCAAAAAGAGTGCATATTTTGTCAATCGATCAACTACCGCATAAATGTGATCATTCCTTTGCACTACGAGAAGAACCTGTAATGAAATCCATTGAAATACTTTCCCACTTCGCTCTGGAATCGCAATGGTCAGAATAACTGATCTGCTTTGGGAAAGTATGCTCTAACTTGTTCTGCTGACAAATCATACATTCACGGACATGGCGCAAGACATCATCCTTGAAACCCTTCCAAGAGAATCTCTCTCTAATTTGTCTGTATGTTTTAAAATATCTTGGATGTCCTGCAAGTGGTGCATCATGGAAAGCATGCGTAATCTTCTCCTTAAGTTCGGATTCAGGAACTAGGTAAATTTTGCCCTTATACAAAATCAAATCAGCTATTACCTTATATCGGCCATCCTGAATTTTTCCATCCATAATGTAACATGCCCAAGTATTTTTGGAATACTCAACTAACAGATGACATTTCCAATCTACTGAAATCTCGATCAAAGAACATAGGGCAGCGAGATGGGGTTTTCTAGAAAGCGCACCAGCCACTACATTCTTCGTCCCCTTGACATACTCAATGTCAAAATCATATGCTTGGATTCTGCTAACCCATTTTTGTTGCCTCTCATTGAACTCCTGTTCCAGGAAATATTTCAAGCTGTTGTGGTCGGTTCTCACCACAAATTTCCCACCCACTAAATACTGTCTGAACTTTGCCAAAGCATGCATAATGGCAAGCATCTCCTTATCATAGGTGGAGTACAATCTCTCATTATCTCTCAACTTCCTACTCTCGTAGGCAATAGGATGGCGGTCCTACATAAGAACTGCACCAATCCCCAATCCCGAAGCATCACATTCCAAAATGAAGGGTCGTGAGAAATCTGGAAGAGCCAAAACTGGACAGGTGCTCATAGTTACCTTGAGCCTCTCAAATATTACTTGTGCCTCATCTGTCCATTTGAATGCCCCCTTTTGTGTAAGATCTGTCAACGGAGCTACCAACTGAGAATAGCCCTTCACGAACCTCTTGTAATAACCACATAGCCCCAAGAATCCACGCAAGTCAGAGATATTCCTGGGTGGTGGCCAATCCTGCATTGCCTGTATCTTCTCTTGATGAACCTTGACCCCATTGGCCCCAATGACGTGCCCAAGATACAATATCTCAGTAAGTCCAAATTCGCATTTGGACATCTTAGCAAATAAAGACCGAGTCTCCATTATGCTAAGTACCTCATCAAGATGCCTCAAATGCTCATCCCATGTCATGCTATATATCAGAATATCATCAAAGAAGACCAACACAAACTGCCTCAACTGGCTGTTGAAGAGATGGTTCATACATGACTGAAATGTAGCAGGTGCATTGGTGAGTCCAAATGGCATCACCAAGAACTCATAGTGCCCGTAGTGACACCTGAAGGTTGTCTTGTGAATGTCCTCATCCCGAACGCGAATCTGATGGTATCCTGATCGAAGATCAATCTTCGAAAAATAGATAGCTCCATGCAACTCATCTAAAAGCTCATCTATGCGAGGAATGGGATACCTGTTCTTTATGGTTTTCTTGTTTAGTGCACGGTAGTCAATGCACATCCTCATGGTCCCATCCTTCTTCTTCACCAAAACAACTGAAGAAGCAAAGGGACTAGAACTAGGACGGATGTGTCCCATCTCCACCTCTCTAATGGCCTTCTCTATCTCATCCTTATGTCTTAGGATGGAGATAAAGCGTATTCATCACGGGTTTAGCACTCTCAAGTTCTATAACACGCTCAAACCCTCTATCTGGTGGTCTACCTGCGGGAATGTCACCAAACACTGGGCCGTGCTTATCAAGTATGGAGTGGATGTCTATATGAAAGGGCTGCTCACTATCTGAAGAAGATTTGGATGAAATGAAACATTGGGCTGCCCATGCAACCTCTCCATGTTTAATCGTAGATTCCATCCTACGTGCTGAAACAACTCTAGGCCCACCGTCAGAAAGAGCCCGAAGCACAATCTTCTTCCTATCCACCATAAACTCCAATTCCATCCTCCAAAAGTCCTAAACATATCTTCCCAGGGACTGCAACCACTGAATACCTAAAACTGTATCAATCTCACCAAGTCCAATAACATAGAAGTCATCGGTCAATGTGTAGTCCCCCATCTGAATACTAAGCCGCGGAATCCTCTTAGTGCAACTAATAACAAACCCATCTGCTACTTGTACACTAAACCCCTCAAAATCCTCAACTTGTAATCCCGCCATGATCAACCCCTCATCAATGAAGTTGTGCATAGCTCCACTATCAACCAAACAAACAATCCGTTGTCCCTTAAGCACTCCCTTCAGCCGAAAGGGATGGTACCTAGGAACTCCTGAGAGTGTAGCAATAGTGACATCGGATGAATCCAATGCCTCACTCTCGCCAAGCTCTACTTGGGGCTGCTCCCCTATGCATCATGGCCACCGTCCTCATCCTCTGCCTCTATATCCGGCGAGTGGTCATCATCCTCATCTGAAATCACCTCAATGAGATGCACCTTGCCTTTACCAAGGCAACGATGTCTAGGCTCCCAATGATCTTTGCAATGAAAGCAAAGCTTCTTCCTCCTCAACTCATTACTAAATTCTCGATCCACCTTAGGAAGTGGTGCACTCTTCTGCTAAATGCTAGAGCCTTGAAATGGCTAGGAGCTCGTGGGAAACTTCTTATTGGGCTAATAGGAAGTGGGCTGGTAAGAAGTGGGCTGGTAAGAAGTGGGGGATGTGTCCAAGTCCAATCCCGTCTGGATGGCATCATGCAATGTCCTAGGTTTAAGAGCCTTGACCAATCCTCTCATCCTATCATGAAGGCCCTCTATGAATAGCATCACTACCCTCTTCTCAGGCATCTCTGGAACCATGACTGCTATACGCTGAAATTCGTTGATGTATGAATCAACGTGTCCACTCTGTCGGAGCTATGCCAAGTCCCTGTAATAAAGCTCCACATCCTTGCGATCAAATCGCACAATTAATCTCTCATTTGAAGTCCTGTATGATCGCAGAAGTCAGCGTGATTGTGTAACTAATCCATGGTGCCACCAATCATAAGCCACCCCCTCAAGGTGCAAAGCATGGAACTGTATAGCCTCCTATTCCCTCATTGGTTTGAGGGTAAGATAGGTGTCGAGCTTGTGAATCCAAGCCCTGGCACTAATCTTTCCGCTACCATCAAAAGTGGAGAGGGTTACCTTATTGGTAACCTGCTGCAATTCCCTATTCTGCTGCGCTCTAGGCCTCCTGTCCTGTCCAGCCCTCATGTTATCTCTCCTCTGAGCACAATACTATGGGAGGGGAAAGACATCCCTCACATGTTGTGGCAAACTCCACTCATCACTAACTGCCATAATAGTATCCAGAAAAGCTACTTCTTCCAGCCGCACCTCAATCTCTAGTGGGTCATCTCCAGGCAGGAAGTTAGGCTACATAGGCCTATCTGCAATCCGTGTAGTCCTTCTCTCATCTGTATGGGTGTGCCTCCTCTCACGGCGTGGCGATCCCCTAACACTTCCAATTTCGAAGGTGATCTGTTGTGATCCCTGTAACCACTGGCAACTGATACGGATCTATCCTTCTGCCATGCCTGTCCCATGGCCTATCCAATGCCAACTGTCAAGGTAGAGCCCATGCGCTCCATAGTCTGTAACAACTGCCTCTGAGTGGCTGCCATATCCCTAATGAAGTCTCTATTTGGGTCTGCATGCTCATCCCGAGGAGGACTCTCCTGTCTATCACCCATAAAATCCATTCTGTCACCTCCTACAATACCAACTTCGAGTCGTGTGCCCCTCTTGCGGGTGTAGTATCTGTGTGAACCGACCTCTCTATGCTGCATTCAAAGCTGATTTTTTTATTTACTCTCTGCTTCCTTCCCACACAGGTTGGGAGGATACACTGCTCTGATACCACTAAAAGATCCCAAACCCCTTTTGCCTGAATATATATATATTTTTTATTTTATATATTGCTCAAGCTCGGATCTGAACTGATAATGTCAAAAGAAACCATAGAACACCATACTCAAACTGCATAGATAAATTAAATAAAACAAACCCCGCAAACCGGGTGAATATAGAAAAGGCGCCTAAGGTTTAAACAGACAAATTTCTTCATAAACAATTCAGCCGTGTATTGAATAATGATTT
Source organism: Taxus wallichiana var. yunnanensis (assembly GCA_018340775.1). Lineage (NCBI taxonomy): Eukaryota > Viridiplantae > Streptophyta > Pinopsida > Cupressales > Taxaceae > Taxus > Taxus wallichiana. Next base: position 475,710,195 of record CM031238.1, read on the forward strand.
CTGATGTTAAATATTTACGGCAAACAATTATAAATCTGCAGATAGTTTGATAACAAAAGATTGTCCAAAACCCAACCGTAAATGATTCAAACCAAATCGATTTGATATATAATTGATGCTGAAAGGTACAATAATTATCTAGCATGAAGAATACCTCAGATACTGCATAAAACAACTGTAGAATAAGTCGCCCCACTCTAGAAGAAGTCTGAATGCCCACTGCTGCAATTTATTTCTCTTTGAACTGCTGAAATGATAAAAACCTGTGATTACAATGAAGATCCCTGAATAGGAACTCCTCTCACTGCTCCTGGGGTTTCCGTCCACAAGAGGAATAATCCAGAGGGTTTCCGTCCTTGGATTTTGTCTGCAAAAGCTCAGAGCTAACTGTCGGGAAGAAAAATAATAATAATCTGCATAGTCGGCACAAGTCGCACTTTTCCCTTATAGCCAAAAAACCCTTCCAAAATGCAAGTCGCACTTTTTCCAAAAGAGCATAATTAATTTTTAATTAATTTATTCCCTCCAAAGCAAGTCGCATTTTTGGCTTATTTAATTTCTCCCCAAAGCAAGTCGCACTTTTTGCCTAGGAAAGCACATTAAATAATTTATTCATTTATTTCCATGTACTTTCCTAAGTTGAAGTCACTTATTAAGTCTATTAATTCATTATATGTGCTTTAGTGATACTTTATTTTATTTTAAGCACGATATAATAAAATTAATAAACCGAAGTCACCCTTGAAATCACCCTTTGGCCGTCGGGTAGACAAAAAGGGCCAAAGGTCTTCGATCGAACTATTCGAGAAAGAGGGACATTACAATCATTTCTAGTCTCTCTTTCATTGCTGGTTTTGGGCAGCTCTTTGTGAATAGTAGGCATCCTTTGAAAGGGCTTCCTTGGCTGGTCCAAGGGAGGGTTTCTAGGTTGTGCCATGCGTCTTTAGGGTTGTCAACACGTTAAGTAACCTTGGAATGTCCAGCGATCGTTGTTGTTTTGGGACAGCTCCTTGAGGTCCAAAGCTTTTTTGATTGCCTCTTGAAGAGACAAAGGATCAAAGGCTCTAACCAAACCCCTAAGTGGTTTGGTCAAACCCTCAATGAAGAGAACTACAAGTCTCATTTCTATGAGATATGTAATCATCACGGATAGCCTCTAAAATTTCGCCAAATATTTATCTACCGTGTCGTGTTGCCTCCATTGAGCAAGTTCTAAAAATGAACTTCCGGATCAAATCTATCAATGAGCCTTCTACAAAACTCATCATAGGAATGGATCTCATTGTGCCCTTGTGTCACTAACCCATGAAACCACCATTCATGGGCAATCCCCTCAAGGTGAAGGGTTGCAAATTTGATGGTCTCGCTGATTGAGAAAATGGGTCTTCTTGGGCCAATGGAGTCGCCAGATGTTGAATATTTGTTTCTGAAACACTGATATTTTCTAAGAATAACATCAACTTCTTTAGCAAATTTTTGTATTGTCCCATCGGGTTTGTGAAACTGTTGTCACCCATAAGTTGCACCCTAATAGAGAATGGTGTGTGTACACTCTCCGTTGACAAAATTGGAACACCTAAAGGATGTGGGCAACCTATGTCCTGAAGTGAAGCTCAAGAGAGGCTTGGTTCCCTTGTGAATCGCCTAAGAAACCAAAACTTTAACAAGGAAAAGGGAGAAGGAATGCGGGAAAAGGGAAATAAGGGTGATACACCAATAATTTAACACATGCATGTACTTTTGCACACAGAGAATTCAAAGATCCACACACCTGCACAACTCTAAACTATTTTGCAAAATTAATTCAAGGGTTTAGGAGAAAGGAAAGCGATAGAGGGAGTAAATTCCACACTAGAGTAACACAATATTCCTGTCAAACGCAATGAAAAATCGAAAAAACAGCAATATGAGAGGGAAAAAATGGATTTTATTACTCAGAGGTGCAAGTACAAAGCTCCAAAACTAGAGCCAAACAGCTGCAAGTGTCTAATTTTTACAATGCAAAAATCCTTCTTTTATCAAACTCGACTGCTGCTGCTAATAATAGACTGTTGTCTATTATTAATTTTATTTAATTTCTCCCATGCTGCTGTGCCAAAACTGTAGACTGCTGCAATTTAATTTATCTTTTCTCTTCTATTCTTGGTGCCACAGACTTGTCCATTGCTGCATGCTTTATTTTATTCTTTCTCCTTTTATCCCTTGGCGCATATAAGAACAGTAGTTTGCTAAAATTAATAAAAGCATGCTAAATTTAATTGAAAGACTTCTCCTCCATCCTTTCATGCATTCCTAAAAATAGAACTGGACTTCTATTTTTAGCTCTTCTATTTTTAGCACCTCTCTTTAAAAATAGCCAAGTGCTATTTTTAGCCACGCTTCCACTTCAATTGTTATTTTTAGCAAACTTCTATTTTAAGCCAAACGCTATTTTTAGCCACGCTATTTTTAGCAAAGCTAAAAATAGCCAATCTTCCAAAAATAGCCAATCCTTTGCATGGAAAATACAGTAACAGGAAGAGGGATGATTTGAACTCATAAATTATGAATCATAAGAGTGTCATAGGCAGGCCACGGTATGAGCATATCTCAGTTTTTGCCAATGTATCGTTTCAGATTTCTTACCATGGACAGCTGGTTAGAAGCAGTACTCATGTCTCATGTGTGTGGTATCCTCCTATGTCACCGTTGATTGGATATCTTCGTGCACATCATACTTCACGGGGTGATGAGGTAAGAGGTACTTTTGTAGTAAAAAGCATATAGATACTTGGGCTCAATTTCAAAGATGTTTTAGCAAGTGGCAAAGAGGTGCTATATTGAGATTTACAAAGGAAGGAATACCTTATTTGAAAACCATCATGAAGGGAAATGATGGTGACTCTAATTTTCAATCTCATATATGGTTAATCCATGGTCCCATGAAAATGGAAGAGTGGGGCAGCATTCTTACTCTAATATGTGGCTTACATCACCCATCCCGGGTGGAGGGTTCTCTTCATAACCAAGGGGTCACTAGGTCTGTCAAGAGTGGCGCCACCATACCTTGCACAAAGGGAAGGTGACATCTATCACTTCTCCTAGGAAAAGATGAGGTATGTGATGAATTCTTTGTGATTAAGTTAGTTGATGATGAAGTAGTTCTTGGAATTCAATGGCTGCAATCTTTGAGGGAATTCACCCTCAATTGTCATGATAAAGAACTGAAATTCTATGACAAAGACAAAGAAATCAGAATTCAAGGTATTAAGGATGAAGGGAGTACATTGGAAAATGCTTGGAATTCACATCATGGTTTGTTTTCTATCATAACAGCTAATTGGAAAAATATTGTTACAATTGATTATGTCAAAAATCAGCTTGCTAATAACATTATGGAAGGAGTTTGTATGAAGGAATATATGATAGTTGTTTTGGGGCAATAGGTAAGGCACTTGTAATCAGAAAATCTCCCACAACGAAGGTTACTCACACTTGCCACCAAGTTTATCTTGATTACACGGAAGTGGTGTTCCTCCTCTAATGACAACCAAGAAGAGGTGTTTTTCCCAATTTTGTTTGTTGGGTTGTGGATATCTTCTTGGGGAAGCAATAGAGGGGCAGATTTGAAGACATTCTTTTTATGCAAAATGGTGGGTAAGAGGGTTCACTCATTAAGAACAATTAAGGTCAATGTTCCAACATATTTGGTGTTATTTGGGACAAAATTCCGGGCATGGTATGGCTGTTATACTTACATACCAGCACTCATGAGTTATGATCCAAGCCAAATTTTGAAAAGATTGGTTTGGGGCAGCTTGGAAGCATCTTTTGGAGGCCAAGGTAATCATCATGACAGTTGTTATATCTTTGTTTTATATGTTGTCCACATTAATTTCAGCTCTCTACCCATTCTTTTGATAATGAGGGAGGAGTATCCAGCCATGAGGATGAAGGGTTTGCAGTTTATTATCATTGTTGATGTGTTTCTAGCTGTTATAAGAAAGATCCCAGCACTTACCCTTCTGATTTTAAGAAACAAAATACATGGTTACAACTGTCTTTGGGACAGCAGGAGGAAGATTGAGAACAATCCATGCTTGGACAATATTTATGAGGCCTTGGCAAATCAAAGTAGAAGGATCGAACTTCATATCAACAAAGGAGTGGATGAAGAAGGGGACACATTTTCTCTTTGATAGTTTGCTTCATGTGTAGGTATATCAATAGAGGAAGAGCTCAGACTTAATTGGGATCCGGGTACTTGTAATTACTTGAGGACAAGCAATCTTGGGAAAGGGGGACTGTCATGTACCTTTCTGAAGACCTTAACCCATTCTTTCCCCATGGGTCTAAGGAGAAAAGCAAGGGGAAATTTGGATTATATTTTTATTATTGCTCTCATTTATTATCATTTATCCTATTGGAAGCACTATGCTCCAATAGTGAATCTTAAGTAGTTTAGTAATAAAGGGATTAAAAGCATTTTTTCTCAAAATACCCATTTAAATATTTAAAAACACCTACTTAAGGGGTCGGCCATGATGTAATGATTGTTTAAAGCACTCTTTATGCCTATTTAAGGAGGTCACTTGGGCATTAATGATTATGTTTTGGAGATTATTCTTAATTTGGTGAAAGTTGGCTAGTGTAGCCCTTTTACTCTCTCTCAAGGACGAAACCCCTTGGGTTGAGGATCTCTTCCAAGGACGAAAACCCTTGGTGGGAAACTTGTGAAGGACAAAAACCTTCATAAGGTTTTTGGTATGCAAGTTGGTTTGAAAAGGAATAAAGTATCTTTCTCTTGCAAGTGTTGTCTCTTTGGTGCAAAATATATTTTATTTCAAGTGGAGCGACCTACATTGGTGTGGTAATTTGGTATGTGTGGTGATTCTTTGGCAAATCTGAAATTATCCTCTTATTCTTTATATTTTATAAAGCCAATATCTTAAGTTTCATGAATTTTGGAGCTTCCAATGTTGAGTTGTAAATTTTTAAAATAACGCTACAGACAAGGGTTTTATTGAAATTCATATCTCCAAATTTAGAGTATCAAAAATCAGTTTCTTAAATGAGATGATTAAAGGTGATATATAATAATTTAGAGAATTAAATAAAGCTAATTCGAAGGGTTTTGAAGGCATTAAAAGGGTTGGAAACCCCAAATCAGGCCGTTGCCCTAGGAAGGGTTTGGAAATCAGTTTTGCAGGGTTTATAAAAGTTGTCTTATAAGTCTAATTTGAGAGATTTTCGCCATTTCCTAAGGTCCCCCAAAAGGGACATTACAATGAGCTACCATCTCCATTATGAACTATAAGTTCATTAATCCTCTGAAGTGATAGGGTTTTAGCTAATTTCCTTGATTGTTGGTTTCATCCTGAAAGGGAAATTACGGTGGTATCGAGCTCGGATCTTCAAAGGCCGAGGGTTTTGATGGAAGAAGGAAACAAGGTTTCCTTTACTATTTGTAATCATTTAGTTACCCTTAATAACTTAACTAACCCCAAGCGCATCGGCCTATCACCCGGCGAGGGCAAGGCGCTCACTGAGGCACATGCGCGCCTGAGCCCTCCTTTATGTGAGCTTTGTGAGAAGGTTCCGCCATTAATGGAGGATGATTTACATAAGTAAGAGTACATTCACTTATTTAAAGAGGTAGAAAATGCAACTAGCAGATCTAACATTAGTGCATCACAAAAGCTAAAGAACATTGCAAGAAGCATAATAAATTGGATCTAAGCCATGATAAGTCAAATGACACGAGGGTTTACACCCTTAAGCAAAATATACAGATTGAACCCAAAGATATATTGATTTAACATAGTTCAGGTAGCCATATTACAGTCAAAAGGGTCATCTCAGACCATATACAGTAAATGACAGAGACTTAACTCCCGCAGATCCTTCCCCATATGAGACCCTATCTATACCTTTCCCATTTTAACCCTTATTACAAATCCTAGTGCCATACAGAGGTTTATGGCATCCCTTACAACCCTTAGCACTACGTGCTCTAAACCCTAGCATTACTGTAGCACATTATTACTTTGCTTCTTATTCTTTATGTGTTCCCTCTTCTATCTTCTCCTCTATTATCCTCTTTGTGTCTCCTCTATGTCTAGCCCGAGCATCTCTTTTTATAGGATCAGCACCCACCACCATGCCTTCTCTCTGGACAAATCGCGTGTCAAGTGTCGATGTGGTCCTCCATTGGTGAATGCTTATCCCTTTGCAAACCCTCCACTCTCTCGCAATGATGTCTTCTAGGAATATTCCTTACATGGAATATCCTTTTCTTAACCTCCAAGGTTCCAAACTGGCACCTTATCCATTCATCATGCCTAGTCGGGTCTTCACATTTTTCCTCAAGTGCCTCTAGAATGCCAAATATGGCTAAGTCTTTTAAACCCGTGTTCTACTTCCCGCGCACGCCCTGGTTTCACTTAAACCCTTCTTAAACCCCTTTGTCCTGCGCGCTTTCCCCTGAGCACCCTTTTTCTCACTAGTCCTTCACGTGCGCGACCTTTGGTACTTAGCCAATATTTCCAGCCAATACCATTTCATTCTCTGTCGTGCTCGTCGATGGTTATAGTCACTTACGACCATCTTTCTAACATGAGACACCCATTCTTTTCCAAGCAACACACGTCGTCTAGATATTGCATCTCCGCGTACCATTCCTCGTTGAAATTGGTGGAAACAACTTGTTTCCCTTTGCCCTTGCCCTTCTTTGGTGAAACGGTTGTTGCTTTCCTTGGTGTCATTTCTTTGTCGGGTCACTAAAAGTTCTTTCTTCCTTCTCGATTTTGCGGCTTTACCCTTTCGTGAAAATCCCTTCATCATGTGCCCTAGTTACGGAAACCTAACCTAGAAAACTCTTATTTACACAAGACGGCATATTTACTTAAGAGATTCGAAAACTTCTACAACCCTCTCCCTCACGCCGTGTACTCTTTTCCACTCTGGTTCGCTAATCAAACTGGTTATGCACTCAGATCTTCACAACCCTTTTTCGCGCAACTTCTCTTCAAGGATTCCCTAGTTTGCAAGAGCTCTTCGATATCACAAATGCAAGGTAAACAATAATGTACCCTGACCTTCTACTTATAGCTTTTTGCCTTTTCCGCAATAAATGCCATGTCACCTACCAACGTACCTTTGTAATAAAGGCAGCTATTTCTTCTAAAGCCATCCTTCAACGCTTTTATCCTTTCTTTGTGCCCAATCCCGCATGAAAAACCTCTACAACCTACCGCGCGTAGAAACCCTCGCTAATCAAAGATCCTTACGCATGCGCTGCGGCGTCAAAGGCACTTCTTCTATCCTTTCCCCGATTTCGGACATCGCCTACCTCATGTTGTTCATGTGGTTCTCACCCTCAGACGTGGTTTTGTAAAGTCTTCCCGACACCAAACACCTTATGTTCACCTTCTCTACGCGGACTCTTCTAAACTACGCGCTTGTGATCCCTCACACAGGGCCATCGAAACACAGCTTCCACTACCAACTTCCAGTATTTGTCGCATCACTTCACCCCACACAAAAATGGATGCGCGTTCCTCTACTCATAGAAAACTTTTGAAAATAATAAGTGGCTACCAGTGCACAACGCGCACACAACAAAAAGAAAGGGAACAAGCAACGAGAAAGGGAAACACAAAGAAAGGAAATGCATTAAAGGAAATCCTAGGCTAAATGGCAATACTGCCTTATTTATAAACACAAGGAAGACTTATTTATAGTAGGGCTTCAGCCTACTCCCATTGAAATGGCCTGGTAACCGTGTTCCATCCAAAGACTTAGAATCGGGCAAGCACTGAATCGAGTATATAGGATACAATGTACGGGCCCATCTAATGGATTTTGAATTTCCTAGAGTGGCATAGAAACTTGGAATCATATAACAGAACCATCTGCCCAACCTCAAACTTATTGTTCTTGATGTGTCTATCATGCCATGCCTTATGCATGGCGTTTCGTTTTCCGACTCCAACACGCAATATCCCACCTCTCATCTAACTGCATTAACTTATCAATCCTCTCCTCAAGTGCTTGTTCATCAACTAATCCTCCTGCGCGCGCTATACGCAGTGATGGTAACATGAATTCAATGGGTAATACTACTTCCGCGCAAACACCAGTTGAAAATGTGTGGCCTTATTCAATCTTTTATAAGTAGTCCGGTATGACCATAACACAACAGAAACTTTATCATCCCAATCCTTTCTTCCCACATCACAAATTTTGGTTAGTGTGTGACTTAGTATCTTGTTAAATGCCTCAGTGGTTCCATTAGCTTGGGGGTGATAAGGGGTAGTCTTGTGGTGGGCTACCATGAATTCTGCAAACAAGATTCTAATTGTCTCATTTAAGAAATGAGCACCCCTATCACTTGTTAAACTCAGCGGACATCCATATCTATTGATTATATTTTCCCACAAATACCTAGCTATTGTTGCCGTTGTGCGATCCTCTTGTAGGTGTCGCCACGCCCACCTCGGAAGATAATTTGTGCATGTAATGATTTAACGCGAACCGGTCCTTCCCGTGGCAGGTGAAATTGGTCCTACAAAATCAATGGCCCATTTCTCAAATGGTTCTGCGCTAACTATCGGTCTCAAGGGCATCTCATCTCTTCTTCCTCATTTGCAAGGGCACTAAAGCAATGCTCACGAGGAGCCTTGCAAAACTCAATACGAGAACTAGTAGATGCTTTCCCACCAAAGCCCTGCTAGAAGGATCTTGCGTGCGGTTACATTCATTGCATAGTTCCCTCCTGCAATCCCACCATGTGCTTCCTCCATGATTGCAATGCGTTCATGCTCTAACACACACCCACGGAAAACATCATCGTGGCCTAACTTGTATAAGTCTCCACTAATTACTATGTAGGGCGCAGCGTGTATTGCTAATTGTTTTCTTTCCAAAGTCCTCATTCCTTAGGTGTCACACCCGTTTGAGAAACACTGACTATATCTTCCAAGTCGAGTGTGCGCACTGCATCTAAATCTAAGATTGCACATCGGCATTGATCCTCAATGCCATGCGCATCCTCCCCTGAGTCAATCCTTGATAAATGGTCAAGTCCCAAATTACTCTTACCTGGTTTCACAACTACCGTAAACTCGAATTCTTGGAACAATAAGACCCACCGGCATATGCACCCTTGTAAAACGGGCTTGTATACCAATTACTTCAATGCCATGTGGTCCATGTAGAAGATAAAGGGCATTGCACAAGAACCGACCATGGTCACCCCTGTAATCGACCACGGTTACCCTATCGACGCCGATTTCCACCTAATCAATGCCATTCATCGTATTCTCCAACAACCTCACATTTTCTAGCTTCCACTTGAGATTTAAATATCTTCCTACGGTTTTCACGACGGGAAAAACAAATCATGCTCTCATACACCACAAGAAACCACTAACAAAACCATGAAGCAAACCCTTGCTCAAAAACAACCAAGCTCGATACGGTTGTTGGGAAATTTGGGACTGCGGAATAGTTGTATGATTCAATAACAAACCCAATCATGCACACAAGATCTAAACAATTCCCAAAAATCTATAGCAGTGGAAGTATAAACTAGAATAATCCAAATCAAAACAAGGTACACACACATAACACAGCATGTACCGTGGTTCACCCAATGTGGGCTACGTCCACCTAAGATAGAGATCTCATATATATAATATAACAAGAGTACAAACCAACTCTTTAATACAAGAGTACAATGTATCTCTCCAAGAGTATCTCCTCTCCACCAAATCTCTAAACGGATCTCCATGAGTGCACTACAACCGTGCCTCAAACCACCACCAGACAGATCTCACATAACTAGGAACTACTGCATCTTTAAACTGCAACCAAGCTCTCTGTGGATCTGCAACAAGACCTCTCACATGGGTCTACCATATGTGCAACTATAATTGTGCACCAAGAAGTAAGTTTGTCTCTCCATCACTACATCAACCTATGCAAACATGAAGACAACCTCCTCTATAATATCTAGATCTACATGGATCAACAATACAACATGATCTCATGGATCTATGAATACAAGATCTCACAACAACTTGTGGATCTAACAATATAAGACTAGATCTACATGGATCAACAATACATCATGATCTCATGGATCTACAATACTACATCTACATGGATCAACAATACATCATGATGTCATGGATCAACAATACAAGATCTCACCAACATGTGGATCTATAAGAAGAAACTCTATGTGCTTTGCATACTATGCAAGCCATTACATTTAGACAAGACAATACAAAGGAAATACAGAAGAAGACATAACCACCTTCTCACCATTCATATGTACCTGCTATTTCCTTTTGTCCAGCTTCTCTCCATGGAAGCTTTGTCTTCATGTAACTTGTTCTTTCTTTCTCTTCTTCTTCTTCATTCTCTCAATCTAGGAGAATCAAGGATCTAACTCAATCCTTGTCCAATTCACCTTCTAACCCTAGCTTTCATGCTTATATAGGCATATACAAACTTAGGGCACTTAGCCATGCAATTACAATCAATAGATCTGCTTTAATACTAAATTTAGATCTAATTCCCGTGAGTTAAATAAAACACTCTCGCACAGGTAACCGATGTCGATTACCCTAACCGATGTCGATTACCCTAACCGATGACGATTCTTACTTGCCTAATGAGATACCGGTCATAGGTGACCAACGTCGGTCCCTTCATAACCGATGTCGCCATCGTAGTTTCCGCAAGTTGATAAAGCATGCTAACTCAAGCAATTCAGCTCCACAATCCTAACACACTTTTATATTCAAACACCTGAATCAAGTCATTTGTTAACTCCTGCCAGTTCCTTGTTTGACGGCGTAACTCTGAATGAACGTACCATGTGCGCGCATAACCTTGTAGTGTGGAATAAAACTTGTGCACCCAGAGGGAAGGAGGTAAAGCCCTCTGCGCCTTCCATCCAGATCCTCTCACACTCCTGGACATGATCTAAGGCGGATCCTTTCCCATCATAGATACAAAGTTTAGTTGGCGCGTTGCTCCTAAAGAATCTAATAGAGAGCACAATTCTCACCTCGCGCCACCCTAGAAGATTGTCCTGATGCGCCATCCACCAACGTGTTGCAGTTCCGCACAAAGTGTAGACAAGCATGCTCCTTCGTTCGATCTCACATCTCCATTGGGCTTCCATGGCTCGCAGGAAAACGTCAGGGTTTCCATCCCCAGTGTAGCTTGGTAATTGCTTCCCTTTCAGCGCTAAGTGGGCGCCTCGTCACTTCTTGAATGAGCCTCTCAATTACCGCCCAATTAACTCATAAGTCTCGTGTGCCCAATTGTCACATGCTACACTAGTGGTATCACTCATAGATTGAGCGTATTCAAACTGAATAACTCCTTCTATAGGGTGAATCACTTAGGGTCTTTGATAGAGCGCACATAGATTCTATCGAGGACTTCTTCTCCCAAGGGTTCAATATAGGGTGTTGACTTCCCATCGGTCAAGGGGATGATAACCCGTTCTTCCTTATTCTCAAAGCTTATGTACCCCTTATTGAACCATAGGTCAACATTGTTCTTATAGCACCATGGGCGCCCAAGTAACGTTGGAAAGTTGTTTGCCTTGGCTAGCACCAAGACTTCAAAGTCTCTAATGAATTTCGCTCCTTGGATAGTGATAACAACATCCTTCAAGACACCAATGGGCATCGCTTTGTCTTGTTAGCCATATACGGCACATTTGAAGATGGTTATAATGGGGGCCTTCCCATATGATGCCATGCATCCGAGTGAGAACATTAACTTTCGCACCCGTGTCATGAGAATATTGTTCGAAGCCACCGTCAACTACCACATTCAAAGTAATCTCCTTATCATAATCAATGGTGTGAGGGAGAAGGTTAGCGTGCAGACCCTGTCGCTCGCGCTCTCCTCCGACGTGCGGTACTTTTCCCGTAACCATTCCCCTAGCAGAGGGATGATATTCTCTTGCCTAAGCATTTTGCATACTTCGTTGACTTCATCCAAATCCTTTTGTGGAGCCTCGGTGCTCTTCCTTTGCTCTAACTGACGTGACTACTCTTTTAAGCACTGGATCTCTCCTTGTAGGCTCCGAATTACATCCATGGTCTCTTGATAAACCTCTTTTTGATGAAGAGGGTCTGAATACTTCCTATGCACCACTTCTTCTCTAGTAACCAGCGGCCTTTGCTTTGGTATTTCCTAGCGCGCATGTACCTTAGCTCACGTCGTCACTAGTATAGGCTCTAATTCTACCTCACTGGCCACTCTTGGCATCCACTCTGAGTCCGCTTTCTTAACGCTTACCATCATGGCGCCTTTATCCTTCCATTGTTGTTTGCTCATGTGCTCAACTAGCTCTAGGCATTCCTCATACTTGTGCTTCTTTCCCCATAAAGAGCATTACAATAGATCAAGTATATTCGCGGTTATAATGCTCCGTAGACCCACAGTTGTAACCGGGCCCACGTAGAACTCACTTCTTCCTCTTCTGCGGTTGCCTCCTCGAAACCTCGAAAACCTCTTCCACGCGCCCCTCCATGCACACGCCCTTCATAGTGACGACCATCGTCCTTGGAATTGTTTGCGATGTTGGTCTGGCGCACACCAATATCAATGGCATCATGTATCTAGTCAATCAATCTACAATCCTTGGTGTCATGAGTAGTAGAGGTGCAAATCTTTCAATAGCAAGACACATTCTTATGGATCGCGTGTTGTAGTAGTGGACACCTACTTGCATCATGATCTCTCGTGGCAAATCTCACAATCTACTATCACGGCGTGCACCGATCTCTGAGGACAATTGTCCTTTGTATGCCCCTTTACTTCACAATCCATGCACCAAAGGCCACTGCGAGTCTCATATGCCTAGTTCGCAGATAGCTTCTCCGGCTACTTTGCCATTGCACCAATCTGAGCTTCAAGAAAAGGGCTAATCCCAGTATCCACGCTTCCATCAGCCTTGGCACGCATGGCAGCCTCCAAGGCCTCATGGGTCTATGAAAGTCTTGTGTGAAAGCACTCTCCTAAAAGATGTTATCAACCCTCCAACAAACCATTGAGCATGCTGAGAAGGATGAATATCATAAGACAGTTTTGATAAGAGAGTCTTAAAACGTGCATCATATTCCCGCACTCTCTGCCATACCTTGTTGAATCTCCTTCAAAGACGCTAATGCTCTTCTGTTCAAACTCAGGGATATGAAATTCAGCTAAGAAGGCATTCCGCAACGCAGTGTAATCTACTAATGTCTTGTGAGGGTCATACTTTCAAATTACCAACTATGTGTGCGTCCTACACCTTTATAGTCTGGTAGTAGATGCAAAGACATTTCGAAAAATACTTGTTGAGGTGATTGAGGCCCGTGCTGCTTGATCCGTAACATTTAATTCCCTCCAAAGTGTTACCTCCACCACTGATCCACTACATCCACCAGCGGCATGTCCCTCCCGATCCACCGGATCAATCAAATCGACTGTGTCCATTAGTTCTATTCCACCGAGATCCACCTCCTATAATCGGTAAAGGTCCTGAAGTGGTCACGTCTTGTGTCCCCACCGTCGCACCGAACTACACGCCAACAATATGGGATATTACACCGCTACTAGATGTGTCTCCCGGCTGCTTCCAGACGTGATACCCAAGCTTTGTGTACCCGTACTTTGCCCAAATGTCGTTCCAGACAATATACCTCCAAACACAGGAAATGATTGTGCAGCCATAGATGTACCAAATGAAAAGTTATACCTCCTAGGTGTTGATCGGTCACTTCCACCAATACCAACTGGGTTAGCAATACTTATCTCTGGATTTGGAAAGCTAAGCGCTAGGTTTGGTCACCAGGTGGATTCAGATGCACGCCAACGACTCCTCTCCTTTCTTCATTTGAGGAGTCTCTCTACAGAAGCCCAAGGGGTTTCTCTCCCGTGCTTGCAAGATGGGGTAGCACAACTGCTCAAGCTCTACATCCTCTATGTGAACCTCAATTCCTTCCCGCAACGTCTACCTCCATAAATCCATCGCTCCTGCAACTTCGCGTTGTCTATCTAACTCCCTCTCACATGCTTCATTATATTTGAGTCGTCTCTCTTCCCTCTCTGCTCAGCCGCAAGGTCCGCCATCTTCCTCCACCCTAGCTTCCTTACCTAGTGCTCAGAAGAAGCTTAGCGGCCATAGGAAATGCTTCCAAACTCAAAGTGTAATAATAAGGATCTTTATAGCGAAAGGTATAAAGACGGAAGAATAATCCTCTTGGCTCTCTTAAAAACTCAAACTCAGCAATCTTTGGACATGAATACGTAGAAATTGCATACTCCAAGGTGTAACTCGTCAACACTCTACTCCACCAATGATCAACAACACGTGTCCAAGTTAGATCAACATCCTGCAGCCTCTGATACTCATCTTAGGTCCATACACGAGGTCTATAGTACTAGCTTGATCTAGATGCCGACGACGAAAGCCATTCATACAACTCCACTGGAAAGCAACAAAAGAAAGTCTCATATAGTTCATGATATAGGTGCTCCTCTACCCATTTACGCGCATTAAACTCAAGTCCATTACTGAATCTCTGAGCAAACTAATCCTCCGTGCTTTTAAGCAATGCTTTGACACTATCCAAGGTCAAGCGCTTTGTCATCACGCACCATTCTCACAACAGCTTCGAAAAGTGGTCCCGGCAACAAAACCAAGATGTAGTCATTTATATACCCTTAATAACTTTACTAACCCCAAACGTGACATCCTATCACCCAACAGGCGCTGGGCGCTCACCCGAGGCACGGGCGGGCGCCGAGCCCCTCCTTTACGTGAGCTTTGTGAGAAGGTTATGCCATTAATGGAGGATGATTTACATAAGCAATACATTCACTTATTTGAAGAGGTAGAAAATGCAACTAGCATATCTAACACTAGTGCATCACAAAAGCTAAAGAACATTGCACGAAGCATAATAAATTGGATCTAAGCCATGATCGGTCAAATGACATAAGGGTTTACACCCTTAAACAAGATATACAGATTGAACCCAAAGATATATTGATTTAACACTAGGCGACTGGATACGGTGCAGTACGGAGTACGCCGATATGGCAAATTTTTAAAAATCTTGGGTACAGTACGCTTTGGAGTACGTTTTATATATATATATATATATATATATATATATATATATATGCATATAAATTATAAATTTAAAGAAGCATTTGCATACTTATTGAAATTTAATTCTCATACATTGCATAAAGATACTTATTGAAATTTTAATTTAATACTCGTGAGTCATAGAGTTATACAACTTAAAATCATTCATAGAACATGAAAACAAAATTGAAATTTCAATACTTTGAAAATTGAGACTTGAGTTTGTATTGATAATTGATTCGAATGACATAATGTTCAAGAATCAAAACATGATAGTACATTCAAGTTCTCAACTTCTAGAGCATATCATCTAGATGATCGTCAAAATCATCTTCATGGATGCCACTTGCAACTCCACTCCCACTAGCTCCACTTTCGAACACTTGTGAAGGGCTCCCTGGAAGTTCCTCATCAATGCCAAGAAGTGAAGCTTCAAAGTCTGTGTTTTCAGGTTGGAGGTCCCAAAGCTTGTTACGACCACTAGTATACTCTTGCGTCTTGTGGGTTAAGAGGCGCAAGTTGGAATGAACGTATACTAGATCTTCAGCCCTCTTCGATGACAACATGTTGCGTTTGGCTGAGTGGATGAAGCCATAAGTACTCCAGTTGCGCTCTGCAGAAGAATTACTAGCCACCTGTCACAAAAAGCAAAGTATTAATATTATAAATATTAAATTATTAATTAAAAAAAGAATGATATCATTTTGAATTTTAATTCGTAATTGGTAATTAAAATATCAAATAACAAGTTACAAACTTTATACCTGTGAGAGCAATTTGATTGCAACTGGTCGTAAGAACTTGGCATCATGGCCATGACAAGTCCACCACGTGATTGGATCCGTGGTGGGTTTGTCACAAATAGCCTCTACCTCTCCCATGCTACCTTGTCCATTTACAAACATTGACATCTCCTGGCGGACTGCAAGTGATGTAGCTGGATCTGGAAACAACCTCCTGAATGCTGCCCTCGTCCCATTTGCAACCTCGTGGTCATCATATGGTCGTTGTCTACTAGCTCTCCCAACTATTTCACTGCTGTAATATTTGGGATTTAAAGCATAAGCAAGGAGATGCAATGGGGTGGTCATTTTGTTCCACCTTTTCACGATCACATTTTTAACTTCATTATAAAAATTTTCCTCAGGGTCCTGCTCTTTGGCCTGTATGACATCAT
The DNA here is from genome assembly GCA_018340775.1 of Taxus wallichiana var. yunnanensis. Classification (NCBI taxonomy): domain Eukaryota; kingdom Viridiplantae; phylum Streptophyta; class Pinopsida; order Cupressales; family Taxaceae; genus Taxus; species Taxus wallichiana. The sequence continues at coordinate 475,726,523 of CM031238.1, forward strand.
GGATTTTTTCAAGCATGGAGTCAATGCCATCATATATATCTCCAATGCAAGCATTATCTTTGTCAACAAATCGTATCATACTCAAAATAGGCTCTGTGAAACTCAACAAATATTCAACTCTTCCCCACCAATGCTCATCAAGGATCCATGATTTTATTTTTTGAGCTCTTTCTGTGTTTGATTGCCTCCAGACGGTCCAAACATTATCAATCACCATTATGCCCAAAGCACGTCTCACCTTCACAAGTCGTCTCAAGACGAGTGTGTGAGAGGCAAACCTAGTCTCTGCAACCTATTAAAAAAGAATGGAAACAATTCAATAACAACAAAATTTGAAATTGATTTAAAAGTTTAAAATCAAATATTAAATTTAAAATGAATTGTTCATTTACCTTCAACAGCTCCAACTTTGAAAATCTTCTGAATATGGCTTGAGACATGTGATGGTTGGTGACAAACATCTGAATCTCGTTTGCCTCCGTGTATATTTGCTCAATCCATGCAATTTTTCCAATCTTTTGCATCATTAGATTCAGGGAGTGTATTGCACATGGTGTCCAAAATATGTGCTCATACCTACCCTCAACTATCAATCCCGCTGCCTTGCAATTTTTGGCGTTGTCCGTGATGACTTGGACAACCCTCTGCGGACCCACTGACTCAATAGCCTCAATGAGAATATTTGCAATGAATTGGGCATCTTTACTTCCCCACAATCAATCAAACGGCCTTGAAACATTGGACCTTTAGGGCATACCGCAATAATGTTGATGAGGTCTATTTCGGCATCTTTCCATCCATCGATCTGATAGAGACTCCTGAAGTAGTCCAAGAATCTCTAATTGGCTGTAGAGATGTCTGAATGTGTTGCACTTCTTTTGTCAAAAGAGAAGTGCGAACCTTATTATAGGTGGGGCTTGTATACCCCTGTGGTGCCTCATTAATGCCTTTCACCATCTGCTGCCAAGAAGGTGATCTCAAGATATGAATGGCAGTCCACATGCAAATATACACCGAGACACCAATTCATCTGCAATATCCCTCTTCTCAATGTTAAATGCTTTTTCTAATGGGCCTTTTGTTCTCTTGTTTGATGGCCCTGAGGTATCTGCATCAAAAGGGTCATCAACTGGAATAGTTTCAGCACGAGTCTCAATGAAAGGATGAAATGATGGTGTTGATGTTGGTGGTTTTCCCATGGACCTCTGCTGTAAAGAAACAGTTCTAGAGCGAGCTCTTGCTGCTTCAATGTTTGCATCCTCTTGCTCTTTTAGGTACGTGGCTATGGTTTTCTTTTCCACCTTCTTACATGGTCTAATACCCGTCCCCGATACCCCAGTCAAATGAGCTCTCAAACGGGTATATGAGGATTTAAATGAGGCGGCACAATGGGGACACGTCCAAACACGGACACCACCACCGGCAACAAACTCTGTCACTTCCACATGTCTCCATAAAGGATAATTCGGATCCATTTTCACTGCAATACCACCCGAAACATTTTCCCCCTCGCCACCAAGTCGAATCGATGCCATGATTGTAGGATTAATTCAATAACCTACAATAAGAGATATTTTTAAAACATTGCTAAATATTAAAATAATTTGTTGACCCATACACGTCATTCTCTGATTCTGATCACCAAGTTCGCCACAAATGGTGCGAGGTGAGAGCATACACAGAGGGTAGACATTTAAATTTTTAACAAATTCAATTTTAAACTTTAAAATTTCAAAAAAACGAACACATAACTAACTAAAAAAATTAAACAGTTAGTCCTACACGTCAATCTCTGATTCTGATCACCAAGTTCGCCATAAATGGTGCGAGGTGAGAGCATACACAGAGGGTAGACGTTTAATTAAATAAAACTTCACTATTAAACTTAAAATATGGAAAAATTAATAATATATTATATTTTAATAACCGTAAAATAAATAAATTATTAAATATTAAAAATAAATTTAGATCATGATCAATAATCATGAATGATGTGTTTGAAACACATCATTCATGATATTGATCATATTCATATACAAAACATTGCTCAAAAAAATTTAAAAAAAAATGCCTGAATGCATGTAAAATACCTGGAAAAATCCTCCTTGATGTTTGTAGACTTGCTTCTCCTTCTCTCTTCCTCCTTCAAGTTCAATCACTCTCTCCTCCAAGCTCTTTTTCTCTCCTCCAAGCTCTTCCTTACTCCTTCAACCTCTCTTTCTCTCTCTCCTTCAAGCTCAAGCAAAATATCAAATATAATGAAATATTGAGTGTGAGAATAAAGTAGAGGGATTGGGTGTTTATATAAGTGTTTGGGGGGGTCGGTTAGGGTTAGGTTAGATTTAGAAAGTCTTAAAATTAAAAAAAAATGCTTTTTTTTTGAGTTTTTATGAAAATCGCGTCAAAAAACGTGTGTAAAAAAACAGTATGCTCGGGAAGCATTGCCGCGGCAGGAACGCACGGTTTTCCGTGCGAGGCATTCTGCGCCCCCTGCAGATGCATTCGAGCGTCTACGCACTGCGACCGCACTCCATTACCCAGCACGCGTTTCTGTCATCGGGTACGGAGTGCCCTAGGCGGCCCGTGCCATACGGTTTTCCGTGACATATACAGTAAATGAAAGCGACTTAACTCCCACAAATCCCCCCGTATGAGACCCTATCTATACCTTTCCCATTTTAACCCTTATTACAGATCCTAGTGCAGAGGCATTTATGGTATCCGCACCATTAACCTACGTGCCGCATTACTAGTGCATTGTTACTTTGCTTCTTATTCTTTATGCGTTCCCTTCTAGTTGCCTCTGGGCGTTTCTCTTTTTATAGGATAGTCAGATTTAACATAGTTCGATGTGGTCCTCCATATATCCATTCGCAAACCCTCCACTCTCTAATGATGTCTTAAGAATAGTCCGTCTGGAAAATCCATATACAAGTTCCAAATTATCCATTCATCAAGCCTGACTTAACTCCCACAAATCCTTCCCCGTTTTGAGACCCTATCTATACCTTTCCCATTTTAACCCTTATTCTATTATCCTCGTGTCTCCTCATGAGACATTTATGGTATAGAATCAACACCCACCGACATGCCTTCTCTCCGGACAACCCTTAACACTACGAATGCTCCCTTTAAAACCCTCTAATGATGCATTACTTGAACTCCAAGTTCCACATTGTTACATTTTCACGCCTAGATCGGGCTTCTTATTCTTTATGCGTTCCCTCTTTAAACCCGTGTTTTTTCAACGCGCCGACAGTTTACTTCTTCTCCTCTGGTTATCCTCTCTGCGCGTGTCTCCTCTATTGATTTTCTAGCCCTAGCCCGAGCTTTCTTTTTATGGATCAGCACCCACCGACATGCCTTAGCTCTGTGGGGGTTTTGGATGATCGAAAAGTGAATGAAGGAAATGGAAGTGAAAGAAAGGAGTGGAATCGAATGTGGTCCTCCAGGTAAAAACAGGTGAATGCTTATCCACACGCGGAGTTTGACCCTCCACTCTCTGCATGAGCAATGATGTCTTATATGGAATAGTCCTGATTGCTAATGCGTGGAAAATCAAAGATAATATTTATGCAAGATTCAAACACCTAACATGATGAACTCCAAATGTTCCATAATGAGCACCTTATCCATTCATCAAAGCTTCTGACGGGTCTTCACATTTTCTCCTCAAGTGCCCTCACTCTATAAATGCCAAGTATATGGCTAAGTCTTTTAAACTCGTGTTTTGTTTCAACAACGACGAAACCACTTAAGGTTTTACATAAATTAAACCCCCTTCTTAAAGCCCTTTGTGCCACCTAGATCAAGCACTTTGCCTTATCCCCGAGTGCCCTCTATCTATCTCTCCTCTATTATCCTCTCTTGTGTCTCCTCTATGTCATTAGCTCGAGCATCTCATGGTGAATTATTTTTGTAGAATCAACACCCACCTTAGTTTATCATGCCTTCTCTCGCCATGGGAAGAAATAGCCGTGCGACCTGGAGTGTCGATGTGGTCCTCAAAGTGTTGGTGAATGCTTATCCCTTGGAAAATCCCTCCACTTCTGAGCAATGATGTCTTCGAAGTGAATAGTCCTTAGCGTGGAATATTCTTTTCGTGAACTGAGGTTCCATACGGCACCTTATCCATTTATCACGCCTAGTCGGGTCTTCACGCTCATTGTTTTCCTCAAGTGATCCTCTAATGCACAAATATGGCTAAGTCTTTTAAACCCGTGTTTTGATTTCTTCAAATGCAGCGCGCTTTTGGTTGAGAAGTTGTGACTACTCCCACAAGTTGGGGTTTTACTTAAACCCTTCTTAAACCCCTTGTGATATAGATTGTCATGCGCGATTTATAGTGTTGTGTTGTTGATTAGGCCGAGAGAGACTTGGATTCAAAGGATTTTCTAGATGAGCCCTATCTTCCCTTAAAAGATAATTGAATCTAGAGTTCATTGAAAAAATGGTGATGGTAGTTCTCATAACACTTGTAGTAAGAGCTATTTGCATGCGTGCAAACTAACAAGTTCAAAATGGTGATGGTAGCTCATCTGGAGCTAACAATACACGGCGACCTATGGGATCAGCCCACAGATCCATTACAAAGCCCACTTTCCTTCCTAGAGAAGAAGTTATTCCGGAGGATGAAACAAGGCCCTCCAATGGACGAAACATTGCCACAAGCTATGAGGAGTATATGGCTCTTCCAAGGGAGATTCGTGAGGCTATTTCACTCGCTGAATTCATTGGAGTGAATAGAGGAAGACCTAGGCCCGAGCCTAGACATCACATGCCACAAAGGGAGGTTCAAATGTGTTGGGAAAGATGACTTTTTCCACATTTGACGGATCAGCCAAAGGGTCAGCTAGAGCTTGGATTTAGAAGTTGAATACATATTTGTCTTTGAAGCCTATGATGGAGGAGGATGCTATCAAGTTTGCTACATTGCATCTTGAAGGAATTGCTCATGAATGGTGGTTTCATGGGTTAGTGACACAAGGGCATAATGAGATACATGCCTATGATGATTTTTGTCAAAGACTCATTGATAGATTTGATAGAGTTGATCCGGAAGTTCACTTTCGTGAGCTTGCACATTTGAGACAACAAGGCACGAGTATGTGACAGAGTTCCAAAGACTTTCCATTATGATCATGGATGTATCGAAAGAAGGCTTGTAGTGCTTTTTGTTGAAGGTTTGATTGAACCCCTCAAGGGTTTGGTTCGAGCCTTTGATCCATTGTCTCTTCAAGAGGCAATTAAGAAGGCTTTAGATCTTGAAGGTGCTGCTCCAAAACAGCAGCGAACAACAGTCTTCCTAAGGTGAATTCGAGTGGAGGACAGCCCACTAGGCAGCCTAGAAACTTCCCTTTGGACCAGCCAAAGAGGCCACCCCAAAAGGTGCCAAGTACTCACACGGAGCTGCCAAAAACCAGCAATGAAAAGGAATCTAGAAATGAGCTTCAAAGGAAGAATTTGTGCTTCTCATGCAAGGATCCATGGACTCCAGGCATCGTTGTTTGGGCAAAGGTAAAGTGCATTATATTGAAGTATTTTTGATTGTGATGATGATGAAAGCAATGTTGATGAAGCTAAGCATGATAGTATGCCGGAAGAAGATCCGGAAAAGGTGGATAGCACTCTTGCTACCTTGATGGGAGCACCTAGTTACAATTCATTTCACATGAAGGGTAATCTACAAGGGCACAAAGTCACAATTTTGATTGATGGGGGAGCCACTCACAACTTCATAGATGCATGCTTGGTGGCCAACTTGAAATTGAAGGTTGAAGACTTCAAAGGATTCATTGTAAAGATAGCAGATGGTCACTCTATGCAATGTACCAAGAAGTGTTCTCAACTCCATGTTGCATTGGAACCATATGAGGTATGTGCTGATTTCTATGTGATTAACATGGCTGATTTGGGTATCGTGCTTGGAGTTCAATGGTTGCATTCATTGGGAGAGCTCACTCTCAACTATCAAAGCATGGAGATAAGTTTCATGGACAAAGGTAAAAAGATTACTTTGCAAGGTATGCTTCGGAAACACCCCAAATTAATTATTTGGTAGAAGATACTATTTCATGGGAGTCACATTTTTGTTCTTTATCTAAGATTACAACAGATTGGAAGTCATTAATTACAGCTGAGTATGTAAAGAACAAGTTTGCTAATGTTGTTTTTGAAGGAGAAATAAGTGATGAAAGATACAAGGTGATGGATGGGCTTATCCTTTACAAAAACCGAGTCTATTTGGTGCCCGAATCAAAGGTGAAGAGTAAAATTTTGAGAGCTGTTCATGATGACCCATCAGCTGGTCATCCGGGTTATTTTAAGACATATAAGCAGGTGAGGGAAAGATTCTATTGGAAGGGTCTTAAAGGGGAAGTGCTCCAATACATCCAGAATGCCTTACATGCCAACAAAACAAGGCAGAACACTCATTTCCAGCAGGTCTTCTACAACCTCTTCCCATTCCCACTCAAAAATGGGAGAGCATCTCTATGGACTTCATTACGGGGCTGCCTATGGTCCAAGGTAAGAATTGCTTATATGTTGTGGTTGATAGACTCACTAAGTATGCTCATTTTTGCCCACTTCCAACTAAGTATAATGCTCCTATAGTGGCTGATGTATTTTTCAAAGAGATATTTAGACTTCATGGGCTGCCCAAGGATATTGTGAGTGATAGGGACAGCAGGTTCATGAGCATGTTTTGGCAAGAGTTGTTTCAATTGGTAGGCACTCAACTCACTCCTAGCACTAGCTACCATCCCCAAACGGATGGGCAAACTGAAATAGTCAATAAGTGGGTGGAAGGTTATCTATGGAACTACATTGATGGGCAGCAGTTAGCATGGATTAAGTGGCTATACATGGCTGAGTTTTGCTACAACACCACCTTCCACACATCCATTGGTATGTCTCCTTTTAAAGCTTTGTATGGTTATGATGCTCCCTCTTTCATTGATTCAGTTATAACAGATAGTAGAGTGCCTAAGGCTCAAGATTTAATTCAGCAAAGTCAAGATATCTTAAAAGAGCTCAAGGAAAACCTTCTACGTGCCCAAAATCAGTAGAAGTATTCAGATCAACATAGAAAAGAGAGGGCATTTGAAGTAGGAGACATGGTATTTTTAAGATTGCAGCCCTATAGGCAATCTTCCATCAAACAAAAGGGTGCGGAAAAGTTGAAACCTCGCTTTTATGGTCCTTATAAGGTAAAGAGAAAGGTGGGAAAGGTTGCATATGAACTTGAACTTCCGGAAAATAGCAAAATACATAATGTTTTTCATGTCTCATGCCTCAAAAAGGCACTAGGACAGCACCTTACTCCTTCACATGAGTTGCCCCCATTGGATGAGGAGGGCAAGTTGGTTTTAATTCCAGAAGATATCCTAGAGGTTCGTGAGAAGAAATTGAGGAATCGAAGTATCAAGGAATACTTGGTTCGTTGGAAGGGATTACCCCTTGAGGATGCTACATGGGAAAGTGCACAAATATTGGAACATCCACAATTGCAATTGCTTGGGGACAAACAATTTTGGGAAGGGAGGACTGTAATGTCCCTTTTTCCCACTTAAGAATCAGATTTTGGACTTCTTGCCATCCCCTTTTCCATGGCAAAGAAGTAGAGGAGTTGGAAAAGGAAATTGAGCTCCCTTTTGCATTTGTTTTTCTAATTTTAATGTTTTCTTTTAGTGTAATTATGTGTTTATCAGGTCGGCTGGGTTTAAGGCAATTGAAGAGGCTTAATAAAAGAATATAATATCTTCTTATGGGTCGGCCATGTCTTTCCAAGCTTTGGCACCAAAGGGAGGGGTATAAAAGGAAGTGAAGGCTTCATTTGTGCATCATCTATCTTGGCACATTTTATATACTTGGACTTGTGAGCTGGTTGCTCTTGGTTCTTCCACTCTTGGGTGAAAATCCAAGTGTGTGGCATCTCCTAGAAGGACAAAAACCCTTCTAGTGGTTGGTAGTATAATGTCCCTCTTTCTCGGATAATTTTATCAAAGACCTTTGGCCCATTTTGTCTACCTGACGGCCAAAGGGTGAGCTCAAGGGTGACTTAAGTTTTATTAATTTTATTATATTGTGCTAAAATTAAAATAAAACATTACTAAAGCACATATAATAAATTAATAAACTTAATATTAAAATAGACTTAGGAAAGTGCAAAAATAAAATAATAAAAAGCACTTAATGTACTTCCTAAGGGAAAAATGCGACTAGCTCTAGAAATTTAAAAAAAAAAATACATCCCACTTGCCTAGGGAAATGCAACTTGGCTATGTGAGTGTTTTTTCTCTTTAAAAGAGAAAGTCGACTTGCCTAGGCATCATTCCAGGTTATTATGATATTTTCTTTCCGGCATTGGAGCTCAGAGCTTTTTGCAGAAAAATCCAAGGACGAAAACCCTCTGGATTTCCCCTCTTGTGGACGAAAACCCCAGGAGAAGTGAGAGGAATTTCTACTCAGGAGATTCCATTGTTATTCATAAGTTTTTATTATTCCAGCAGTGTTTGTAGAAGAAATAAAATTGCAGCAGTGGATTGCCAGCTTGTCTAGTGTTGGGCGACCCACTTTTTGGGTATTTTACGCTATTTCAAAGGTACTTCCAGTCAGATTTGTATTGCCATATGTCCAGTTGCTAATATCAAGTAAATCAAGTTGGTTTTACTTAATTCTAGAAGGGTTTTAGTACTGTTTTCTATTTACATACATTTCGCAGATTTCGGTGTGCTTTTCCAGCGATTATTTGTTGTTCAAAAATCAATATTTTATTAACAAATGTTTACAGGCTGTTAGAAATAATTTTTCTATCCTAAAGAACAAAGAAGTGGAAGTCATGGACAATGAACAACATATCATAAAGAAATGGAACTTAATATGTGACCCTCAACCCAAGAAGAGTAATCCTAGAGAAGGGGTTAAATGGACTTCTCCTAGAGAAGGTTTTATCAAACTCAATTTCAATGGTGCCGCTAAAGGGAACCCATGAGGTGGCTGGAGGAGGAGGATTTTTTCGAGATGCTAAAGGTATGTTTCTCCTTGCATATTTCTTTAATTTGGGCATACAATCTAATCATGTCGCAGAGGCAGCGGTGATGTTCTAGGAGTGAAGCTAGCGGAAGAGAGAGGTTTCAAGCACCTAATTGTGGAAGGTGACTCTCTAAATATAATCTCGTGTATGAAGGGAAAAATACAGCTTCTATATCTATTGAAGACTTCATTAAAAACACCAAGAATAAAATGTCCTCCTTTATTGAAATCTCTTTCCAACACATTTACCGTGAAGGAAATAAACTAGCTGATTTAATGGCTAACAAGGGGTGGATGCTATGGATTTAAATGTGGTTGAAGAACTAACCAATTTGGAAGCTAATTTCATACACATTCTTGAAGGGGAATATGCCCCTAATAGCATATCCTTTTAATGAGGATGGATTGTGGTAATAATGCTCCCTGGGTGACGCACCAAGATATTATGATCCCTAGACTCGTGCCAAACATTATATCCTATCATTCCAAGGCTTGGGCAGATCCCCTCATTTATTTGAATCATTTGAACAAGCATGGTAAATGTAGCTACAATAAGGGTTTGCATATCCATTACAGGAAGAAGAGATACAGAAGAAAAATGGGAGGAGATTTAGTGAGAACTGAACCTAGCAAGATCCGGCGATGTCTAAAGAGGCGGAAGAGTTGCTTGAAAAAAGACTGGGCTGTTAAAAAATTTCAAAATCGTGATGCGTATGCTTAAAAACCGAGTGAAGCGATTCTTAAAACGTGGAAGGAAGGTCATGTTCGGGTAGGGAATTTCTCTTTCACTATCTCGCCGAAGTTTATAGCAAAAGTGTCAGGCCTATCTCAGGAAGGAAGATGCACCTTCAAACCCAAGTATGACTACAGTCTGGAGATCGAATGCTTCATGCAAGGTAAGGGTGTGCCTAAAACTCTTCATAATGGGTACGCTAGAGAGGATTTGCCTCATCCTTTCAATGAAATAGCTCAGTTAATCATGGCGTATATAACTCTGGAAGGGAGATATAAAGTGATTTATGGGTATCACTTTCCTATGCTCAATCATGTTAGAAATAACAGACCCTACAATTTCCCCATTTTTCGTATTTTCTTTGGCTAAATCTATAGCTCAAGTCGGGAAAGGAACTTTCACCCTTCCACTGCATCAAGGGCTCATCAAATCCTTGCTTAAGATGGGTACTCCCCTCATTGGTAAAAATGAAAAATTTGGGGCTAATTCTAGGAACCCGAATCAAGACAATTTAGGAGAAAAAAAGAGATCTTGGAAGCTAATGTGGTTGTCCTAGTATGGAGGAAATGGGGAAATCGGTGGCTAAAAGGACTAGGTCTAATTTGGCCAAAGAAAGTGTTAAGAAGCAGAGGAGAGAGAGTGAGGCTTTGGAGCCTCAGGAGAATTTGGAAGTTATCTCAGACTCAGGGGAACAACAGGATGAGGAAGCTTACCAATCCGATAGTAGTGAGGAGCTGGAGGTTGGGAAAGATCCGGAGAACTCTAAGGAAAAAGATCCAAAAACACGAAGAAGCTATTAAAATTTTGCATGCTCTCGAACTACTCGAACAATTTGTTCAAAGCCCAGGATACGGCGGTCAAATCGAATGTCTTCATGAGAGAGTTTGAAAATTGTAGGTTGGATACTGATATCAACAAACATAAGATAAGCATGGTGACCATTGATCTGAGGGAACTTCAGGAAAAAGTTGAGAAACTCTCGTCTATTGTTCTTAGTGAACTTAAATATGCAAACAAGAGATGTCTGGCATGGAGAATGAAATGCTGAAAATGAAGGAGATTATTTTACAGATCAAGGATGTTCACATCCTCAATGTCAAAAGCACAATTCACCATCTTAAACTTTTGGCTAAGATGATTCATTCCATGGAGGTTGCGAAGAATAAAGAAAAGGATGGGTTTGGGCCAAAAGTGGAGATAGTTGAACCGGATTACTAATTCGGAAATCAACTATTGTTGGCTTGGTCAAGGAATGGAACGGGTGCATGCACACGGTGGGAGAATTGATTAAAGAAGGATGGCTTATATGCCTTTCTGGATGTATGGTTTTTTCTGTGTTTGTTCTGTTGTTAGTTATTTTACTTTGGGCTTTTAGGCTTGTGTTCTTGATACTGGCTTTATAGTTTTGGTTTTTGGTATTGGTGGGGCTTCAATGGATACTCCCTTGGCCCTTTTCTCTTGATCTTGCATACTTTGTACGGGGTAGGGTCCCCTCAACCCTCTTTTACCTCTTATCAAAAAAAAAAATCAGTATTTTATTCTTTTGTGACTGGTATAACTTGAGATCAATTTATGAGAAGAAAGCATTGAAGTTTGTTGAGTTTTTATTATAAATCCAGTCGCTTTTTATAAGGGATAAATTCTGATCTTTTCGTCCTTTGGCCTCTTAAAAATTTGGTTCCTTTCTTATTTTGGCTGCTAAAAATATTGTGGTCAGTTTAGAGAAGGTTCAGATCTTGTTGGGTGTTTGTAGCATGAATTTTCCATCCAAACCCTAGTCGCATTTCCAAGGAAAAATTCAGGTTCGAGGCAAGGTGTAATGTCCCCTTTTTTGGGGCATTACTAATATATTGGTTCATCTCTTTCATTTGCATTGTAACCCCTTGGCATGCCTAGCGCTACAAGTGGGAGTCTCTAGTTAGTTTTAAAATGTGCACATAGGTTAGTTACTTTTTATTATTTAATTAGAAAATAAATAAAGTGCACATAGTCTTAGCATATTAAATGTTTTAATTATGTAATGGGAGGGAAACTTAGGTAAAGGGGGCCACTTGGCTATCCAACTTGTAATTGCAAATTTAAAAAGTGTATTTTCCCTCCAAGTGGGTCGATCCCTTTTGGGAAGTCTATTTAAGGGATGTGAGGGGGTCATTTCACCTCATGTTGATTTGATCATTTGATATCACTCCATGCTTGGAGAAATGAGATGTATGCCCAAGGGATGTATGCCCTAGCTCTTCATTGTGCTCTCTCTCTCTCTCATTCGATTTGGAATTGAAGTAAATCTGATTTTGCTAAGGATCCATTTGTGTGTATGTTGCATCTATTGTGTGGCGAATTGATTGGGAAAGTGTTCCTAACCCTAGCGAATTGATTGTTGAAGGAAATCTGAGTTTGTTTGCATGTTTTGATGGTTAAACAAGTGAATTTCAGATCTGTTGTGTTTTGCAATTAATTTCATAATTTTTGGAGATGATTTGATGCCCTAAATGTGTTGGGCGACCTACTTTTTAGGGAAAAATTAGGGTTTCATGTTTGTTGTGCGAAAACTAATTTTGGAATATTATTCTTCATATTTTTGTGGCCCAAAATCCAAAGTTTGAAGGCTTTTGCTTGGTTGGTTAAGCGGGAAATAATTTTAGAAGTTGCAGCAGTCTGGGGTTGGATTATTAATTGTTTGGGACACATTTTGATGCTTAAAAATTGTGATTTCAGTTCAGATCTGTTCTTGGCATTTTTGTGCATCAAAACAAGCTTTTGGAGGGTGAAAACAATTGAGGGAAGCGTTGGTTAGTAAGTTAATTTCCGCTAACCCTAGCACCTAGATCTGGAAGTTTGGATGCTATTTTGAAGAGGTTTTAGTGCTCAGAAAAATATGATCCTTAGTTCATTGGAAAGGGAAAAATCTCAAGTTTATTGTGCACTTTGTTTCATATGAAAAGAAGGAATATTGATTGAGTTATGAATTTTAGAAGTTTTCAGTTGTCTGCAAGCTATTTTAAATTAATAGTTGTTATAAAAATCTGAACTGAAAAAGTTTGGATTTCCAATTGGTTCTCCCATCTAACCCACCACATTGGCTAATTCCAACCCCATTTTGGGTTGTAATTATGCTGACATTGGGTTATTTGAGGTTGAATTAAAAGGATCTCATCCTTCTTGGTTCAATTTGTGTTGAAGGTGCTGCAAATTTTTATTTGTCCCAAAAGGGTACACCACACAAGGATATTTCAAGTAGGGGGACAGAAACCCTCCTTCCTTGTGTGAGCTTGAAGGATTGTTGCAGATTTGAGGAAAAGGAATCATAATCAAATTTGTATTTGCATTGAGTGGCCTCTCCTAGGTGGAGCGACCTACCTTGGAGTGAAGTTTGGTGCCTTAAAGGGCATATATTTGATATTTCACTTCATTTTCAGATTTGCCTCTATTTATAAAGCCGGAATCTACTTTGTTGTGAATTTTTGGGGTTTTTAAACCCTCTTTTCATAATTATTTTGGAGTTGTACTTCTGCTGGTTATTAATAACTTTCAGCTGAGCATATGCATGCCTTTTGGGTTGAAAACAGTTCTAGAATATCTCTAAAAGGTTTATATAAGCCGGTCATCATTCCCTAGAAAGGGTCGTGCATTACATTGAGGTATTTTCAGATTGTGAAGAGGAAGAGGAAGCTGAAGTTGAAGAAGTAATACAAAAGCAAGAATCGGGAGAAGACATAGACACCTTGGACAACACTCTTGCCACTTTATCGGTGCTCCTAGATATCATCCTTTTCGGGTGAGAGGTGTTGAAGGGTCAAAGGGTGACGGTGTTGATTGATAGTGGAGCCACTCATAATTTTATTGATGAAGGATTGGTTGCTAGAATGGGTCTTGAAGCGAGAGGATTTCAAGGGTTTCAAAGTGACTGTGGCTGATGGCTTTTCTATTCCATGCACCAAGAGGATTCCAAAGATCAATCTCACCCTAGGAAGGCATAAGGTATGTGATGAATTTTATGTGATTGGCATAGGAGAGACGGATCTTGTACTTGGTGTTCAATGGCTGCACTCTTTAGGAGAGTTTACACAAAATTACCAAAGTATGGAGCTGAAGTTCAAGATAGAAGGGAAAGAGGTTGTACTCCAAGGCATGGCGAATGGAGCTCCACAAGTAGTCACAAAAAAGAATGGAAAGAGCTTTTAATAGAGGGCAAGTTGTATGGGCTGCTCATTGTTTGGTAAGTTCTACTCATTCATTTTCAGAACAGCAGCCATATCATAAGGATATTCAGCCCCTAATTGATAAGCATGCTAAGGTTTTTAGTAGTATTCCCCATGGGCTACCACCGGATAGAGGTTTCCAACATATCATTGAGTTGGAACTGGGTACTAAACCAGTTATTACTACCCCATACCGCCATCCAAGAGCTTACAAGGAAGAAATTGAGAAGGCCATTAAGGAGTTGCTGGAAATGGGACACATTAGGCCTAGTTCTAGTCCTTTTGCTTCTTCGGTTGTGTTGGTGAAGAAGGATGGAACTTTAAGGATGTGCATTGATTACCGGTTGTTGAATAAGAAGACCATCAAGAATAGGTATCCCATACCTAGGATTGATGAATTATTGGATGAGTTACATGGGGAAGCCTTCTTTTCTAAGATTGATTTCAGATCTGTTATAGCCAAATCCTTGTAAGAGAAGATGTGCAAAAAACAACATTTAGATGTCATTTTGGGCACTTTGAGTTTTTGGTTATGCCATTTGGTTTAACTAATGCACCAGCCACTTTCCAATCATGCATGAACCATGTTTTAGCAAATACTTGAGGAAATTTGTATTGGTTTTCTTTGATGACATCTTGGTATACAGTAGGACATGGGAGGAGCACCTCCAACACTTGGATAAGGTGTTGGAAACGTTGGAACAACAGTCCCTTTATGCAAAAGAATCCAAGTGTGAGTTCGGTATGTCTGAAATTTGAATTTGGGCCATGTTATTAATGCTCAAGGGGTTCATGTTGATCAGCAGAAAATTCAAGCCATCTTGGATTGGGCCCCACCTACAAATATGACACATTTAAGGGGATTTTTGGGTTTGTGCAGCTACTATAGAAGGTTTGTCAAAGGGTTTTCACAACTTATTGTCCCGTTGACTAATTTAACTAGAAAAGGAGCTTTCAGCTAGTCCAAAACTATAATGTCCCCTTTTTTAAAATAAAATAATTAATAATGTTTTAAGTTGGACCCGGTCATTTCCAAATCTTGAGTAACTTAATAATATCATTAAAATAAAAGGTATTTTTAAATACTTAAAAGTATTTAGCCTATTCATTATTATATGTCGGCTAAAAGGATGAAAAGGAAGGGACTTTATGGAATAAAGTGAAAACATAAAAAAAAACTTATATTTCTACAAGGAGGTTGGTCCTCTTTGGGGGATCATCCTTTTGATTTTGGCGCCACCTTTAGCTATATAAAGGGGTCGCTTGGCTTGGAAAAGGGAGGACTTACTTTGGAATTCATTTTCTTTGAGTTGGAGCACAAAATTGCTCTCTCTCTTCCATTGAGGACGAAAACCCTCCATGGAGGTCTATTGAGGACGAAGCCCCTCAATAGCATTCAGATTTGGGGACAAAACCCTCAAAATCTGCATAAGGTGGTCTCATTTAGAGATTACATTGGGCTACATTCAGATTTCTTTGGTGCACTATCTATTTTCAGTCATTTTCAGCTAGGGCAGATCAGATTTGCATAGTTTTGAGTGTGGAACAGCCACAAGAGTCCGTGTTGGATCAGCACAAGGGTTTGGGCAGATTTTCAGTCCATTGGGTGGAAGTGCCATACTTTGGAGGGTTGTTTGGCCAATTTCAGACCCTCTCCGAGGGTACCAACCCCTAATTGGGAGGATTTCATTGGTTTCTAAAATGTCCCTTTCGTGCTCAAATTCGAGGAATTTTTATTTTCCCCAAAACACTAATAGAACATTGCTAAAAAGATGCCAACCACGTGTAGAAAACCTGGTTTTTATGACAGCAAACTGATTTTATATAAAAATTAGGCGGCGACCTGTTTTAGGTCCTCAAAACCCTAAGTGACCTAGGTAGAATTCAGATTTTAGCCATTTCAGACATATCTTCAAAAATACATCAACATGAAACACTTGATGAATTCATGCAAAACAACTACTTCAACAATAAATTACAGATTGCTAGAATTGATTATTGCTCGAAAACAACGAAACTTCAAACTCCATATCTTCCTAAATACTTGGAGATAAAATGCAAATTATAGCTCAAAATGGCCACAAAAATATCAGTTATCCAATAAAATTAGAATCAAATATTTCCAACCATGAAAACCCACCTGAAAAGTGACCCCAAAATATTCAAATGGGTAGATCAAGATGGAAATGAATGTGGCAGCCCCAAAAAGTGTGCCCTAGTCGGAATGTGTGCCCTAGCATTGATAGAAACCCTTTCCGTTCTAAAATTCTAAATTTTGAAGCTCCAATGTGACTCCCGGATGAAGTCACTAGTGCAACAAATGAGACTTTCCGTCCCCAAGAGTTGGGAGTATTGATGGTTTTCGCCCTCAATAGCATCCAATGAGGCTTTTCATCCTCAAAGGGTGAAAATGAGAGCTCAATGCTCCAATTTCAAAAGAGAAGTATATAATTCACAAGATGATGATTACAATGAGCCCCAACATTTGCTTTTATAGCCTTTTCTTTCCTTTCTTTGTGGAGCGCTCCATGTAGGCATCTTTATTTCTTTTTTAACATTTGCTTTTCCATCTTAAAGAGGAACAACCTCTCCCTTTTAACCGACTAAAAATAGTGAAAAATAGGCTAAGGGTCTTTTTCTACTTTAGTATTTAAAAATAACTTTTATTTTAATAAAAATATTATTAAGTTGTCTCGAAATGAAGAATTGGTCGGTTCCAATTTAAAATATTATTAATTATTTTTAATTTAGAAAAGGTGACATTATAGTTTTTAGGGCATGGCAACTCACTTTCCTCCCATATTTGGATTCTTCATATTTTTGGAGGCTGATTGTACTTTCCAGAATTGTATTTGGGCCTTGGAATCATTATTTCTAGCCATATCTATGAGTGTACTCGCTGCTGTCATAAATTTAATTAAATAAAATCAGTTGGTGGCTTGGATGATCATTTCCTTGTTCCTAAGTGTTCTAAAAATATTTCTAAAGCTTTGGAACCATCTAGGTATATTTGTATTTGAGTATTTTGGGATGAAATTGCAAAAATCTGATTGTTATAAATAAATCAGTTTGTTGTACTTGTTGTCATACATTTTCAGTTTGTTATCTATTGGGGTTTGTGCAATATCCATTTATTTCAGTTTTGAGCCCAAAAGGGACATTACAAAAACAACCTAAACGATATTTGATAAACTTAAGGAGGTGATCAATTCATGTCCCGTACTTATTGTTTCAGATTTTTCTATTCCATTCATACTTGAATGTGATGCTTCAAGTGAAGGTATAGGGGCTGTTTTGATGCAAAATAAGCATCCCATTGCATTTGAGAGCCGAAACTAAAGGAGCATGAGCAGAATTTCTCCATCTATGATAAGGAAATGTTGGCCATCATGCATGCATTGGCCAAATTCCGGCAATACTTGGTTTGTGGCAGGTTTGTGGTCAAAACTAATCATAATAGCTTGAAGTTTTTTCTTCACCAAAAGGATTTGAATGACTAGAAACAAAAGTGGGTGAGTAAACTTCAAGCATATGATTTTGACATCGAGTATGTCAAGGGGAAAAACAATGTGGTGGCAAATACTTTGTCTAGGAAGCCAATTCCTTGCCCATTGGATGATGGAACAACTAAGGATGCTACAAGGGAGGGTGTTGAATTTTCAGAACAACCAAAGGTTACAATTGCTTGTGGGCAAGCAATTTTGGGAGGGGAGGACTGTAATGTCCCCTTCTCAAAGCTAGTTCGATATGAAGACCTTGGGCCCATTTTTACTTCGTGGGCTTAAAGGGAAAAGCAAGGGAAGTACTTTAATGTTGTAATTGTAAGTTGTTATTTTTAGCCTTGTATTATTTTTGTAAAAGCAACTTTCTAATTATAACATTAGAAAGTAAAGTTGGTTGAAAAGTGCAAATGCTAACTTAAAAATAGAAGTGATGGAGTTAAAAGGGGAACATAACACCACTTAAAAAGGGTCGACCCATTTGGGCTCCCTTTTTCATGGATTGTGCCACCCACAATTATAAAAAGGAGTCGCTAGGGGTGGAAAAAGGATCACTTGTCATATGAATTCATTTTTATTTGGAGATTGGAGCTTGTGCTTGCAATTTTCAGCCATTGAGGACGAAAACCCTCCTTGGTATCCTATTGGGGATGAAAACCCTCAATAGAATTCAAAATTGAGGACGAAAACCCTCAAATTTTGCATTGGTGATCTCATTCAGAGGTCATATTTGGGCTGCAATTCAGAATCTCAGAGCTACAATTCAGAATTTCAGTGCTAGGGCACAATTTTCAGCTAGGGCTTCAAGGGCAGATCAGAATTCCAGATTTTTGGGTGTGGAACAGCCACACATTTCAGTGTTTTGTTGTGTTACAGTGTTTTGGATCAGATCTAGGGCATTTTCAGCTTGGGCGACCCACCTGGGAACTTGAGCAACCCACTTTGGGGTCAATTCTGGCTATTTTCAGGGGTTTCTTTGGAGCTAGGGTTTGTTCAACCTTCAATTCTTCCCTAGGGCATTCATTGCTGCATTTATTTCAGCTTCAAATGCTCCTAACGGTCAGCTGTAATTTACCCTATTTTCTATCACAAAATTGATGAAATAAATTCAGCTATTTGTCAGAAAAAATATTTCTTTGTTCCTAAATGTTCTAAAAATATTCCTAAGTGTTTTGAGCCTTTTGGGTACTTTTGTAATTGAGTATTTGAAGAGTAATTGAAGAAATCAGATTTTTGCATGTTGTACTAAGGGTTTGCAGACCAAAATCAGGTCGCTGCCCTAATTTGGGGTAATTTCTTATTGCTGTCATTTAAATTCAGATTTTTGTACTTTGTTGTCATAAATTTCAGTTTGTTGTCATTAGGGTTTTGTGCAATTTCCAGAAAATTCAAATCTCAACCCGAAAAGGACATTACAATCTACGATTGCACCCTTGAGCAATTTTCCACTCAAGTCTTCTGAAGAGGATGCCTTGAACCCTTTCCCTACAATTGTTAATGTCGTCACCAAGTACTCCTAGTATGGGCTCCTCACCACATTTAAGGGAAGGTTGTTTTAGTACAAAAAATTCACACATGCCTTATCTGCTTCTTCATGTACATTCTTGTTCCGGTTTGTACTCCAAATATGTTTCTCGGTAAAAAGAACTATGTATCCCATTGCTTGAACTCGATGAAGCATATGTGCCTCTTCCGCTTCATATGTGTAGACCACAAGTAGATCCCACAATCATTATCACATCATCCTCGTAATCCTCGACATTCCAAGTCTAATGGCTTTTGTTATGGTTACATGCACCTTTGCCCTCTCTATTTTCTTCCTATGATGGTCTTGACGGTGATCCTTTTATCGACTTGTATGACAACATTGCTCAGTTCTCAGTGGTTGGGGAAGTCATTCTTCTAGGTGACTTTAATGCCCGCACCAAAACACTTAAAGCTCCTCTCCACAATCGTTCAGAGGATATGTTCTGCACTTAGGCGGTGGATCCACAAACAGTTGGCCTACATAGGACTTTGGAGGATGATTCAAGGCCCCTCACAGTTTATGGCCGACACCTCTTGCAGCTTGTTGAATCACATGAGTTATTGATCCTCAACGGAATTGCTTATTTTCCGACTCTCATTTCTTCACTTGCCGACCTCATGGTGGGGGTACGAGTGTGGTGGATTATGTCCTTTCTAGCCAAAATTCCTTGTCCCTATCTAGCCATTTCCCTTTTTCCCCATTCTCCTTGTTGATCATGCTCCTCTCTATATCCCTATGTGTTGGCATTTCCCCTCATGTCACTGTTCCCCTTCATGGCCTCCCTCGTACCATCTTTCAGATTGATAAAGGGGATCCAGACACCTTTTCCTCCCACATTCGGAAACATCTTCCATCTAAGCCCGAGTTCTTGCCTGCGGATAGTGTCACTGGCAAGTATGTCTTCCATCATTTGGGAACTTGCCCTCATGTCCTTCCCTAGCTCCACTTGGTCTTCCTCCGCTCCCCACCAACAAAAAGGTTTCCCTATGAGTAAGTGGTATGATGATGAGTGCAAATCTCTACACCGCCAATTACGGCATGCTTTTACCCAAGCCCATCCCTCATATCCCACCATGAAAACCTCTTATCATTGCCTCCTTCGCCGTAAAAATGCCTCTATATCTCCCAACGTAGACAGACTTTATGTGCGTCTCTCCGACACTCACCTAAACATTTTTGGCATACCATTTTCCCTCGCCATTCTCCTCTTCCCTCAGAGCTTAGCCCCAGATCCATGTTCTCTCACACTTCCAATCTTTATGATATTCTTGGACAGCCGCATATCCAGTTGATAATCCACCATCTTCCTGCCACTTATTCACATACAAAAATATCAAAGAGGCAAGTTAGAGTGATGAATAGTAGCAAGGCAGCAGATGAGAAAGGGTTCTAAGAAGAATTCAAGTATGGTATTTGGGTACTCGGTAGCTTTTTGACCAACCTCTTCAACCATGTAGTATGTTTTATGGTTTTTTCGCATCATACTATCTACCCGATCCACAAATCGGGTCTCAACTCGGTGACAACTATGATCATACACTCCAAACTTTCTACCCGATCCACAGGAGCTCGGGTCTCAAGGGGCTCGGATCCCAACAACTACTTTATGCTATCATTGAGGACTATGATGGGTCATACATTCTCCAAACTTTAAGCTACATTCCTACATATACGAGACCCTTCTCACCACGAGTGAGCCTGTGAGAGCGGGCACCGCATATCTCATGGGGAGTCGGGGCAAGGAGTTTCATCCTAATCAAGGTGTTGATCATATCTTTATATACATTGATGAACTTTGAGTCCTTTCTCCATGAGCATATTGAGGAGGTGCGTGCCTTCTTCACCGGGTTTCGATAAGTTTATTATGTCCCTCTCAAGCATACGTGGATCTTCGAAACGTGATCTTCGGAAATTGTCTGCTAACCGGGTAAAACCAAGGTTATGGTCTTCAATGGTCTGAAGACCTCGCACCTCCACTTCTTTTCGGGGTGAGGAGATCGAGATCACCAACACATATACCTACTTGGGTGTTCAATTCTCTAGGTCTGCATTTAGTTTGAGACAAGCCCTCCAACCTTGTGTCAATAAGGGTTATGGATCCTTAGCCCTCCTCGAGAGAGAAAGTGCTTTCGCCACCACTTCCAAGACATCTCCTCCAAAATGTCCCTCATGGACTCCCTCATCAAACCCACTGTCCTTTACGTCTTTATTGGGAGCCCTCTTTATTAGAGATGATTGGGCCTTTTTTTGAGAGAGTCCAAACACTTCTCCTTTTCGTTTTATCAGGTGCAAGCAAACTATCCCCCAACACATTATTTTGGCTGAGTATAGAGCATGTCCTTTCAAATTGGGGACCATGTTTGACCTGATCTCTTTCCTACACCGCATCCGAGGCTTTGCTGACTTCATTGAGGAGAAGGACAGCACTGCTTGGCGTATTGCTCATCAGAGACTATTGCTCTTTTTGATTCCCCTTATCGTATTCATAGTTGGTATGTTGAGGTTTCGACCTCTTGGGGACAGTGGGTATTCAAATGGATCATCTTCCTCCTTTTAAGTACCCCTTAGACATTCTAGGCCACCTTCCTACCAGACAAGTGATGAACAGGATCATCAGAGATGATATTTACAAGCAATTCATCCACACCACTTGGGTGAACCCTCATGGGGGATTACGCCTAAAATGGCCTTTTATGCTGAGCACTTTCTGGAGTTGAGTGACGGTCTCATTATCCGTCCTCAGTATACTTTACATCACTGGATGCATGCCCTTCGCATCCCCCTTGGTCAACTCAAAGTAGGTTCTCACAAACTCCGGTGTGAGACGGATCACCACCTTGATCGTTCAAATAGGATTTTCCAGTTGTGTAGTCTCCAAGAGATTGAGACGAAGACACACTTCATCTTTCGCTGCCCCATTTACTACGAGATCAAAGGGAGGTTTTACTACCTCTTTAGGAGGGCACAAGCTCTTTCTGACTTCTTCAAGTATGAGGATCAGAAGTGCCTAGCTTTATACTTACAGGAGGCTTTGAGGCTTCGTGAGCACACTCTTCAGCCACATTCCAAACCAGATTCTTCCCGGACGGATCACTTCCTTCTTCATAGTGCTACCTTTAGTGAGAGGCACCAAGTGCCAAGGTGAGGCCACCTCCGCTTCTTACTCCAAATCTGTTCAGCCCAGGGAAACCATCCACAGTTCCCCGAGCCATCTTAGACAGGCCCACACCAAGCCTTGCACCAGGAGACAGACTCGATCTACCAAGCCTTCAAGATATAGTATGGTGTCCAGACAACAACATTGTAGGCATCCTACCACCTCTTCATCTAGTCGTCATTCCATCCATAGTTTCTTCCAGTCGGCCTCGGATGTTAAGAGAGTGGGATCTGCCATCCCCTGATAGACTTTCCCCATTGCTTTTCCTCTTGTCTTCTTCCCCCGGCCGTCTCCCCTTCCCTCTTCTTATTTGCATTTCCACCGTTGTTTTTGGGTTCGGGGTTTGCTCTCTCTAG
Source organism: Taxus wallichiana var. yunnanensis (assembly GCA_018340775.1). Taxonomy (NCBI): domain Eukaryota; kingdom Viridiplantae; phylum Streptophyta; class Pinopsida; order Cupressales; family Taxaceae; genus Taxus; species Taxus wallichiana. The sequence goes on from CM031238.1 coordinate 475,749,032, forward strand.
TTTTGCCAGCTTCTTTGGCTTTGTATTCTTCTTTCTCGGGTACCTTTTGGTTCTCCCGCTTTTTATTTGCACACGGTGTTTTCTGCAGTCCCTTTGACCTACTTTGTGGTCATTCATTGGACATTAATATATTTATCATATCTTATCTCGCCAACTCTACCTTCATCTCTCGTTTTGCCTCTTTTGTAACATTGGGACATACCATAGTGTCGCAGCAAACAATACATGCAAGATGATACTTTAGGCAATTGATGCCTCCAGAAAACATTTTCCCACAGAAATTGCAAACCACGGTCCCCTAAACTGCTCCACATACACCATACTTCCAAGCAACGGTACAGGCATTAGCGGGAATGGTTCTTGCTAGTGATGTTGACCTAGATGCCAAACCTGATGCTGACCTAGATGCCATTGCTAAGTTCTAGTCTGCACCGAATGCACATTGAATAAATTAAAAAACCATAAACTGTATTAAAAACAGCTTTGTAAAACCATTAAAAGGGTAAAAAACCGTAAATTTAATTTTAAAACAACATTATAAAACTATTTTAAAATTAAAAAATTGGTTTTATAACCGTATGTAACTGTAATTGCAAACTTATTATTCTAAACACTAAATCCTACAAACAAGAATAAATTCCCAAAACAAAATAACATTTAAAACAATACATTCCAGCAATTTCGTTCATTAACAATGATAAACAAACATAAATAAGTTAATAACAATTAAAATCATTCGAATTGAATTGAATGCATTTAAAATTGCAAATCATATTTGGATACAATATAAATAATATAGAATGAATTTACATTCTTGAAAAGAAAGAAAAAAAAACTCTAAATGAAATTCTTCAAATTCGCCATAAAATCTCTTCAACTCATGCAAAGGATGCTCAATGGCTATGTGATTACAAATGAGGGAGTGTGTTGCCTTTAAAAGACAAATTTCAGCGTTTTTTATGCGTTTTTGATGTTTTCCGCATTTGTCCCACGTCAGGTGTAATCTCTTTTAACAAACTATTGCAAAACTGGAAATCACTGAAACCCTTATGCAGAAATTAAGAAAAAATCTATTTTTTTACTGTTCAAACCATTGTGGAAAATTAAATAACTTCTGGAAACACTTGTATAATATTTTAGATATAAGAATCCCACTTTAATTCAGACAAAAAGCTCAAATCTGATTTTATTATATTATTTTCAGGCTGGAAATTTATTCAAACACAACCGTTTATTACAATGCCGAAAACACACAAAACAACACAACTGACCAAACTTGGCATTATGAAGCCAAATGAACCTCATACAAATGCCGACTCGTAGAAGGACTGAAAGCTGTTGCAGCTCACCCCAAGGGTGACGTCATCCGTATAGAGGGTGGCTTCGGCATTGTGGAAGCTCCCTACATGCTGCCAAACTATCCTAAACCCCTGAGCCAACCCTTTTGAGTCCCCAAACACTCTAACAATCTGACTTGATGCTCAATGATGATCTCCGTATGAAATCAACCCAAGAAATGAGGGTTTTCGTCCTCAAATCTGTAAACTAGATGATACCCTAGCCTTGATTCAATCTTCTTTCACTCAGATGTGACATTCGAGTGAAGCCACCAAACTAACTATGTTATGCCTCAGATAGAAGATATAGAGAGGTGGGTGGGGGGGTTATGCTCGGGAGGATCCCCTATCTATATAGATGGGATGGGCATATAGATAGGCCCCCATAGATCTATAGGCCTAACCCCCCCGGTGGCGCCCCCAGGGGGGTTAGGCCTATAGATCTATGGGGGCGGCTCGGCTATATAGTGGGGTGGGCCCCTATCTAGAATTCTCTAATCGGAGGGGCATTTATGCTTGGGAGGCCGAGGACTCGACTGACGTTAGGGCCCCAGTCAACTATATCTGAGGGCCATAGAAAAGATAGTTCAAGGGGAGCAAGAGAAATGAGGATTTTTGTCCTCAAATCTGTAAACTATGGAGTGATTCTATCCTCAATAACTGAAAATGGAAGCAAATTGCTCACACATAGGAAAATAGATGATAAAAGATGATTCCAAATGAACCCCACTACCTTCCTTTATACTTTTCCCGTCCCAATCTCCCAAGTTGGGTGCCCAAGTGGGAAAAAGCACTTTTTCTTATAAAGTGGCCCTTTAATTTCTAATTAAGCATTGACTTAACTTAAAATTAGAAAAAGCCCCTTTATTTTAATATTAACACTTAAGTTGCCCAAATGAAGTTGCTTTTTGGCTAACTTAGTCTCTTTTGCACCTTGTTTCCCTTTTCTTCATCCCCTTAGCCCAAAAACCAGAAAATTAGGATAAGGTTCTTCTCTTCCTCTAGTTTCGAGAAGGGGACATTGCATCGGGCGATTTTTAGGGTCGGACTCACCGAGTATTGGTGAATATTCTTAGCAAATATTCGCCAAAACTCGGCAATCCAAGTGGCAAGTTTTTTCGCGATTATTCGCCTGTGCCAAAAGTTGGTGAGTACTCGTCGAGTTGGCATACTATGGCTCGAACATAATTGAAATGTAACATTGTGTGACAATAATGATACTTTCTCTCTATATATAACTCAAGAGAAAGGAGGTAAGAAATTGTGTGCCAAAATAATAAAATGTTTATTTCTCTCCACTTATCCTCTTTATTTGAATGACAAAAATGACCTGTGAATATTTAGGGATGGGAATTTTTACATTTTCGATTTTCTAACTAGTTGGGTAGGCGTGAATCCATGCCACTTTGCAATCGCCTATGTCGTTGATAGGGTGTAGGTATTGCGATAGAAATAAATATGATTGATGTCTTTCAAGTCTTATCTTCACATTCAATTGTAAATTGTACTTTTCACTTTCAGGATAAAATTATAATGTTATTATTATAAATTTGACTAGTGGTACTCTTGTACTCTTGATAAGAAAATGAGTTGTTGATATCATGCAATTGTTAGTATGTCGTATCTAATTAATTTAGCTTTTTGCATAGTGCCTCGCAATCGCAATTAATAAATGGTGAAGATACTTATTTGATTTTATGATAAGTTCCATAACAATGTTTTGGAATGCAATTGAACATGTTTATTTAAAACTCAACTTAAAATGTTTTCCCTCGACATAGACTATAGTCCAAGTTCTAAACCTTTCATGAGGTAAATTACTCTTGACTTATGTAAAAGTTAATTTGACGATTATACAAGACGATACTAAAGAAGGAACCCATGTCTTTTGAGCTTAATATTCTACTTAGCCCTAGTAGCTAATGAGTAATGATGAGCGTCGTTGATATTCGCGCTTTAGTTATATCATATTTGTCAATCCAAGGCAATGTCGATGGTTGTATCGCAACAAAGGGAATAGTAGGAATTTTTCTCAACACGTACTTAACAACGGAATTAATCTGAATAATATACTTACTACGAGCTTAGGAAATGAAATTGTAATGTCCCCATTTTTGAAGACCCCTAGCCTATCTTTCCTCGTGGGCTTTGAGATTGTTGGCTAGATTTTTCGCATAGCTGAAAAACTAGGCAATCATGAGATAAATCTCCTCATTTACCGATGAGGCTCCCGTGTAAGATTTTGTCAATTATATTTCATAATATCTATCTATTGGTTTTACTTTAATCTGCGTAGCTCATGAACCATAGCTAGGCAATTTTGCAACAAGTAAGCGGTATAAGCAATATGTGCGGGGAAAGGGAAATAATTAAAAAGAGAAGAAGAAATGAAATGTGCGGCCTAACCAATGGTCGATGAGTTGGTCACATGCACATAGTTTATGCAAAGATCTAAAAAGAAATAAGAAACAAATGCACCGTTGACACAAAGTTCTCCAAAAATTTGTCTCCTCTCTATTCCTCAACTTTCAGAAAGCTATCAAGGGTTTCAGCTCAAAGTCTGGAACACAAGAATGCTAATACAAATTCTCCTCTAACCCGTAGGCTCTTCCTCTATTTATAGTGTATAAAGGGCAATTACAAATAAGAAGCTTTAAATGAATTCCCGCATGCAGAAGCTATGAAAAGGGAAACAGTTGGCAATCTTCCTCCTTGAATTCCTCTTTGTATGACATGCATGATTTATAACTGGAAAATAGAACCTTCTATTTTGCATGTCTGCCATCTATTTCCAAGTAATTGACTTCTTAAAGTAATGGCTTTTAAACCAATCACTTAAGTTTTATAATTTAATTGATTGCTCAATTACTTTGTTGGAGAAAATAAAAGAAAGAAGAAAAAGAAAAAGAAATTAGAAGAAAGCTGCAACACTTCCAGTCTTGTTCTTTTTCCATATTCTGCATGGTTGACTCTTTTGCCTTTGATTCTCACCAAACTGGATCTGGAAGCAATTGACTATGATTTGCTTGCGGGTATTGCCTTTGACTTGTCTTCCCTCTTATCCTTGAAGCTTTTGCAGTTAAGTAAATTCAATGAAGGCTTCAACTGGAAGATTGGGAGCACATGCACAAGATCCTCCGGAACGAATGTTCCATGCATTGACTTCTACACGGGCTGCGTTAGAAAAAAGAGGATGAATTTTTAAGGAATCCTTTGTAATTATGAGATCTAGATCTCACAATTAAATCGGTGATAGGTTCAAGGCCTATGTTTATATCATTGACTTCAGCAAATCTAGAAGTTATGCATGATTCTGTTGATCATTTTCTTTCATCATGGCTAGAACAATCTTTGTCTGAGCTCTTTTTCTTTTAATTCTACCGGAATCCCTTGTAATTGGATCAATTTGTGTAGATCTAGAAATTTCTTCTGATTCGGAAGATATATTCAATGTACCGACATTGATTTGAAATCTCTTTTACTTATATGAGCACTGTGATGAATACCGCAATTAATTCGAGACAAAGATGGGGTCCAAAACATTAACACTTTGATTTTTATCTAGACACCGGATACGGATACGGTACGGTACGCCGATATGGCAAATTTTTAAAAATCTTGGGTACGGTACGTTTTTGGGTACGTTTTATATATATATATATATATATATATATACATGTATATAAATATATAAATATGTATATAAATTATAAATTTAAAGAAGCATTTGCATACTTATTGAAATTTAATTCTCATACATTGCATACTTATTGAAATTTATTATTTCTCTATCACAGTTATTTATCTTAGTGACTGTGATAAGATTCAAGGAGTTTTGATTGTTCATGGTGACCTTCCTTGATCCACTCAAAGACGATAGTATTGGTGACATATTTCCCGAAACATCATAACTAAGTAGGAAAAATATGGATCCAAGCTGGCAGGTGCGACGATTAGTCCGAGCACGGGAGAATACTCGCCAAGTTTTGGAAAGCTATACAAGTATTTTTAATTACTAACTGTCTCTGCACGATCAAAGCTCATGATTCTTTCAGAAGATTGCAAGAAGTTGCTTGGTCCAAAAAGGTGCAAAAATGGATTTTATGAAAATAAGAAAAATATTGCCATCAATGCGTAGAGCTCGAGAAAATATACACTTTTAGAGAAAACGACACTTGAAACGGAGTCACAGAATGAAAGTTATGGCACATGCAAGTTTTTGTTGCTACATCTTTCCGGACCCTTTCCAAAAATGGCAAATTTTTTTCTATCCTTGTGATTTTTCCACCAAAAATCCAAAAAAGGAAAGAAACGTTGTCTTTGGCAGGTTTTTTTGACGAGCACGGGTGAAACGTACCCACAAACAGATCGCACCCGTCATGCATGCACTGCACGTTTACAGCCGGGTACGGGGCCTTAGGCGTTTCGCATGACTTCTAGATTTTTATCACTAAAATCTGCATATAAAGTCTGCTGCCCTAAAATTTGAGGCTTTGCTTGCATGCAAAGCAAGCAAAAATATTATTTAATTCACCAAAGCACTTATACCAACATGCAGATAATTATCATAGCAAGAATCAAGCCATTCCAACCCTAGGCGCCAAACCTTGAAGCTCCTGGCAATGAAAAACACCTTTTGATGCAAAAACCTCCTTTCCTTGGTGCCAAAACCTGTCTGGGCTGCAATCCTTAGCAAAAAGAATTAATTGCTTCTTTATTATGGCAACCCATGCTTATATAATCCTCAAAGCATACTATTTTTAATAATTGTCTCTTCCTATTTCTGGCAATTTAATTAATTAATAACCATGTTTATTCATCCAATTTGGGCGCCCAAGTCTGCATGTTGCTGGTTGCTTTTTAAATAATTTATTTTATTTATTTTTAGCATGCATCCTTGACTTCTCTTTAGCTCTTCCACTTGCATTGACTTTCCTTCTATTTATGGTGCCAAAATTGGGTGAATAAACCATTAATAAATATTATTAAATGCATTGTTATTCACCCAAGGTGGGTCGCACTTTTTGGCAAGAGGAATTGCTAAAAATAAGAAGTCAACTTGATGGGAATTTCCACCCTGCACTACAGCTCCAAAAATCCCCTCTTCCACTTAAGTGATTTGACTTTCATAATGGGAATTTTTACCCTGCAAGGCAGGTAAGAAATTCCCGTCGGTGCTTTAAGTGATTTTTCTTTTATAATGGGAATTTTTACCCTGCAAGGCAGGTAAGAAATTCCGCCTTTGCCTGCCACCTCTAATATTCCCATTGCAACTTAAGTGACTTTGACTTCATGGGAAAAAGTACTGCAAGATAGGTAAAAAATTCCCGCCTACCTGCCACTACCAATATTCCCATTGCAGTTTAAACCCATTCATTCCAAAAAGTGTGACTTGCCTAGGAGAGGCTTTTGTGCTTGACTTCATCTTTTTTGGTCAAAAGTTTGCTTTCTGAGGCTGATTCCTTCTGGTGCAGCGGCCGTAAATGATCTCCAGATGCTCCAGGCAATTAAACAGACTATACAGGACAAAGAACAGACCCAGGGGAATTAAACAGAAAGACCACGGGAAAACCGGAGAAAAACGCAAAAGAAATAAATAAAACGTAAAAACGTTGCGTAAGTCACATAAAGCTCAATTCATTCCTGGTGAAAATCCTAATTAAATGTAAAACTACTACAGGATTCAACCGAGCACAATTTACTTCAAACGGGGTTTTATTTATTTAATAAATAATTAAATAAAAATTTCCCGCAGACAAAACTTGGCGGAGGGATAAAATGAGTTTCAAAGCATCTGGGTATTTGTCGAAATTGGCTCATATGATTCACTAGGAATATCATAACGTAATAGAGACATCTTCTGGCAATAAAAACACAAAAAGACCCGTTATTTTAAAAGAACGAATTTTTTTAAATGGGTAGTCCCAGATTTCATGGTGAAATCTAGGGACACCAAAGATGTTACAAAGGGAAAATTATTTAAATAATTAAATATTATTGCACGGAGAGTGATTTTTATCATTTGACATTATAAAGCAATAATAATTTAATTATTTAATTATGTAATTTATTTCCCACAATGCAAAATTAAGGGGATTAATTAAATAACTTTTGGATGGCTTTTAATATTAAAATCACCCTTAGAAAGGGGACTCCACATCTAGGGAGGATAAAGTATTTTTATTTAATGATTTCCCTCTCCTAGGGATTTCGAATTTTGTGCCTCCTTGTTTATAAAAGGAGAGCTTGGGATCATTGTGAGACTTATGTTGAATTCATCATTTGATTTCACTCCATGCTTGGAGTATTGGGATGTATGCCCTAGTTCTTGCATTGTGCTCTCTCTCATTTGGATCCATTATTGAAGACTCATTGTTCTCTCCATTGCGCTCTCTTGTGTTGAATGAATTTATGCATCGTCTCTCCATTCTAAGCATTGGCGACTTTGTCAGAGTATTGGCGCATTTTTATTGAGAGTAAAATCTACATGTTATTGAATATTGTGAAGGATGTTATGGTGCTTTATGATCTATTGGTTATTACTTGCATTAATTAGAGCCATAGCGACTTGCATAAGTGGTTGTTCGGGCATGTTTGGGTGTCTTTGAGGTAGATCTTCAATCTGATCTGAATTGACATAGTTTTCTACGTGTGGACAAGTGCTGCAAATAATTTATGCAATTTATTCTAACCCTAGTGGCTTGCATTCAAATTTTGGGGTTATTTTGAATGGGTTTTAGTGATCTAAAAATTCAAATCTAAGGTGCGTTGAAAGCCCAAGATTTCTAGTTCATTTTGCATCTTGTTTCATGCAAATACTCCAAGTATTGAGTAAGATATTAATTTTTGAAGTTTCAACTGTTTTGGGTGCATTTTAATTGATTAGCTGATGTTATAAAAATCAGATCTGCAGTTTGGGGTCAATTTAATATTGAAAGTGGTTGTAAAAATTAGGAGAAATAAGAAGGTGATTTCATAAATTTTGGAGTGGATTTGATGCCCTAAATGGGTGGGCGGCCTACTTTTTAGGGCAAAATTAGGGTTTCATGTTTGTTATGCTAAATTTGGTTTTAAAATATTATTCTTCATATTTTTGTGGCACAAAATCCGAAGTTTCAGAATTTTTACTTAGATGGTTAAGCGGGAAATAATTTTGGAAGATTGCAGCAGTTGGGTTTTGAATATTAATTATTTTTCAGTTGTTAAAAATCTAATTTGAATGTGTTTAAATTCTGATTGTTTTCTTCCAATTTATCCCACCACCTTGGCTAGTTCCAACCCCATTTGGGTTCAAAATAGCTGACATTGAAATATTTTCGATTGAAGCAAAAGGATTTTCCCATTCTTTGCTTAATTTTGATAAGTATTTCTCCTTTCTCCAAATTGTCCTAGAAGGGGACACTATAGAAATGCATTGAAAGAAAAATAATATTAAAGACAAGATTTAAAGGTATTTAACACAGTTTAATACTGAAATGGTAAATACATTTGAAATGAAATAACAGTAAATCTCCCTTCTCATTGGGGAGGAGTGGCCCTTGCTCCTTCCCTTCGATCAGGTTCAATGTTGAAAGTCACACAACAAAGTTTTCCCCTAAATCTGCAATTTTATTGAATTGAAAGAGTCTGCTTTTACAATCATCAACTAACTGAACCAACCCTGAATCTTAATACATTAGCTCTCTTATACAAGAGTAGTCCTAGTCCCTAGAAGAGAACTAGTTTATTTGCAATTAATAACACCTACTTAACTAGACGATGCCTAAAATAATGACTAACTATTCTAAGAATTACAGTTGTGGAAGGAGTAGTCTTTACTAGTGTTTGGATTGAATTAATCTTGCTAACTACAGAGGATGCCCGTAATTGACTCCTTTGAGAGAGTCAATCGGTGTTGGAAGATACTTCAGATCTTAGATTGATTGTAGAGAATCGTGGTGATAATAAATCCATAGGTGTTGGTCGTATCACATCTCTAAGCAACTGAAGTTAAGCTTCCCTATAATCCGCATGCAGGTAGATTGAAGTAGTAACACACATTTCATGCTCATATCATTATGTTAATTGATGTGCCAACTATACCAACTCATAGTTCAACGATCTGAGCTATTTATCTCCTTTATGCAAGTTCCTTATTTCAAGGAAATCTGAATTGGTGATTTGGACAAGCCCGGTGCTTCATAAAGCAAGTCTTGCGCTAATGCAAAGGCGAGTCTTGCTGCCAATGCATGAACAAGTCCTGTGCTAGTCTGCAACTAACTCTTGTGATCACTCAGCATATGCTTTTCCAAATGTATTGTTAATGCTCATAAAAGATTAATTTAAGCCATTTTTGAAGAAGTAATAATAAGATAAAAATAACAAGAATATGCACAACATTTCCTTCCAAAACATAGTAAAGTATTAATTATAAACTGCCAACATTATACATTGTGTAACATGATATCAAAATAATACGAGGGTTTCACATGGGTTTGAACATAACAAAATGGGGATTCATCACTCCCCAAACTTAAGATTTAGTAGGTCCTCCTGCTACCTATTCAGTTGTTCCACTATCCTTAAACAATTATATTCATTGGCAAATAGGTTTCATCCAATCTAGTATTATAGAACCCAAAGAAATCAATAACCAACTTCCTCCAAGTGTTATAACTACCCTCTAGCTGATCATCTATAGAATCCCACCGTGGTAATGGAAATGACTAATGGAGGCCTATACCGCATCCCAATCCACTTCTCTTGCATCTCTAGAATGATTTTGCAGAGGTCTTTGGCCCTTTTTAGTGACCAAGTGGAGGTTGGTGGGTGAAATCACCTCCTTTTTCTTATAATGTTCTATAAGAAGTTGATACCTTACTTGACATGCAAGGAAGTTTACATTGAACATTGGGAGTACTTGCTCCCTGAAATTTCTCGACACAAGTTTTAAGAATATCTTTGTACTGTCCACCAACCATAAACAATATACTTGAGACTGAAATCTGTTGAAGAACTGAATGGGGCAGGAAGATCATGCCTCATCAAGAGGCCTATATTAGATTCTGCTTGAACAAATGTTTCCCTTTGTTCCCTCCATTCGGATTGGTGCTTGAGAGTAGAAATAAATGCTCTTAGTTGTACTTCTCCACATAGAAATTTATGGGGATCTCAATTCTCTAAGAAGAAGAAATTTGTGAACATAAAATTCACAAAGAAAATTATTTTCAACATCACTTCTTGATGTATATGCACCAAAAATTGTCTGTCATCATCAAACTCAATGTCTTGCATAGCACAAGCTCTAGAGATCTGCCATTTTAGAAATTGTTCTTTCAAAAATAATGCATAAAAATTGGAAGGGGGCTGCATGAAAGAACTTGATCATATAATCGAGAAACAATAACAACATTCTCCTTAAGTAGTTTGTTTTCTTCCTTCAAAGCCTTATTCTCATCAGCAACTACTTTGAGCTTATAACATTCTTCCATCCATTTAACCATTCCCTTCAAGACAATAATTTGAGGGAAAACAAAGTATGTTTGAGTTGTATGCTCTTCAATGGCCATGGTTTTGTTTCCTACCTATTTTCTTGCAAAATTGCAAGGGATGCATTCAACTCATCTGTTTTGGCTTGAAGGGAGTGGATTTGTTGTTCTTTTCTTCCAGGGCATTGTTGGAGTTGAAGAATTGCTTATTTTTGTTGCTCTATAGTCGATGTAACTGTTGGATCTTTTGATTTTTATCAGCCTCCAGCTAGGAGAAATTGGCTTCCTTGGCTTCAAGAAGGAGTTGGAGATGTGTAATTCTCTCCTAAGCTAATTGTAGCTCAAACTGAATTTTAGACAAGGACAATACTTGTGGCATAATTGTATCAGAGTCGGGGGAGAACTAGGTTCTCCTTCCACCATAGGATTTTTACCTTTGTCCAACACATGGGAATCTACAACAGAGGTTGGAGTGTGCTCAACTTCCTTCTTTAACAAGAACAAGGGGTGACACTGATTGAGGGGGAGATAGGGTTTCATTAGGGTTTGTATTAGCTACTTCCTGTTCTTCCTAGGAAGGAACAGTTTTAGTTGGGGTTTCATTTAGGGCTTGTGCATGCCTAGAGGTCTTAGGGCGCTTCTTAGGTCTCTCTAAGGTGGAGGGATCTTGCTCTAGGACTAATTCAGACCCTAGGGCACACTTCTTGAAAATTCAACCATTTCTTAGTGTCATGCCTCTTCCTAACAAACTGGTGCTTACAAATCAAATGTATTAAACCCTGAAATTTTAGGTAGGAAGCACCCCAACGAAATTTCTCAGTGGTTGAATAAACAAAATCATACAAAAATTAAGGCAAATTGATTTTGTGTTGGGGTTTAGTTTGGCCATGGTGAAGGTGTATTAAAATTCTCAACATAGGTCCCAGAATGATCTCATATTTTTTTGTAGTGAAGTATTTGATTACCCATTTAACAACTTCTACCTAAGGTTTAGGAAGGGTAATTTTTTTTATACCTTTTTCTTTACCCTTATTGTTCTATCACCAATTCTAATTTTTCTTTTTGCCAACTAAAAACCTTTTAATAATTTCAGCATACAATGTCCTATTACTAACTGCTTTACCTTCCTCTGGTATTCCTGAAAGATGACTAATTACAGTGGGGTTGAATGGAATTTTCTTACCTTGTATAATGGAGTACCCTTCTTCCATGTTTCTGGTGAATTCCTCTATCATTTTTGTGTTGAATTCTTCATAAGCAAGCAGCAAATTGAGCCATCTTGCCTTTTCAAAAATCTCCACCGACCTTGCATTGGCCAACAATTCTACTGAATTGGTTGGTTCATGCCTTAGTCTAGGCCCCATGACTGATGTATAGAGCAGGTAAGTGAAAGATAAAGGGCACAAGACTAGAAATGTGAGGTTTGTAGAGACGTGGATAGGCACAAAAGTAGAATGGATAGTAGCGCAAGAGTGGGAGAGCGGAATTTGGAAAGTGATAGTGGAGAAGAAATGGTTCCAATTAAAATAACTAAATTGGGAAAGGTCTAATCAAATCCCAATGTGATAATGATAGTTATTGGGCGCATGTGGTGATTATTATGGAGGTGGATTATAGATTTTTGGGGATTTGTGAAGCGTGGGAAGTTATGGGAAATGGAGAAGGTAATCAATTTGCACGAGCATAATAATTAACGGTTCATAAATTAAAACTTTTCAACATTTAAGAAGGGAATGAGTTACGCATACCTCATTAAATTATCTTGTCACATCATTGGCCGCCATTTCCATGTTGATTTGATCCTCCATCCACATGTGGTCCTTCATTTATTTCATGCTAGATTTAGGGGTGGTTAGCAATAAGACCGCCATTCCTAGTTTTCGGTCACTGAATTTATATTTTTTCCTTTAAAAAAATCTTTGTATTTTTTTTTAGAAGGGTGGTGAATATTTTTTCAAATGAAGAAATGCCATCATTTTGGTTTTCAGCCAATGCTCCAAAGGATGATGATGACCCCATTTCTGGTTTTCAGTCATCTCCTCTTTATTCCTTGATGAAAAATAACTCAGTTCTAAGTTGTGTTGGACAAAGAGACTTTGTCCAAACACTTCAGAGCTGAATCTTCTTGAAGTTCATTCTAAAACTCTTCTTTGGATGTTGGTTTATGGTACAACCTCAGTCTATGCCCATTAACCAACATTACTTTCTTCTCTCCATCAATTGGAATTAGTTGGACGGTCCCATTGTCAAAACTCATTCAATCTGATATGGGCCCATCCATCTTGTCTATAGACTTTCCTTTGAAATCCTTGTACTTTGAATCAAATAATAGAGCCCAATCCCCTTCTTGGAATTTCCTTGGCTTTATGTGTTTGTCATGCCATATCTTCCTCTAATGTTGGATGATTTCAGTTTGATGCAATTCTTGAAGTCTAATTTCATCCAACTCATTTAGTTGAACAATCCTTTGCTTGTTGTGCCTTTGATAATTCAATCCCCACCTCAGTAGTTGTTCTCAAGGTTTGAATCTCAAATTCTATAGGGAGAATGGGCTTCTTCCCATAGACCAATTCATAGGAGTAAACTTGTGGTTGTTTTCCAAGTAGTGTTGTAGGCCCATACTGCTTCAAGTAGTTTTGAACCCAATTTTTCCTTGAGATATCCATTGTTTTTGTTAGGATATTCTCCAATTCTCTATTAGTAACCTCTACTTGACCGTTGGACTGTGGGTGGTATGGTGATGACTTCTTGTGTTTCAGTTGGTATGTTGCCACAAAGGAACTAATTACCCCTGACATGAATTGTGGTCCTTGATATGAAACAATAGATCTTGGTGCTCCAAACCTTTGGAAGATATGTTCATATAAGAAATCTACAACTTTCTCATCTCTTGCATGTTGCAGTGCTTGCACCTTAGCCCATTTAGTGACATAGTCAGTACAAACCAAAATGTATTCCTTCCCTTGAGAAGTTGGGTCAATTGGTCCAATGAAATCTAATCCCCACTTCTCAAATGGTTCCAAGACAACTTGAGGTTGGAGTGGCATCTCAGATGTAAATGTTGGTTTCCCCATCCTTTGGCATTGATCACATCTCCACACATACTTTTGACATCCTTAAACAAGGAAGGCCAATAGTAACCAGCTCCTAGAACTTTGTGAATGGTCCTTTGAACTGAATAATGCCCTCCGATGGCTCATCATGACATGCTCTAAGTATGTCAAATACTTCATCCTCAACTACACACCTACGTAAAACATGGTCAGTCCACATTTGAAAAGAATTCCATTTAACCATGTATACATCACACTTTGTTTAATTAATTATTTTCTTTTCTTTTTTTGTGTGAAAAAGGTTGGGAACTTCCCTATAGCCAAGTAATTAGCCATATCTACATACCAAGGAGAGGTAGTAGAAATTGCAAACAGATGTTCATCTGGAAAGTCATCATTGACCTGCTCTTCCTCATCTGAAGTAGTAAGTCTTGAAAGAAAATCAGCTACCACATTGGATTTACCTAGTTTGTCAATGATTTTAATGTTAAATTCCTACAATATAACAACCACCTTACAATCCTACCATGCACTAAAGGTTTGTTGATTAGATACTTGATAACAAAGTGGTCAATGTGAATAATCACTTCATATCATGTAATATAATGTGCAAAACTTGTTGATTGCATATATACAACTACAAGAAATTCCTTCTCTATTGTGGTGTAATTCCTTTCAGCAAGGGAAGGTTTTTATTGATGTAGTAAATAGCATGCATAGGCTCTCCTCCTCTTGTTGTCCAAGGACAACACCTACTGCTTCATTGGAGGCATTTGTTTGTATATGAAAGGGAGATTCCAATTGAGCCTCTCAACACTAGTGTGCTTATTAACTTACCTTTGATAGCATCAAAAAGCTTTTTGGCATGCTTTTGTCCATTCAAATTCAAAATCTTTAGTTAGGAGAGCAAATAATGGAGAAGCTATCTTGCTAAAATCTGAGATAAACCTTCGATAGTAACCGGCATGGCCAAGAAAGCTTCTTACCTTTGTTTGGTTTGTGGGAGATGGGAGTGTTACAATGATACTGACCTTTATTCGAGTCTACCTTGATTCCCTCAGCTGAAACATGATGCCTAAGACTATCCCTTGTTCCATCATAAATAAGCATTTTTCATGGTTTAAGGATAATTGATGTTTTTCACATTGAGAAAGGACTTTGTCTAGATTGTCAACTACCTCTTGGAATGTTGCTCCATAAACTGTGAAATCATCCATGTAAATCTCTACACAGTCATGGGTGAGATCAGAAAAGATTGCCAACATGGCTCTTTGAAAAGTGGCAGGAGCATTACATAAACCAAAAGGTAACACCCTATAAGCAAATGTTCCCCATGGACAGGTGAAATTTTTTTGTCTTGATCTTCAAGTGTTACTTATTATTTGATTATACCCATTGAACCCATCAAGGAATGAAAAGTACCTTTTTCCAGATAAATTGTCTAAGACTTGATCAATAAAAGGTAATGGAAAATAATCCCTATGAGTTGCCTTATTTAATTCCCTATAATCCACACAAACTCTCCATTTCCCATTCTTTTTAGAACTATAACTAATGGAGAAACCCACTGACTATCTGAGATTGGATAAATGAATCCCACCCTAAGGAGCTTTTCAATTTCAGTTTTTACTATATCTCTCAAGGTAGGGTTTATCCTTCTTTGAGGTTGTTTAACTAGTCTGGAATTAGTAGTGTAGATATGGTGTGTACAAATACCAGGATGAATACCCTTCATGTCACTATATTCCCAAGAAAAGCTGAGGATTGAGAGCATAAAAGTTTAAATAAGGTATTCTCTTCTTGACTAGTCAACCAACTATTAACTATCAATGTCTTCCTGGGAAAATAGGTAGTTGTTTGGTACTTGGATGAAGAGAATCTACAACAGGATACTCTCTCAGCAATGCATTTAATGGACACCTATGTGGAAGTAATTTGTGAACAACAGTGATGTTTTGAAAGATGGACTCGGTTAGATCTATATTCCGTGCAAAAGGACAGATGATGATAGGCTGGTTGTTTTCATCCATAAAATCATCTCTTGTTTCCATTAGTTGTAGCGTAAGACTTGAAATGAACCTAGTGTAATACTCGGACACAGGAGTTATACTGTGTCCAGCATAAAACTCATGATCACCATATTGAATTTTGTCTAAGACTTTGAGTGTTCTTGAATTATGACCATGGCTAGAGAAGAGATGATGTCATCTGAATCATCTGAATTGTCCTTACACCATTGTTTATTGTTTGTGGAAAAGGTTTTGCGGCAGGGTAAATTGATAATTTTTTGAATCTTGCCCATTTGTAATCACCATATTCCTTGTTCTAAAGTCAATAAGGGCAGAAATTATGGCTAACCAAGGGCGTCCTAGGATTAGAGGGTATCAATCTTCATGTTCTTTGTTTTTATGATCATGAAGTCCACCGAATAGTCCCATGATTCAATGGTGATGGTGACATCTTTATAATTCCCTTTGGCTTGTTTACAGACTGATTTGCCATTTGTAAAACTATGGAGGTTGATTATGGTTCAGGGAGTGATAGTGTAGACAAAGTATCTATGGTCATAACATTGATAACAGCTCCTAGGTCAATTAGAACATTAGGAATCTGGACATCTCCTATGTAAACTTTAACAATAGGACTTCCAAGGTCTCCGTATTTAGGAGGGTCATATTCCCTTCCAGAATACTAGCAATTTTCCCATCAACATGGATGGTTTTAGGCTGATTCTTTCTTCTTCCTGGAGTCTTAAAACAGATATCTTTGATAGTTTTGTTTAATTCAGAATTTCCTTAAGATCTTGCAATAGGGGAATCCCAATACTCAATTTCCTCAGTCCTTGAATCAATTATGACTTTGGTTGTTCAGGAACTACAGTGTTGTGTTTTTCCAATAGTCTGGATGGAAAGGGAATGTCAGTGTTTGGTTGAGGAGTTTCTTCAACAACAAGATTAGGTTGCATTTCTTCTAGTTTTTGTTTCTTCAGGATTTCTTCTATCACAGGAGATGAAGGTTTTGAGGTAACCTTCCCTAAATGCAACAAGATATTCTTATAATCCACAGAGTTTACTATGGGATTTTTATCTAATTCCACAGTGTACATTGGGTTACCCTGCCTCACATTTTGGGATTTGCCATAGTTTGTGCTATATCTATGGTTGGGAAGGTTGATTGGATGGGGCAACATTTGTAGGTCCAGTCAACAAAGCTTGTTGACCTTGGGGTCTTCTTTGATTATAATACTATTGCCCAGATCCTTGAGGTACATTCCACTATTGTTGGTACTGAGGATTAAATTGTTGGTGGAATGTTTGGATGTGGAGCCCAAGGTTGTTGATAATAATTTGGTGGGGCATTCCATTGTGGGCTCCACTCTGTGGGGCTTGTTGAGCCCAAGGTTGGGGATATGGCCATGGTGCATTCCATTGATTTGGGACCCATTGTGATTTTGGCATGTAGGACTGATTTTGGTTGGACTGAAAATTTCCTCCTTTCCTTTGAGCCATATAATTCAACTCAGCTTCATCTTGCGTGTTTTGTTTTAGATGATTCTTGCAAGGAAGCAAACCCACATTGGTCTGTGGCATGCTTGAGTTCACAAAGAAGACAAATGTTTGTCTTGTCTAAGGGTAGTCCTTAAGTCCATGTTTGTCTCTACATCTTGGGTAGTAGATGAACAAAGGCTCTGTATTCTGGCTTTCTCCCTATCCATAGTTATATTGAGTTGAACCAAAAGGTTTGTTCTCAAATTTGCAATTTCTTCCCTCAGTTTGGATATATCACCACTGACCATTTTGCCTTTCTGTCTACGAAAGTTGGGGCGAGTTCAAGAGTAATTCCTACAGAGGTCAATGATTTCTGTAAATTCTAGTTTGTTCATGTCTCCCTTTCCCATAAGATTGAAGGCTTCTGTGTGTCCTCATCTAACCCCTTGAGGAATAGAGTTTTAAGAAAATTAATATCTAGACAGTACCACACCTCCTGTGAAGGAAGAGGAACCTATCAAGATAATCTTCCACACTCTCATCTTCCTTTTGTTGAATTCTAAAAAGTTCTTCCTTCCTGTCTTGGACTCTACAGTAGTCTTGATATTTGTCCAAGAAAATTGTTTCCATCTCCTCCCAACTATGGATGGAGTTAGGGGTTAAGCCCATGAACCATCTCATAGTTGTGTCTTTTAAAGTGGAGGGAAATAACTTGAGCTTATGGGAATCGGAAGTGTAATCATAAGTTTGGCACAAGACCTTGAATTCAAAAAGGAATTGGTTAGGGTCTTTTGAGACTAATCCCCGAAAGGTTGGTAAAATTAAGGGAGATATTTTTCATAGGAGCCTTGATCGTTAGGATCCAGTTGTATGGGATAGGTAAACATTCTTCCAATTGGAGGGTTTCCATTTTTTGCACCATTGGGGTTCTCTACTTCATCAACCATCCTTCTTTGGTCAACAAGTTGTTCCATAGGCTGGTTTTGAGGGGGTTTTGAAAATTTATCCTAATGAATCTACCTCTACGGTCTCTAGGTCTAAACATAAAATCCTATCATACTGAGGATAGTTCCTAACCATCAACACTTAACTTGATTGTTTGTGTTCCACATACTCCAAAGCATAGAAGATTCTTCCTATCACTACAAGGTCTTCTTACTTCCTAAGAAAGAGTTATGGAAATAAAATTTCTGAATGGAAACTTACCAGACAACAGACAACACTTCTAGCTAGCACCTTTAACCTTTGATAACACCTTGAATTCCCCAGAAAACAGTGCCAAAAAGTGATGAGCGTCGTTGATACTCGCACTTTAGTTATATCATATTTGTTAGTCCAGGCGGTGTCCATGGTTATTTGCAATAAAGGGAATAGTAGGAATTATTCTCAACACGTACTTAACAACAAAATTAATTGAATAATAAACTTACTGTAATTAGGAAATGAAATGCATTGAAAGCAAAAGAATATTAAAGACAAGATTTAAAGGTATTTAACACAGTTTAATGCTGAAATGGTAAATGCATTCGAAATGACAGAAAGGAAATAACAGTAAATCTCCCTTCTCATTGGGGAGGAGTGGCCCTTGCTCCTTCCCTTCGATCAGGTTCAATGTTGAAAGTCACACAACAAAGTTTTCCCTTGAATCTGCAATTTTATTGAATTGAAAGAGTCTACTTTTACAATAATAAACTAACTGAACCAAACCTTGAATCTTAATACATTAGCTCTCTTATACAAGAGTAGTCTAGTCCCTCTAGGAGAGAACTAGTTTATTTGTAATTAATAACATCTACTTAACTTGGACGATGCCTAAAATAATGACTAACTATTCTAAGAATTACAGTTGTGGAAGGAGTAGTCTTTTCATGTTTGGATTGAATTAATCTTGCTAACTACAGAGGAGGCCCATAATTGACTCCTTTGAGAGAGTCAATCGGTGTTGGAAGATACTTCAGATCTTAAATTGATTGTAGAGAATCGTGGCGATAATAAATCCATACGTGTTGTTCGCATCACGTCTCAAGCAATGAAGTTAAGCTTCTCTATCATCTGCATGCAAGTAGATTGAAGTAGTAACACGCATTTCTGCTCATATCATTATGTTAAAGCGATGTGCCGGCTATACCAACGACTAGTTTAGCGATATGAGCTATTTATCTCCTTTCACGCAAGTTCCGATTTCAAGGAAATTTGAATTGGTGATCTCATTTCATGAAAAGTCTTGTGCTAATGTAAAGGTGAGCCTTGCACATGCGAGTCCTATGCGATTAGTCTTGTGCTAGTCTACAACTAACTCTTGTGATCACTCAACATATGATTTTCCAAATGTATTGTTAATGCTCATAAAAAGATCAATTTAAGCCATTTTGAAGAAGCAATAACAAGATAAAAATAACAAGAATATGCACAACATTTCCTTCCAAAACATAGTAAAGTATTAATTATAAACCGTCAACATTATACATCGTGCAACATGATATCAAAATAATATGGGGTTTCACATGGGTTTAAACATTACAAAATGGGGATTCATCAAGTAATTCACGGTTCAAATGTTGAGTAGATTCCTACGAGGTGGGCCACCCATTCGTAACCCTCAAGTGGTGTCATTCATATGAGCCCCTACTTCGGTGGTGTTCCTCTAAGCTTAAGCTCTTTGGTAGCTTACTTTAATTCGATGTTTTTGTCAAACCCAAAGACTTGGTAATCATTACTATTATAACCCTAATATGGAGAGTACACATGTGGTCTATGGAATAGAACATCAATCTTGGTAGCAATAGAATAACATCCTAATATGTATCATCTTGATATGCCGGTGGTTATACCATATCATATTAATGGAACCTTGATTCACAAGAAACACTAATATTGTTCTACATGTAGTATATTGAATAATATGTGTACGATGGAACTTGAGCTCCGCACAATAAACCTTCATTCCTTGGCTTATTTTCAAGGGATGTCGCCACTTCCTTCCCGAGTGATCATAAAAGAAAGGATTGCTTTCAACATAGTGATGTTTTTGTACCAAGACACGTTGGTGTGGATTATGAAGTCAAACAAATCAAAACTTGTTATGTGCTAAGTGTTAATAACATTTAATAATGTAAGCAAAAAGAATCTCCGGTCTTAGTGGTGATTTTGGGTTGTAAAAATTGGGCATCACAGCGGGTTTGTAGAAGAGGAAATAAAGAAATGATATCATAGGGTCAAATTTTGATAGCCCTTTTTGCTGCTTTTATAACAAGAATTTTAGCTTTCAGATTAGGTAAAGCATTGTATTAATAATCAAGAATTTGGTCAATTATTCCCGATATAGGAAAGATCATAATCTGGCCAGATAGTGGCCAGGCTAGAGATAGCGAAGAGTCATTTAGAATGGGATGAACAATACAATTGTATTTTCGTGGTCTTTAAATTAAAAATGCCTCGGCCGATGGCCCAGAAACTATACTGGCATTTCCGTTCTGCCCCTATCTATATATCTATATGGCCCTCGAGGGCCAAGCCCTATGGATATGCCGAGCCGCCATATCTATAGAATTGCAACTCCCGCTTCTCTTCTCTATTCATTTGAATTTGATGTGCATCAATGCCATTTAGAAAATAGACCTGGATCGATCTGGCAACTGGGAGCTGAGCTTCTAGATCTATCCATCTGCTCTGAGCTCCCATATAAGATATATAGAGAGGTGGTGGGGAGGTCCCCTATCCATATATGAGGCGTTCCCCTAGATCTAGATCTCTATAGACGGAGATGGGCCAAAAAAACTATATCTAGTTGGGAGCTGACTAAACTATATACAGTCACAGTCGAGCGGCATATGCAAGATAGGGGTACCTTTCGTTGTAATCCCACTAACGAATCCGGACTGGGAGATGGGTAGATGGGAGATGGGAACTCCTAAGGAGGGCGGCTCCCTCCCGATAAGGGATGGGTGACTAGTGAGAGAGATAGTTTCTTTCGATCAATCGGATAGTGACAAAACAAACTAAAACCATGATGACCAAACTTCTCAAAATGAAGATGCCTACTTAGTAAATCAGACAGAACTCAATAACACGAGTTAAAATCAGGAAATGAAGTGGCAATGTGTTATCATCATCTATGAGATAATATCTAAACAGTGAAGAAGCCTCTAGAGTAAAATAATTTGTTGAGAGAGCCCTTTAACAGCTTACAATATTTTACAACGAAGAATCCCAAAGGCATGGGTCGTTTAATAATAGATCAACTATGATAACTCAATCTTGGAAGATAAATGACCTACAACAAGACTACTATGAATGACACACGTCACTACAACTCTCAAGTAATGAATTTGAATGGAAGATTCCAAGGAGAATATAACTTCAAACAATGATTGTTATCTTATTCAGGCCAAAACTTATGACATCAACTCAATGACAAGAGGTAATGGCATCGTTATTTATAGTTAGAGGTTGAAGAATCTAAAGAAGGGAATACATGCCATACATTAAATATATAATAACAACATATAAGAAACAATAACAAGTATGTATAGAGTTAAATATTTGAATGGATGTGATTATATTTATGTAAGCTTCATAATGTGTTAATGGAAGACAAACATCATCTTTTATCGTAATGAATCATTAAAAATGCCAGTTCCTTTGTAGGTTTAAGCAAAGAAACATTGTCACTGAAAGAAACCATAAGCTTCAAAAGGAGAATCTAACATACCATGTGTACATGCAGAAATTCAAGCACTCACAGCATAACTTGCGACCAAACCAATTATATTTTGAAGAAAGTAAAAAGGAGGGGACTCAAATAAAGCTCACCAAGATGCAGCAAAGAGCTGGAATTCAAATTATGTATAGGAAAGAAGACAAAAACATAGCATAACACAATACTTACACAAGGAGAATTTTTAATTCCCCAATCTACAGCATTGTACTCTTGTCTCCTTAATTCACTCCCATCATTAGTTTTTGTCACCTGTAAGTCAAATGCAACACAAATCAAATATATAAAACTGCCACCATCAGACAATAAACTAACCTATGACATGAACCACAGACACAAATAAGCTAGGGAAAGAAATAAAAGAACCAAAAAAATAAAGCGATAAGGGGCATACAAAAGGGTGGTGTCCCCAATGACTCGCAATTAACTGCCACCCGCGTAGAATGGTGTGCCAAACTAACTCATCATGACAAGCAATTGCCAGGATCAGCGGTCAATAACATTCATTTTTTGAAACATTGGGGAATAACTTGCGATTTTTTTCTAAAACTCGTAAATAACTCGGTTTTTAATAAGTGTTTCTGAATTCATTTTTTATAAAAAAATAATTCAATTTCACACTTAGTTTCCTGAGGTTTTACCATTTTAACCCCAAGTAATTGAATTCCATTTACACTTGGTGTTTTCCATGACAATGCTGTGTACATGGAATGCTACTATGCAGCTATTAAAACATCACACTGATACAAAACATTTTGTCGAAAACAGCACCGTGCAAAAACGATACGCCAACATGCTAATAAGGGAACAGATACAACTAGGTGGAAAAGGTTGACAGCAAAAGCATCTCACAATATATTTTTAAATTTTCTTTTAAGCCTAATGCAGACTCAGTTAGCTGAGGCTACCTCAAAGCTTGTATTTCTTATATATTTTCTGATGAGAAGTCTCCCAGGAAAACAAGTATAATGCTTGACATCATCAACCTGGTTCGCAAACTTTGGCAAGTGGTCTAAAAGAGATATGAAAAGGACATTACAATCACAAAGATTGGCATGGAATATTAAAAGTGTATCTAATTAACTGTGAGTAAACTCGCCAATAATTTTGACCATTAATGGTTTTGGATCTCATTATTCTAACATGCCATTTGTTTATCCTAGAACCCTGTAGAGATTTGCATTAAAATTTAATTATATAGACCAGACTGTTTGTTGTGATGTAGTACAGAGGTAAATTGGAATACTTTGCTATGCAAATGACCAAGGTGCAAATCCAAACAGGAACCTCGCCTTCAGGCTCCAAGCTTTACCTGCAGCCAAGGAGGGTGTACATCCCAATAAATTTAGCCCAAAGCTGTGATGTCTCAATGGACAATGCCAGGTGCAACTCTTAGGTGACTTTAATGGAGTACATACTACATACCTCTCAGTGAATGCATCTAAGAAGGAAACAATTGCAAAATAACTTACTTCCAACATTACTCCCATATGGTTGAGGAAGCCTGCTCCTTGAACATGATTTATTATCAGAAAGTGTACTTCTTAAAATACCTTGCCTTTGAAGCATATTATGGATAACCATCAAAATAGTTCTCACTGAAACATGTCAGTTTTCAGATTACGCAAAAACAAACAGAAGAACCCATTCCCCAGCCTTCTCAGGATCACAATTACACTATAAGATTCAGAACAATTGAGCCGTCCAAAATACCCTTGTAAAACTACTTATGTTTACTTCATTATATTGAAAATTTGATTAATTCAGCTCATATCACAGTTGATTATTTTGGCTCGTAGCATTTCGGATCCTCAACTTACTTCATTATTGTTGGAGCTCAAAATTGCACCCTGCCTTGAATCATGAAGATTAGGGATTTTGAGGCAACATGGGACTGTCTCCAAGTGTGGGACTTACGGCTTGAGACAGACCTCCGAAGAAGGCTGGCTTCTTTGTCACCCGGAATTGGAAAACCCACATAACAAAACCTACTTCTATTGCTAAAACTACTACAGCTAAAACCTACTTCTATTGCTAAAACTACTACAGCTAAAACCTATTCAAACAATTCCAAGGGACCGGTGAGAGAGATGCAAGAAAGGTAAATACTAAGCTAAAAGGTGGCGATAACACCAAAAGGAGGTGGAACTTTCCCAAATCTAGATGATGCAGATGCAAAAACACAAGGTTGGGATCATAGAAAAGCACTTAGTTCAAATACAGATGAGATAAAAGAAACTAAAAAATGCGAGAAGGCGAAACATTCACATCAAACACTATGTATTTGAAGGAAGTAAACCACACTTGCATTAATCAATCTTCAATTGCTTACATATAGAGTCGAGGGGGAAAATAATATTATAAATCAAATTATCAATCCAAATTACTCAAATAGTTCACCAAATGTTCAAAACCCTACCCAAGGTAGGTCGCTCCACTCTGATAAATCAATGACAAGTCTCTCTCCAAATCAGGCCTCAAACATCAAATCCAAGCCAAGGAGAAGGGTTTTCGTCCTTCTAGGCAAACACACATGAGGGTTTTCGTCCCCAAGTGCAAGAACAAGGAGCTACTAGCTCACAATGCCCAAATAAGATAAAATGCACCAAGATAGCTCTCAAATGAACCCTCTAATCTTCTTTTATAACCTCCTTTTGGCGCCAAGGCTTGGAATAGCAAGACCGACCTCTTAAAGATGTTATTTTCCTTCATTAGCTTCCATTAATTAATTAAAACCCAGCCGACCTGTCATAAGAGACAAAACACTAAAAGAAAATAATAAAAAATTAGTAAAAACATATCAAATGGAAGCTCAACGTTCTCCTCCATCTTCTTTGCCATGGAGAAGGAATGGCAAGAAGACCAAATAATAGCTCTGAAGTGGGAAAAAGGGACATTACAATCCTCCCTTCCCAAAATTGTTTGTCCCCAAGCAATTGCAAACCCAATGTATCTGCTGACCTGAACTCTTCATCCCCTTCACTTTGAAGTTCCACATCCTCTAATGAAGTAGGAAGTGGCATCCTTGATAAAGCATCCGCAACCACACTAGGCTTTCCCTTAATTTCAATAGTGTTGTCCCTAAAAGAGTTGTAATCATGCATTGTTCCTTCAAAAACAGAATGTTCAAATCTGATTTTATCATACCATAATCTGATTTTGTTCCTTCATTCAATTGAAATCTTCCTTCTTCATTATTCCATGAGGGAATGCACTCAAAAAATGAAAATAGACCGTTGTTCATGACTGTTAGTGGCATGCCCAAATCTATTTTTGTAGATTCAATCCTCTAATCATGGTATAACAACTACCAAACTGAAATCTCATAAAGAAAGATAAGACAAGATAATATTATTAATGTCCAACACATGACCACAAAAGTAGGTCAATGGGACTGCAGAATACAAAGCAAACAAATCCAGCAAGAGGACCCAAACGGGTCACCCGAAATACAATGAGAGAAGAAGAAGAAGAGAAGGAAGCAGCAAAGGCCGAGAAACCAGGAAATAAATATAAAGTAAGGACTGAAATTTGATTTACATATGTTGAAAACTTAGGAGCAGCAGGCCTACAATTAAAATCAGCAGTTATTTTGGCCTTAAACTTGAGAAAATCAGCCTCCTTAGCATTCCCATGAATTTTGATTTCATCATTTTTCAAGTGGAACTCAAACTCCATGTGAATTTTGAGGGCAAGTTCCTCTAAATTTTGGATCTCTAGATACCCCCAAACATTGTGTGACTTAGCTGAAATGAAAACAAGGTAGTCTAAGAAAAATCAATACCTCATCATGGAATCATGAAATTGAAAGATAGAACCATCATTCTCTTCTGTGGTGATCATATGAACAGCTGCAAGTTTATCATAGTTGTTTCCGTTTACCCTTACTTCTTTTCGTTCTCTCATGGAACCATGGGTTAACAATCCATAGAGAGAAAAATCAGAATTCCCTTCAAACTTATGCTTCCTTAAACATGTCATGCTAGCATTCTCTTTCATCAAATTCCATAAGCAAAGAGAAAAACTGAAATTTTTACCTTCACCCTTGTCATGTCTCATGAAGTGGCCCGGATGATCAGCCCATGGAGTATCATGAACAGCCCTCAAGATCTTGTTCTTCACCCTTGATTCAAGTACCAAATAGACTCGGTTTTTGTAAAGGATAAGCCCATCCATCACCTTGTATTTTTCCTTACTTATTTCTCCTTCAAAAACACCATTAGCAAACTTGTTCTTTACATACTCAGCTGAAATTAGTGACTTCCAATCTGCTGTAATTTTAGATAAAGAACAGAAATGTGACTCCCATGAAATGGTATCTTCCACCAAATAACAAATTTGGAGTGTTTCCGGAAGCATACCTTGCAAAGAGATCTTCTTACCTTTGTCCATGAAGCTTATCTTCATGCGTTGATAGTTGAGAGTGAGCTCTCCCAACGAATGCCACCATTGAACTCCAAGCACAATACCCAAATCAGCCATCACATAGAAATCAGCACATACCTTACATGGTTCCAATGCAATTTGGAGTTGAGGACACATCTTGGTATGTTGCATAGAGTGACCATCCGCTAACTTCACAATGAGTCCTTTGAAGTCTTCAACCTTCAATCCCACTTGTGCCACCAAGCACTCATTAATAGAACCATGAGTGTCTTCACCATTAATCAAACTCGTGGCTCCTTGTCCTTGGAAGGTAGAATCCTTCATAACCTTGTTAGCATACATAATGATTTCAAAATAATCCTTCATCAAAATTTCTTTTAACCATGTGCATGGGGTAAGAATATCATAGACTTCCTTTCTACAATGCAAGAGGTCAACTGGAACCATGTACCCTTGCAAGGAAATATCTAAATGCCATGTGTCATCCCACAAGTTCTTCATATCATCACCAAAACTTGGCATGTGATCTTTAACAACAACTTTCCCAAAAAGACATAAGTATGGCAGCAATATAAAAGAAGATAAAATGTGATTTCCATCATACCTTGGGTTGTCCATCACATATCTACCTTCCCATGCCGGATGAGGAGTGATCAAAACATCCTCCATATTCCCAATCTTGTGACTCAGAATTTCTGAGTTGGAATCAGCCTTCTTCTTCTCCTTAGATTCAACAAATGAAGCTCTTTCCGCCTTGGCTTCAACAATATTTTGCTGACACTTGCATGGGACACCTTCATGGTTCTTGCCGGAGTCATGTACACCATTAAATTGCCCTTTATTGACTGCTGTTCTGAAAATTCCAGCAAGCTCTTCATTACCATAACTATGCAAATAGAATTCTTCTTTCCTTGATCCCATCTTTGGAATGCTCTGAAGATGGATAGGGGCTTCTTGGAAAAGATTATTTTTCCCTTTAGTACCCTTCATCCTCTCATCTTTGTTAGAATAATGCTTATGATGATCAAACCCTTGCAAACACATATCATGAGGGTGATGCAATAAATTAAATTGCTTACCATTTGCCGCTGATTTGTAAATTCCAGCAGACTGAAAACCCTCATAAGTATTAGGTGAGACCTCTTTTTGAAGGGCATGCCTCTCAACCGGAACATCCTGATTCTTAGCCTCAAGAACCTCTTGTAGATCTGATTTTATTTCATCAACTTGCCGCCACATGCAATCATTAGAAACCAAAAAACATCATTTATTTTCAAAGAATTTTTACCTTCATGTTGAATATCGGTCTTCCCTTGTTCTTGTTCTTTGAGTTCTTCTTGCTCCGCCATTGCAATTTGGAAGCTCTTATCCTCTTCTTCTCTCCCGGGATGTTGAAAGTCCCTTTGAGGTGTTTGAGACCTCGGTCCATGCCTAACTCTTCCTTTGTTCACTCCTTTGAACTCGGCAAGTGAAATAGCCTCCCAAATCTCCCTTGGTAAGGCCATGTATTCCTCATAACTTGCAGCAATATTCCGTCCGCCCGTTGGCCTTACTTCTTTCTTTGAAATAACTTCCTCTCTAGGAAGAAAAGTGGGCATCAAAATCGATCCTCGAGCTGATCCCATAGGTCGCTTGGCATTATTAGCTCCATTCAAGCTTCCTTCACCACTTTGAACCCTAGGTTCAATCATCCTCTGGAGAGATAGGGCAAGAAAATCCATGGTGTCCGCAAGTCTTTCTTGGCCGGCAATTAATTTATCCATTGAAACCCTAGGCCCTTGAGAATCCGTGCTCTGATACCATTGTAATAACCCTTTCAAGGGTTTTAACCACACGCAAATATGCAGATCTGATTTTTAAATTGCAGCAGACTGTAAATGCAAAATCAGCGAACTATATCTACCACAAAATATGCCAAAAACACCATGAAACACTTTAAATCCACTCGCCACAATTTTATATGTATTTTATGCAATAACAAGAGCCAAAATCACAAGGAAATACTGAAGAACTCTCTGCTGGAAATTAATTATGAACAGATTATTGCAGCCACAAGAAAATTATAGATTGTTGGCTAGATTTTCTGCATAGCATCAAACCTAGGCAGTCATGAGATAAATCTCCCTCATTTAACCGGTGAGGCTCCCGTGTCAGATTTGTCAATATAAATGTGTTATTATCTATCGGGGGTTTTACTTTAACCACTTAGTTCATGAACCATAACTAAGAAGTTCTTGCAGCAAGTAAGCAGCTGTTTAAGAAAGGAAAATTATAGAAGAAGGAAGTAAAGGAATTACAGAGAAGAAATGAGGAAGATGTGCATCCCAATTAGTAGATAGCAGAGCTAATTGCATGCACATAGAAGAAACTTAATAGATTTGAACACACAGAATTATAAAGCAAAGGCAGCTCTAGATCCAGATCTAAAATAACACAAAGTTTACTTAAAAGATCTAAGATTTAAAAGCAAGAAACACAGTACGCCGTGACACAAAGTTCTCCGGAAACCTGCTTCTTTGTATTCCTCTGCTACAAGTTGCTCTCAGGGGTTCAGCACAAAGTCTAAAACACAAGATTGCTTCTCACAAATTCTGATTGATTAACCCGAAGGTTCTTCCTCTACTTATAGAATGTAGAGGGGCAATTACAAGTTGGAAGCTTTAGTTGAACTGGCACATGTGGAAGTCGGAGAAGAAACAACTGGCAATCTCCCTCCTGGAATTCCTCTTTGCATGACATGTATGATTTGCAACTGAAAATAGAACCTTCTATTTTGTACGCCTGCCACCTATCTCCAAGTAATTGACTTCTTCAAGTAATGGCTTTTAAACCAATCACTTAAGTTGTATAATTTAATTGATCGCTCAATTACTTTGTCGGAGGAAAGAAGAAGGAAGAGGAAAGCTGACTTTGTCGGAGGAAAGAAGAAGGAAGAGGAAAGCTGACTTTATCCTTTTTCATGTCTGCATGCAGCTGATTCAAACTGGATCTGGAAACAAGCTGGAATTGCAAGCAGTTGGAATTGGAAGCAAGCTGGAATTTTGCCTCCGCATTGTCTTCTCTTTTATCCTTGAAGCTTTTGCAGCTTCTTTTTGTTGTACATGCATCGGTGCAAGGTTGGTCGTAGATCCTTATTTTTAATTGCATATGAGCAATTAAAAATTCAGAAAGCACCAGGGTGAATGAAAATTCAATGAAGGCTTATTTGGAAGATGAGAGCACATGCACAGGATCTTGGAAGGAATTTTCCACGCACTGACTTCTTCACGGGCTGCATTCGAAACATGAGGATGAAGCCTTTGTGCCGGAAGCTTTTGCAACTATGAGATCTGGATTTGGATCTGCATATGGATTTGCATCTGCATCATTGCATCTGGATATGGATTTGCATCTGCATCTGGATATGGATTTGCATCTGCATCTGCAAACTTTGGCAACTGGGCTATGGATGGAAAAGCTGCAACTCGAATAATTCCACTGCTTTTAATCTGCACGCATGGGTGAAGTTTCTCCTGCACGCATGAGTGAAGTCTTTCCTGCTCTGGATTTGTCTATCAATTCAGCAAGAGGTTTCGAGCCTAGATCTGTGTCTCCAGTATCTGTAATTTTAGAAGTGATGCATGACTCCGTTGTGCTTTCTTTTTCATCTTTCTTCGCCATAGCTTTGTCTATCTTCGTCTGAATAATTCTTTTTCTTCTTACTTTGCCGGATTTCTTCAATACTGGTGTAGATCTGGACAATTCTTGATTTGGAGGATATATGCAATGTATTGGACATTGATAAAATCTCATTTTCCTTTGTAAAGCACCCGTAATGAATTCCCGAGCTCTGTAACACCTTTTGCAAAACAATTATGCGAGACAAAGATCAACCTCCTTCAAAACATGCCCCAAATCTAGAAGCTTTTAGCCTTGTTGCCACCTTGCCTGAGCAAAATCCTTCTTCAAATGGGGGCGCACTTTTCCTCTTGGCTGCAATTCTTTACCTGTGAATTAAATAATTCACCCATATGGCTGCCCATGCTTATATAACCTTCACAATTCTATAATTAATAATTGCCCTAACAATTAAAGGCAATTAATTAATTAAAAATCATGCTCCTCTTTTAAAAATAGCATGTTTAAGGACAGCCATCCAATAAATTAAATTAATCCAATTTAATCCTTCACACATCACTTCACTTAAGCTTCACAGTGTGCTTTGACCATAGCCACTTTGAAAATAGGAATTAATATAATCATTTAATACTTTAAAAGTATTAATTCCTTCTCAAAAGGGACTGCATTAAATAAATTAAATTTATTTAATTTTGGAATTCTATTTCAATTGATTTATTCCCCTTTGCTTTTGTTGACTTTTCCACAAGCCACGGGTTAAATTGGGTGAATAAATATTAACAAATATTTATTTAATGCATTATTATTCACCCAAGGTGGGTCGCACTTTTTGCATAATAGAATTCTATTTTTAAGAATTTCGACAATAGGATTTTTACCCTACAAGGCAGCCCCGGAAATCCCATGATCCACTTAAGTGATTTGACTTTGACAATGGGATTATTTACCCTGCAGGCGCAGTGCAATAAAATCCATGATTTCACTTAAGTCACTTTTCTTTTATTTCACCATGGAATTTTTACCCTCGCAAGGTGTGCAATAAATTCCCGCCCGCTCGCTCGCGCTTCTATTTTTCCCACGCAGCTTAAGTGAATTTTATATTACGGAAAAAGTACTACACTTTAGCGGTACAAAATTCCCACACGCCTGCTTCTATGTTTTCCACTGCAGGCTTAAGTGAATTTTCTATCACGGAAAAAGTACCTGCAAGGCGAGCAATAAAGTCCCACCTACCTGCCTTTCTATTTTTCCCACTGCAGCCTTAAGTGAATTTTATAACATGGGAAAAAGTACACTGCGCAAAGCGGTATAAAATTCCCACCCCGCTGCGGCTTCTATTTTTCCCATTGCAGCCTTAAATCCTTTGTTTTCCAAAATGCACCCATCCCCGAGGGCTTTTCGTGCACGACTTCACTTTTTCCTAGTGATCCAGACCTCCGATGGCGACTTTCTCCGGGCATAATGTGCGTATATGTTTTCCAGTGCTTCCAGGCCAAAATCGGGCTTACCGGAAAGGAATTGTTCCAAAGAAATTTCACATAAAACGAAACGGAACACCACAAAAACACGAAAAATTGCCAAAAGTTACAAATAAAGCCCAAAACTTAAAATAAGTTAAAACCCTTACGCACATAGGAATAATAACATATTCGCTCATAATAAAGTTAAAACAGATCACAAATAGCCTCATACGGGCTCAAAATAATTAAATACAAATTTCCCGCAGACAAATCCCGACGACAAAATAAAACAATTTTGGGCATCTGGGTATTTGGCGAAAAGGGCTAGTATGGTTCTTTGGGATTATCTTGACGCAATACAAGAACTTTCAGGCAATAAAAACAACAAACGACCCGTTATTTTAAAAGTGCGAAAATTTTTCGGATAGGGTAGTCGCAGATTTCAGGGTGAAATCTGAGTGACACCAGTTGGCTCCGTCTATGGACATCTTTTTCTCTTGTCAGAATGACAAAGGGAAAAGATGAGATCCCAGCATCTCTGGTTTCGTATCTTGTCCTTTGGGCACGGGGTCAGGCAAACAAACACAACACAACACAACACCAAAACAAGACAAAACAAGGAAAAACAAACAAAGATTTATTTATGTACATACAGGTTTTACCCTGCTTCTCATGTCCGGAACAGCTTCAAGTGTTGCCCATTGAAAGGCAACGGTAATTCAACTCCATCCTGATGAGCAAGAATGAAGCTATCTGCTCCGGTGATCTTTTTGATCACAAAAGGCCCTTTCCATAGTGAATCGAACTTTCCATGCATGCCTTTTGTTTCTCTTCTTTTGTCCCATAGAAGGACCCAGTCATTGACTTCAAATTTCCTTTCCCTGGCTTTTTTGTCGAAGATGACTTTCACCTTCCTTTGATGTTCACAACCTATCTCTACACGTTCGATCAGTGTACATGATTCTTTTATCAATAGCATCCGTGAATGTGGAATCCTCCAGGGCTTTAGAAAGTCGTAGGGCAGGCAATTCCAAGGTGAGAGGCAGCTCTGTGTCTCTACCATATAGCAGCTGAAAAGGGGACATGCCTATTGCCCTCTTTGGTGTGATTCTATCGGCCCATAATGCATCAAACAACTTTTTATGCCAAGTCCTTTGATTCTCTGTTACAAGCTTGCGCATGATAGTTACCAAGTTCTTATTACTAGATTCAGCTTGACCATTCCCTTGTGGATAGTAGTTTGAGGAATGAACAAGTTGAATCCCATAAGTGTAGCAGAATTCCACCAACTCCTCAGAAGAAAGATTCGGAGCGTTGTCTGCTACAATTTTGCTGGGTACGCCAAACCTAACAATAATATTTTCTTTTATAAAATTGCACACTTCGGCGGAAGTGGCAGTCTTCACAGGAATAGCTTCTACCCACTTACTGAAATAATCAGTAGCTGTTAGAATGTAATGATGACCGCCTGGAAGCCGGGTTAAGCATTCCAATAAAATCCATACCCCCCTGTTGGAAAGGTTCTTCAATCACAATGGGTTTTAGAGGTAATGCAGGCAATTTCACACGCCCAACAAAATGTTGGCATGCTTGACACTTAGCTACCCATTCTCGCAAAGTATCTGAAAAAGGGTGGGCCAAGAATACCTTGCTCGAGGATCGGTGTGCAAAGTGACTCGGGCCGAGAAATGACCACCGCAACCATGTCATGAAGCTGTTGTAGTAGCTGATCCGGTTGAGCTTTGTCCACACATCTGAGAAATACGCCATCAATTCCTTTCTTGTACAAACCATTATCCCAAAGAACAAAATCTTTGGATTTAAGTTTGATTGTTCGTTTCTCTTTTCTGGAAAGTTGATCTGGGCATTCTCCATACGTCAGAAAGTAAGCAATGTTACTGTACCACTCCTCTACCAGATCTATAAAAAGTACTGCAGGTAAATCTTCATCTATCCCATCCTGATCTGCATCAGGTACTGATGCTTTCATTTCTGTCATTAGTTCACACAGACCTCTTCCTCGGACTAGCTTTGTTGGTTTAATGTCCAGGTCATATTCTTGAACTTTTGTCACCCATGAGCCTCTCAATAATCCTAACTCTTGCTGAGTAAGAATGGATTTAACTGCAGTATCTGGAACCAAAACCACAGTGTGTGAGGAAAGAATATAATACCTGAATGCTTTGCACGCCTTCACCACTGCATATGCATGCTTTTCCATTGGAGTGTATTTCAACTCATAGGCTTTAAGGGGCGTGCTCATGAAAGCAATAGGAGCTTCTGCGTCCTCTTGATTTTTCTGCATCAGAATTGCTGACATAGTGTGTTCGGAAGAATAACAATAAAGAATAAATCCTTTACTGAAGTCGGGTGAAACCAAGACTGGAGCTTTCGACAGGGCCTCTTTGATTTTCTCGAAAGCTTCCTTCCCTTCGCTGCTCCATTTAAAATCTTGTGTCTTCTTCATCATATTCGAAATATGACGGGTTAGCTCAGCAAAGTCAGGAATGAATCTTCTGAGAAAATTCACTTTTCCAAAGAAAGAGTGAACTCCTTTTTTGGATGTGGGCAAAGGTAATGTCTGAATGGATTTGACACGCTCACGGATCTATCTTTGTTCCTTCTTTGGAAACAATGTGCCCAAATGACTTTCCTTCGGTTACAAAGAAAGATGGATTTCTTAGGATTCAAAGAAATACCATGCTTTGCGGCATTGTATGAAGACCTCTTCCAAGTTTGAAATATGCGTGCTATCTTTGGAAAAGACCGTCAAATCATCCAGGTACACAACTATGCTTATATCTTTGAGATGAGCAAAGGCTAGATTCATAGCTCTTTGAAATGTAGCACCCGCATTAATCAGGCCAAACGGCATCTTCTGGTATGCGAAGGTTCCCCAAGGTGTGATGAACGCCGTTTTGTATTGATCTTCCTCGGCCACCTTGACTTGATTGTATCCTGAGAAGCCGTCAAGCATGGAAAGCATCTCGAGATCCAGTGACCACCTACAGAGTGTGATCCATGATGGGGATAGGATGGTTATCCTTTAATGAAGCTTGATTAAGGTTGCGGAAATCCACGCACAGCTTAATTTCGCCACTCGTCTTTCTTACGGGGACTATGTTGGCCAACCACTCCGAATGTTGTATGGGATAGATAATATTTGCATCTAACAACTCGGATTTCGCAAAGATGGTTCTGAAATGGTAGGATTGTGCCGCCGCAGCTTCTGCTGGAAAGGTTTTTGTTCTGGTTTAAGTGGGATGTAGTGTTGAACTTCATGCAGATTGATATGTTTTTAGATCTGATAGGACCAGGCAAAAACATCCATGTATTTCTTAAGAAGCTTAGTGAAAGCTTCCTTTTAGCTTCGAACAACACTTACCTGCATTTACTAATTTGGGTTCATTGCCGCTCCCAAATTTAGTAATTGTGTGTCGGAGGAAGAACCCTCCTCATTTTCTTCATTTTTCTTAAGCATCGATCATGCTTATCAAACATTTCCTCAAGAGATACCAAGCCTTTGGGAATTTTATTTCCCTTTATTTGGATAATCTCGACCTTCCGAGACGCCGCATCCATTTCACCGATAAAGTGGTCTCGCCTAGGAGGTGAATTGCTTCCTCATAGTAGATTTCTTCAAAGTTGTCTTTCTGTTGGAGAAATGCGCAATCATGTATCATCGTTGAAAACCTCGCCATCAGCTTTGGGCGTTGTCGGGAACCTTTGGGGCGAAAAACCATTTCCACCTTGTAGTCTCCTTTCTACGAGAATGGAGGGGCGATCCGGATTCAACAAGGCTGCAATCACTGCGAGTGAATCAGCCCTTGAATTTTGTTCTCTCGGAATGTAAGATACCGAGAAAGCTAAAAAATCCAGGATAGCAGAGTAGACCCGATCTCTGTAGTGCCGCAGTTTGTCTTTTTTGACTTGGTAGAGGCCCCTTATCTGCTTCACAATTAGCTCAGCATCTCCTCTTGCGTGTAATAATTTGATTCCCATTGTTCTTGCCTACTCCATGCCTAACAACAATGCTTCATACTCAGCCGTATTGTTAGTATTTTCGAACATCAATTTGAAGGAGTGCGCATGCACCTTCCCTTCAGGAGAGATAAGAACAGCGCCTGCGCCGGATCCAAATGAACAGCAGCTACCATCAAATTCCAGAGTCCAAATCTTGTTATCAATTTGATGTGATTCTCGAATCACCGGTTGAATTTCTTCTTTATCCATTTCTAGATAATAGACTCCGTGATCCGATTCCTGAAACAAGATCTGAGATCTAGGATCCTCAGATTTTGATACTGTGTACTTGGATTTCTTCTCAGGTTCCAGCTTCTGATTTACTCCTTTGATTGGTATGTGCGCACAAGACCAATCCATCTTCACTTCTCCACCCAGCTCTTTGCAGAAATTTCTACTCAACAGCATGCCATAAGAGACTGGAATGTCTGCTACAAGGATAGTCATTTTCAGTCTTTTATCTGGAAAGAAGCAAGTACTGCCTGCGCATCTTTGATTTGCCCCACAAGAGGGACTTGCCTTTCCATGGAATAACATCTTCCAATGGTTTTGTCGAGTGTAAGACCCAAGGCATCAGCAACTTTGGCAGGCATGACGTTGTCGGAAGCTCCAGAATCCAAGATGCAATTGCTTAGCTTATGTCCGTTGATGAGCAAAGACACATAGAATGGCTCAATCCTTTCTGATGTAGCAGGAGAAGGGGTGGAAGGAGAAGAACTTGCAGCAGCATTATTTGAAGGTGGAGTAATCTTTGGACTTGATAAGATACCCGTGAATTATTATTCGTTGGGCTGGGACCATTACTTTGCACATATTTGACCAATCTACTCAGCTGATCAGGAAATGCCCTCAAATACTCAGCTTCTGACATTTGGACCTTGTTTCTCTTGATGTGATCAATTATGTCAAAAGCTTGACTTGCTTCAGCAGGATGTGCGTTGGATCTTTGCTGCGAATTGAAGGAATTTGAATATTTATCCTTGGGCGCTAATGAAGAAGGAAGAGTGCTACCTCTTTTCAAGATAGTAACATCCGGGCGAGGATCTTCTCTCTCTTTCCGGCCGCTTGTGGATGCTTTGGCATTTTGGCGCGTCTGAGACCTTGTAAACACCGCAAAAGTGTGACCATCAGAATCTTCAAAAGATTCATAATAGCCATCATCAGATTCATAGTCCAGGTAACCAATATTGGAGTCGCCAGAGGGATCTATAAAGTCTTCATCATCGAATGATTCATCAATGCCGAGATCCTCTTCATTAGTTTCCAAGTTATTCCTTGGAGCAGCTTCTATTGCCAAATGCTGTGGTGCAGCAGCAAGTCTGTTTCGATTTTGATTTTGATTTTGACCATTGAAGGTCCTAGTAGGAGCTAATCTTGAGGGGGTTGCATTCCCTGCTTGAGAGATCTGCTTCTTGATCTGCAGCATGTCATTAGCCAATTTCTGCAACAAAGGATCAGAAGTACTTGCAGAAGCGCCATCACCTTTGTGAGATGGTTGTTTAAGTTTTCCAGCCATGATCAAGTCGTCCTCAACCTCCACGCAGCATTTTGTGCTTCAAAGAGATTCTGAGTCTTGCCCTTCTTAGGTGATATCCAACTTCGTGCAATAGAGTGTTTATATAAAAACGTCTTTT
Organism: Taxus wallichiana var. yunnanensis; assembly: GCA_018340775.1. Classification (NCBI taxonomy): domain Eukaryota; kingdom Viridiplantae; phylum Streptophyta; class Pinopsida; order Cupressales; family Taxaceae; genus Taxus; species Taxus wallichiana. The sequence continues at coordinate 475,786,215 of CM031238.1, forward strand.
GATTTTCGCCGCTCAATGCGGCGAAGTGGGGATTTTATACAAAATCCTTTGGAACCTTATGATAAAGTCCCGCATGTTCTCGTTTGGCTCTTTCTTCAATGCGTCGGTTGGGTGATCAACGTAAGGCGTCCTCTGCAGCTTGAATCTTTTGAAATTGCTCACGCATAGTCGTCCAGGTTGGTTATGGTGCGGGAGCTAGCCGATAGAACCATTCTCGGCCCAAGTCGTGTAGAGTCTCGATGAATAGCCTAACCGAGACATCTTCATGCTCCACTACAAGCACACCACAAAATATGAAGAAGGTGCCAAATGATCATCGGGTTTTGCTTTCCATCTCGAAAGAATTTTGGAAAATTCTTTACGGATCCCTTTGGCTCTCGTGCGTAGGTGGAGCCAAGTTGAAAGGTCCAAAAGCCGCTCCCATGGAGCAGTACAATTTGGTGCGCAAGTTAACTTGAGCACGTCTCCTCCTTGTGTAGACTTGATAGAATTGCTTTGGATAATTCCGGCCGCCGGATTATCTTGAATACGATCCGGATCTGGATGGGTGTGTACTCTCCTTCCCTGGTGAGAGACTAGATCTACTGACTTCTAACTTGAGGAGGATGATTGAAATTGAATTGCTCCTGATCGGAAGAAATGATCGATCCTTCCTTGCGCCTTCACGGATCGGGTGAATGGACGTTCGATCAAGTAGAGATTTGTATGGAAAATACTCGATCTTCAATAGAAAAGCTTTGATCTGCAAAGATAGTTGTTCCCAGTGAGTCGCCAAAATGTTGGCTAGATTTTTCTGCATAGCATCAAACCTAGGCGATATGAGATAAATCTCCCTCATTTAACCGGTGAGGCTCCCGTGTCAAATTTGTCAATATAAATGTGTTATTATCTATCAGGGGGTTTTACTTCAACCACTTAGTTCATGAACCATAACTAAGAAGTTTTGCAGCAAGTAAGCAGCTGTTTAAGAAAGGAAAATTATAGAAGAAGAAAGTAAAGGTATTACGAGGTAAGAAATGAGGAAGATGTGCATCCCAATTAGTAAATAGCAGAGCTAATTGTATGCACATAGAAGAAACTTAATAGATTAGAACACACGTAATTATAAAACAAAGGCGGCTCTAGATCCGGATCTAAAATAACACAAAGTTTACTTAAAAGATCTAAGATTTAAAAGCAAGAAAACACAAGACGCCGTGACACAAAGTTCTCCGAAAACCCGCTTCTTTGTATTCCTCTCTACAAGTTGCTCTCGGGGTTCAAAGACAAAGTCTAAAACACAAGATTGCTTCTCACCAAATTCGATTGATTAACCCGAAGGTTCTTCCTCTACTTATAGAATGTAGAGGGCAATTACAAGTTGGAAACTTTAGTTGAACTAGCACATGTGGAAGTCGGAGAAGAAACATTTGGCAATCACCCTCCTGGAATTCCTCTTTGCATGACATGTATGATTTGCGGCTGAAAATAGAACCTTCTTTTTGTATGCTGCCCGCCACCTATCTCCAAGTAATTGACTTCTTCAAGTAATGGCTTTTAAACCAATCACTTAAGTTGTATAATTTAATTGATCGCTCAATTACTTTGTCGGAGGAAAGAAGAAGGAAGAGGAAAGCTGACTTTGTCGGAGGAAAGAAGAAGGAAGAGGAAAGCTGACTTTATCCTTTTTCATGTTTGCATGCAGCTGATTCAAACTGGCTCTGAAACAAGTGGAATCGAGTTGGAATTGGAAGCAAGCTGGAATTTTGCCTCCGCATTGTCTTCTCTTTTATCCTTGAAGCTTTTGCATTTCTTTTGTTGTACATGCATCAGTGCAAGGTTGATCGTAGATCCTTATTTTTAATTGCATATGAGCAATTAAAAATTCTGGAAAGCACTCAGGGTGAATGAAAATTCAATGAAGGCTTCAACTGGAAGATGAGAGCACATGCACAGGATCTTGGAAGGAATTTTCCACGCACTGACTTCTTCACGGGCTGCATTCGAAACATGAGGATGAAGCCTTTGTGCCGGAAGCTTTTGCAACTATGAGATCTGGATCTGGATCTGCATATGGATTTGCATCTGCATCTGCATCTGGATATGGATTTGCATCTGCATCTGCAAACTTTGGCAACTGGGCTATGGATGGAAAAGCTGCAACTCGAATAATTCCACTGCTTTTAATCTGCACGCATGGGTGAAGTTTCTCCTGCACGCATGAGTGAAGTCTTTCCTGCTCTGGATTTGTCTATCAATTCAGAAGAGGTCTCGAGCCTAGATCTCGTGTCTCAGGTATCTCGTAATTTTAGAAGTGATGCATGACTCAGTTGTGCTTTCTTTTCAATCTCTCTTCGCCATAGCTTTGTCATCTTCGTCTGAATAATTCTTTTTCTTCTTACTTGGCCGGATTTCTTCAATACTGGTGCAGATCTGGACAATTCTTCAGATTTGGAGGATATATGCAATGTATTGGACATTGATAAAAGCTCATTTTCCTTTGTAAAGCACCTGTAATGAATTCCTGAGCTCTGTAACACCTGTGCAAACAATTATGCAGACAAAGATCAACCTCCTTCAAAGCATGCGCCAAATCTAGAAGCTTTTAGCCTTGTTGCCACCTTGCCTGAGCAAAATCCTTCTTCAAATGGGGGCGCACTTTTCCTCTTGGCTGCAATTCTTTACCTGTGAATTAAATAATTCACCCATATGGCTGCCCATGCTTATATAACCTTCACAATTCTATAATTAATAATTGCCCTAACAATTAAAGGCAATTAATTAATTAAAAATCATGCTCTTCTCTTTTAAAAATAGCATGTTTAAGGACAGTCATCCAATAAATTAAATTAATCCAATTTAATCCTTCACACATCACTTCACTTAAGCTTCACAGTGTGCTTTGACCATAGCCACTGAAAATAGGAATTAATATAATCATTTAATACTTTAAAAAGTATTAATTCCTTCTCAAAAGGGGCTGCATTAAATAAATTAAATTTATTTAATTTTGGAATTCTATTTCCAATTGATTTATTCCCCTTTGCTTTTGTTGACTTTTCCACAAGCTTGGGTGCAAAATTGGGTGAATAAATATTAACAAATATTTATTTAATGCATTATTATTCACCCAAGGTGGGTCGCACTTTTTTGCATAATAGAATTCTATTTTTAAGAATTTCTGACAATGGGATTTTTTACCCTGCAAGGCAGCCCCGGAAATCCCATGATCCACTTAAGTGATTTGACTTTGACAATGGGATTATTTACCTTGCAAGGCAGGCAATAAAATCCCATGATTTCACTTAAGTCACTTTTCTTTTATTTCACCATGGGAATTTTTACCCTGCAAGGCAGGCAATAAATTCCCACCTGCCTGCTGCTTCTATTTTTCCCACTGCAGCTTAAGTGAATTTTATAACATGGGAAAAAGTACCCTGCTAGGCAGGTATAAAATTCCCACCATGCCTGCGGCTTCTATTTTTCCCATTGCAGCTTAAATCCTTTGTTTTCCAAAATGCACCATCCCCATGAGGCTTTTCTACATGCACGACTTCACTTTTTCCCAGTGATCTAGACCTCCGATGGCGACTTCTCTCGGGCATAATGTGCGTATATGTTTTCCAGCTGCTCCAGGCCAAAAATCGGGCTTACCCGGTAAAGGAATTGTTCCAGAGAAATTTCACAAGAAAACGAAAACGGGACACCACAAAAACACGAAAAATTGCCAAAAGTTACAAATAAAGCCCAAAACTTAAAATAAGTTAAAACCCTTCTAGCACATAGGAATAATAACATATTCGCTCATAATAGAGTTAAAACAGAGCGCAAATAGCCTCATACGGGGCTCAAAATAATTAAATACAAATTTCCCGCAGACAAATCCCGACGACAAAATAAAACAATTTTGGGCATCTGGGTATTTGGCGAAAAGGGCTAGTATGGTTCTTTGGGATTATCTAGACGCAATACAAGAACTTTTAGGCAATAAAAACAACAAACGACCCGTTATTTTAAAAGTACGAAAATTTTTCGGATAGGGTAGTCGCAGATTTCAGGGTGAAATCTGAGTGACACCATAGATCTAGGGCCTAGAAACCCCAAAAATCACCAAACTTCAGATTCCTACCTTAGAAAATATTATAAATCAGATTATCAATCCAAATTACTCAAATAGTTCACCAAATGTTCAAAACCCTACCCAAGGTAGGTCGCTCCACTCATAATAAATCAATAACAAGCTGAAAATGACAAGTCTCTCTCCAAATCAGCCTCAAACATCAATCCCAAGCCAAGGAGAAGGGTTTTCGTCCTTCCCTCAACCTCTAGAAGGGTTTTCGTCCTTCTAGGAAAACACACATGAGGGTTTTCGTCCCCAAGTGCAAGAACAAGGAGCTACTAGCTCACAATGCCCAAATAAGATAAAATGTGCCAAGATAGCTCTCAAATGAACCCTCTAATCTTCTTTTATAACCTCCTTTTGGCACTAAGGATTGGAATAGCAAGACCGACATCTTAAAGATGTTCTTTTCCTTCATTGGTTTCCATTAATTAGTTAAAACCCGGCCGACTGTCATACAAGACAAAACACTAAAAGAAAATAATAAAAATTTAGTAAAAACATATCAAATGGAAGCTCAACGTTCTCCTCCATCTTCTTCGATTCTTTGCCATGGAGAAGGAATGGCGAAGACTAAATAATAGCTCTCGGGTGGGAAAAAGGGACATTACAAGAAGTAACCCGCGTCATCTACAAGTGTCTAATCCTTCTACCTACGCCTTTTGACCCTTCGGCCCGCGAGTTTGAGAAAACCCGTGGGATGTTACAATTTAGTGAACCCATCGAAAGCAATAAGATAGTGTTTTGTGGCTTTTGAATTTAGCCAATTTCCTTTATTCCTCTGCGGATAAGCAAATCCGCAATACAATGTCTGACCTTGACTTCTTTAGGGACTTACTTCCTTAGTGTTACTGAAAGATTTAGAAGATCTTGCGCAACACTAAATTTCACCAAATCCGCTTAAGCCCCGTCTTACTCATTCCTTTGTTTACGAGGATTTGAGAAAACCCGCAAAATACCAAGTTCCTACATTCCACGGTGACTGGACTAGTCTCGCACGACTTTTCTAGAGCACAAAAATGGTTAAGTCCTTTTGATGAGTTGTTCAAAATTACAAGGGCATTATTTTGGACAATAGTTTGGTGACCTCCAAGGGATATCTACCTACTAGATGGTGAAGACTAGTTGCCTTGAAGCATCCATTGGGCATGGAGTCAAGTTTAACTTTGAAGAAACTAATCTCAGCCTTGAAAACATGTCTCCTGAATCCGCGTGAACCTAACAACGGACTAGAATTGATCTACGGATTTGTGAAAAATTTATACTAAAATACTCTCCAACTATGTAATTTCCACCATGAAACTAACTCTAAAATGATCTGCGTATGACTGCAAGTGGCTCAAAACTTATGTAAAAAGAGAAAATCATACATTTCTCAAGTGAAACATGCAGAGAGTACAAAGCACTTATTACAAATGAAGAGATCACCACAAAGATTGAGGAAAAGGGCACCCAATCGGTGATCAACACAACAAGAGGAGAATATCTCCAACAACATAAAACACAAGTATTTACAAGATGCAATGGAACAACCTAATGGGAGTGTTTGAGATAAATCCCATTGACTGGGATTGACAATACCTCTCCATCAAAGTTAGACAACTCAAAAGAGTTGGTTGCTTTACAAGCAGTGATAGTATATGGCCCACTCCAAAGTGCATCAAACTTAGAGTGCCTCCTTGGCTTAGCTCTGTCCACATCCCACTTGAGGACCAAATCTCTTGTCTTGAAAATTTGTGGCTTAGCTTTCTTGTCAAACCACTACTTAATAAACCTTTGGTGCTTTTCCAACCTAGTCATAGTCGATCGCCTCAATTCTTCCAAGTTCAACCAACTCCTCCATTCTTATTTCTCTTTCATTTGCACCCTTAAATTCCAACGGTTGAGCTAGCTCCAATGAAGGTAGTTTAAGTGATAGTGGGAGCCTGTCTTCTCTTCCATATCAAGACAAATGGTGAATTGTCAATTGCTTTCTTTGGAGTGATTTTGTCATCCCAAAGAGCATTCTTTACTTTAGTGTGTCATTGTCTTTGATTAATTTGCATAGTCCTCTTCATGATTCTGATCAGGTTCTTATTAGTTGATTCCACCAAACCATTACCTTGTGGGTAATAATTGGAGGAAGTCTTCAAATAAACTCCATTTCTAAGAGCCCAATCAGATACTTTGGATCCTAAAAATGCCTTAGCATTATCAGAGATGATGGTTTGAGGAATCTCAAACCTTGTTGCAATGTCCTCCAAGAAATCAAGGATAACTGATTCAAGTAGCCTCCTTGAGTGGTATGGCCTTGATCCACCTGGTGAAATAATTTGTTGTTGTCAAGACCCATTTGTGACCTGCACTAGATGGAGGATTAATCATGCCTATGAAATCCAGTCCCCATTGAGAGAAGGGTTCATCCACCGAATAGGACGAAGGGGGAGGGTTGTCATCCTTTTCTTGTCTTATGAAGAAGGCACATTCCTTGCATTTCTTGACCCATTGATATGCATCCGCAAACAATGTGGGCCAAAAGTATCTTGCTTCTCGAGGATTTTCATTATTATAGCCTTTTTTGAGAAATGTCGCGAGAGAAACCACCATGGAATTCTCCCAAGACTTTATCTATTTGCATTCCCTCAATGCACCTTAACAAGACACCATCAAATTCCTTTTCAAAAGAATTCCATCAATTAAAACATAAGGAATTTATTGTAACCTGAGGTGTCTTCTTTTTGTCTTGCTTAAACCAGGAGGATAGTCCTCAATTGCTAAGAAAGTTGTTATATTGTTTATCCAACTGCGTTGCTTTAGGTTGTGTTCCCTTGTCTCATGGGTCACTTATGTTGTGTCGGTTTCTCTATTTATTTGCTCATGTTCTTCCTCCATGAAGAAAGAAGTTTCTTCATGATTTTCCTGAGCATCCAAGGCAATTTGTTCACATAATGCTCTTCCCCTTACCAACTTTGTCACCGTCATGGTTACATTGAACTCCATTATCTTGGTAACCTATCCGACTCTTTTTTCACTAGTTTTCGTCCCCGTGATGAAATCTCTCACACCGGGTGTGTGAGACTAAGAATTTGATGTTTTTGGCAGCTAACATAGGTTTGAATTTTTGAGAGCACGCAAAATGGAAAAAAATTGTTTTTCTAAGTGGTTGTACTTGAGCTCGAAATAGTTCAATGTTTGGATAAAGAAAGCCATGAGGTTGCTCCATATCTTTGTTGTTCTTTTGAGTGAAAACCTCGGTTATGCTAAGATTTGCACCATAAGCATAAAAGATGAATTATTTTGTGAAATTTGGATTCATTAGCGTTGGTGCTTGAGCTATTGCGGCTTTGATCTTGTCAAAGCTTTCCTTTCCTTCTGCGGTCCATTTAAAAACAGTGTCTTTCCTCAACATTAGGGTGATTGTCCTGACTAATCCTGCAAAGTTGGGAATGAATTTATCTTGCCAAGGAAATACTGGACAGCCTTCTTGTGAGTTGGCAAAGAGAGGGAGCGGATGGTAGAGACTCTTTCTGGGTCAATTGCAATTCCATCCTTTGAAACAACGTGACCCAATACCTTACCTTGCAGAACTGCAAAAATGCACTTCTTAGGGTTCAGTGATACTCCAAATTCTCTCGCATCTTTCGAACACTTTACAAATGCTACATATGCGTTATTGGCCTGCTTTGAGAAGACCATGATGTCATCTAGATAAACAAGGACAAATTGATTAATGAGTCCACAAAAGCAATGTCCTTGCTTTACAGAAGGTGGCACCCACATTTGACTAACCAAAAGGTATTTTTCGATATGCATACATTCCCATTTGGTAGTGAATGTGGTTTTGTATTAATCCTTTTCTTTGATTTTTATTCGATTGAAGCGATTAACAATCAAGCATGGAGAACATTTCGAGATGTAGCAATTGTTTGAAGGATTTGTTCCATGGAAGGCAAAGGATGATGATCTTTCAATGAAGCTTTATTCAAGTCCCTAGAATCCACACAAAGCCTAATTTCTCCATTCTTCTTTCTTATCGAACCAAATTGGCCACCAGATGAATATTTGATTAGGAAATATGATTTTCAACTCAATGAGTTTAGATAATTCATTCTACATGAGTGTCTCAATTATGGGGTTCTGAGCCTCTTTTTTTGTCTAGCGGCTTAGCCGCATGATCAAATCAATAGCATGTTGGACAATGTCAGGGTCAAAGCCCTTTAAGTCCTCAAAGTTCCATGAGAATATATCATGATATTTCTAAAATAAGAAAACAAAAACTTGTTCTTCTTCAACACTACATACCTTTCCAAGAAAAACTCTTTTCCTTGTGCAATAGTGACTAGCTTATAATCATCTTGACCCGCGGACATACTTCTACTTTGACCCTTGATCTCATCATCAGAATTGAAGATGCCTTCAAGGGTGATTAATCCTTTGGGTAGCTTATTTGTTCTTGTAATGTCTCCAAATAGGACATTTCAAGATTCAACAATTGTTTCTCAAAACCCTTGAAATTTGAATGTGCAAATGAACGACAGCAAGCTGGAAATTATTATTTCTATGACAGCAATGCAAACAGCCCAAAATCCCTTGCCAAAATTGTTATGACCCATAATTATAATTTTAGGACAGAAATGGATCATCTAAGAGATCCATTAATTTTTCAACTTCAATAACAATATTAATTCAAGGCAGCAATATAAAATCTCCCACAATCTTCAATAAGTCTTCTAAATGTTTTGAAATGTGAAAGATCCCAAACCCCTTTGCCTGAATATTTTTTTTTTTTTTATAGATTGTTCAGGCTTGGAACTATATTGATAATGTCAAAGGAAACCATAGAACACCATTCTCATACTGCACCAACAAATTAAATAAAACAAACCCTGCAAGCCGGATAAATACAGAAAATGCGCCTAGGGTTTAAACAGGCAGATTTCTTCACAAATAATTCAGCCGTGAATTTAATATTGATTTATAATGGCAAATATTTACGGCAAAACAACCAGAAGTCTGCAAATGGATTGATAACAAAATATTGCCCAAAACCGTGTCGTAATTTATTCAAACCAAATCGATTTGATATATATTTGTGGCTGGAAGATACAATAATAAACTAGCATGGAAAATACCTCAGTTACTGCATAAAACAATTGTAGAATAAGTCACCCCACTCTGGAAGTTGCCTGAATGCTCACTGCTGCAATTTATTTCTCTTTCTGACACTGCTGGAATGATAAATAACCTGTGAATACAATGAAGTTCCCTGAATAGAAACTCCTCTCACTTCTCCTGGGGTTTCGTCCACAAGAGGAATAATCCAGAGGGTTTGCGTCCTTGGATTTTATCTACAAAGCTTCTGCCAACTGGGAAGAAAAATAATAATAATCTGGAATGCCCTGGCACAAGTCACACTTTTCCCTTATAAGCCAAAAACCCTTCCAAAATGCAAGTCGCACTTTTCCCAAGGAATATAATTAATTTTTAATTATTTTTTCCATCCCCAAAGCAAGTCGCACTTTTTGCCTAGGAAAGCACATTAAATAATTTATTAATTTATTCCCATGTACTTTCCTAAGTCGAAGTCACTTATTAAGTCTATTAATTCATTATATGTGCTTTTAATGATAATTTATTTTATTTTAAGCACGATATAATAAAATTAATAAACCTAAGTCACCCTTGAGCTCACCCCTTTGGCCGTTGAAAACACAAAAGGGCCAAAGGTCTTCGATCAAACTATTCTAGAAAGAGAGACATTACAAAATAAGAGAAAGAACCTTGAATAGCTCCCCTTGACGATTGGATCAAGCAAGTTGCCTTGAACACAACCGAGTTTTGGATCTAATCAGACCTTAGTACATTAAAGAAATGCTCAATAATTCCGGGAGATGGATTTAATGGCCCCTATTTGACTCAATAAACCCAAGGGAGGGTTTAATGGCCTTAAACACTTCAAATAATTCTTAAAAATAAGATCTTTCAACTGAGCATGAGATCAACCACTTTGAGGAAGTAAAAGCCCTTCAAAATATTTATTGAAATCTTCAGTCCAGTCGCTACACTTGGGCAAAAATAAATAATAAATTTCAGATCTTCAACCAGCACTCAAACAGCCACAAAAATGAGTATTAGCCACCACAAAACACTTGTAAAGATGTTAGGAACCCATAGAGATATATTGTGCACCAAATCGACCAAATTGGAGGATGAAAACCTCACCAAAACACAATCACAAACCCAGAACCAGTCACTGCAATAAAACTCATGAAATCACACCCAAGTACAAATCTGTATCTCCCAGAGCATATGACTATTTTAAATCTCGGAAAGACAGTCTTCAACATGCAGATCACTGCCTTCAAACAGTCATACAACACGAGAATAATTGCAAAAATGAAATCGCTGCCTTAGGGCACAAACATCACATTGAAATCTGGCTTTTTTACACAGAAATATTTCACCATCAAATTTGCTGCTCAAGAGATCATCCAATGGCACACAAACAGGTGTAAAACTGCTCAACACAGTTTGCTACAGTGTTGCTGAGCTCAACAATGCGTAAACAAGCAAACACAGATTTGCTACAGTGTCGCTACAGTGTTTTGAGCACAAAAATGCATAAAACTACAAGCTGCCAACAAGAGATCAATGCAACATCACACAACAATATGATTGCAATAGAGAGTCTTCAATATCTTCAACAATGAAAGAGAGAGCAATCAACAACTTAGGGCATACATCCCTTTTCTCCAAGCATGGAGTAAATTCAAATGATCAATCAACATGCCCACTAAAGGTCACGCAACCTCCTTTTATAGAATTAAGGGGTGCAACATTCAATGACTGACCTTTCCCTTTTGGAGGGAAAACTAATAAAGCTGACATTAAAACATAATTAAAACATTTAATATATGGAAATTACTAACCTATGTGCACATTAACTACTAAGGAAACTACCCCTCCTAGCCAAGGCGTACCAAGAAGGTTACAATGCAAAATAAAGTAGACAATAGGTATCTTAGTAATGTCCCAAAAAAAGGGGACATTACAGTCCTCCCCTCTCGGAGATTGCTTGCCCTCAAGCAATAGCAAGCTCATGGATCCATGTACCAAGCCCCAAAGAAAAGATGTGGGGTGGTGCCTCCAAAGTCTCGAACCGGTGCCGGTCAAATGGTGAAGCATTGGGAAGAACTTGTTTCCTTCCCTCATTCCAATCCAAGTGGGTGTGTCGTCAGCTCCATAATATGTGCTCCAAGTGATGGTGTCCTCATCATGGGATGTGGAGCCAACAATAGGGTGAGCTTTACTAAGCTCCAATGCTGCCCACTCAAAAATTTCTTCATGGAGTGTGTAGGACAACAACCTTTCTTCACATGTCTTCAATCCTGCACATGAAGCAAACACATTAGGAAAATCATAAGTGTTGAGAAACACTTTTTCAGTTTCTTCTTCATGTCTCCAAGGCACAAGCAATGGGTTATTCCAAAGTATCATCATGCTGCCCCAAACTTCCTTGAGTTCCCAAGACTGCCCATGAAAACTCACTACTGCCATCAACTTACTTCCAAGATTAGTGGCGAACTTATTCCTATCATGTAGAGAAAAATGAACAAACTTTGTGACTGTTGTATTAAGACAATATTTTGATGAATAATCAGCAGCTTGACAACTCCATAAATGCTCCCATGTGATCATTATTATACCTTCAAGTTTATACATGAGTGCTTCAAAAAAATGACTTATACTTCCATCTTTCACAATGCATGGTGTCCACGAGAACCAACCTTGAAACATATTCTGACCCAAAAGAAGCACCATCTCTTTCTCTCCTACAACTGAAAGTATACCAAACTTGCAACTATTCATCAAAGCATGGTATGAAGAAGTAATGTCAAAACTTACCCCTTGCTGCCCCCAACATGACAGCAGCGTTAGATGGCCTGAAAATGACTTCCCATCATGTGCAATGGGTGCCACAAACTGTACTTCACCTTCCTCTTTGTTTGTTAGAGTATGGCGCAAAAAGACAACATCAAATTTTCCCTTTTGCTACCCTCTTGGCTGTTCCCAATGTGACAGCAGTGTCAAGAGGCCAAAAAATGCATTTTTATCATATTCAAATGATACCACAAGCCAAGACTTACTTTCCTTTGTTACCTTCTTACTTCCGGGGCTTGATGGTGTGTCCCTAGGTCCTCCAAAAATTGTATGATGACAGTTGCATTGTTGTTGAGGTAAGATGAGCTATCACTTGTGCTTTCATCATCCGGAATAGGCATGAGTTGGGGGGTTTTGTTTTCCCCATCAACCAAGTGCCCAAGATCTTCCTCTACCATCAAAATAGGAGGCAAGATGTCAGAAACGTGAACATACCCAGCCAAAATACTGTGTAACTCACCTTGAAGGGGTTGTTGTACCAACATCTCTGACTTTTCTAAGGTATGGCAGCTTGTTTGCATTCCATTATGAACTCCTTCCAACCTTTTAATGAATGCTTTCGTGCATTGTTTGGGAGTCCTTTGAGGACAATTCCTTTGCCATCCTTGAGGAACTTCAACTCCATATGATTTTGTGTGAACTCTCCTAGAGCATGCAACCATTGAACACCCAACACACTTGTCAATATTGCCAAAATCATTAACCAAGGAATTACCTATTACCTTGTGTTCTCCAAGGGTGAGAGGGAACTGCTAAATCTTTTTGGAGCATGGGGTGGAGGATTCATCCGTCAAAGTCTCATTAGATTTGTTACCATCCTTGTTCTCCAAAACCATCTTCTTCATCAAGCCTTCATGAGTGCGGTTGTGAGTGGCCCCACTATCCATCAAGGCCTTCCCTTCTTGCTCCTTTAGTTTTTCTTCCTCCTTGGATGTATGGAATTTGGGAGCCCTTGAAAATGAAATAAGGGTGTTGCCCACTTTCATAGTCTCCTCCTCACGAGCCTGCTCATCAACCTTATTCCCACTTGACATATGATTAGCATCATCAAAAGCAACCTTAGAATTAGAAACCATTACCTCACAATGCAAACCCTTCTTCCTTGATTCGTCCATTGTATCATGGATGTCTCTCTCGCTAGCCTGCCTTTGATGAGGTGGAACATAGGGCTGAGTTGCCCCTTTTTGTGGCACATTGGGAGATGCCCTTGGATGCTCACACGGTGCTTCCGGCTGCCCATGAATCTCGAGTTCTCACCTTTTTCTTTGGACAGTGAGTGAGTGGATTCACCCATGAACTCTCTTCCCCTTTTTGAACTCCGCCTTTGCTTCTTTCTTTGACATCATTTTCCTTTCATCACCATGTATGTAACCATTAGTAGATAAGCAAACATTTTTTTTTAACAAAGTTTCTTTACCTTGCTTATCGTGTTCCCTCAAAATGGTGTCCTCTTGGGGCTGCATATGGCGGAAGTCTTACTTGACACCTCGAAGCTTACAATACCCTTGAAAAGACAAGAGTTCCTTTGTGGCCGAACTTAGAGATGCATACTCTTGTTGCAAAGTCTCAAAAGGGTCATCATGATGAGTTGGCTTACCCTTCTTTGGTTGTCCTCCTTGGTGATGGCTCTTGCTTGGATCTAAGGTATCCTTCATCATGGCTGCCACATCCTCCAAGAGCTTCATTTGCTTTGGAGTGGGACCTCCACTCTCCTTCCCCATCTCTTTCCCCGCATACACAAACCCTCACAGTGCAGAGGATTGTGGCTTTGATACCATTGTAATGACCCACAACTATAATTTTAGGACAGAAATGGATCATCTAAGAGATTCATTAATTTTTCAACTTCAATAACAATATTACTTCAAGGCAGCAATATAAAATCTCCCACAATCTTCAATAACTCTTCTAAATGTTTTGAAATGAGAGAAATAACCTTGAATAGCTCCACTTGACGATTGGATCAGGCAAGTTGCCTTGAACACAACCGAGGTTTGGATCTAATCAGGCCTTAGTACATTAAAGAAATGCTCAATAAATCCAGGAGATGGATTTAATGGCTCCTATTTGACTCAATAAACCCAAGGGAGGGTTTAATGGCCTTAAACACTTCAAATAATTCTTAAAAATAAGATCTTTCAGCTGAGCATAAGATCAACCACTTTGAGGAAGTAAAAGCCCTTCAAAATATTTATTGAAATCTTCAGTCTAGTCGCTACACTTGGGCAAAAATAAATAATAAATTTCAGATCTTCAACCAGCACTCAAACAGCCACAAAAATGAGTATTAGCCACCACAAAACACTTGCAAAGATGTTAGGAACCCATAGAGATTTATTGTGCACCAAATCGACCAAATTGGAGGATGAAAACCTCACCAAAACACAATCACAAACCCAGAACCAGTCGCTGCAATAAAACTCATGAAATCACACCCAAATACAGATCTGTATCTCCTAGAGCATATGAATATTTTAAATCTCGGAAAGACAGTCTTCAACATGCAGATCGCTGCCTTCAAACAGTCATACAACACAAGAGAATAATTGCAAAATGAAATCGCTGCCTTAGGGCACAAACATCACATTGAAATCTGGCTTTTTTACACAGAAATATTTCACCATCAAATTCGCTGCTCAAGAGATCATCCAATGGCACACAAACAGGTGTAAAACTGCTCAACACAGTTTGCTACAGGGATGCTACAGTGTTTTGAACTCAACAATGCGTAAACAAGCAAACACAGATTTGCTACAATATCACTACAGTGTCTTGAGCACAAAAATGCATAAAACTACAAGTTGCCAACAAGAGATCAATGCAACATCACACAACAATATGATTGCAATAGAGAGTCTTCAATATCTTCAACAATGAAAGAGAGAGCAATCAGCAACTTAGGGCATACATCTTTTTCTCCAAGCATGGAGTAAATTCAAATGATCAATCAACATGCCCACTAAAGGTCACACAACCTCCTTTTATAGAATTAAGGGGTGCAACATTCAATGACCGACCTTTCCCTTTTGGAGGGAAAACTAATAAAACTCACATTAAAACATTTAATACTAAGACTGTGCACTTTATTTATTTTTCCTAATTTAATATTAGGAAATTACTAACCTATGTGCACATTAACTACTAAGGAAACTACCCCTCCTTGTTACAATGCAAAATAAAGTAGACAATAGGTATCTTAGTAATGTCCCGAAAAGAGGGAGATTACAAAACCCTAGGAGATTTGCCTATGGGTGTACAAATAGCCTCAAAACACCTTCAAAAATTATGAAATTAAATCTGTAGCTAGCCCTTGAATTATCAAATCTAAAAATACTTATATGAGACAAAAGGGCATTTTTGGGGAGTTATTGGTTGGGTCATATGAGACGAGGGGAAGATCTAAACCCACATTGGTGATGGGTTTTTGATGTAAAAGGTACAGCAAAAGACTCCCTAGAGAAATTCCTACTGTGTAGAGAGCATTGCCGCTCTAAAAATATCTCTAAGCATTCATAAAAATGCCTATAAGCTCCAATAGCTTGTTGTAAACCCAAAAGAATGTTGTTGAGTATGTAATATGATCATTTAAAGTGTTTATGATCTGAATTTTAAGTAGTTAGAAAGCTAAGTTCATCCCATGGATTTTTGTGATGTTTACGCATATGTGTATTTCTTTTGAAATGCCCCAAAAACTGTATTTTGGCCAAAACAAGGTTTCATTTCTGTGTAATGCTCAACCAAGATTATGATTGTGTTTAATTAGGCTGAGAGAATCGTTTTGAATACTCATACACCATATTTCCTCTCTCATTCCCGCATATTATAAGCTTAATGCGATTTACTAGCTTACTAGTTTAAATTTATCATTAAAAAGATGAAAATTCTGGTTTCCAAGCGGACATGCACCAGAAGGGGTTGCATAGCATGAAATGGATGGGGAATCACTAGAGAAGTTGTGTTTAGGCTGCTACGACTCGGTTGCGCTTCATTTGGCCCCTGGTCTGGACTACATCAGTGTGCATGAGCACTAATTTAATCTTGGAACTGTAAGAGAGACAATGGATATCTGATACATGACATGTGCATGGAAAATAAGGAAACAAATTACATTGATGTCCATGGATGACCAAAGACAATAGAGAATTAAGCAAATGTATCTGCATATCGAGCAAAAACATTGAATACCCTTATGTCTATGAATGACCAAAAACAGATCAATGTGACTGTCATTGATCACGTAAATTATGACAAGGTAATGCCTAAGGCATTTCCAAGCTAGGCCCAGAAGTCTAATAAAGAACTGCAAAAACTAATGAAGCATATAGATGGATTTACAAAAATATAGGGTTTTCTTACCAAAGACTTCTCGATCTCCTCATATTTCTCCTTTCCAAAAAGTTGTTCAACAAATGAAAGGGCAAATTCCATGGCAGTACCAGGACCACGACTTGTAGTCAATAACCCTTCTCTGTGAACATTTGATTTAACAGTCCAGAAGGAAGAGAGTTTCCAGGAAAATGCAGGATGGACAGCCACCTTCCCATAGAAAAGGCAGGTTGCAGTCAGTATTCTAAAATTTGATGGTTTTGTTTTCCAAATAATCGGAATTTCAGAGGTAGAATTGTAGGAAAATATGTCTGCATGAAATCAACCCTCACAGTAGTAATTAAAGTTGCTATACTAACCTTTACCGCCGTCAACATATCCCATGCATCAAGGGCAATAGCAGGTGCTGCAGAAATTGCACCATACAGACGCCCAGCCTCTGCTTGTTTTCTTGTAATGGTTTTCAAAATTTCAGAGTCTCTCAGCCTTGCAGAACCTGGCATCCCTCCCTGCACCAACATAATTTCAGCGACAATTAATTTAATGCCAAGTCTTGCTAATCATTTGAACCTGCAACAGACAACAGATTATATTCAACAAAGTACATCAGGCTAAGGTGAAGCACACAGAGCCATTACATAGAAATCAGGATTAGTCTATACACAATTTTAGCTTAAATATAACCAAAATCACTTAATTCATATAACATACTAACTAGAAGCATGTTTTGTTTCAAGAAACTCAAACACCATCTAATCTCTCCCATTGCTGCGACATTTCCTGTTTCATCTACATTACAATGTAATGTTCCCTTTTCTAGATTAAAATAATTGATAATATTATTTAAGTTGGGCCTGGTCATTTCTAATCTTTGGGCAACTTAATAATATTATTATTATTAAAATAAAAAGTATTTTTAAATACTTAAAGTAAAATTAATGATTTAACTAAGTCGGCCAAATGTAACTTTATGTTATATTATAAGGCAACTTATGTTTTATTATTAAAAATAAAAGTGACTTTTAAATAAAATAAGTCAGCCACCAAAATTGAAGGAAAGAGGAAAGATAAGTTATAAAAGGAGGATGAAGGGGTTCATTTGGGGCATCTATCATCTTGATTTTAGGAAGTCAAGCACTTGTGCTTCTACTTTCAGCCATTGAGGACGGAAACCCTCCTTGGTATCCTATTGGGGACAAAAACCCTCAATAGATTACAGCAATTGAGGACAAAAACCCTCAATTTGTGCATTGGTGGCTTCATCCAGAGGTCACGATTGGGCTTCACTTCGGTATTTCAAGGTTGCATTCAGAATTTTCAGTGCTAAGGAATAATTTCCAGCTAGGGCATCAAGAACAGATCAGATTTTCAGTGTTTTCTATAGTGGAGCAGCCACCTATCAGCTAGAATCGAATTTGGGAAGGTCTTTGGAGACATTTGCAGCCATTTCTAGGGCTATCTACACCCTTTGGGGTTTCAGACCTGCGTTTAGGGCATCATCCGTGGGCAGATTTCTTCAATCCCAGGTTGCATACACGTCATTTGGCCTCTTCAACGTCATTTATTAGAAAAATAGTTGTAATCATACGCAGATGTTTTTGTATTATGCAGTCTGAAATATAATAGAAATAAATTCAGTTCTTGATTGTAAAAATTATTTTCTTCCATAGTCATGTGCCAAGTGGATTTCTAAAGGCTTTGCCCCTTGTGGGTATCTCTAATTGTTGGTTTTTCTTAAGTAAAAGCAAGAAATCAGACTGCTGTACTTTTTTATTGATAAGGGTTTGATAAAAAAACAATTTGTTTGTAATGTCCCCTTTTTCAAATTAATCCAATTGAAGGCTTCTTGCCCATTCTTCTTCCCATGGGCAAGAAGAAGATGAACAAGGGAAGCCCTTGGATTATATTTTAGTCTTTCTTTAATTAATAATTATATTTTTCTTTTGTATTTTCCTTCTTAAGCAGGTCGGTTAGGTTGGAGAGCTTTTAATATAAGCTTAAAGATGAAATAAGCTTCTAAGGAGGTCGGTCTTGGGGAATCCTCCCTTAAAGACTCTTGGCGCCACCATAAGGTTATATAAGGGGTCACATAGGCTCATTTTGGGTATGTTTTTGGCTAGTATAATTTTTTCTCTTTGGTTCTAGAATTGGTTGCTCTATTCCAATCCACTAAGGGGCGAAAATCCATTAGTGTGGCAAGCAAGGAGGACAAAACCCTTGTTGAAGGTTGGAGAACAAAAACTCTCCAATTTGGTGGTGTTAAGGACTTCTACGAAGACTATCTTGCTAGTTGGGCAGCTGGGGCATTGAGGGAGAAAAATATCAAGAGTTCTTCGTCACTTTGGCACCTTTTCCTAGGGTGGTGACTGGGGTAGGAGTGCGTTTGGGTGCCTTCTAGGGCACGTTTTGGCATTTCAAGTTGATATTCAAACTTCTCCAAATTTATAAGGTTGATCTATCACTTATTTGGCATTTATTGGGGTTTGGAGACCTCATTTTCAGTCACTTTTGAGAGTTGTACTTCTGCTGTCATTTAATTAATTTCCAGTTGTGTTTGTGGTTGATTTTTGAGTGATAATTGCCCTAAAATATTCCTAAAGTGTTTCTATATGTTGTAGATGATGTTAATGGTGATATTTTGTTGAATTATTGCTCTTTCCTAGCTGCTGTCCTAAAAATCAGATTGTTGTGCACTGTTGTTCCATTTTTCAGTTGGCTGGTATAAAAATCAAAATATATTTCAGTTTGGGTTTGTGTGATTTCATTGTTTTTGTGGTTCAACCGTGGAAAGGGACATTACAGGTGGTACGAGAGCTTCGATCTTCCCAACCTGAGGGTTTTCATGCAAGAAGATAAAATGGCGGATAAAATTTTTGGTGATGCTAGATTTTAAAGGCTTGCCCTCGGGCAAGAAAGATTGGCCAATAAAGTGGCTCAGCTAATCCATACCATTCACAATCCGAATGGTGGAAGGAGCTCTTGAAAGGAAGTTAATAATACTCGGCCATCCAAAGTGGACGACATTAGGGCTCTTCCAAAAGTTATTTGTGATGCCCTATCATTTTCTGAGTTTGTGGGATGGAGAAAAGATAGAGTGGACATTGAAACTTTGTCCAAGCTCGAGCCATGCACAAGGATCGTGGGAAGGATATCCCAACCCTAGAGGAGAAGAGCCCCTTCATGTTGGCAAAGCAAGAAGAGGCTACGGAGCTTGATGAAGAGGGAGCCAAACTCCCAAGTTTGCTATGCAATGATGGAAATGCCCATCCTTCTAAAAGAGAAAAACTACCTCAGCTTGATCATGGAGAAAGAGCAACCCATGGGAGCCCTAGAAGCCCCATCACCCTTGCCAAAGTGGATCTCTTGACTGATTTTCCAAACAACACCATGAAGACATAAGGGTTCCGTGGGAGCCCGAGTGGGCCCATCCATCTATATCGATTATATGCCTATGCCCATCCCCATATAGATGTAAAGATGAGATGCGGGCATTGAAATTGCAGAGCATGAGCCAAGAAATGAGAAGGAGATCAATGAGCATACAACTTGAGGTAAAGATTTTTTGGCATTTGATGTTGACATATTGGTATCTAAGGGTTTGTCACACCCCGTATTTAAATCTGCTTATGATGGCAGTACATCATCGTTATTTTTGTACTTGTTTATATGATGCTACTTTACCTTACTTGCTTTTCGTAATGTTGACAAACCTGCACATGGTTGCACCTTATATTATTTCGGTGTTGTTCGAAAATGATTGTTATTGTTTTGATGCTATGACTAACATCCTAGTGTTTGCTATATCGTTCTTAGACCGTAATGCATTAAAAAGGGTCTTCATTACCGTGTCGGTGAGGTTTCTGGTATTTGATAAGGTAAACGTTATTTATTTTGATACCCTACTTGGCATTTAATGTGTTGATGATACCGGAATTGGTCTCTCACCATAATGATTGGCAATTTAAAAATGTTAAGTAATGTTTCACTATTAATTCGGTCATTGACCATGGCAGTTAATGAAGGCAAATGATCATGTTAGATGGGTCTAGGACCTCGGGGCATTAATATTGTTGTTTTATTGTGGCAAGCTTAAATGTTTAATTTGATGACTTGAAATGGTCATAGACCATATGAAGATAGCTTTACAAAGGTAAAGGTTATTATAGTTGAGAGTTTAAATGGTCTAAGACCCCAAGGCATATTTTTAATGTTTAATAAGAATGGTCTTCGACCATATCTTTTAGCATTGTGAATGGTTATTAAATCAAATTTGGTCGATGGCCGACCACACCATGCAATATAAAGGAATTTGAATTGTTGCTTTTGAGGTCTTCAACCGATCGTGTAATTACCATGCAAAGTTTGGAATTTAATTGTTTTATTTAAAATCTTTGATCGCTTGTTACTCCCCATGCAAATGGGAAGGAAAAACTGGCAAGACACTAAGTGGCACCTGCAAATTCGCACAAAAATTTTGGTCACAGATTTTCTCGGGAATCCGTAAGCTTCTTGGAGAATCTACGAGGCATGCATTGAAGGTTTCATTTGTATTGTTTTGTTTTTGGATGACCTCTTTTGGCGACCTGTGCATGGAGGTTTGTCAAGCTATTTACAGTATAGATAAAAATGAGTCTTTTGTGTTAATAATAGAGGCTGCTATTTTATGATTCAAGGCGTTTACTTTGTATATATTTGGAAAGGGATTGGAGGTTCTTATGGTTCGACTTCTGGAAGATTTTTTTCAAGGTAACTTTGTTGGTTTTTATTTTGTCTATTGCAATTTTGGAAACAAAGGGCAGCGAGGAAAGAATAGAGAAGCTTCAAGTCGATTTAGGCATGAATTATTCTTTGTCTGTTGTTTCATTCTGAAATATAGTATATATATTAGGTTTATTTCTTTGTTTGTAAATCTAGGAAATATGTGTGTATTAAACCATGAAATCTGGAGAATATCTTGTATGAGAATGCGTCTATTTTGTGGGTATTCCTTTTTCTGACCTCTCCGGGTTCAAATTGAACTGGGTATGAACTGGGTGTTTTGAGACTGTATGTTGTTATTAAGATAAAATGGACAGTCTTTTGCAAATACGTTCAAGGATTCATCTTCCGTTTTTGTGTTGCTTTATATGACTACAACCCAGACGATATATTAGGTAAAGGAAATGTATTTCTCCATAGTTAGAACTTGTGACTGCAAAAACATTTTATTTTGATCTATTTATTGATGACTGTCTTTGCATGCATTTATCTTCGAAAATGACTATTCGGCCTAGTACCCTTTTTGGGTTATTAACAGTTGAGGAATTGTTGACAGGCATCAATGATGTTGTTTTGCGTTTTATTTAGTTTTGTGAGTGTTAGAAAACGTGCATGCCAAAATTACTTAAGTGTATGAGGCATATCGTTTGATGTCGAAACTAGGTCAATTTGAGTATATTGATTTATACCTGCAATATTTGATTCTTATGTTTGCATTTTGTGAACGGCGACTCAATGAGCTTTACAGAGTTCGCCAAGTTAGTTGAAACAGATTTCCTAGCTCATTCGAGTTGGTTAGAGCTTATTTTAGCTTAAAATATTTGTACAGGATAGTTGACTGTGTTTAAGGATGAATAATCCTTTATAAGTGCATTTTATTGATCCTCTGATTTGTGCAATATAGAGTTCCTTTGAACTCATCAAGTTAATATAGTGAAATCTCGTTATTCATACGAACTGGGTGAAAGTATATTCTAGATAGCAAAAGTCTATATGAATTATTAGGTCTGCGACTTGATGGTTATTAAATCTTTAAGATTAAATACCACTTTTAAGTATTAAGGTTTGTTTGGATTGAATAATAATTGGGTTGTGATATCGGAACCTTTAATGGTCTGTTAATAAATACTTCTGAGTTATATACACTTTCTTAAATGGATGGCTTGATGTTGCTATAGAAAGTTATTTCCTGCAAGGAACTTGCAGGGTTGGGTTTTAGTATCCAAACTATTTGTGATGACCAAAAGATTACTTTGTAAGTTGAGTTGTAGTACTTTGTTATAAAATTCTTTGTGAATTAAGTTGTTGATGAATTAATAGGAGATTCCCTATTCTTGATAATGTAATTACAGGAACTTTATAATTGCATGCTAGTGATAATTTTAGAACATTGCAAATGACATTAAGATTGGAATTGAATTCGGTTATGTAGATGATTTGGTTCGTTATTTAATGTTACTTAATGTGGCTTGTCTGATTTGTATTAGTCTGTTTAATTATAAGTCAGTTGTCCATTGTTGTTTAACAAAATAGAATACTTCATGACTTGTTGATCATTAATATGATTATTGATTACAATATTAAGTATATTAGAGGGTAAATAACCAAATAAATTTTCTTTAAATCATAATGATGCAGGATGGTTTCAGTTGATAATTCATGCCGGTTTGATGAACTAACCATGCAAACATTATTATCTTTCTTACATCATGCAGGATGAAGTATACATTATTAGTGACTTAAAAGATTGGATGCGCATGATTCGTCATGCAGTGTTTGTTGTTATTCGATTTCAGACAATTGTATTGTTGTAATCTAGTGTCCCCAAGATTTCACCCTGAAATCTGGGACTACCCCTTTTAAAAAAAATCGTCCTTTTCAAAGTAACGGATCGTTTTTTTTTTTTGCCTGCCGCATTGTTTGCATTGTTCTAAGGTATCCATGCAAAGAGTCATAAAAGCCAAATTCCCAAGTACCCACATGTTAAAACTCACGCTATCCCTTCGCCAGGTTTTGTCTGAGAGAATTTAATTTATTTATTTATTAAATAAATAAAGTTCTTTTTAAAATAGATTGAGCTAAAATTGGAGGATTTAGGTTATATAAAGAACTTCACCCCATCATTATTACCACAGAACATTCACTCGGGGAAGAATTTTTGCAGATCAGCTAAGTGGAGAAAATTTTCTAGCAATTGCCCGCAGCTGTTTTTGTTTTGTTTTATTTCTTTTTTTCTGTGTTTTGGTTTGTTTTCTCTGGTAATTCCTATAGCCTATTCATTCTTCCTGCCAAATCTTTCCCTAGGCCTAGGGTTTTGAAAAGCTATCTAGTATTTTTAATTACTAATCTATCTAAAGGCGATCAAAGCTCAAGATTCTTTCAGAGATTGCAAGAAGTTGTTTGGTCCAAAAAGGTGCAAAAATGGATTTTATGAAAATAAGGAAAATATTGTCATCAATGCGTAGAGCTTGAGAAAATATGCACTTTTAGAGAAAACGGCACCTAAAACGGAGCCACGGAATGAAATTTATGGCACATGCAAGTTTTTCTTTGCTACATCTTCCGGACCCTTTCCAAAAATGGCAAATTTTATTCTATACTTGTGTTTTCTTCACCAAAAATCCAAAAAAGGAAAGAAATGCGTCTTCATGTCAGTCGCAATTTTCAAGGCTGCCTTCCGCGTCCAATTTCCACGCTGCCTTAAGTGACGAATTTTCACACAATTTTAAAGGCAGAAGTCATAATGCAAGTCGCACTTTTGGAAAAGAGTTATCTTTCATGCAAGTCGCACTTTTTGGAAGGAAGGATTTAAGCTGCCAGTGGGAATTTTAGAGGTGGCAGGCAGGCGGGAATTTCTTGCTTGCCTAGCAGGTTACTTTTTCCCATTATGAAAGAAAAATCACTTAAAGTACCAATGGGATTTTTGGAGCTGCCTAGCAGGTTGACTTTTCCCATCAAAGAAGATTATTCACCCATGCAAGTCGCATTTCTAAGGAGGCTATTTTTCATGCAAGTCGCACTTTTTGGAAGGAAGGATTTAAGCTGCCAGTGGGAATTTTGGCAGTGACAGGCAGGCGGGAATTTCTTGTCTGCCTAAAGAAGGTAAAAATTCTCATTATGAAAGTCAAGTCACTTAAGTGAAAGATGGGATTTTTGGAGCTGCCTTGCAGGGTGAAAATTCCCATTGCTTTGACTTCCTATTTTTAGCAATTCCTCTTGCCAAAAAGTGCGACCCACCTTGGCATTAATACATGCATTAATTGATATTCATTAATATTATTTCTAGTCAATTTTGGCACCATAAATAGAAGGAAAGTCAAGGCAAGTGGATGAGCTAAAGAGAAGTCAAGGATGCATGCTAAAAATAAATAAAATAAATTCATAAAAAAACAAGCAGAAGCATGCAGACTTGGGCGCCCAAATTGAGTGAAGGAGCATGGCTTTTAATTAATTAATTGCCAAAAATAGGGAAAGGCAATTATTAAAAATAGCATGCACATAGCTATATAAGCATGGGACGCCATAAGGGAGAAGCAATTAATTCTTTTGATGGAGCTTGCAGCCCGGAAGGATTTTGGCGCCAAAGGAAGGAGGATTTTGCATTAAAAATATTTTCCACTATCGGGAAGCATCCAATTTTGGCGCCTAGGGTTGGAAAGGCTTTCTTTTTATTATTCAAAGCATCTGCATGTTGATGAATACTTCATTTATGCCCATATTGGTGAAGAAAGCAGAAGTCAATGTCTGATACATTGAATATATCTTCAGAATCAGAGGAAGAAATAGATCCACTCTCATAATTGCAAAGGCTTCCGGCAAAAATTCATTCTCTTGTTTCTAATGCAGCCCATGTGGAAGTCATTGCATGGAAAATTCCTTTCAGGAGCTTGTGCATGTGCTCCCAATCTTCCAGTTGAAGCCTTCATTGAATTTACTTGTATTTTCCTTCACCCGAGTGCTTTCCAGAATTTAAAATTTCTCATATGCAATTAAAAATAAAAGGTGACGAGTTTTGCTTGAATTGTTTATGGCAAGCATTTTATTAGTGCATGTACTGGAGAAGAACTGCAAAAGCTTCAAGGATAAGAGGGAAGACAGGTCAAAGGTAGTACCCGCAAGCAAATCACAGTCAATTGCTTCCAGATCCAGTTTGGTGAGAATCAAAGGAAAGAATTCAACACATGGGAGTATCTTAGATCCACGGAGAGATATCATTCAGATCATTCATTGCTAAAATAGATGAAGCAGAAGTACAATGCATATTGGATCAGCATGCAGAGTATGGAGAAAGGACAAAACGGAGTGTTGCAGCTGGAATAACTTCTTTTTCTTTCTCTTATTTTCTCCGACAAAGTAATTGAGTAATCAATTAAATTGTAAAACTTAAGTGATTGGTTTAAAAGCCGTTACTTCAAGTTATTGGAAGAAGTCAATTACTTGGAAATAGGTGGCAGACATGCAAAATAGAAGGTTCTATTTTCAGTTATAAATCATGCATGTCATGCAAAGAGGAATTCCAGGAGGAAGATTATCAGTTGTCCCCTTTTCTATAGCTTCCGCATGTGGCAATTCATTAAAAACTTCATATTTGTAATTGCCCTCTATACACTATAAATAGAGGAAGAGCCTACGGGTTAAAGGATCATCACAATTTATTAATCAGCATTTTGAGTTCCATACTTTGTGTCATGACCCTTGATGTCATTCTTGTGAAAGCGAGGAATTGAATAAAGGCAGATTTCGGAGAACATTATGTCCACGGTGCTGAAATATCCCTTATGGGATACTACTTAAAAATGCACAAAATATATGAAAATTGCAGCAAAGTAAAATACTGATTTATGCAGATTTTTACAGTAAGGACAGCAAACTAAATAAAATCAATATCTCCCAAGATATCCACTCGAATTACTTGAAAATTTAAAGAGAGCTTGATATTATTATAGAGGACATAATAAAACTATTTTTGGAATTTTACACAAATTAAACTGCTGCCAGAAAAAGCACAACGTGCCCTAGACAACTGGAAAACTTCCGAGGTTCATTACTCTCTAAATACAAGAGCAAAAATAAGGGTCTCTGGAAATAACATTGACAGATATAGGAAATAATATTTCCACCTTCAGATCTGACAACAACCGACTGGAAAACCCCCAAATAAAGGCTATAAGTCGCCTCACTTAGAATGGGGTCGGAAAATGATGGAGGCGCCTTCAACGTGTTGCCACGCCCAGCCCAAATGGTTGCCGTGAATCTGATCTGGAGCCCCTCTAATTATCTTCCCCAAATGCCCCCAAAACCCTCGAAATCTTTCGACACACTCAATTCTCCCCAACATGGAAATGTAAAAGCAATAAAAGGCAAATATGATGGGCCCACAGAATTTTAAATGCAAAATCAATTGAATAATGAGGAAACATAGAAAAAGAGGAGAAATAATTAAAGTTGTCTTTTCCACCAGGGATTTAATTCTTAGTCCCGTGAAGTTGAAGAAATGCCTGGCAAACTCAAAACAGCCGCATGCACTCAAAAGCTCATAACTTGAGCATTTCTCAACGAAATCGCACAAAATTGGTCTCGTTGGAATCGTGGCTTTGAGCCCGACACACAGAGCCAAGAAATTCGGGGATTGATAAAGATTTGATGAAAAATTTCACGTAAAACAAGCCCGATTAAAAGAGGTTGGGAAGTAGTTGGGAATGCATTAAATGAGTATGGCCATCATTTTCTCCAACTACAAGGTATGGGACAACATGAGGAAGATTTTGCAAATCTATTTCCATCATTTCACCTCATTTATTGCATCTTGAAGTGGTTGGAAAAGTAATTTCGAGTTTACACTCCTCTCTTCCTCTCATTCTATAAATTGTAATCTTGGGCTCATTTGTAAGGGAGTTAGTCATTCTTCCCTCTCGGCCCCTCTCTCTTTCTTCTCTGCTAGGGTTGAATGTGGAGCTTAAGCCTCCTTCCCAAGCTTTGTAATGGCATTTTCTTGCCTCTTGCCCACTAATGATGTATTGTGTAAATTCATGGAGCAATAAAATCTATTTTTGTGATGCATCTTGTCCATCCTTCACATATTTTGTTGTCTCTTCTTGCCTCTCTTCATTTCGGGTATATTGTGCATATTCTAATGCTTATTGCAGGTTTGTGGGAGCTGTGTTTAATGGGTATGAAATGGTGTTCGTGTGAATCTATCTTTGGTCTGTGGTGCATCTTGTCCACCCTCTCCTTTGCTCACCTCTCTCCATTTCAGGCAGTTGGATCCTTGGCTAACCACCTCCTTTTCTGGTGTATCACCATTGTTAGTGTAGGTTTACTTTCATGCACTCTCTCTCCCTGGTCCCTTGGAAGGTTAGATTAGGATTAGTTTTCTTACCTGCATTAGGAGTAGATTGTGAAGGTAGTTTAGGAACAAGAACCAAAGCATTCTCTGGAGGGTCATCTCAAGCCCGCAAGTCCCACAACTGAGAGATGATCCAATGTTACACAAATTACACCGAATGCCCCGTCCACATCTCAGGCCATTTGGGGGTGTTGTAATTTGGTGATAATAGTACTTTCGATTAGTTGATGATAATCGCTTCTAAAAACATGTAATATCATTATTAAGTAATAAATAAAGTACTTGTTTTGATTATCACGATTACGAAAAGTGAAAGAATTATATTGTTGTTTTACAAAGAAAGTATGTTGTAATATGAATAAAGTTGTATTGTAAGACTATATCTACTTTTATGATATCGTAGTGATTGAATAATTATGTTAGTAAACAATATAGTTTGACTATGAAAACAACATGACAAAACAATGATGGATATTATTATACTTGCAACATTAAATAAACTATTCACAGATGATGACAAGTATGTTAGAACTTGTAATAACCTTATTTAGTGTTGAAAGGTTGATAATCACGTCATTGACGTGATAACACAAATACATAGAAACAATAACAAGAAGTAATGTTTTAGTGTCATTGTACTTTAATATAACAAGTACACCATGTATGACAACATGATGACACATAAGTATACAAGTTGTTCAAAGAAATAAAATTAACACTATTATGATATGTCGTTCACCATGAAAGAACTTATATATCATAGGTAAACAATATGTTGTCTTATAACTACAAAACATAAGCATCATGTTTATTCAAAGGGAATTATAATTAAATAATTTCTCATTTTGAGTGAGCAATTGTAATATGGTACAAAATGGACACAATCGATATGATGACACCATGATAAGTCACCATAGTACCTTGTCAGACTTAAAAGTGGTTAAATGTTGATTTTAATATGGGTGATTAGTTATAAGCTATGTTCCACAGGGATGCGTCCCCTATGTTTTTTAGCTCGTCCCCGTACAGGGGACATTTCAGAACCTCGGGAACGGGTAGGAAATGTCCCCTTCCTATCCCTAAACTCGCCAATTTTAGGAAACGTCCCAGGGACACCAAAAAAAACAAGGGACGGTTGGGACGTCCCCGACAAGTTCAAAGGACTTCCAGAAGTCCTCGACCGCACTGGGACGTCAGTCGTCATCCTGCCGGCCCCTACACAAACAAAGCCTTAAAAACACGTTTTTTTTTAACACACTTTTAATTTAAATTAAAGCAATGTGGGGGCCCACAAGGACCCCCACTTGCATTTCTAAGTGCTCTATACCTAAAACAAACATCAAAACAAAAAGAAGCTCATTTGACTCATTTCTCATTTTGTGAAGGAGAAGACAAAGAAAGAAAAGAACATAGAGAAGAATAGAGAGCAACAGTGAGAAGAAGGCAAGAGAGCAATATTCTACTACATTAGAGGCTTGTTTATCATCCTTTGTTCATTTTACAAATTTGCACAAACTATTTCTTCATTGTTTCATTTTTTTTTTTAATCAAAGTTTCAAGCTTCACAAACTTACGGAAATTTTTTTGTTTTTTGTTTTCACTTGCAGTTGCAGGGTTGTTGCATTTCCAATACAAAACAATGAGCAGCAGTGAGGGTAGTGAGGGTGAAGAGATTCAATTGGCAATGCAACATAGAGGTAGAACCAGAAATAGGGTTTCTTTAGGGAGTGAGAGTGTTGCACCAACAGTGGGTTCAAATAATCCGTTTGATTGCCCTTCACAACTCCTCAAAATCTATGCAAAGGGGCCATTCAATGCTAAAAAGCCTCTTTCACAATTTGTAACAGCCATTGACAAAAAAAAAAAAATTCAGGGGGAGTAGAGTGTGGTTATGCCATATTTGCAACAAAGAATTTAAGGGCAGCTACACGCGGGTTTATTCACATCTTTTGGGCATAACTGGACAAGGGGTAAGAGGTTGTGAAAGAATATCATTAGCGGAGAAGACCGAGGTGACTAGGTTGCACATGGAGGGTGAGGCAACGAAAAAAGGGATGTCATTGGAGACTACACATAGTACACAAGTGCCTACCCAATCCGTGGATGTTGAAAGTCAAAGAGGAGAGGATTCTACCAAGGGAAAGAGAAAGGCTTCTACTGTTGCGGGTATGTTTAATGTGCAATCAAGGGAAGTAGTTGACTCTTCTATTGCCAAATTCTTCTTTGCCAATGCTATACCATTTCATGTGTCATGTTCCCCTTTCTTCAAACAAATGTGCAAAGATGTAATTGTTGTTGGTTCCTCATATGTCCCTCTTGGAGAACACAAACTACAAACCAGCCTCCTTGATAAAGAATATTCTAAGGTGAGTGTTGTGATGGAGGAGATGAGGAAAACTTGGATACGGGTGGGTTGCTCTATCATCATGGAAGGGTGGACCGATATTAAACATCGCCACTCATCAATATCATTGTCACATGTCTGTTGGCCATTATTTTCTTAGAGCTATTGAATGTACAGGGAAGAGAAAGGATGTAATCTTCCAATTTCAAATTTTGAAAGATGCCATAGAGGAGATTGGGCCCTCAAATGTTGTACAAGTGGTGACTAATTCAGCCCGCGTATGTAAGTTAGCGAGGCATGATGGTTGAGGGTGTTTACAAGCACATTTTCTCGGACTCGTGTTGTGTTCATGCGTTGAAACAACCCATTGAAAGACATTGGAAAGATAAATGGGTGAAGGGTGGTGACAGAGGTTAGACACGCATGATGTTCATTTACAACCATCACACCTCACTTGCTCTATTCGGGTCTTTTCGAGGAAGGAATTCCTCAAGCCCATGGACACTAGATATGTCAGCTATTTAATTTTTTTGGAGAGGATGCTTGAGGTACAGGAGGCTTTGCAATTAATGATGGTTAATCAGGAGTGGGGTAGATGGCCAAAGCCAAACACTTCTGAAGGAAAAGGTGTGAAACAAAAGATCCTCGACGATGATTGGTGGGCCACAGTGAGGTAAGCTATGTTGATTTTATATATGTAATTTTAGTTTTTAATTTTTAAATATTTGTATCCATGTTGATAACTTGTAAATTAGTTTAGTTTTTCATTCTTCAATCTTAATGTTTTCTAATTTTTTTGTAAATTGTTTGTAGATATGTTTGCTCCTTCATCTCACCTGTAGTGGGGGTCGTAAGATATGTTGATACAAACTCTCCTAGTCTTGGAGAGATTTATGAGACATTTTTGACATGCTTTGGGACAGATGAAGCAAGTCATTCATCGCAGGATCCTACTTTGGAGTTTTATGAGGAGCATATTAGGCCCATTGTGACACGGCGGTGGAACACAATAAACACCTCGCTTCATATGGCAACCTATGCTTTAAATCCCAAATGGTATGCAAGACGACACTGGGAGAGTGCCTCCATCTAATGATGAAGAGGTGAAAGAAGGGCTAATGAAGGCCTTTGAAAGACGTACACACCGATAAGGAGTCCACTTTATAACGGACCCAATGGCTATCCTTTGTCAATCTCCGTGGACCAACATTTAGCAACCAGAGGCGAGGACAAATAGAGCTACATTAGCTCAAGTAAATCCTATTGGATAGTGGACATGGTGTGGCAAGGATTCTCGCCACTCGCCTCCTTTCACAAGTTCTTTAGTGTAGACACCTATAATTTAACCCAAGCAATTTAAATACTTAAATTGCACTAATTATCCTCTTTCCCGCAAATTGACGACATATCGTCAATACAAAGACACTTCCTCTTCCATCACCGTTAATTAGCTACATTACGCTAGTTAATTAACCCTTCTATCCAACAAATACACCAATTAATGACCTTTCGTTAATTAATCCCCCTTTCTATCTAGACTAATTAATTATTATTAATTAATTAGCTTCCTCTTCCATTAAATCAATAAATCATCATTTATTTGATTAAATCCCTCTCATAGTCTAAATCATGTTAATTATTCCTCTAAAAAGATTCTATAAGCTTACACACCTATTAATTAATCACTTGGGTTAATTAATAAATCCCCTCAAACCCCATGGGTCACTAAAGGACAAACTAAACTCTCCTAAGGTTGACTCAACCCTTTCTAAACCTTCCTTATCCACAACTAACCCAACCTCTCTATTTATCCCACATGAAGGGGATGTAGAGATTCTTCTATTTATTGGGCTATATAAGGAGCCCTCCTACCTTCCTTCTTAAACCTTTTGTGCTTATAGCTAATCTATAGGCATTTTATCGTAGAGCATATTTCATTTGAGCTAATAGCCTCATTCTTGCATTTCATCCATCCAATATTTTGGGTCATATAGAGATAATCAAAATGGTCTTGTAGCCATACTTTTATGAGCCTCCATTCCCAAACCCTTGAAGATCAAACAATCAACTTTGATTGTCATGGATCTACCTAGGTTCATTTAGTGTTTTTAGTGATCTAAAGAGTAGAGATTCAAATACTTAGCATATTAGTTTGATTTCTATTTCAAGTTTTAATGCATAATGTTGGTATTTAATATTGTTCAACTCTTAACATGATCTTTGTGTAGTTCATGTTTTGAAACTACTAAGGTGTTAGTTTAAATTCTCTTTGCATAGCTAACTAATACATCGATATGTGGTATTTCCCTGTTGCAGAGAGGAATTGGTCCACATGGCCTCATCCACACAGTTAAGAGGAACCACCTTACTTCTCAACGTGCAGAGAAGTTAGTAGCCGTGCATGTAGAGCCTTCGAGACTTCGTCAGGATCGGCAGATTCCCGAGTATCGTCGAGACTCTCCGGCCCCGCACGTTGGGATGTTGATCCCGAAGATGCCACAGATTGATGAGGAGGCATAGGTGGGATTGGTTGGGGTTCCATTGGATGAGGCAGCCCCTCATAGTTCCAGTGACTCAGACTTAGAGTCTGATTTTGATGCCACTTTAGTGGAGTTTGATTAGGGGCAACTATATATTTTCATTTTGATTTTCTATGTTTCAGACATTTTGTGGCCCTTGGGCATTTCATTGTAATTGAAACTTGAATCTTATGTGCAATCTCAATTCAGCTCCAGTTTTATGTATTAAAGTTTTATGATGTGTGTGATGAATGCTTTAAGTTTAAGTTTATCAATGTGTTATACTTATCATATGAATATTTGAAATTTCCTATATTTTTAAGGTTAAATCTTATGTGAAATCTCAATTCAACTCTAATTTTATGTATTAAGGTTCTATAATGTGTGTGATGAATGCTTTAGCAATGTTATCATATGAATATTTGAAATTTCCTATATTTTTTAAATTTTCCTTATTTTTTAATAGCCATCCCCTAAAAAAGGCCTAAAAAAATCCGCACGGAAACACGTCCCATGTCATCCCCGCCCCAAAACTTGGTGGAACATAGGTTATAAGTTAATGATTAGTTATAGTAATCATGACTGTTGTTATATTGTCCGTGTGAATAACCAAAAGTGTTCAGAGACTTACAAGGCACGAAATGAATATGGTGAAATGTATACTTGATCATATCATTAGTATACCGTGTAAAAACATGTTGTTACATGAATGGCCTATGAAGACCAAATAAGAATTAAGAGAACTATTCTTATTAAACATTAAACATATGTGAATGAATCATGAACAACACTATCTACGATATGATTGTATCATCAGAACACGATAGTTAAACCTACGGCGTTATCCACATCCGTGATGCGACAAGTACAATGAAAGATATCTATTGGGGTAGTGACTCAATAAACTACTATTACTCCCTCTTGAATAGAAATGCCACAACTTGATATTAATTAACCTATCGTTATGATAAACCTATATACTTAGCTAAAATGGATAACTGAAACTTTTTTTTTTAATCAACAAAAAGAATCGTGATAGCTATATTGAGGCGGTTATGCAATGAATGGACTACAAGTTTTGTAGGCTTGTGAGCATCCAAACCGGCTTGCTAGAGCAATGTCGGATAACTATGGTCACAATAAGGCAAACGATCGAATACATTGTTTGCTCACCATTTCTTCTTTTCAACGGTGTCCTGGAGTTAGAGTAAAGCATGGGCCTTACATCCTAGAATAATGGTAGTACGACTAAGACTTCCTAACAAGATGAAGTTTGCTGAAAGATCAAAAGTCAAGCTCATTTCTTGTATTATTTGATTAATCTTAACACCTGAGTCAACATTTAAATTATAACCTTACCATGAGGGAACGATCTTTTGGTTGAAGATTCACAATTTAATTCAAAGTAATGCTTAGTTGAGAGGCCATTGCGATGTCTACTCATTCCCTTCTTCTATGGGCTTTTAGTACGAGTTATGGATAAGAAGCCGATAATGGAAACCTTTTTGTAGAAAAAGTGTAACTCATACTTGACTAAGTCTTCAAAATGTGAGATATTGGATACTAAGTAACCCCCGAGTTGTCATGAGTATATTATGGAATAAATTCATACTTTTATCAACCAGATTTGCATTAGGCTTGGTAAAGGAGAATCTAAAGACAACTAGTTAACACTAAAGCGATAAAAAAAAACCTCCGAATTTTATGGGATTATCGGAGGATCTTTGTACATTTTGAGTGGCCAAGTTTGGGGCATTACAGGTTGCATAGAGCTGGAAAATAAAAAAGGAAAATCAGGACTGCACTTAGAAGGAGAAGAAAAAGCCAAACTTCAGCCTTGTGAAAGGAAATTGGTAGATGTAACCAAACTTCCAACTGAAATCAATTACTTCCAGCCTGCTGGAATTTCCCTAACGGCAGTCATAGAGAGGGGTAAAGTCATAGAAGAAGCTTCATTAATTGAGCCCAAGACTGATTTTCAGATCAGCAACATGGTAGAACCCTTGAAAGGGGTAGTGAGGGCAATTGATCCTCCAAAATTGCAAGAAACCAACAAGCAGCCTGTTGATATCAAAGTTACAGTCCCTAGGACAGGCCTACAAACAAAGGATGCCTTGAGAAAGGAATCGAACACACCAGCCATCAATGAGCCACACAAGGCACCAATAATTCAGTCCAAAACCACTGTTTTGGGACCCACAAAGAAGATAGTCCAACAAGAATTGCAAAGGGCCTATGAGGATGACATTATGGAGGAGCAAATCCATGGAAGTAAGGTATCCGTACGTACCCAAAATTGTAAGGGTATTGCGCTGCGGAACGATGTTACACATGCCCCAATGATGATACAGGTCTCCTCGCAAGGTGTTTGGGATCCGGAAAAGCTCTCCAAGTGTACATTAACATCCCGCATGCCCCGCTTAGCCTCCGCATGCTTTGTTTTGCTCTTTTCCCCTTTTCCTTCACGCATTTTCCAGCACGTTCTTCTGATCACAACTCGCGTAAATTTTCAACTTTTACCAGCTTTCTCACCCGCTTTGGCTAGTATTTATGTTTTATGTCCCCTGGAATAGTGTTTCTCCATTGTTTAATGGTAAAAGAGTCCTAGTTGGAGTTACCTTTGGGTGAATGGGAATTCTATAAATAGCTGGTTTGATTACAAGCAAATGGCCCCTCATCCTCTCATTTCAATAGTTTAGTCTTTCAGTTCTTGCTTAGGAATTCAATAGTTTTCATTTGTTGCATGCATAGTTAGTCTTATTTTGTTGTTTAGAAGTCACATGATCTTCTTGTTCTAGTGTTATTATTGTTTCATACAATCAATTGAGGTAGGATAGTTTCATTTTCAGTCTGAAGCCATTAGAGTTGCAGGTTTTGTTCAAGAAGGATAGTTTCAGGTTCTGGATGTTTTGTGTTGTATGACTCGCAATAAATCCCACTAGGAATTGCATAAGCCAAGCTTTGTTCTCTTGCGCTATCCCTCTCCTACTCGCATTGTATTCAGTCTACATCCAAAGCTACCATTGTTCCAATACCTACTTCTATTGATGCTAGCATTACACGCTTTTCTGGATTCACGTGAGCACGAAGGAACGAGGAGACCACACTGAGGGGACAAAGCCACACACTACTAGATTCGCCACTGTTCTGCAAAATCCAGGTTCAAGCTTTCAAAGTTCTAGTTAAAATATACCAAATAGAGTAGTGAATTACTTCATTTCGGTTACGTTCATTTTCGATATTGCCGGGGAAGCCATGGGGATCGATAGTTTCTGAGAAACTATGATTCGTTCCTCACTTCTGAGGTAGGATCGAAAATCTTTCAATTAAATTAGATCAGTTATTTAGTTATTTAGAATAGATTCACAACTGCACAGACAAGTAGCTATACTCGGCTACCTTGTTTGTTTTTAATTCTGTTATTAGGTTAGTTGTCGTTTTCTAGATATATTAAATAGTTGTTATCTTAATTTTGTTAAATATTCTGTCAAAAATACAAAAATAGAGAATTTATATATGCTATGGATATACTTTGCATAATTAGTTTACTTTGCTTTAGTTAGATTTATATTGTTTCTTTTGTATGACAATCACGGGACCTAGGGAGCCCAGAGAATACGTATTCGAGCCAATCGTGCCTCAACCCAATCTTGTTGCAGCAATAACTGACATAGACCAAAATCTCATAATTCAGGTCTTTCGAGCAACAACAAACCTACAAGAAATCAGCACACAGCTGAGAGGATTAAACATAAAAGACGACAAAGCGCATACGTTTTGGTCAAACCAGCCAAACTACAAATTGCCTTAATAGATATCCGCATGACTGTAGAAGGGCTTGAAAGAGAGCAAACGTTCGGTTGTGATCCTTTGGTCCCACAGCCAGACACAGGAGACATCCTCATTGACATAGACACTAGCTTAAGAATTCAAGTTGCCAGAACGCCTGTAAGGTACTCCGAGAAGATTGCGCAGACTTTTAGTACTAAAACATAGAGGCCGAAAAGGCATACGACTACTGGATATTAGGGATTAGGGATTGATTCTCGCAATGACCATAGGAGGTCCACAACAACCACGAACTTACGGTTGTGATCCACAAGTCCCACAACCCAACGGACCCACAGGTCAATCAGACGTTGATGCTGGTTTACACACATTAGTATTTAGATCCTCTCCACTTCCACCAAACATTATCGCACAACTATCCTCACTAGACGTAGCACCTAATCAAAGTAAGGATTTTACGGACTACACCGGAGTATCGCCCATAGAATCCACTATATATCCATCATCCATTTTTCATGACCCTGTCGGGGGATATCTACGAAGCACCCACAGGTCATCTTCCACGTATTCCACAACCTATAGATTGGATCACGCCAGAGCTCGATATTGATTGGAGCCTTTGAGCAGTCATCCTCGCCGAACAATCTATCACACCAGTTCAGGTTAGGAGGGCCTTCTTTGCCTTAGATTCGCAGATTCCATTAGTGCGCGTCGAAGACATAAGATTGCCTAACTAGTTTGTCTGCACCCCACGTATATTCCATCCCCACCACGGGCCAGCTGTCGGCACGACCTCGGGAGGTCGGGTGCGAGAAAGAGTTACTTGTAGATTCCCATGCTCGCATGTCACTTTTCCATCGTACAGTATCTTTGCAATATTTTCTTGAGTGCTGATTCTAACTCAGAAATTCTAAGTCCTAAGAAGGTCACGGGCAGCTCATGGTACAAAGGTATCTCAGATTCATTGCCTACCAATATGTCAATTCAGGTATGTTGTCATCATGCACAACCGGTTGGGAATGATAACCATGTTTCAATTTCATTACTCTTTCCCATGTCGCTGCCATGTTTATGTCCTCATGATCAGCATATTTCAAGAAATAAGGAGATAAGAAGTACCTCTTGTGGTAAAGAACGTATGGATGGTTGGGTTCAACCTCAAGATTGTTTCCACATGTGGGAGATAGGTGTTGTCGAATTTTGAAAAGGGAAGGTCTGATTTTAAAATCAATGTTATTGGTAATCTCATCTTTGTATGTTTGGGAACAAAAGTGGAATCAAACCTTACCATGGAAAGTTCAAATAATTCTAGGAGGATCAAGGTAAAGGATGTCTTATGCACATGGAATAGGAATGAAATGATGAGAAGTTGCCTTCTTGGCAAGACCTATGGTTTATTGGGAAAGGTAACAATGTAGGAATAAATGAATAAGACTTCCCCTTTTATAAGTGTTTTGTATGGTTATGCGGTCAGAATCCGCTAACTAGTTTTGTAACCGTCTTTGCATAATAAATACCCGGACACACAACTCATTTGTACAGTGTGCATTCCGGTTTCTCTTCATTCCATCTTTGTACATTCTATTCTTTCTTTTTCCTCTCTCCGCATATTCTAACAGTGGTATCAGAGCGTGGGGCAAGCATAGAGAGGAAGTGAGATATTTTCGTGACAGTCCCATTAGGGCACGTGAAAGAAATCAAAACTTTTCGTGAAGCTCGAAAACGAATCATAGACTTCCGCATTCATCTTTGTCATTACCAGCGATCTGAAGATAAAATAGAGGCGCAAGGGCATAACGAAGACTGAAGAAAAATCGCGGGTTTTTCATTGACGGATTTTAGAAACGACAGCATAGAAAAATCTGCAGTCGGAAATCAAGGGCGCGCCATTAGGGCACGAAAAATCACGCTGTACAGTCGCGAATCAGAAGAATACACTCGCGTTTTTCTGGAAAAAAAAAAAAAAAAAAAAAAGTCCCGAAAATACAAATCACGAATGCAATGCGAATGGCATGTTTTTTCAGAAATTAAAAAAGATTTTCGAGCACGAAAATACAGTCGCGATTTGCGCTAATATGCTGCATTTTACAGTCACGAATTGCTAGGGCACAAATATTTTTCAAAGACACAGAAGCAAAAAGACTCCCTGCGCTAGGGCACGGAACTGTGCAACTGGTATTTTATTTTATTTTATTTATTCATTGCCAAAATACGCAGTTGTATTTATTCTATTAAAATGGAAATGCCCATAGAAAAATATTCTGGTCTAAATTTTCATACATGGAGAGTGAAAATACAAATGCAACTTATGAATAAAAATTTGTGGGGCATTGTAAACGGGAAAGAGACAACACCTACCGATGCATCGAAATTGTTAGAATGGCAAAGCAGAGATGATAGAGCGAAAGCTATTATTGGCCTTGCTCTCTCTGACTCTGAACTTCATCATGTAGACCTAGACAAATCATCGAAGGACATTTGGGATACTCTAAATAAATTATTTGGAGCGAAAGCAGTCAATGCCAAATTTTCCCTGAAACTTCAGTTATATAGGTTCAAAATGGATGACGGAGTCTCTATGTCAAGCCACATCAATAATCTAAGGTCCTTAATCAGACAACTAGCAGAAGTGAAAGCTGCAATTGAGGACGAAGATGCCAAAGCTATCCTATTAAATAGTCTGTCTTCAAAATATAGCAATGTAGTTTTTAATCTCACCAAATTCAATCTCAATCTCTGGATGATATGATATGACTCTTCTAATGAGGAAAACGAACTATAGAGGATGCAGAAGGTCATTCCCAAAGAAGAAAATGCATATTTCTATTCTAGAACCGTAAAATATCATAGAAGATCGATAAGTCGGAGATCAATGTTATTATTGTAGGAAAAGAGGTCACACAGCATGGGATTGTCGTGTTCGAGCCAATGATGTGCTCAAGGGTAAAGTCATATCAAATACAGCCAATATAGCCATGGTTGAAGACCCACCGGATGCAGAAGGTAGTGAGGACAGTGACGAATACGTGCTATAAAGATGCTCTAAACTTTGAAGGCAAGAAAGGATACAGGGTAGATGAAGCTCGGTATGGATGGTTGCTCAGATAGTTTGGGAGACTGTGGATCTTGGGAATTATACCCTCACGAGGGTCATGAGACAACTTGATGGAGCTTGTGGATGGCTCAGTATGGATGGTTGTCCAATAATTCGGGAGATCTGTGATTCGGGAGTTGGGGAGGTGGAATCCGGGAACTCGGGAATTCAGCTCGGGAACTACACCTTTACGAAGGTTACGAAGCAGCTTGATGGAGCCCTACCTTATCATAGCATTGCTTTCAAAGTGAAAGTGTTTGAAGATAGCGTAGTTCTGTTTTGTTAGATTGTTTGTTTTTGAGTTATGTAGGGTAAGTCTTAAGAGGGGGTGTAGGAATAAATGAATAAGACTTCCCCTTTTATAATTGTTTTGTATGGTTATGCAACAGAACCGCTAACTAGTTTTGTAACCGTCTTTGCATAATAAATACCCGGACACACAACCCATTTGTACAGTGTGCATTCCGGTTTCTCTTCATTCCATCTTTGTACATTCTATTCTTTCTTTTTCCTCTCTCCGCATATTCTAACAACTTCTTTCTTTTTCCATATTGTCTATGATCTAGCTGATACACATGTTTTTAAGAGGAAAGTATGGGATCAAAGTGGCTTGCATAGTGAAGAAGACACCCAGAAGATTGATGCATGGGAAATAGGGAAATTGTTGCTCAAATATTTTGATAAAAGATTTGTAGTCCGTCAACTTCAGTTTCTACTACATGCCTTTTGAAGTGGCAAAGATAGGTCGGGTCATAAGAAAAATGCCTCTTCCATCTTGGGCCACGGACAAGGTGATTTCAGCTGATGCATGGTGGCCTCCAGCCCTTGTCATTCTAGAGCTGAGTAAGGGAAGGTATTATTACAGCCATGATATAATTTTCTTTTCAATTCCTAAGGTTGGGTTGTACATGTTCTCATTGGGAAACAATTCTAAAAAGGTAAATAGGAGTATGGGCATACATTGCTTGTGTAAAGAGTTGAAATCTGAGA
This sequence comes from Taxus wallichiana var. yunnanensis, assembly GCA_018340775.1. Taxonomy (NCBI): domain Eukaryota; kingdom Viridiplantae; phylum Streptophyta; class Pinopsida; order Cupressales; family Taxaceae; genus Taxus; species Taxus wallichiana. The sequence goes on from CM031238.1 coordinate 475,826,400, forward strand.
ACGAATGGAAAGAAGGAATGCTCCAAAATGATGTTGGGGAGCAATGAGGAGTTACCCCACATATCCATGAGACACAAAGGAGCAACAAATTGGAGAGACCTTATTCTTTCTAATATTATTTCATGTGCAGGACCAAGGATAAAGAATGAAGAAAAATGAAACATCATCATTGGAGCAATCACGTCCACACATGTGCAAAGAAAGTAGGAGTGGACACTGGCTGTACCGTTTTTACATATTTTAGAGTGGATATATCAGCTGATTGCATATTCTCAATCCTTCTAGAGCAATTTTCAGTTTCTACCACCTTCACAGATGGTCCCTTCCATTAATATTTCATGTTGGTCGTCATTGCACTTGTGTAGCATGGATGAGAATGCAAAATCCAGTTTCAGGACTGCCCTTGGCAGGCATATACAGCTGCAAAGGAGTTGAGTTTTTGAAGTTATTCGAAATAGGAGAAGGTAGGAAAAGGTTCTGGCTGGAAACAATCTTTATTCCCAGCAGTCATCACTTTGGTTCGGTCGGTTTCACACTTACGGATAGAAGGCAGCTCATTATCGTGATTGGTACCGATGGAGGACAAAATAATGAAACAACTGTTGGGACTGTTTGGGTTTGTCTAACTGCTGATTACACATTCCAGATTTACATCACAGCAGTTTGGAGGGAGAACATTCAAAATACCTTGCATAATGATCTGTTCTTAGCCCTTACAAAAGTGATTTCAGTCATTGACTATGCCTCTTTTAAAATGAAAATGATTAGCTACAGCTGTACTCTTGTTAGCATGGACACCAACCAGTTGAGTGGAAAAAATAGGAGGGCTGATCCAGATGAAAGAAGGCTGGTCTGCATGATCATGAGGCATGATGGAGGGCTAATAGAAGCCCTTGTTTTTTCTAACAAGGTTGTCTCATGTGCAGGTACAAAGAAGGGGGAGCAACATAGATTTATTTGGGATCCAGGTGCTTGCAATTGCTTGGGGACAAGCAATTTCGAGAGGGGAGGACTGTCATGTCCCCTTTTCAAGATAATTCCATTTGAAGACCTTGACCCATTTTCCTTCCTCATGGGTCCAAGGAAACAAGCTAGAGGAAGCCAACAATGTCATTATGTGCTTAATTTTGTATTATCATGATTGCTACCGATGGAGGACAAAATAATGAAACAGCTGTTGGAACTGTTTGGGTTTGTCTAACTGCTGATTACACATTCCAGATTTACATCACAGCAATTTGGAAGGATTTTGATACAGCTGAGCATGCAAAAGGAGTTGTCACTGTTTTTTTGAAAAGGAAGATGAAGAGGACTTCAATGAAGAGAGGGGCAGCAGAGGTATGAGTTTGTTTGGGTTTAAGCTCCTTCATTTGACAGGCATAGGATCCAGATTATGGGAGCACTACAGCATGTTCATTCACCTTGATATGATGATACTTGGGCATATAAGCTTGCAATTGCTTGAGGGAAAGCAATTTCAGGAAGGGAGGACTATAATGTCCCCTTTTTCGAATTGATCCAATTGAAGAATTCTTTCCCATTCTTCTTCATGTGGGCAAGAAGAAGATGAAGGAAGCCCTTGGATTATATTTTAGTCTTTCTTTAATTAATAATTATATTTTTCTTTTAAGCAGCTCGACTAGGTTGGAGAGCTTTTAATATAAGCTTAAAGATGAAATAAGCTTCTAAGGAGGCCGGTCTTGGGGAATCCTCCCTTAAAGACTCTTGGCGCCACCATAAGGTTATATAAGGGGTCACATAGGCTCATTTTGGGTATGTTTTTGGCTAATATAATTTTATCTATTTGGTTCTAGAGCTGGTTGCTCTATTCCAATCCATTAAGGGGCGAAAATTCATTAGTGTGGCAAGCAAGGAGGACGAAACCCTTCTTTGTTGAAGGTTGGAGAACGAAAACTCTCCAATTTGGTGGTGTTAAGGACTTCTACGAAGACTATCTTGCTGGTTGGGAAACTAGGGCATTGAGGGAGAAGAATATCAAGGGTTCTTCATCACTTTGGCACCCTCTCCTAGGGTGGCGACTTGGGTAGGAGTGTGTTTGGGTGCCTTCTAGGGCATGTTTTGGCATTTCAAGTTGATATTCAGACTTCTCCAAATTTATAAGGCTAATCTATCACTTATTTGGCATTTATTGGGGTTTGGAGACCTCATTTTCAGTCACTTTTGAGAGTTGTACTTCTATTGTCATTTAATTAATTTCCAATTGTGTTTGTGGTTGAGTTTTGAGTGATAATTGCCCTAAAATATTCCTAAAATGTTTCTGCATGTTGTAGATGATGTTAATGGTGATATTTTGTTGAATTATTGTTCTTTTCTAGATGTTGTCCTAAAAATCAAACTGTTGTGCACTAATGTTCCATTTTTCATTCGAGTGGTATAAAAATCAGAATATATTTCAGTTTGGGTTTGTGTGATTTCATTGTTTTTGTGGTTCAGCCCTAGAAAGGGACATTACATTGTTGCATATTTGGTACAAGGGCTTTGTTGAAAAACTCAAACTATCTTTATTTGTCAAGGAAAGGGACATTACATACAAGAGCTTCAGTTGTTAAAAGTTTCGGCATTGTTTTTGTCTCCTTAGGAAATTGACCTTTTAGATATGCCTTCGAACTTGAGCAATAGAACCCATTTCCACAAGATAATTATTTTTACTTTATGAAGCTGGCCACACTTCAAGATTTTATGTTACCTTAGTGATTGTGATCTACTTTGACTTATTGAAACATGATCCTAAAGGTGATTGAATTTGAAAATAAAATACTTAATATTTTGCAAATACTTAAAAACTTTATTGAGACCTTTAGATTTTCCAAAGGAATATGCTATCAAACAATCTTGTTTTATTAAAACAAAGCCTAATGTCTAGCATTTAGGTTCTGTTTAGTATTGTGTCGAGGCCATGTCATCAATAAACTCACATTTGCTCATTTTTCTCTACTAATAGTTTCTTTTTTGCATTTCTCATTTTTTATGCCTTTTTATGTTTTTTATGCCTTTTTATGTTTTTTATGTTTTCTCCTTATTCATTTTTAGTCAATATGCCAAGGAAATCTATTCTAGTCACACCAGATACAATACCCAACCATCTTTGGCCTTATCCTAAACTGGAACAGAATAAGTTACCCTAACCATTTCTTGGACGTCATGCCTGTTTGATCCATACATTTATGTACCGAGAACAGAGGGCCTTTGATTTCCAGTAATGGAAGCTTCCGTAGCATGGCCTTAATGTACATATAGAACTACTTTAAAAGGTTTTGTAATTCAGCCATATTAGATCAACTAAACTATAAATGAAATCCCAAAATAAATAAAAGAAACTCAAACCTTATGAATTCTACAATCATACAAGTATACACTTTAGCCACTACCACATCAAGAAAGCACTAAACAAGAATCAAATTTACACTTGCATTGCTTGAATAGCCTTTAAAATGGCCTATGACAACATGAATGGGGCAAACAAAGTCAAAATTATAAATAAGGCCCATTATAGGGTCAAAATAGCAAATAACAGTCGCGTCACTTCCCATTTGCTAGGACTGGCAAATGGTATTATGCCCTATTTTAAACCTGTGTTTCCTAGTTTGAGTTCGTAGATAAATTTGGCTAAGTTAAAATTTAGAAGAAAAAAATTGCGGATGAAAAATAAGATTATTAAACATGTTTAATTGTATTTTATGGATGTTATACTACGTATTGTCATAAGAGTGTAAAGTTAGATAGCAGGATGTGAATTTTTCAAGTATTAATTCTTTCCATATAATAAGAAAAACTGAATATAATGTATTATTATAAAATGGAGATAGTGTCGATTCACATTGAGATGTTTTTTATCGTTTGTTTAGCTAAGATTTATTGACACACACATTTATTTTATTACCTGATAAACTTTTTAGTATAGAATGGGATGTTAAATTTAGCAGATGTAAATATATTGGAATCAACTTTTGTCATTCCATGACATTCTTCCACACACAAAAAGATCCCAGCAGTTGTTTGAAAGCATCTTTAGAAAATAAATATTGTCAAATACTTCATTTAGTCCATAGACACTTAATATGGGTAAGGCATTAATTAATTGATATGATATTTGTAATGTCCCCGAATGGGACTATTTGAACCCTTTGTGGATTTTAGGCAAACCCAATACTAAAGTGCAACCTAATAAAAGATAATTCAGAAATTAACACTGCAGATCTGATTTTGACTAGGTTTGTCCATGAAACTTATACCAAATAGGCATCATTTGATACTCTTCCTTTCCAAAACAAAATGCAGAAATTGATGAGACTAATTCAGACCAAACAGAAGTATGAGACCTTGCAAAACTGATTCCTTTGACTGCTGCAAATTATGATCAGAAATGGCGACTAAGGGTATTGGAGAAACCCACCCAAAATAAGCACCATTTATATAAATCCTTGTTCTAAATTGATCTCAGAACTTTAACAGCCAGTAATGGATTAAAATTTAATTTTTTTATGGGCAAACATAGACTGAAAATAACTTCAGAAATCTGCATACAAATGTGACTGGAAATACCTCTTAAACCCTCCAAAATTTCTGAAAATAATCTATTTAGATTCCCAAAAATTAGTACAAAAGATGGCAATGATATTTAGACCTAAAATGTCTCCAAAACATTGCAAACCAGCCAAAAGATGGGTCGCTCCACTAGAGAAAAATAGGATAACACTACTGCAATTTTATTCTTCAAATCCTCTATACAAAAATCTGTAAAATCCCTTCATAACTGCTGGAAATAAATCTTTGAAGCACCAAAGAATCCCCTGAATAGAGATCCCTCACAATACTCCAAGAGGGTTTTCGTCCTCTAGAGCAATTTCTAAGGGTTTTCATCCTTAGAATATTTCTGCAAAAGCTCAAGGCTTCAAATACACTTCAAAAATTATAATATGATCATAGAATGGCCCTCAAGCAAGTCGACCTCTCCTTATAAAGAAAGAAGAGACCCAAAACAACCTCCAAAATATCCAATCAGCATACAATGATTTTTTCTATGCATTTTCCACCCTCCATCCTTTCTAGGCCAAGTCGCATTTTCCTTGGGAGGATAACTTTTGACCCATGAACTTTTTCCTTTTTCTATTTTCTTATTGCTCCTCAAGCTGGTCACATTTTTCCATAGGAATAAACAATTTAATAAATGTTTTTCTCTTGTTGGCTTTTTCTATGTTTATTTTATTATTAAGTCTATTATTTTATTATAAGTGCTTTTTTATAATGTCTATTTTATTTTTTTAGCACTTTATAATAAAGTAATAAAACTTAAGTCTCCCTTTTTAATTCTCCTTAGCCATCGGGAAGACATAATAGGCTAAGGGTCTTCGATTGGGAAGGGGATATTACATATTTGTGTATTTATTTGTTTATTTTTTTATTATGGTAAAAAAGGTTGGAGGGACCCTGCCCAAGTACAAATAGTAGAATCAAAATAGGAGGTCTTTTAAATATTCTCAAAATAAACCACCTCCGATTACAGCAAAAACAGCACAGTTCAGAACTAACACAAACCAATACTAACATAAACCTAAACACAGCCAATTAAGAAAGTATAGAAATTATTCCATTGAGTGCAGAACATGTTTTCATTCCTCTGTCAGATTAGTAATGGAAGTTTCCAGACCAGTAAGAGCATCTTCTTCAGTTGTGTCCGTGCTCCTTAGCTTCTTTTTTCCCTTACACAGTTGAGTGTCATCCAATTTCCTTTTCTTAACCACCTCCTTCAGCATATTGAGGTGTTGGATGCTACATTTAATGTTTAGTTTGCTCCATGTAGCAACCTATCACAACTGGTCTATAATGGTCTTGATTTCTCCTTCCAAAGCAACTACTCTAGTTTCCAAAATTCTAAGTTTTTCTACCATTTCTGTTTGGTTGTTTGCATTTGTTATGTGATTAAGCATGTTCATGCTTCCAAGAGAGAACACCTGGAACTTGTTGACAGCATCTTTGATCTCATTCCAGTCCTTGAGAATTGTATTTAGAACTTTCTTTGTGAAGCTAATGTCCTCTTTCGTGGATTGAATAACCCCGTCATATTCTGCCTGGTGACCTTTTTCAACATTATTGTCCTTGGTTTGTTTAAGAGGGGAAGCAGAGTTCAAGGGAGCATTCATGTCAATGCCACCAACCACAGGAGTGAGAGGAGGGTCCTTTTCCACATTGGTATCCTTTGCAGTGGGGTCCGGGTCAACAGGCCCGGGTCAGGCCAGTTTCTGATCAGATTCTGTGCCCTGGAGTTAGTCTCAAAGTCAGAAGAGGAAACAAAAAATGTTTCAAAGGGGCCTTGGGTTTGGACGAGGATGGGAGAGCATTTAGCAAGCTTCTATATTCAGCAGACCTAATAACATCAGGTTTCAAATCATCTCTGCCCCCAACAAATGAACGAGGTTTATGGGCACCTTGGACAAGGTTAGATGCAAATTGTACAATAGCCAACACGAGTCCCCAGTGAAGAGGAAAGAAAGCCTTCCAATGTTCGACATCCAAAATAGACTTTTCCAAGAAGGAAAGCAAGAAGAAAGGTAGGCTAAGCTCCACATTGTGTCTAAGATAATTCAAGATAGGGAAATGATAAAGATACACAACATTGTGTCTCCCTTCCAAGGTGAAATAATGAATCAGATGGAGGGCGACTCCAACCCAAGGTTTAGCCAAAGAGTCTAACAAAAATCATAATGAAAAGGGACCAATTGTTCGCTTTCACCCAAAAAACTCTTAATTTCGTTACTGCTTTTGGTTTTAGTTTTAAAAATCTTTCTACCCTCCATAGACAGCCTGATGATATGGGCAATCAGATCCTCAGAAACAATAATCAAAGCCCCTCTTATGTTAAGCACCCTATTATTCTAGGAATTAGCAAATTCAGTTGACAGGTGAGGGTTGAAACCCTTGAGGCATTTAAAGAAGTTAATCATACCTTTTTTCTTAAAAATTTCCGTTATTCCTTGTTGTTCTTGATATCCTTGACATTAATTGATTCTGTTCTACACCTGTAACCATCCATATTCTTCAAAGTATGATGAAATGGCCAAGAAAAGCTCAACCGTGTTACAATGGTAATCCAGAAAATTTGGCTTTTCCTACCTCTAATAACAAGAAAAAGAGGCTTGTGCGACAAGGCCTTAGTTGCAAGCAAAATAAATCAAAAAATCAAAAATGCTAACACACATATCTTTGCATAATTGTTCACTTGGGTGCTATACTCAGCCCGTGCATGTTCATTACAATTGGCTTTTTCATTATTGATAATATTTTGGAGCTGAGTTGGCACATCATTCATGTTGTTCCATTGATAGATAATGATTCCTTGACACCTGAGTTGGCAAGCCAATCGATTGCATTATTGGCTTCCCTATAAGTGTGTTGAATGACCACCTCATCGAAAGATTCTATCAGCATCCATATTTCCTCCATTATATCCAAGATAGTAATAAAAGGTTTGTTTTTTTCTTAATACAATTTACAATATATAATGAATCCCCTTCAATAATGATTTTAGCCACCTTACCCTCTAGAGCTAGCTTGATACCCCACAAGGCTGCAGTCGCTTCCGCCACATGATTGGTGTGATGACCAAAGTTACAATGAAACGCAACCAAAAGAAGACCTTTGTTATTTTTGAGAATCCCCCCTCCACCAGTTGGACCAAGGTTACCCTTAGAGGCCTGTCAAAATTAAGTTTGATCCAATGAGCTTCAGGAGGTAACCATTTGACAAGGGACCATTAGGGGGAGGAAAAAAACCCAATTGGAGACCAAAAATATTCTTTTTCCAAGAAAAAGGGGGAGGGATTAAGTGTATTTATTTGTTTCTTAAATATTGGTACACGATTAATTAATTGCGATGTTATTAGTTTTTTTTGTGTTTGTTAATTATTGGTATGGGACTAGTTAATTACAATGGTATTACGTTATATGTAGTTTTATAGTAAAAAGTTTTGCTATAATAAGTCGGATACTTATAATAAGATAAAGATGTTGGTTGATGTGATTGATGCAACAAAGAACAAACATATAATAGCAAAGATTAAAATGTCGACATGGCACTAGTTAATTATTCTAATATTAATTTATTTGTGTTATGTGTGGTTATATATTATACAGTTTTGACATGATAAATAGAACATTTCTGTTGGGAAATATTTAATGTTATTATGAACATTAGATATTAATTTGTGTGAGATAATTCTATGTGAGTAGATAAAAATAATATTGTGCATGTGAGTTAATTGTGTAATGTGAATGTTACGTAACTATTCACTATTACATATCCTTGGAGAAAATAAAGGTTTCTAAGAGAGATACTAGGGATGTAGAGTGATCACAGGGGATTGCCTGAGTGATATTAGTAACTTGTTAAGATATTGTAATGTCCCTTTTTGGGGGACTTCCGGAAATGACCCAAAGCTGGTTGTGAAGGTCTGAAATCAGAACTAGGGCAGACTGTAGATGACTGAAAATTCACTTTGAAACCCTTAAATGCTGCCAGCACTTTGCTCCTAGGGTGGCGACCTCTTAGGAGAAATCAAACACACTTTTCTAGGCACAAATCTCACTCAAACCTTTAGGAAAAATGCTCAGAATTTATGAGAAATAACCAACAATTATTAGATGCAAGAAAACTGATTTTTAGAAACCCACAAGTGCTATTTTTAATTTATCATGCAACCCATCCACTACAGATTTAAATAATAATTTCCAAAACTGAAATATCACTCAAATACACTCAACAATTGATAGAAATGGAAGATTTCACCTTTAGAAATTATAGAGAATTTGTTGGCTAGATTTTCTGCATAGCTGAAAACCTAGGCAGTCATGAGATAAATCTCCCTCATTTACCGGTGAGGCTCCCGTGTAAGATTTGTCAAGTTAAATATGCTAGTATCTATTTGTGGGTATTACTTTAACCATGCAGCTCATGAACCATAGCTGTATAGTTTTGCAACAAGTAAGCAACTGTTAAAGAAAGGAAATATCTTGATGAAGAGGAAAATAGCAGAAAACAAGAAAGAAAGAGGGAAGATGTGCAACCCAATCAATAGATTACAGAGTTGATTGCATGCACATAGATAGAACCAATAGATATTAACACACAGAATTATAAGCAAAGGGAACTTTCAGATCTAGATCTAGAATAACGCAAAGTTTATAAGTAGATCTAAGACAGAAAGTTAGAAACAAAATGCACCGTCGACACAAAGTTCTCCGGAAATATGCTCATTTCTATTCCTCTGCTTCAAATAGCTATCAGGGGTTTCAACACAAAGTCTGGAACACAAGACTGCTACTTACAAATTCCGATCATTAACTGAATGTTCTTCCTCTACTTATAGCATTGGTGTCCCTGCATTTCAACCGAAACTGAGACTACCCCATGTTAAAAAAAAAAATCGTTCATTTTAAATAGTGGGTCGTTTTTGTGTTTTTATTGCCAAAAGTTTTTGTAATGTGTCAAGATATTCCCAAGGACCCATAGCAGCCATTTTCGCCAAATACCCACATGCCCAAAATTGTTATATTCTGTCGCTGGGGTTTTCCTGCTGGAAATTTGTATTTAATTATTTTGAGCCCCGTTTGAAGCAAATTGTACTCTGGTTTAACCGTGTTGTGATCGTACATGTCAATTTTCTCATATACCAGTAGGGTTTTAACCAAGAATGAATTCTGGGCTTTATTTGTGACTTCTGGCAACGTTTTGTATTTTTGGTGTTTTCCGTTTCGTATTCTCGTGAAATTTCTCTAGATCAATTCCTTTGCCGGCTTGGTCTAATTCTTTGCCCGGAGTATCTAGAGATCACCAATGCACATTGTGCCAAAAAGAATTCGCCACCGGAGGTCCTGGTTCTCTCGGAAAAGACGAAAGTCGTGCACAAAAAGCTTCTTCCTGAAGGCCGCATTTTTGGAAAAGAGGGTTTTAAGTGGATCATGGGAATTTTGTACCGCCTAACAGGTACTTTTTCCCATGGGCCACTTAAGTCGCAATAGGAAAATTAGAGGCAGCAGCAAGGGAAATTCTTACCTCGCCTGCGGCCTCATAGGTAAAAATTTCCATTGTGAAATAAAAGAAAAATCACTTAAGGCATTAATGGGATTTTATTACCTGCCTTGCAGGGTAAATAATCTCATTATGAAAGTCAAACAACTTAAGTGGATCATGGGATTTTTGGAGCTGCAGTGCAGGGTGAATAATCCCATTGTTAATTGGCTTTTAAAAATAGAATTCACCCTTGCCAAAAAGTGCGACCCACCTTGGGTGAATAATAATGCATTTAATAATATTTATTCACCCAATTTTGGTGCCCAAGCATGAGGAAAAGTCAACAAGGGAAAAGTGGATAAAGGAAATTAGAATTAGAAATTCTAAAATTAAATAAATATTATTTATTTAATGCAACCCCTTCATGACAAAAAAGTGCGCCCCATTTGGGAGAAGAATAATACTTTTTAAGTATTAATTGATATAATTAATTCCTATTTTCAGTGGATGAGGTCAAAGCATACTATGTAGCTTAAGTGAACTGGAAGTAGAGAGCTAAAATTAAATAAATTTAATTTATTTAATGGCAGCCATGAGCATGCACAAAATAGGCACCCCATTTGAAGAGAAAAGCTTATTAATTAATTAATTAATTGTCAGGAATAGGAGGGGCAATAATTAATTATAGAATGATGAGAATTATATAAGCATGGGCTGCCATAAGGATGAATTAATTAATTCAATAGCAAGGAAGTGCAGCCCGAGACAGTTTTGGCGCCCAAGGAAGGAGGATTTTTGCATTGAAGTTTATTTTCCACTGTTGGGAAGCTTCAAAGTTTGGCGCCTAGGATTGAAGGAGCTTGAATTGTGTTTGATTAATTGTCTGCATAGTGGTACAGGTGCTAAGGTGAAGATGGTAAAATTCATGCTTGCTTTGCATGCAAATAAAACATCAAATTTTGGGGCAGCAGGCTTGATATATGCAGATTTTTATAATTAAAATCCAGTGTTCATGTTCCGGTTGCCATCTTTGTCTGAATTAATTGCAGGAATTCATTACAGGTGCTTTTATAAGAAAAAGGGAGCTTAAATCAATGTCCAATACATTGAACATATCCTCCAAATCTGAAGAAATATCCAGATTTGCACCGGTTGTGAAGAATTCCGACCGAATAAAGAGAAAACGAATTGCTTAGACAAAAAAGATTCAGCCATGGCAAACCGGGATGAAAAAGAAGGCACAGCAGAGTCATGCATCACTTCTAAGTTTGTTGACACTGGTGACGATTCAGATCCAAATGCTTCCAAATTCAATTTGGTGAGAATCAAAGGAATTCCAGATCCAACCGCTTCCCAAATCCAATCGCTTCAGATCCACCGCTTCCCAGATCCGGTTTGGTGAGAATCAAAGGAATTCCAGATCCGCCTACTTCAGATTGGTTTGGTGAGAATCAAAGGCAAAAGAATCAGCTACATGCAGAATATGAAAAAGGACAAGGCCGCAGCTTTCCTCTTTCTTCTTCTTTCTCTTATTTCCTCCAACAAAGTAATTGAGCAATCAATTAAATTATAAAACTTGAGTGATTGGTTTAAAAGCCATTACTTCAAGAAGTCAACTACTTGGAAATAGGTAAGACATGCAAAATAGAAGGTTTTATCTTGATTTGCAAATCATGCATGTCATGCAAAGAGGGATTCTAGGAGGGAGATTGTCGTTGTTCCCTTTCGACTTCCACATGTCAGTTCAACTAAAAGCTTCCGACTTGTAATTGCCCCTCCACATGCTATAAGTAGAGGAAGAACCTATGAGTTAAAGGATCAGAATTTGTAAGTGCAGCATTCTTGTGTTCCGGACATTGTGAAACCCCTGATAGCCACTGAGCAAAGGAATATAAAAGAGCAGATTTCGAAGAACTTTGTGTCACAAAGTGCATTTGTGTTTCTAGCTTTTAATCTCAAATCTACTTATAAACTTTGTGTTATTTTAGATCTAGATCCAAGTTGTCTTTGCTTATAATTCTATGTGTTGATATCTATTGATTTCTTCTATGTGCATGCAATCAACTATGTTATCTATTGATTGGGTTGCACATCTTCCCTATTTCTTCCCTGTGTTTTATTATTTCATTTTTCTATAAATATTTCCTTTCTTTAAATAGTTGCTTACTTGCTACAAAACTATACAACTTTGGTTTATGAGCTAAATAGTTAAAGTAAAATCCCCATATAGATACTAGCATATTTTATTGACAAATCTGACACGGGAACCTCACCGGTAAATGAGGGAGATTTATCTCATGATCGCTAGGTTTTCAGCTATGCGTAAAATCTAGCCAACAGCTTTTGGCGACACTCGTTGGGAACAACTATCTTTGCAAATCGAGCTTGTCTTTTTGCAGAAAGCGTAGTTTATTCCCATTCAACTCTCAACTTGGGCCGAACGTCCATTTACCCGATCTGTAAAGGCACAAGGAAGGCCCGATCATTTCTAGGGATTCATTGGAGCAATTCAATTTCGCCACCCTCCTCAAGTTAGAAGTCGCAGATCCAGTCTTTCACGGAAGAAGAGTGCAAACACATCGAGATTCGAATCATCTTCAGCATAATCCGGCAGTTGGAATTATTCATCAAGTCTATTCTCAAAGAAGATGCGCTCCTTTCATGATGCAGAATCAGCCACTTGCCCCTGCAGCGCCTGTTCCATGGAATGCAGCCTTTGGACCTCTAAATCTAACTCCTATGCATGATCTACCTAAAGGGACGAGAAAGAAGTTTCCAAAATTCTTTGGAGATGGCAAAGCAGAATCCAGATGACCACTTGGCTGCATTTTTCATATCCTGTGGAGTGTTTGCAGTCGAACATGAAGATGTATCTCTGTTCGGCTCTTCATAGAGACTCTGCATGACTTGGTTGGAGAATGGTTCTACTGGCTAGCTCCTGGCACCATAACCAACTAGGCTACTATGCGGGATGCGTTCCTAAAAAGATTCAAACCAGCTGAAGATTCCAGTACATTGATTACTCAGCTCACTCAATTGAAGGAGCCACATGAGCACATGCGGGATTTTATTGCAAAATTCCAAAGATTACTGTACAAAATTCCAGCTTCTGCTTCTCTGAATGATGAGAATCAAAAGGTGTTCTTCATCAATGCTTTGCTTCCTCAGTAAGCTATCAATCTGCAAGAGCATGCCCTGCTGATTTGTTAGCAAAGTAGCAAAACATGGCAGTTGAAATTGAAGACGACCTCATCATGGCTGGAAAGATAAAGAGCAACACTTCTAGAGCTGAAAGTTCATCCTCTGCTACTACTTCCGATTCACTACTGCAAAAGTTAGCAAATGAGATGATGCAGATGAAGAAACAAATGGCTCAAATGGCTCAAGGCAACAATACTACCCCTGCTCGGAATTTCAACAACCGGAACCGCATTGTTGGTTCCCAAAGATTAGTGATTCAAGCGCTTTTGGAAACAACGTGGAGATGAAGGAAGAAGACCGGAAGCGCGCCGATCAACTCGACGATGATGATTTTGTAGGTCCCGCCTTTGCGACTCCAACATTAATTACCTAAACTACAAATCGAACATGACTATGAGGAGCTTTAAGACGATCATAGTCATGCATATACGCAATGTACTTACAAGATCACAAACTCGCCAAGTCAAGCATTTACAGACGAACAAAGAAGGGGCATCCCTTTGCCTTCTTCTTAGCTCCCGTAAGTAAAGCGGCGAGTTCTTCATCTCAACCCACGTAAAGCTGCTCGGAGTATCTAAATCTATTTCTTCTTTTGACATTATTGATCATGTTAAGAAAACCAGAGTTCAAATGTTAGAAAGTTGAATACTTGAGAGCCTTTCTCTGCAGTTAAATATGCTAGTCAAATATGTACAATCACCAAGACAATCCAATACATCAAAAGGCCTTTTGCCTAAGCCCAAGGATACTCCTCCCCAAAACAACACTGCAGTTGTTAAATCCTCACCATCTTCTGAAAGAGTGGAACCATTCTATGTTTCCCTATTGCTTAATGGTTTCAAGCTACGTTGCACGTTTGGGATACCGAGAACCCCGAATCCTATAGGATACGTATCCGATACGAATACGCCCGGATATGCCCCCGATACGCACTGAGGTATGCCGTAGATGCGTGACGGATACGCCTCGTGGGCGTATCCAAGTGTTAAATACGTTTTTTTAATTCTATTTCATTTTTTAAATGTTTGGCTTTTCTACTCCCTAGACCGAACCCTAAACACTAAATGAATAAAATAATAAACCCTCTCCCCCACAAAAAGTTATAAAAAGCACCCACCCCTCTCATTTGAAATCACACAAACAATTTCATTGTCTTTTTGCAAGTGAATGAGCAAAGAGCCAAAGAAGAGTTGTGAAGAGCTTAGTGGAGGCAAAGATTGGAAGGAGGTTTTGCAAAGAGCTTAGAGGAGGCAAAGATTTGAAGGAGGGGCAGCGATTGCTTCTATTGTTTGGAGTCCATCATTGCAAGGAGGAGAACTTAGAAGGAGAAGAAGCCATTGTTGAGACTTGAGAGGAAGAGATTGTTTTAAAATTTTAGAGGCAACCAGGATCTACGATTCTACACTACACTCTACAGGTATACCGTATTTTAATTTTATTTTTATTTTTAATTCATCCTTTCGTTTTATTTTTTTACGGTTATTTATTTATTTATTATGTTGCATTTTTTTTAAATTTTATAATTTAAACACATCCTAAATCTGTGTATGCTCTCACCTCGCGCCTTTATGGCGATCTTGGTGATCAAAAACAGATTAGGATGGCATAGTTTAGGGTTATTTAATTTATTAATTGGTAAAAAATCATTTTTTATTTTAAATGCATTGTTCAATGTTAATGTATTTGTTTTTTTTTTAGCTTCCTAAATTTGTGTATGCTCTCACCTCGCACCTTTATGGCGATCTTGGTGATCAAAAACAGATTAGGATGACATAACTAATTAGTAATTTATTTATGTTAAGGCAAATTGTGTTTTAATTTTTTAAACATCCTAAACTGTGTATGCTCTCACCTCGCGCCTTTATGGCGATCTTGGTGATCAAAAACAGATTAGGATGACATAACTAATTAGTAATTTATTTATGTTAAGGCAAATTGTGTTTTAATTTTTTAAACATCCTAAACCTATGTATGCTCTCACCTCGCGCCTTTATGGCGATCTTGGTGATCAAAAATAGATTAGGATGACATAACTAATTTATTTATGTTAAGGCAAAATGTTTTTAATTTTTTAAACATCCTAACTCTGTGTATGCTCTCACCTCGCGCCGTTATGGTGATCTTGGTGATCAAAAACAGATTAGGATGGCATCAAGTTCTGCTTCGGGTGGAGTGCAAGGCCAAGCTGAAAACACATCAGTTCCTGTGAGACATGATCCTAATTCCCCTCTTTGGAGACATGTGACAGTGGTAGACAACATTGTTGGTGGTGGGTGTCGGGTCTGGATATGTCATGGTTGCCAAGCTCAGTACAGATCCTCATATAGTCGAGTGAAAATCCATTTGACTGGTGTTGGAGGTGTGGGGATAAAGAGGTGCCCAAAAATATCAAATGAAAAAATGGCAGAGTACCTAAGAGAGCAAGAGGAGGCTGATAAACAAGCTGAAAGAAATAGAACTAGAACAATTCCTTCGCAAAGAAGGCCTTCATCACTACCACCCACACCTAGACCTACTTCTCATCCTTTCATTCAAACTCAAAGTCAACCATTTGATGAAGAGAGTCCAGAGAGCTCACGAAAAAGGCCAAAAGGAGCATTGGAGAAAGCATTTAATATTGAAAAGAGGGAGGTTGCTGATGAGGTTGTTGCTCGATGCATTTATGCATGTGGGCTGCCCTTTAATGTATTGAGATCTCCATATTGGCATCAAATGGTGAAGGGTATCAATGAAGCTCCACAAGGGTACAAATCCCTAAGTTACGAAAAAGTTCGAACCACACTCTTGGGAAAAAAAGTGGAACACATTCACAAGACTTTGCAACCAATCGAGGACTCATGGAAGGAACAGGGGTTTCCATCATTTCAGATGGATGGAAAGATGCTAGAAATAGACCCCTCATAAATGTTGTTGCAGTATGCCCTAAAGGGGCAATGTTCCTTAAAGCCATTGATTGTGAAGGGCAAGTCAAGGATGCACAATTTATTGCTGACATTTTAATAGAGGCAATTGAGTCGGTGGGCCCCCATAATGTTGTCCAAGTCATCACGGACAACGCTAAAAATTGTAAAGCAACAGGAATGATCATAGAGGGTAGATATGAGCACATTTTTTGGACCCCTTGTGCTGTCCACTCCCTTAACTTGATGCTCCAAAAGATTGGGAAAATCCCATGGATTGAGCAAATTTATTCTGAGGCAAATGACATTCAAATGTTTATCACAAACCATCATATGTCACAAGCCATTTTTAGGAAATTCTCAAGGTTAGAGTTGTTGAAGGTTGCAGAAACTAGATTTGCCTCTCACACGCTTGTTTTGAGACGGCTTGTGAAGGTGAGAGAGGCTTTAAGCAGTATGGTGATCAGCAATGTTTGGTCAGTGTGGAGGCAGTCAAATACAGAGAAAGCTACAAGGGTAAAATCATGGGTCCTTGATGAGGATTGGTGGGCCAAGGTTGAGTACTTGTTGAGTTTACAGAACCCATTCTCTCCATGATCCGATATGTAGATACTGATGAAGCATGCTTGGGAGAGATATATGATGGCATAGATTCCATGCTTGAGCGTATCAGAGATATAATACAAAAAAAGGTCTAGATCCAGAAGAGACCTTCTACGGTGAGGTCAAGACTGTGGTCATGAAGAGGTGGAATAAAATGACCACCTCATTACATCTCCTTGCTTATGCACTGACCCCAAAGTACTATAGCTCTGATGTACTTGGGCTACCAAACAGGCAAGCACCATTTTTTGACTCCGAAGTTGGAAATGGAACCAAGGCAACATTCAAAAGAATTTTTCCCGATCCATCTATAGCCAATGTGGTCAGAAGTGAAATGGGCATGTTTACTGGTTCAGAAGGCAACATGGGATCGATTGAGGCTCTTTTCGACAAGAGTAGCTTGACTCCAACCACATGGTGGCGTGTACATGGCCATGATGCCAAGTACTTACGTCCTATTGCTATAAAAGTTCTTTCACAGGTATAACATTTATAAATTTTAAAATTTAGAATCATTTCGAATATTTTAAATTTTATTAAGTTAGAACTTAGGATACTAACTTGTCTTTGAATTTCAATTTTCTAACTTTGTTGTAATAGGTGGCTAGTAATTCTTCCGCAGAGCGGAATTGGAGTACTTATAGCTTTATCCACTCAGCTAAAAGAAACAAGTTGGCATCTAAAAAAGTTGAGGATTTGGTATATGTGCACTCCAATTTGCGCCTCTTGTCACACAAGTCTGAGGAGTATGCTAAAGGGCCTCACAAACTTTGGGATCTTATTCCAGAGACCACAGACTTGGATGCCTCCGTAGCCACGCTTGCCCAACTTTCATTATTTGATGGCGAAGATGACGCTCAAGGGAGTTCGCAAGGAGCGGAGAGTGGAGCTAGCGCAAGTGGCACACATGAACTTGATTTTGAGGAAAATCTAGATGATATATTCTAGATTTGTTTGTATTCCTATATCATATGTATGGCAGCCACATGAACAATGAAATGTAAAATCTTAAGTATATTGTTTGTTTTGAAAATTTGAACATGGATCTAGTTACTAGTATATTTTTCAAATTTCAAGTTTTGTTTGTATTCATGTTAACATGATATTCGTATATCATATGTATGGCAGCCACATGATCAATAAAAATGCAAAGTCTTAAGTATATTGAATGTTTTGAACATTGATTCAAGTTTTGTATTACTATTTCAGTTTTTTATGGACTAAAAAATGAGTAAAATGAGTAGATGTACATATAATATATATATATATATATATGTACGGACGTATCCAAGACGTATCGTATCCAAGGGTTTTTTAAAATTGACGTATCCGCGTATCGTATCCGTATCCAAACGGATACTCGTATCCATATCCTAGCAACGTAGGTTTCAAGTTAAGCAACCTGCATTTTAGATTCAGTGCTTCGACAATATCATGCCCGCTAAAGTTGCAGATGCTCTTGGGCTTACCTTGACAAAGACCATAAAAAGGTGCTACTCCATGGAGAGACAAGTCCCTTTAATCGAACAAATCAAAGATGCACAAGTTGTTTTAGCAACTTTTCCTGACAAAAGATTAAAGATGACAATCTTAGTTGCAGATATTCCTGTCTTCTACGAGATGTTGTTGAGCAAAAACTTCTACAAAACGCTGAGAGGAGAAGTAAAGATGGATTGATCTTGTGCACATATTCCTATCAAAGGGATTAATCATAAGCTAGAGCAAGAAAAGAAGTCCAAGTACACGTTGCAAAATCTGAAGATCCTAGATCTCAGATTCTTTTTCAAGGGTCTGACCACGGTGTATACTTCTTGGAAATGGATAAAGGCGCCTGCAACCAGAACTTCAACCAAAGCCAACACAAGAAGAGGAAAAAGTTTGGACGCTAGAGATTCAAGGCACTGTTGTTCTTTTAGATCAAGAGCCAACATTCTATTAATATATCCAGATCATCATGAAATATTCTCATACTCCCACAAGTTGATGTTCGAGAACACCAATCATACGGTGGAGTATGAAGCATTGCTTCTAGGAATGGAGCAAGCTAAAAAGAAAGGAGTAAAACTCCTCAAAGCCCAAGGAGATGTTGAACTTCTAGTAAAGCAGGTTCGAGGGCAAAGTCAAGTCAAAAGAGATAAGTTGGAGCATTACAGAGATAAAGTGCTTTCTACCACACTGGATTTTGCAGCCTTCTCTATCAACTTCATTCCAACAAATCAAAACTCCAAGGCAGATTCTTTGGCAATCACAGCTACACTATTGAATCCGGATAGACCACCGTCCATATTCAAACAAGGAAACTATAAAGTGGAGATGGTCTACCACCCCAAAGTCCCTGATAATGTTGAACAATGGCAGACTTTCAATGAGGACAAACAAACATCTGCATTTCTGGAACAAGGCAACTTTGACAAGTTGTATGTTGAAGGGAGTAAGTCACTACCACAACAAACAGTCACAAGCAAAGTTGATCCATGTTATGATGACAATAGTGGAGCAATCCAACCAAAAGGTAACAAAATCCCCAAGGGTTTGGTTTCCTTAGTGGAGACTTTCAACAAGCATGATTGGTACCTGAAGAAGAACAAAGAATATGGTGATAGTTCTTCCTCAGAAATGCAGCAAATAAATCTGAGAACGAGAGAAGTTGATGCAGACTTATCCACCACAGAGAGAAGAAAGGATGAGCCACCACCAAATGACGTTGATAAGGACTTGCCGCAGTATTTGACAAGAAGGCCAAAGAAAGGAAGTTCAAGATCGGAAACCCGGGTACTCTAAGCGGGACAAGAGACATGAACTGAAGGGCATGCACGACAAATCTGATTCACTCTGGAAAGGGCCCTTCATGATCAAAAGAGTTGCAGGAATGGATACCTTCTTCCTTGCCTACCGGGATGGAATTGAGTTACCATTTCCTTTAAACGGGCAACATCTGAAGTTGTTCAGGAACTGAAAAAGCAGGGTAAAACTTGTATGTATATAAATAAAACTTTGTTTGTTTTTCCTTGTTTTGTTTTTGTTGTGTTGTTTTTGTTTGCCTGACCCCGAGCCCAATGGACAAGACACGAAACCAGAGATGTTGGGATCTCATCTTTACCCTTGTCATTTTGACAGAGGCAAAGATGTCCACAGACGGAGCCGACTGGTGTCCCAGATTTCACCCTGAAATCTGAGACTACCCCATGTTAAAAAAATCATTCTTTTAAAATAGTGGGTTGTTTTGTGTTTTTATTGTTTTTTTTTGTAATGTGTCAAGATATTCCTAAATACCCGGATGCCCAAAATTGTTATATTCTATCACAGGAGTTTCTGGGAAATTTTTATTTAATTATTTTGAGCCCTGTTTGAGGCAAATTGTGCTTGGTTTAACCCTGTTGTGATCGTACATGTCAATTTTCCCATATACCAGATAAGCGTTTTAACCGAGGGAATGAATTATGGGCTTTATTTGTGACTTGGCAATGTTTTATGTTTTTGTTGTTTTCTCGTTTCGCTTTTCGTGAAATTTATCTAGATCAATTCCTTTGCCGGTTTGGTCTCGATTCTTTGCTGCTCGGAGTATCTAGAGATTACCTATGCACGTTGTGCCGGAAGGAATTCGCCACCGGAGAGGTCCTGGTTCTCTCGAAAAAGATGAAGTCGTGCACAAAAAGTTTCTTCCTAGGCGGGCGCATTTTTGGAAAAAGAGGGTTTTAAGTGGATCATGGGATTTTGGAAGTAAAGCAAGTGAGAATTTTGTACTGCCTGCAGGTACTTTTTCCCATGGGCCACTTAAGTCACAATGGAAAAATTAGAGGCAACGAGGCGGTGGGAAATTCTTATCCGCCTTGCAGAGTAAAAATTCCCATTGTGAAATAAAAGAAAAATCACTTAAGGCATTAATGGGATTTTATTACCTGCCTTGCAAGGTAAATAATCCCATTATGAAAGTCAAACAACTTAAGTGGATCATGGGATTTTTGGAGCTGCGGTGCAGGGTGAATAATCCCATTGTTAATTGACTTTTAAAAATAGAATTCACCCTTGCCAAAAAGTGCGACCCACCTTGGGTGAATAATAATGCATTTAATAATATTTATTCACCCAATTTTGGTGCCCAAGCATGAGGAAAAGTCAACAAGGGAAAAGTGGATAAAGGAAATTGGAATTAGAAATTCTAAAATTAAATAAATATTATTTATTTAATGCAGCCCCTTCATGACAAAAAAGTGCGCCCCATTTGGGAGAAGAATATACTTTTTATGTATTAAATGATATAATTAATTCCTATTTTTAGTGGATGAGGTCAAAGCATCTTTGTAGTTTAAGTGAACTGGAAGTAGAGGACTAAAATTATATAAATTTAATTTATTTAATGGCAGCCATGAGCATGCACAAAAAATAGGCGCCCATTTGAAGAGAAAAGCTTATTAATTAATTAATTAATTATCAGGAATAGGAGGGGCAATAATTAATTATAGAATGATGAGAAGTATATAAGCATGGGCTGCCATAAGGATGAATTAATTAATTCGATAGCAAGTGCAGCAGCGGACAATTTTGGCGCCCAAGGAAGGAGGATTTTTGCATTGAAGTTTATTTTCCACTTCTTTGGGAAGCTTCAAAGTTTGGCGCCTAGGATTGAAGGAGCTTGAATGGTGTCCGATTAATTGTCTCGCATAATGGTACAGTGCCTGCCCAGTGAAGATGGTAAAATTCATGTTTGCTTTGCAGATGCAAATAAAACATCAAAATTTGGGGCAGCAGGCTTGATATATGCAGATTTTTATAATTAAAATCCAAAGTGTTCATGTTCCAGTTGCCATCTTTGTCTGAATTAATTGCAGGAATTCATTACGTGGTGTTTTTATAAGAAAAGAGGAGCTTAAATCAATGTCCAATACATTGAACATATCCTCCGAATCTGAAGAAATATCCAGATTTGCACCGGTTGTGAAAAATTCTGACCGAATAAAGAGAAAAAGAATTGCTCGAGACAAAGACAGATTCAACCATGGCAAAGCAGGATGAAAAAGAAGGCACAGTAGAGTCATGCATCACTTCTAAGTTTGTCGACACCGGAGACACAGAACCTAGATCTAAGTCTGCTTCCAAATTCAGTTTGGTGAGAATCAAAGGAACTCTAGATCCGGCCGCTTCCCGAGATCATTGAATTGCTTCCGAGATCCGATTGCTTCCAAATTGATTTGGTGAGAATCAAAGGAATACCAAATCCGGCGCTTCGAGATCCAAATTGCTTCAGATTGATTTGGTGAGAATCAAAGGCAAAAGAATCACCGCATGCATAATATGAAAAAGAACAAGGCTGCAGCTTTCCTCTTTCTTCTTCTTTCTCTTATTTCCTCGACAAAGTAATTGAGCGATCATTTAAATTATAAAACTTGAGTGATTGGTTTAAAAGCCATTACTTGAAGAAGTCAACTACTGGAAATAGGTGGCGAGACATGCAAAATAGAAGGTTCTATCTTCAGTTGCAAATCATGCATGCCATGCCAAGAGGAATTCAGGAGCGAGATTGTCAATTGTTTCCTTTCGACTTCCACATGTGTCAGTTCAACTAAAAGCTTTCGACTTGTAATTGCCCTCTACATGTTATAAGTAGAGGAAGAACCTACGGGTTGAAGGATTAGAATTTGTAAGCAGCATTCTTGTGTTCCAGACTTTGTGTTGAAACCCCTGATAGCCACTTGAAGCAAAGAAATATAAAGGAGCCGATTTCCGGAGAACTTTGTGTCACAATGCATTGTGTTTCTAGCTTTTAATCTCGGATCTACTTGTAAACTTTGTGTTATTTTAGATCTAGTTTAAAGTTGCCTTTGCTTATAATTATGTGTGTTGATATCTATTGGTTTCTTCTATGTGCATGCAATCAACTCTGTTATCTATTGATTAGGTTGCACATCTTCCCTATTTCTTCCTGTGTTTTATTATTTCCTTCTTCTATAAATATTTCCTTTCTTTAACAACTACTTACTTGTTGTAAAACTATACTGATTATGGTTCATGAATTTGAATAGTTAAAGTAAAACCCCATATAGATACTAGCATATTTTATTGACAAATCTGATATGGGAGCCTCACCGGTAAATGAGGGAGATTTATCTCATGACTGCCTAGGTTTTCAGCTATGCAAAAATCTAGCTAACAAACATGTAGAGGGGAAATTACAAATAGGAAGTTTTTAGTCAATGGCACATGTTGAAGTTGTAAAGGAAACAATGCGGCAATCTCCCTCTGGAATTCCTCTTTGCATGACATGCTTGATTTGCTGTTGAAAATAGAACCTTCTATTTTGCATGTCCGCCACATTTTTCCAAATAGTTGACTTCTTCAAGTAATGGCTTTTAAACCAATCGGTTAAGTTTTATAATTTAATTGATCGCTCAATTACTTTGTCAGAGGAAATAAGAGAGAAGACAATTTAATTGATCGCTCAATTACTTTGTCGGAGGAAATAAGAGAAAGAAGAAGAAAGAGGAAAAGAGATTAGAAGAAAGCTGCAACACTTCCAGTCTTGTTCCTTTTTCCATATTCTGCATGCAGTTGATTCTTTTGCCTTTGATTCTCACCAAACTGGATCTGGAAGCGGCTGACTGTGATTTTGCTTACAGTGTTGCCTTTGACTTGTCTTCCCTCTTATCCTTGAAGCTTTTGCAGTTATTCTCTAGTACATGCATCAGTGTGATATTTTGCGATAAATAATTCAAGCAAAACTCATCACCTTTTTTTTTTTAATTACATATGAGCAATTAAAAATTCTGGAAAGCACTCCGGGTGAAGGAAAGTACAGGTAAATTCAATGGAGGCTTCAACTGGAAGATTGGGAGCACATGCACAAGATCCTGGAAGGAATTCTCCATGCACTGACTTCTACACGGGTTGCGTCAGAAACAAGAGGATGAATTTTTGCCGGAAGCCTTTGCAATTGGATCGATTTGTGCAGATCTAACAATTAAATCGGTGATAGGTGCATGGCCTGTGTCTGTATCATTGACTTCAGCAAATCTGGAAGCTATGCATGATTCCGCAGAGCCTACCCTTTCATCCCGCTTTGCCATGGCTAGAGCAATCTTTGTCTGAACAACTCTTTTTCTTTTTATTCGGTCGGAATTCTTTACAATTGGTGCAGATCTGGGGATTTCTTCAGATTCGGAAGATATATTCAATGTATCTGACATTGATTTAAGCTCCCTTTCTCTTATATAAGCACCTGTAATGAATACCTGTAATTAATTCAGACAAAGACGGCAACCGGAACATGAACACTTGATTTTTATCATAAAAATCTGCATATAAAGCCCGTTGCCCTAAAATTTGAGGCTTTGTTTGCATGAAAAACAAGCATAAACATTTTTAACTTCACCTGGGCACCTTTACCAATATGCAGATAATTACATAGGCATAAAACAAACTCTTCCAATCCTAGGCACCAAACTTTGAAGCTTTCCGCAATGAAAAACACTTTTTTGAGCAAAAATCCTTCTCCTTTGGGCGCCAAAATTGTCTAGGCTGCACTCCTTTGCTAAAAGAATTAATTAATCCATCATTATGGCAACCCCTGCTTATATAACCTTCAACATTCTATTTTTAATAATTGCCCCTCCTATTCCTGGCAATTAATTAATAAACAATGATGTTTATTCACCCAAATTGGGCACCTATTTTTGCATGTTGCGTTGATTGTCATTAAATAAATTTAATTTATTTATTTTTAGCATGCTACCTTCAGTTCACTTTGGCTTGTCTTCATGCATTGACTTTCCTTCTATTTATGGCGCAAAATTGGGTGAATAAACATTAATAAATATTATTAAATGCATTGTTATTCACCCAAGGTGGGTCGCACTTTTTGGCAAGGGTGAATTCTAAAAATAAGAAGTCAACTTCTGATGGGAATTTTCACCCTTCACTGCAGCTCTAAAAATCCCTTCTTCCACTTAAGTGATTTGACTTTCATAATGAGAATTTTTACCCTGCCAGGCAGGTAGGAAATTCCCGCCGGTGCTTTAAGTGATTTTTCTTTTATAATGGGAATTTTTACCCTGCAAGGCAAGTAAGAAATCCCCGCCTGCCTGCCACCTCTAATATTCCCATTGCAGCTTAAGTGACTTTGACTTCATGGGAAAAATTACCCTGCTAGGCAGGTAAGAAATTCCTTACGCTGCTACCATGCGCCAAAAATTCCCACTGGCAGCTTAAAGTCTTCCTTCAAAAAAATGCGACTTGCATGAAAGATAGCTCTTTTCCAAAAGTGCGACTTGCATTGTGACTTTTGCCTTTAAAATTGCGTGAGAATTCGTCACTTAGGGCAGCGTGGAAACTGGACGCGGAAGGCAGCCTTGAAAATTGCGACTGGCATAAAAACAACATTTCTTTCCTTTTTTGGATTTTTGGTGAAGAAAACACAAGGAATAAAATTTGCCATTTTTGGAAAGGGTCCAGGAAGATGTAGCAGCAAAAACTTGCATGTGTCGTAACTTTCATTCCGTGGCTCCGTTTTAGGTGTCGTTTTCTCTAAAAGTGCATATCTTCTCGAGCTCTACGCATTGATGGCAATATTTTTCTTATTTTCATAAAATCCATTTATTCCAAAAAATGTGACTTGCCTAGGAGAGGCTTTTTGTGCATGACTTCGTCTTTTTACCAGAAGCTTGCTTTCTGAGGCTGATTCCTTCTGGCATGGCGGCCGTAGATGATCTCCAAATACTCTGCAAGAAAACAGACTGTACTGGCGAAGGAATTGACCTAGGGGAATTTCACAAAGAAAAACATGCAAAAAATAATAAAAACGAAAAATGTTGCCAAAAGTCACAGACAAAGCCCAAGATCCATTCCTGGTGAAAACCCTACTGGTATATGTGAATATTGACATGCAAAACTTCAACAGGGTTAAACCGGAGCACAATTTACTTCAAACGGGGCTTTAAATAATTAAATATAATTTTCCCGCAGACAAAACTTGGCGAAAGGATAAAACGAGTTTCGACATCTGGGTATTTGTCGAAATTGGCTCATATGATTCACTGGGAATATCTTAACGCAATACAGGCATCTTCTGGCAATAAAAACACAAAAAGACCCGTTATTTTAAAAGAACAAAAATTTTAAACATGGGGTAGTCTCAGATTTCAGGGTAAAATCTTGAGACACGAGAATCCAATCATGCAATTTGTTCACATAAAAACCAGCCACTTCACCCAAAACACTCTCCCAAGCAAGTCGCTTAGGGCATAAATCAGTTGTAACCAGCAATGAAGTGTATGAAACCAAGTGTAGTGTGGGGTTTCGTCCACACCAACTTCTCCACAAGGGTTTTTCATCCTTGGGAGGGTCTCAATCAAGGGTTTTTGTCCTTGAGAGAGATGGAAAAGGTGCTTCACTAGCAATCCTTCACCAAGATATGAAAATTCATCAAAAGCATGATTCATTAATGGCCAAGTGACCTCCTTTTATAACCACAAGGAGTGCTTTACAATACAAAAATGATGGCCGACCCCTTAAGATAAAGTGCTTTTAAATATCTAATTAGTATTTGGAGCCTACATGCTCAAAATACTTTTATTTCCTAACTACTTAAGTTCTTCTATTGGAGCACTAGGCTTCCCAATAGGATACATGATAATAATAAAAATAACTACCTAAACAACAATAAAAATGTAATCCAAATCTTCCCTTGCTTTCTTCCTTAGACCCACGGGGAGAAGAATGGGTTAAGGTCTTCAAAAATCAGCCTTCAAAAAGGGACATGACAGATATTGTAAGGATAAGAGAGAGATATGAGGAAGATCAAAGTGATAAGACTAGACTCCTAGTTTATAGGATCAAGCATGTGTATAAAAGATCATTCTCATAATGAATAATAATCCCATTTGAATTATTTCATAGGATTCTCAGGTGATTGTAAACTTGCTATCACATTCAAGAGAAGGTCAAAGCTCAAATTGGATAATTGATCGTGAACTGTGGAAAATAAAAACTTTGCAGACTCACTTTCAAGAAGTGCAATATATCCACATACCCAGAGAAGGAAACAAAGTAGCGGATGGCTTGGCTAATTGGGCTCTTGATAATCACAACCTTATCTGTTATGGCTATCTGCCAGTATGGTGGTCAGATAAGCTACAGAAGGATATCCA
Organism: Taxus wallichiana var. yunnanensis; assembly: GCA_018340775.1. NCBI lineage: Eukaryota > Viridiplantae > Streptophyta > Pinopsida > Cupressales > Taxaceae > Taxus > Taxus wallichiana. The sequence goes on from CM031238.1 coordinate 475,853,269, forward strand.
ACAAATTCTTACTTTTGATTTATTAGCATGAGGATTTCCATGGTGTTTTCTTTTGTTTCTAATGCCCAGGTCTGGTCCATTAGTTTTCAGGCCTGGCACAGCCGAATTTGTACTCTTTGATTTATCATTAATGTGAATGAAGTTTCTTTATATATATATAGATATAGATATAGATATAGATATAGATATAGATATAATATTATTTTGTTGAGTTTATTTGTCTAAACTCTAACCAAATTGTCACATTTGGTATCAGAGCAGCCGCAAGTATGCAGTTTTGAGTGTTCATAAGTGGCAAAGTCACAATATCTTCAGGTTGCCCCTGTTGATGAAAGTGTGTTTTTCATTTTGCAAGCATTTAGCATATGTTTGTAAAGATAGTGTGACACTGAGTTTAATTTTGCATTCTTTTAGCATTGTTAGAATATTTAGAAGGATTTGAGATAACATGTGGAATATTTTCTATCCTGAAGGGGTGTTTCAGCTTGGAGAGCAGCTGTCATAAATTCTAGCTGTTTATAGCTCTCACGCCATTCATCTAGTCTACTCCCGTTTCTACATGCAATTGATCGCTGCCAAGTCATACAAATATCTCCTGCATATTCCAACAGCAACTCACTGTATTGCTTGGTCACCACACCGTTCTCTCCATCACTCAGCATTTGGATATTGCGCTACAATATTTAGCATTCTGTTACATTTGCATCGACACCTATCCTCAGATCTTTGCAATAGATTGCCAAGGATTTGCATCCGACACATTGCACAAGCTAAGCATTGATCAAAGTGGTGTTGAAAGGACCTTGACGTCAGATGTAAGAGGTATTTTAATCTAGTTGATACAGTATATATATATAACACTATCTCAAGTCTACCATCAAAGCTCCATTCATTCTCTTTGTTTCTTCCTTCAAGTATTACTCTTGACATGGCATCAAATTTGATCTAGCATTGAAAATAAACGAGCACGCATTAGATTAGTTTTTCGCCTGCCACATCCCATCTACATAGTGTTGCCCGCAAATTTCATAAACAAAGTGCTTTGTATTACAAAAGCAACTTTATAGCTACATTTGCAAATAGCTATTTGAAAGTATTTCTACCCCAAGCGGCCATGTAAGTTTTGGAAAAACCCTTGTAAGCCCCTAGGTCAAGTGGTCCAATCTCCTTAACTCCAAAGTGTTATTTATTTGGTAGTGAAAATTACAAAAGAAAGGGGTAAAGATGAAACATTTTTTTACGAGAGGGTATTTAATATAGTTAAGAGAGGTCAAAAATTTCAAGAGTGGAGATTTTCGTGATGTAAAGTGAGTGTTAAAAATTAAGCAATGTATTAGGTTTGTAGTTACATGTCGAGTATTATCATTATTCTAAAAAGTAATTGACTATTACTTTTTATTTGTTAATAGTCGTTGTTTGTCTTATTGTAGAAGTGTCGTTAAAAAAATGTTTTACGGAGGCATTTTCAGTGGAATCCAATGTCTAATGAATGTTTCGGTTTTGGGGTCCATTATTTTCATTAATCTAGTCATCTAATTCCAAATCCAGTTGGAGGATGGAGGCAACGAAGGAGGAGGTCGAACAACAACCTCTCGTCAACCACTACTGAGATGAGCCGCTTCGATATAGTGGCATATTTGTTCGTAGTTTTTAGCTTTCTTTTGATGTTTTGATTTCCACAGTGCTACTTGAGTTTCTATTTTGATCGTATGATGAATAACCTCTTCTACAACATTTGGAAAAGAGATATGTTCCAAAGAATCAAACTCTTAGGAGCGTGAGAGGATTTCGAGGTAAACTTATGTTGTACGGTTAGTCTACGAGCTCTAAGAATCCAGGAGAGATTCAAGAATTCGGGAGTCGGAAACCTCAATGCAATTTAGTTCGCAAGAACCCCGATGAAGTGTTACTTTATCTAAAAAGTGTTTTCAGGATTTGTTTCTCTTCTCTCATGTTCACACTAGGGGGAATATTAGGAATATTCAATGTTAGTGTGAACATTACTAATACATTGTTATATATATCCTAGGAGAAAATAAAGGTGTATGAGAGAGATATTATGGATGTGGAGTGATCATTGGAGATTGTGTGTGATATTAGTAACTTGTTAAGATATCGTAGGGATAAGAGAGAGATATGAGGAAGATCAAAGTGATAAGACTTGACTCCTAGTTTATAGGATCAAGCATGTGTATAAAAAGATCATTCTGCAATATTCTTTTTTTCAAATGTCAAACTTTAAAATTATTAAGACATGAAAATACTAACACATGATTGGTTTAAAACTTAAATTTATTGCATCTAATAATGCCTTTAAAATATAGTAAAATTACTATATTTTTATAATTGAATAGGACTTTTACCAAGTCTCCAAACTGTCAAAAAAATTAAATAAAAAAATAAACAAGTCCTAACCAAATTACAGTTGACTTGGTATATAAATCTTGTGAAAGTGGAGAGAATATCAAGTCTAAGTGCAACCAATTAGGTATCCACTGACCCAAATACATTTCCAAACACACAGAACACCAAAAACTAGAATGTTTAGCTATTTGAAGGCTTTATTATCCAAGTCTACCCAAAGCATTCCCATTATGCTCAAGGACATGTCAATGTCAGGAACCAGAGTAAGCCAAGTACCTTTCTCCACGTTTTGGTTACCTGCTCTAATTACTAGATGTATTAGACCTGTTGTGGGAACATAGTAGGATTCCCACGCATTGCTATTGCTCCATCCAGAAAATGGGCCCTTGATTCCTCATCATACTCCTATCGCATAAGAGATCGCTGAGCTGAGAGCCTATTAGGACCACCACCACTTCCTTCCACACCACAAAAGTGTTGTTGGTGGCCATATCCACTTAAGGGATCCCCCTTCCTCCTCTATTCCCATCAATTTCCATTGTCACCTTCTCCACACCATAGAGGCTTAAAACTTGGACTAATTTGGATTGAGGGGTGGTAGCACATGAATATGGATTGCCAAATGCACAACCCCAACACCATTGCTTGGTGCCTCTACCTTGTCATTAAGTTGCTCTACAATACGAGAGGAGTTCAAGTACTCGTGAAACAAAATTCTCCAACTTGTTGATCCAAGCCTTGAGTGAGCTCTTGGTCAAAGCTGAGAGGACTTAGTTGATAGCTTGATACTTCTATTGTTTTTAACCACTTCATGGGTGAAATTTCTTGAGGCTATATGCACAACCAATGCTAACAACTTGATTCCTTCCACTATTAATGCAACATATACTATAATTACTACTTATATAACCAATTTTCATCCTAAAAAATTGAAGTTATTAAAGATGTGACATAATAAATCTTGATAAAGATGGCCTCGGCTAATGTTTTCCAGCCGTTTGAGGTAGACAAACTTCATACCGACAAATCATATCTTTGTGAACATAAGGTCTATGACGAGGTCAAGCATATTATTCAGACAAAGTATGGGGCAAAAGTTCGATATCTCTGACATAACATGGTAGTGGTTGTCAATTTTCTAGATATTTTCTAAAAACCTAGATTCATTGTCATATGTAAATTACTCATAGGGATAGCATGAAGACATGGAGGGAAAGGGAAAAGGATGCCTAATATTGGAGTTTCAAAGTCTAAAAATTGTTCCATGGGTGCACATAGTTTGCAGAATGTTAATAACACTAACTTTATTTTGTAGATCACGCTTTTAGTCTCGTTGACTAAATATATTAGTTGGAAAAAAAACGTGGTGCAACTTATAAAGTCATTTTCCCATTAGAACCAGTATATAATACAACCATGAACTAAATCGCCAAAGAAGAAAAAATTTACTATGCCCCTTCGAGAATCACCAAACATCAAATCCAAAGGATATAATGCACCAAATACGGTAACATAGCTTTGAACAAATTCTACTGAAAAAATGAAAAAGTGCACCTAAAGACATGAGGGAAAAATGAATATGAACAAATTCTAGGGCACATATAGGGTAGTAACACGAATATAGACACAAGACAACCTCCCTAAAACCCAATCTAATTTTTCACCAATAGCTTTCTCACGTCAATGATATAATACATGCTTTAGTACCAAAGGTACGAACCATAACAGCCCAAGTCAAAGTCTTGTGAGCCTTATTACTTGGGATAAGCTAATGACTCTCATAAGGAGGCTCTATAATATTTCAGCTTTATGGGGGTGGCACAAGAATACATACAAAAGAGCAACTACCCTTTGGGTTTGGGGAAAATTATTTATACTGAGGTTGCCTATTGTTAGGATGAATCTCAACCATTCGACCCATTAATCGTCTTTTACCCACTCAACCACCTAGTGTACTTATCATCTACTAAAAGCATACCTTTTTGATCCACTTTATAATCAGTCCAATATCTTGATCATTCTATTCCAAGATCACAACAAAACATTGATTGATTGACACTCTATGAGACAGTAGTCAACCAATTCCAAAGTCCTAATGGTTTCTCTAACATTTTCACAAGTACCATTGGAGTCAAATAGGGGTGCCCTATTTACGGTCCTTCCACATTCTCTTGAGGATTTACAAAGGCAATCCAATGTTCTAGATTGGCTTTGTGATTTCGAGTGTTAGTGGTTAACCCTAGTAAGATTAAGGTTAGGATCTTCAACACTGCTAAAAGTGTGCTCTCTAAGTATCATTTTTCCTACAAAGGTGATTATATGAAAATCACAAAGCATTTACATACTTGGGAGTCCAGTTTCAAGGCCATCTCATACTCTTAAACATGTTTCTCAAACACATATTTATTTCAGATGCATTTCCAAGATATACCTACAAAGATGTGGTTCTTTGATGTTATCATTAAAATCACCAACTAATGGGTTTGATTTGGGGGTCAAGCATATGGCATGTTCAATGGGAACCTGTTAAGAGGTTGTAGATCATATGGCCTCGGTGCATGATCCATTGCAAATGGCCAATCTCATGGTGCATTTCCATGCTGAGTTAATTTACCAGCCTCTTTTTTAGAGCATATTCAAACTTAAATCCAATGTTCATAGACTTAGGTATATACGAGATCTTTCCTCGAGGCGAGAGAGATACCCAATGTCAGCCCTTTCTTCTTCAAATCTATTAACTAATTTACCGACCTGTTCATTAGAGCATCTTTAGGCCTTATTTGTTGGGGTTTGGAAACATCATTTTCAGCCCTTATTGTGAGTTGTACTTCTGCTAGTTATTTAATTAATTCCAGCTGTGGTTTATCACTTGTTTCTCCTTTATTTATGAAGTATATTGGCTGGAATAATATCTTCATGATTGGTTAAAATATTTGGAATCATTCTTTGTCATTTTCAACTTGTTGTTGCATGAGAATTGTTGCCCTTAAGTGTTGTTACAGTTCGCTGCCCTAGAGGGTTTATTTACTAATTTCCAGCTGGTTTTTGATGCCCTAAGGGTGTGATTTCAGTTCGCTGCTAGGGTTTGATGATTGTTGTTCCAAAAACTATTTTCTTGCATTTGGTTTTGGTTGGACGTCAAACCCTTATTTTAATATTCAACCTTAGAAAGCAACATTACATTTTTCCTCGAAAAGTTGTGAAAGAGTGCCGATGATATGTGGTGGTTGCACATGAACATTTGCACCTCTCTAGCATTGCCACTACATTTTTAACTTGATCGATCTTTCCAATGTCTTTTAGTACATTGTTCTATTAGCTAGATTTTCTGCATAGCTGAAAACCTACGCAGTCATGAGATAAATCTCCCTCATTTACCGGCGAAACTCCCGTGTCAGATTTGTCAATAAAATATGCTAGTATCTATATGGGGGTTTTACTTTAACCATGCAGCTCATGAACCATAGCTGTATAGTTTTTTAGCAAGTAAGCAAGTTGTTAAAGAAAAGGAAATATTTAAAGAAAAAGGAAATAATAAAACACAGGGAAGAAATAGGGAAGATGTGCAACCCAATCAATAGATAACAGAGTTGATTGCATGCACATAGACGGAACCAATAGATATCAACACACAGAATTATAAGCAAAGGCAACTTTCAGATCTAGATCTAAAATAACACAAAGTTTATAAGTAGATCTAAGACAAAAGCTAGAAACAAAATGCACCGTGACACAAAGTTCTCCGGAAATCTGCTCCTTTGTATTCCTTTGCTTCAAATAGCTATCAGGGGTTTTAGCACAAAGTCTGGAACACAAAAATGCTCCTTATAAATTCGATCATTAACCGAAGTTTCTTCTTCTACTTATAGAATGTAGAAGGAAAATACAAGTGGGAGACTTAAGCGAACTGGAACATAAACAACAAGTAAAGATGAAATCGACAATCATCTCCCTCTAATTCCTCTTCAAGTGACATGCGTCAGAGTCCATATTCAAACTTATACACATCATGTCACTTAACTAATAGAATCGTTCCACATAACTTAAAGTAATGGTTTCAAAACCAATAACTTTCAACTTTTACAATTACATCCGGAAAGTGGAAAATAGAAGAAGAAAAGAAGAAGACGAAAAACACTCCAGCTGTAACATTTATATCTTCTTTTTGTTCTGATATTGAATATACTTATCGAACATGTAATTCAACATTTTCCCATCTGTCTTAGCCACAACTTCCTTTTACATCTGAATTCCAGCAAGCCTTCGTCAATACCACGATACTGCTTCCACATCCTCCAAGCTAGGCCCGAACTTCTCAATATCTAACTGCAGTGCCACCAGTTTGCTGATGGAATTCATCGTGAAAGGCTTAACAGCTCCATCAATTCTCCCTTGCACCATCAAAAGAGATCCTTCCAGGGAATTAGGCACTTTGTTAGGAATGATCCGTGTGTATGAAGTAACGTTCTCGTCCACTTCCTCATTAGTGAAAGTGATGACATTGTCTGGTAAAGATGATGCCATACTCTCAAGTGCCTGCATCCTTTTCAGCATAATTCTGCAGATCTCCAAACGGAAAGATACTGCAAACTCAAGCTGCTTCCCCTTCTCAACTGATCCGTCGGGCACTGATGCATTCGCATGATCAACACCTCTCTCTGTAGCTTATTTATTTTGGCCAAAGTACTCAGGTTACTCTCAACAACTGTGTTCATATCTATCGTGCTTGTCACGATTTGCTTGACTGATCGATGCATCTTTCATAACTTTGTAGGCGGGTGGCACCTCTCGAGGTTGTCATGACGAAGCTTGACAAATGATCGGACTTTTCCGATCGTCGATAGCTTTAACACAGTTCTTGCAGCTTCCATTTCTTGCATCGGATGATCACTACTTTGCTTTTGTCTTTGAAATTGGTTGAGTGGAAGATTTAGACCTTAGCGATGATCTCGCACAACCGAGATACACCTTACGAAGTTCAACTTTTTGCGCCTTTTCTTTGTCGAGCCTAAGGAATAGAGAATCTATCGATATTTGCGTATCTGCTTGATCATACGTGGTGACTTGACCTATGGGTACTCTGCTTACTATTATATATATCTTCGACGTGAGCTCATCCTCCTTCCCTTACTTAGGAACCCGACATGCGGGCGAACACGCCTCGACTCCTCAATGATCAACCTTGAAGTTACCTTAGCAACTTTAGGTTTTCTGTCTTTTCCGCCTAGACTCGGGAGGGCACTGCAATTGTGTTCCTCAGTTGATTTCTTCTCTAGCCTCTTAAACCAATCGAGAAGTCAACCATTATGAGAAATTACTTCTCGGAGAATGAGAAGTTGCGAGTGTACCACTATCTCGCGCTTTGATTCCTCTCCATCTGAAACAGTTCTAGTGTTGTGGCTGTCATCCTCTGAGTCATCCAAAGACAAAGCTCTTTCAAATTCTGCTATCTGTGACTTTAACATTTCTTCGAGGAAGAGACATTGAGCAAGTGGCTTAGGATATTGCGGATTCAACGGAGGAATGGCGATATCTTGCTTTGAGTGCTGACTTGATCGATGAAGTACTTGATCTTTGGAGAAGTCGAGAACTAACATCATAGCCGTAGAAGTGATCTTCTCCTTGAATGAGACCTTATGCACTTTAATATCCTCGGGCCTTACGCTGATTTCTCCTTCGTACCTCCTCTTGAGGAATCTCTGTGCGAAGTTGCCGTGATTTGATTCATAAATGCTTCATCGAGCGGTATCCCTTCGTCAAATGACTTGAAGTTTGAAGTATTGACGAGCAATGGGCAGACTTTTCCTCGATCGTATGGCGACCCCCTACGTTCTCTGACGAAGTACACTCTATCTTCTCCCATCCGATGGTATGTGTCAAGTAACACAGCCCATCATCTTTAAGATCCACAGTGTATCCGTGCTAATCAAAAGTCAAACACTTGCGCGATGATAACTGCTGAAATTTTCTTTCTAACCTCGTACTCGCTTCTGCACTTCATCCAGAAATCTTCCAATGAAGGCACATGCACGTACTCATGGGAGATTGTCTTCCTTGCCACTCCAAATGGATCAAAGTTGATCGTCTTTGGGAAGAACTCATGCTCGTACTCAAAAGAACATCTTGACTGCAATACGATTGAGGAAAGGTCTACGCCATTGTTCTAGTCAATACTTCAAACCGTAGTTCTTTGGCGAAAGGATCCGCCTTGATGAAGCATGATGAATCAAATCACGGGCAACTTCTTTGGCACAAGAGATTCTCTCAAGAGGAAGCACGAAGGAAAAAGTAGCGAGAAGGCCTAAGAAGACTAAAGTGCACGAGAAGGTCTCATTCGAAAGAGAAGATCACTTCTACGGCTATGATGTTAGTTCTGGCTTCTCCAGCATCAAGTACTTCACCGACTATGCACCTTAGCGAATCTTTGTCATTCCTCCATTGAATCCGGCAACATTCATCTTCTCTCCTCAGCCACTGCATTGATGCCTCGTCCTAAAGAAGCGTTAAAGTGCGGATGGCGAGAATTTGAAAGAGCTTTGTCTTTGGATGACTCAGAGGATGGCAGCCACAACACTGTAGCGGTTTCAAATGGAGAGGAATCAGAGCGCGAGATAGTGGTACACTCAGCAACTTCTCATTCTCCGAGAAGTAATTTCTCAGAATGGTTGACTTCGCAGTTGGTTCCAGAGGCTAGAGAAGAAATCAACTTGGAGGAACACAACTTACAGCTACTCCTGAGTCTAGGCGAAAAGACAGAAAACCTAAAGTTGCTAAGGTAACTTCAAGGTTGATCATTGAAGTTCGCCGAGATGTCAGTTCCGGCAGAAGGGAAGGAGAATGAGCTCACAAGAAGATATCCTCTTGATGAAGCAGTACCCATAGGTCAAGTCACCACGGAATGATCAAGCGGGATACACAAACATTGATAGATTCTCTATTCCTTAGGCTTGACAAAGAAAAGGCGCAAAAAGTTGAACTTCAGAAGCAGGTATCTCAGTTGTGCGAGATCATTGCCAAGGTTGCTAAATCTTCCACTCAACCAATTTCAGCACAAAAGCAAGTGAGTGATCATCTGATGCAGGAAATGGAAGATGCAAGTAACCAAGTTAAAGCTATCGACGAATGGAAAAGTCTGATCATTCGTCAAGCTTCGTGATAACTCGGAGAGGTGCCAAAGATGCCTACGAGGTTATGAAAGATGCATCAGATCAGCTGAAGCAACTGGTGACAAGCACGATAGATATGAACACAGTTGTTGAGAGTAACCTGAGTACTTTGGCCAAAATAAATAAGCTGCCGAGAGAAGTGTTGATTGCGGAACAGATTGTGCCCGACGGATCAATTGAGAAGGGGAAGCAACTTGAGTTTGTAGTATCTTTCCGTTTGGAGATCGCAGAATTTTCTTTGAAGAGGATGCAGGCACTTGAGAGTATGGCATCGTCTTTGCAGACAATGTCATCGCTTTCACTAATGAGGAAGTGAAGCGAACGTTACTTCATACACATGGATCATTCTAGCAAAGTGCCTAATTCCCCTGGAAGGATCTGTTTAATGGTGCGAGGAGAATTGATAGAGTGTTAAGCCTTTCATGATGAATTCCATCATAAAGCGGTGGCACTGCTGATCAAATATTGAGAAGTTCGGGCTGTGTTACTCGACACATACCATTGGATAGGAGGAGATAGAGTTGTACAGGGGAGAGCGTGCGGGGCTGCCATACGATCGAGGAAAGGTCTGCCGCTGTTCTAGTCAATACTTCAAACTGGTTGCTGACAAAGGGATATTGCCTTGATGAAGCATTGATGAATCAAATCATGGGCAACTTCGGCACAAGAGATTCCCTCAAGAGGAAGCACGAAGGAGAAAGTAGCAGAAGGCCTGAGAAGATTAAAGTGCACAGAAGGTCTCATTCGAAGGAGAAGATCACTTCTACGGCTATGATGTTAGTTTTGACTTCTCCAACATCAAGTACTTCACCGACTATTGCACCTCAGCAGGATACTGCCATTCCTCCATTGAATCCGGCAACATTCATCTTCTCTCCTCAGCCACTCCATTCAATGCCTCTTCCTAAAGAAACATTAAAGTTGCAGATGGCAGAATTTGAAAGAGCTTTGTCTTTGGATGACTCAGAGGATGGCAGCCACAACACTGTAGCGGTTTCAGATGGAGAGGAATCAGAGCGCGAGATAGTGGTACACTCGACAACTTCTCATTCTCGAGAAGCAATTTCTCATAATGGTTGACTTCAGTTGGTTTCACAGGCTAGAGAAGAAATCAACTTGGAGGAACACAACTTGCAGTTGCTCCTGAGTCTAGGCGGAAAAGACAGAAAACCTAAAGTTGCTAAGGTAACTTCAAGGTTGATCATTGAGGAGCCGAGGAGGAAATTCGCCGAGATGTCAGTTCCGGCAGAAGGGAAGGAGGATGAGCTCACAACAGAAGATATAACAGTAACCAGAGTACCCATAGGTCAAGTCACCACAGAAGGATTGAAGCAGGATACGCAGACATTGATAAATGCTCTATTCCTTAGGCTTGACAAAGAAAAGGCGCAAAAGTTGAACTTCAGAAGCAGGTATCTCAGTTGTGCGAGATCATTGCCAAGGTTGTTAAATCTTCCACTCAACCAATTTCAGCACAAAAGCAGGTGAGTGATCATCTAATGCAGGAAATGGAAGATGCAAGTAACCAAGTTAAAGCTATCGACGAATGGAAAAGTCTAATCATTCGTCAAGCTTCTGTACAACTCGGAGAGGTGCCACCTACCTACGAGGTTATGAAAGATGCATCGGATCAGTGAAGCAATTGGTAGACAAGCACGATAGATATGAACATAGTTGCTGAGAGTAACCTGAGTACTTTGGCCAAAATAAATAAGTTGAGAGAAGTGTTGATTGCGGAACAGATTGTGCCCGACGGATCAGTTGAGAAGGGGAAGCAGCTTGAGTTTGCAGTATCTTTCTATTTGGAGATCTGCAGAATTATGCTGAAGAGGATGCAGGCACTTGAGAGTATGGCATCGTCTTTACCAGACAATGTCATCGCTTTCACTAATGAGGAAGTGGACGCGAATGTTACTTCATACACATGGATCATTCCTAGCAAAGTGCCTAATTCCCTAGAAGGATCTGCATTACGATGGTGCGAGGAGAATTGATAGAGTGTTAAGCCTTTCACGATAAATTCCATCAAAAACTGGTGGCACTATCAAATATTGAGAAGTTCGGGCCTGTGTTACTCGACACATACCATTGGATAGGAGGAGATAGAGCTGTACTTCAAGAGAACGTACGGGGCTGCCATACGATCGAGGAAAGGTCTGCCGCTGTTCTGGTCAATACTTCAAACTGGTTGCTCACAAAGGGATACTGCCTTGATGAAGCATTGATGAATCAAATCACGGGCAACTTCGGCACAAGAGATTCTCTCAAGAGGAAGCACGAAGGAAAAAGTAGCAGAAAACCTGAGAAGATTAAAGTGCACAGAAGGTCTCATTCGAAGGAGAAGATCACTTCTACGGCTATGATGTTAGTTTCGGCTTCTCCAACATCAAGTACTTCACCGACTATTGCACCTCAGCAGGATACTGCCATTCCTCCATTGAATCCGGCAACATTCATCTTCTCTCCTCAGCCACTCCGTTCAATGCCTCTTCCTGAAGAAACGTTGAAGCTGCAGATGGCAGAATTTGAAAGAGCTTTGTCTTTGGATGACTCAGAGGATGGCAGCCACAACATTGTAGCGGTTTCAGATGGAGAGGAATCAAAGCGCGAGATAGTGGTACACTCAACAACTTCTCATTCTCCAAGAAGTAATTTCTCATAATGGTTGACTTTCCAGTTGGTTTCAGAGGCTAGAGAAGAAATCAACTTGGAGGAACACAACTTGCAGTTGCTCCTGAATCTAGGCGGAAAAGATAGAAAACCTAAAGTTGCTAAGGTAACTTCAAGGTTGATCATTGAGGAGTCAGGGCAGAAGTTCGCTGAGATGTCAGTTCCGGCAGAAGGGAAGGAGGATGAGCTCACAAGAAGATATAACGATGGCAGTACCCATAGGTCAAGTCACCACAGAAGGATTGAAGCAAAGATACGCAGACATGTTGATAAATGCTCTATTCCTTAGGCTTGACATAAAAGTGGAAAAAGTTGAACTTTAGAAGCAGGTATCTCAGTTGTGCGAGATCATTGCCAAGGTTGCTAAATCTTCCACTCAACCAATTTCAGCACAAAAGCAGGTGAGTGATCATCTAATGCAGGAAATGGAAGATGCAGTAATAAGGTTAAAGCTATCGAGGAGCTGGAAAAGTCTAATCATTAAATCAAGCATTTATCTGACTCGGAGAGGTGCCAGCCTGCCTAAAGGTTATGAAAGATGCATCAGATCAGCTAAAGCAATTGGTGACAAGCACGATAGATATGAACATAGTTGCTGAGAGTAACCTGAGTACTTTGGCCAAAATAAATAAGCTGCCGAGAGAAGTGTTGATTGCGGAACAAATTGTGCCCGACGGATCAGTTGAGAAGGGGAAGCAGCTTGAGTTTGCAGTATCTTTCCGTTTGGAGATCTGCAGAATTATGTTGAAAAGGATGCAGGCACTTGAGAGTATGGCATCATCTTTACCAGACAATGTCATCGCTTTCACTAATGAGGAAGTGGACGAGAACGTTACTTCATACACACAGATCATTCCTAGCAAAGTGCCTAATTCCCTGGAAGGATCTCTTCTGATGGTGCAAGGGAGAATTGATGGAGTTGTTAAGCCTTTCACGATGAATTCCATCAAAAAGTGGTGGCGCAATGATCGGATATTGAGAAGTTTGGGCATAGCTTGTAGTATGTGGAGGCAGGTGTCGGGGTATTGAGCGAAGGCTTGCTGCGATTCATGTGAGAGAAAAGGAAGTGCTGGCTAAGGCGAGATGAGAAAATGTTGAATTACATGTTAACAAGTATATTCAATATCGTAACAAAAAGAAGATATAAATGTTACGGTTGGCGTGTCTTTTTTCTTTTATTTTCCACGTTCCCGGATGTAATTGTAAAACTTTAAGTTATTGGTTTTGAAACCATTAGTTTAAGTTATGTGGAGCGATTCTATTAGTTAAGTGACAGATGTGTATAAATTTGAATATGGACCCGGATGAATGTCACTTGAAGAGGAATTAGAGAGGGATAATTGTCGGATGTCATCTTTACTTGTTTATATTTCGATTCGATTAAGTCTCCCATTTGTATTTTTCCCTTCTACATTCTATAAGTAGAAGAAGAACTTTCAGCGTTAAGGATCGAATTTGTAAGCAACATTCTTGTGTTCTAGACTTTGTCTTTGAAACCACGATAGCTAGTTGAAGCGAAAGGAATACAAAGGAGCAGCTTTAGGAAAACTTTGTGTCACGGTGCATTTTGTTTTTAGCTTTTGTCTTAGATCTATTTATAAACTTTGTGTTATGTTAGATCTAGATCGAAAGTTGCCTTTGCTTATAATTATGTGTTGATATCTATTGGTTCAATACTATGTGCATGCAATCAACTCTGTTATCTATTGATTGGGTTGCACATCTTCCCCATTTCTTCCTGTATTTTATTATTTCATTTTTCTTTAAATATTTCATTTTCTTTAACAGCTACTTACTTGCTTTGCAAAACTATACTGACTATAGTTCATGAGCTGCGCATGGTTAAAGTAAAACCCCATATAGATACTAGCATATTTTATTGACAAATCGACACGAGAGCGTCACCGGTAAATGAGGGAGATTTATTTCATGAGGCCTAGGTTTTTAGCTATGCGGAAAATCTAGCCAACAATTTTGGCGACTCCGTTGGGAACAACTATCTTTGGAGATCAAATCTTATCTTTTAAAGATCAGTGTTGTCCATACCAATCTCAACCTGGCTAAACATCCATTCACTCAATCTGTGAAGGCACTGAGGAAGGACGGTCATTTCTTGGATTACGGGAGCAATTCAATTTCAATCATCCTCCTCAAGTTAGAAGTCGCAGATCTAGTCTCTCACCGAGAAGGAGAGTGCACACTCATCCGAGATCCGGATCGTCTTCACAAGATAATCCGGCGGTTGGAATTATTCACCAAGTCTACACAAGAAGAAGACGTGCCCGCTCATCATGCGGATGCGACGAATCAAAATCGAGGCCGGAGATGTACAGGGCGTTATGGAGAAAGTTGTTAGTACTGTCCCATGGGGAGCTTGACTTTTGGGCCACCGAACTTGACTCCACCTATGCACGATCTACCCAAAGGATAGGAAACAGAAAGAATTTTCCAAAATTCTTTGAAGATGGAAAGCAAAACCGGATGATCATTTGGCAGCCTTCTTCATATCTTGTCGTGTGCTTGCAGTGGAGCATAAAGATGTCTCGGTCATACTCTTCATTGAGACTCTACATGACTTGGCTGGCGAATGGTTCTATCGGCTAGCTCCTGGCACCATAACCAACTTGGCCACCATGCGAGAGCAATTTCGAAAATATTCAAGCCCTTGAGAGATGCAAGCACCTTGATCACTCAACCGACGCTTGATTGAAGAAAGAGCCAAGTGAGAACATGCGGGACTTTATTGCAAGGTTCCAAAGGATTTTATATAAAATCCCCACTTCCGCTGCATTGAGCGATGAAAATCAAAAGACGTTTTTATAAACGCTTTGTTGCCCGAAGTTGGATATCAGCTACGAAGGGCAAGACCTATGAATCTACTTGAAGCACAAAATGTTTTGCTTTGTGGAGGTTGAAGATGACTTGATCATGGCTAGAAAAATCAAACAATCATCCCACAAAGGCGATGGAGCTTCTTCAAGTACTTCAAATCCTTTGTTGCAAAGATTGGCTAATGATATGCTGCAAATCAAGAAGCAGATATCTCAAGCAGGAAATGTGACCCCTTCAAGAATAGCTCCTACTCGGACCTTTAACGGTCAAAATCAAAATCGAAATAGACTTGTTGTTGCACCACAACGGAATTGAAGCCACTCCAAGGAATAATTTGGAAAGTAATGAAGAAGATCTAGGCATTGGCGAATCATTTGATGATGAAGACTTTGTAGATCCCAGACGACTCAATATTGGTTACACGGACTACGGCGTGACAAGGGCTATTATGAATCTTTTGAATATTCTAATGGTCACACATTTGCGGTGTTCACAAGGTCTTAGACACGCCAAAACGCCGAAGCATCCACAAGCGGCCAAAGAAGAGAAAGAGAAGGTCATGGGCCGGATGTTACCATCTTGAAAAGAGGCAACCCTCTTACTTCTTCACTAGCTCCCAAAGATAAATATACAAATTCCTTCAATTCGCAGTAGAGGGCCAACGCGCATCCGTCTGAATCAAGTCAAGCTTTTAACATCATTGATCACATTAAAAAAACCAAGGTCCAAATGTAGGAAGAATTTGAGTATTTGAGGGCATTTTTGATCAGCTAAATAAATTGGTCAAGTATGTGAAAAGTAATGGTCCCGACCTCCAACAAATAATACTTCACTGGGTATCTTGTTAAGTCTAAAGATTCTTGGTGGCTAGATTTTCTGCATAGCTGAAAACCTAGGCAGTCATGAGATAAATCTCCCTCATTTACCGGTGAGGCTCCCGTGTCAGATTTGTCAATAAAATATGCTAGTATCTATATGGGGGTTTTACTTTAACCATGCAGCTCATGAACCATAGTTGTATAGTTTTGCAACAAGTAAGCAACTGTTAAAGAAAAGGAAATATTTAAAGAAGGAAATAATAAAACACAGGAAGAAATAGGGAAGATGTGCAACCCAATCAATAGATAACAGAGTTGATTGCATGCACATAGACGGAACCAATAGATATCAACACACAAAATTATAAGCAAAGGCAACTTTCAGATCTAGATCTAAAATAACACAAAGTTTATAAGTAGATCTAAGACAAAAGCTAGAAACAAAATGCACCGTGACACAAAGTTCTCCGGAAATTTGCTCCTTTATATTTCATTGCTTCAAATAGGTATCGGGGTTTTAGCACAAAGTCGGAACACAAAAATGTTGCTTATAAATTCGATCATTAACCGAAGGTTCTTCTTCTACTTATAGAATGTAGAAGGCAAAATACAAGTGGGAGACTTAAGCTGAACTAGAACATAAACAAGTAAAGATGACATCGACAATCATCTCCCTCTAATTCCTCTTCAAGTGACATGCGTCCGGGTCCATATTCAAACTTATACACATCTGTCACTTAACTAATAGAATCGTTCCATATAACTTAAAGTAATGATTTCAAAACCAATAACTTTAAACTTTTACAATTACATCGGGAGCGTGGAAAATAGAAGAAGAAAAGTAGAAGGCGAAAGACACTCATTTGTAACATTTATATCTTCTTTTTGTTACGATATCTTGAATATACTTATCGAACATGTAATTCAACATTTTCCCATCTGTATAGCCACTGACTTCTTTTTTTGTCTGAACTGCAGCAAGCCTTCGTTCAATACCCTGATACATGCTTCCACATCCTCCAAGCTAGGCCCGAACTTCTCAATATCTGACTGCAGTGCCACCAGTTTGCTGATGGAATTCATCGTGAAAGGCTTTACAGCTCCATCAATTCTCCCTTGCACCATCAGAAGAGATCCTTCCAGGGAATTAGGCACTTTGCTAGGAATGATCCGTGTGTATGAAGTAACGTTCCCGACCACTTCCTCATTAGTGAAAGTGATGACATTGTCTGGTAAAGATGATGCCATACTCTCAAGTGCCTGCATCCTTTTCAGCATAATTCTACAGATCTCCAAACGGAAAGATACTGCAAACTCAAGTTGCTTCCCCTTCTCAACTGATCCGTCGGGCACAATTTGTTCCGCAATCAACACTTCTCTCTGCAGACTTATTTATTTTGGCCAAAGTACTCAAGTTACTCTCAGAATTGTGTTCATATCTATCGTGCTTGTCACCAGTTGCTTCAGCTGATCTGATGCATCTTTCATAACCTGTAGGCGGGCTGGCACCTCTCCGAGTTGTACAGAAGCTTGACGAATGATCAGACTTTTCCATTCGTCGATAGCTTTAACCTGGTTACTTGCAGCTTCCATTTCTTGCATCAGATGATCACTCACACTTTGCTTTTGTCTTTGAAATTGGTTGAGTGAAAGATTTAACAACCTTGCAATGATCTCGCACAACCGAGAGACCCGCTTATGAAGTTCAACTTTTTGCGCCTTTTTCTTTGTCAAGCCTAAGGAATAGAGAATCTATTAATGTTTGCATATCTGCTTGATCC
Organism: Taxus wallichiana var. yunnanensis; assembly: GCA_018340775.1. Taxonomy (NCBI): domain Eukaryota; kingdom Viridiplantae; phylum Streptophyta; class Pinopsida; order Cupressales; family Taxaceae; genus Taxus; species Taxus wallichiana. The sequence continues at coordinate 475,870,900 of CM031238.1, forward strand.
TTCGTGGTGACTTGACCTATGGGTATTTGCATATCCTGCTTGATCCTTCGTGGTGACTTGACCTATGGGTACTCTAGTTACTATTATATCTTCTGCCGTGAGCTCATCCTCCTTCCCTTCTGCCGACACTGACATCTCGGCAAACTTCTGCTCCGGCTCCTTAATGATCAACCTTGAAGTTACCTTAGCAACTTTAGGTTTTCTATCTTTTCCGCCTAGACTCAGGAGCAGCTGCAAGTCGTGTTCCTCCAAGTTGATTTCTTCTCTAGCCTCTGAAACCAAGTCTGGGAAGTCAACCATTCTAAGAAATTACTTCTTGGAGAATGAGAAGTTGCCAAGTGTACCACTATCTCATGCTCTGATTCCTCTCCATCTGAAACCGCTACAGTGTTGCCGTTGTCATCCTCTGAGTCATCCAAAGACAAAGTTCTTTCAAATTCTGCGTTCTGCAGCTTTAACGTTTCTTCAGGAAGAGGCGTTGAACGGAGTGGCTGAGGAGAGAAGATGAATGTTGCCAGATTCAACGGAGGAATGGCAGTATCCTGCTGAGGTGCAACAGTCGATGAAGTACTTGATTGGAGAAGCCGGAACTAACATCATAGCCGTAGAAGTGATCTTCTCCTTCGAATGAGACCTTCTGTGCACTTTAATCTTCTCAGGCCTTCTGTTGCTTTCTCCTTCGTGCTTCCTCTTGAGGGAATCTCCTGTGCCGAAGTTGCCCGTGATTTGATTCATCAATGCTTCATCAAGGCAAGTATCCCTTTGTCAGCAACCAATTTGAAGTATTTACTGAGCAATGGAGACCTTCCTCGATCGTATGGCAGCCCCGTACGTTCTCCTGAAGTACTGACTTTATCTCCTCCCATCCGATGGTATGTGTCAAGTAACACAGGCCCATCATCTTTAAGATCCACAAGTATCCGTGCTAATCCAAAGTCAAACACTTGCCGCTGATAACCTGCTGAAATCTTTCTTTCTAACCTCGTACTCGCTTCTGCACTTCATCCAAAAATCTTCCAATGAAGGCACGTGCGCGTACTCCTGGGAGATTGTCTTCCTTGCCACTCCAAATGGATCAAAGTTCAGTCATGCTAGGAAGAACTCTTGCTCGTACTCAGAGAACATCTCCGCTTCAATTCCTCGGGCCTTATGAATGCTCTGGCAGCTATAATGGCCCACAGTGATCGGGAAGAAGCCTGTAGACTTGTGTCGTTTCGACTGTAGGTCATGCATCTCCACGAGTTGTCTGCTCAGCTCCATGGTGACCAATCTATCATTCGGATATCTGGGCAACTTAATTGGTTCTCTAGAAAAGTCGGTGACCCTGAGGTATGTAAAATCCATGGTGAATAAAGATATCGATCCTGGACTGACTTCCCACGCTTCCTTGCTCACCTGTTGGCCTTTAGATCGCCGTCCGACTGCAAATGAATTCGTAGAAGAATCCATCGTTGACCACCTTGTAATCTTTCTTGCACAGTACAGTAAGTTGTGGGTAGCACTCGAAAATAGGGTCCTTGGAAAGAACACCACATCTATCTAGCTTGGAGAAGATCCCTGTGAAGCTGCTACATATACCAAATAGGAAGTCATTTTGAAGTTGTAAGTACGCCTCACATTCCGGAGCTGCTCACCAATGTTGTCACTAATGATTTCCGACCAATTGATTATTGAATCTACTTTGTTGATTTCAATGGTCTGATGAAAGCATACATCCATGCACGGAAGTTGTGAGCGTTCGCTTCGCCATTTACCCTGCATAACAATTTGGCAATATCATCCACCTCTTGTACCAGATTGGACCGTGGAAGAGTTCTTGGGAACTTGGAAGGAGATCTGGGCTTCTTCATGTATCTGCTGTTCATTATGCCCATGCAGTCAACTTTATGTTTTTCCCATCTGTTGTCGGCATCCTGTATGCTAATAGTAGTCACCACCTTTCATGCCAGAATCTTCAAACAATAATTGATGAACTGTGCGTCCAACCGGATTATTGTTTTCCCCGCAGCATCTCGGCTGATCTGGATAATGGATGGTAAGACCTAGCACACTCCATGACGAACTCTGGCAACTGGGCTATGAATGGAAATGTTGCAGCTCAAATAATTCCACTACACGCATGAGGGAAGTTTTTCCTGCTCTGGATCTATCAATCAATTTGGAAAGAGGTTCCGGACCTATATTTGTATCTCCAATGTCAGCAAACTTAGAAGTTATGCATGACTCGTTATGCTCTCTTTTCGTCCCTCTTTGCCATTGTTGTATCTATCTTTATCTCGAACAATTCTTTTTCTCTTTATTCGCCTGCGAGAATTCTTTACAACCAGTGCAGATCTAGATATTTCTTCAGATTCGGAGGATATGTTCAATGTATTGGACATTGATTTAAGCTCCCTTTCTTTTATAAAAGCACCTGTAATGAATTCCTGCAATTAATTCAGACATAAAGATAACAACCGGAACATAAACACTGGATTTTAATTATAAAAATATGCATATATCAAGTCTGCTCCCCCAAAATTTGATGTTTTATTTGCATGCAAAGCAAGCATGAATTTTACCAACTTCACCTGAGCACATGTACCACTATGCAGACAATTATTCAGACACAAATCAAGCTCCTTCAAACCTAGGCGCCAAATTTTGAAGCTTCCAAAGAATAAATACACTTTTTTTTGTGCAAAATTCCTCTTCAAATGGGGCGCACTTTTTGTCTGGGCTGCACTTCTTTGTTATTGAATTAATTAATTCATCATTATGGCAGCCCATGCTTAGATAACCCTCATCATTCTATAATTAATTATTGCCCCTCCTATTCTGGCAATTAATTAATTAATTAATTAATTTTTCTCTTCAAATGGGGCGCCTATTTTGTGCATGTTCATGGTTGTCATTAAATAAATTAAATTTATTTAATTTTAGCTCTCTACTTCCAATTCACTTAAGCCTCACAGTATGTTTTGACCTCATCCACTGAAAATAGGAATTAATTAAATCAATTAATATTTTAAAAGTATTATTCTCCCAAATGGGGCGCACTTTTTGGCATGAAGGGGCTGCATTAAATAAATAATATTTATTTAATTTTAGAATTTCTAATTCTAATTTCCTTTATCCTCTCTCTTTGTTGACTTTTCCACATGCTTGGGCGCCAAATTTGGAGAAGGAATTAATTAATTTAATGCATTTAAAGCTGCCCTTCTTTCCCAAAAGGGGTCACACTTTTTGGCATAGGCAATTTCTATTTTTAAAAGCCAATTTTCAATGGGATTATTCACCCATCGCAGCTCCAAAAATCTCATGATCCACTTAAGTTGTTTGACTTTCATAATGGGATTATTTACTCTGCAAGGCAGGTAAGAAAATCCCGTCAATGCCTTAAGTGATTTTTTTTTATTTCACAATGGGAATTTTCACCCTACTGAGGCAAGAAAGAAATTTTCCCCGCCACTCTTTGTCAATAATTTTCCCATTGTGACTTAAGTGGCGTTGCTTCCATGGGAAAAAGTACCCTGCTAGGCAAGTACAAAAATCCCACCTGCCTGTTGCTAACAAAAATCCCATTGTAGCTTTAAAGTCTTCTTTTTCCAAAAATGCAGCCTGCCCAGAAGAAGCTTTTTCGTGCACGACTTCGTCTTTTCAGAGAGAACCAGACCTCCTGTGGCGAATTCCTTCTGGCATAACATCCATAGGTGATCTCCAGATACTCCAGGCAAGAAATCAGATTAAACCGGCAAAGGAATTGATCCAGAGAAATTTCACAGAAAACGAAACGGGAAAACACCAAAAACACAAAACGTTGCCAAAAGTCACAAATAAAGCCCAAGATTCATTCCTAGTTAAAACCCTACTGGTATATGGGAATATTGACATGTAAGATCACAACAAGGTTAAACCGGAGCACAATTTGCCTCAAACGGGGATAAGAATAATTAAATACAAATTTCCGTAGGCAAGCCCCAGTGACTGAATATAACAATTTCGGGCATCTGGGTATTTGTCGAAATTGGCTTATATGGCTCTTTGGGAATATCTTGACACAATCTACAGAAACTTTTCGCAATAAAAACACAAAACGACCCATTATTTTAAAAGTACGAAAAAATTTTACATAGGGTAGTCCCAAATTTGAGGTGAAATCTGGGACACCATGTTCATAGCATGCACGCAATATGGGGTCCAAAATATATGTTGGTAGTGAGCGTCAACAAGCTTACCTGTTGCCTTGCACACATGTAAGTTGCATTTCTAATAACATGTACAACATTGATGGGGCCAACCTCCTCAATGGCATCTCACAAAATGGTAAATTAAAACTTTGCATCCTTTTTTTTTCCTAAACGACCAATGACCCTCAAAACGTAAGGACCCTCTATATGAGACAATGATAATTATGAGTGGGTGGTGTCTAATATCCATCTACCCATCCATGATAATGATGCAAACGAGAGAGACCAATGTGCACCTCATCTCCTCCAAGTAAGTTAACCTTGGAATAGTTCTTATCCAAGATTGTGGTCCTCAATTTCATGTCTTCTAAGGGCACATGACTTACACTTGTTTTGGCTACCTTAGCCTCATCCTCCTTGTAATAAGAAGAGCAAGCAACATGAAATCGGATGTTAGTGGCATAAAAGAATTTTCAAATGGCATCATCCACCTCATCCCTAGCCTTTGTACCATACATGACTACCACTAGATTGGAGGCCACGACCTTCCTCTTCCCCCTACGAGAAAAAGCATCCACTTCGGTCACCTTATAAGTTGTTGGAGTATTTGAGAAACCACTCTTAGGAGTTCTCTGAGAATGAGAACTATAAGGGATGCCACCAACACCACCAACTGCTTTAACTTTTTTTGATGAATCTCCAATATACAACCTCGCCATCTCTGCCCTCTCTTCAAGTGATAGTTGTCAAGATAGGCCAACACCTCTCCCCGAGATGTGCAATAAGTGTGCATTCAACCTAAAAATGTTTCCCAACCAAGCCAATGAGCATATATTGCACTTCTATGTTTTAGCCCCCTAAAGTGTTTGATTTTAAACATTCAACAATTTTAGCAAATTGTTTCAAAGATTTTTTTAATCAAATGGCCCTCTAGCATATTTGCTCAACATCATGGAGAGACAACTAAACTTGTCAACACTCCCATGTGAACTGTCGGTAGTTCTTTCTCCTTATACACACCCACCCATCTCATTACTCATTTCAATCTCACATTCAACTTCATACTCACTATTTGGACTCGTGTTTGAACTCTACAGGCAAGTGAAAGGAGGTTGTTTAGAGAGTTTTACCAAGCATATAGAGAAATTACTCGGGTATATTAAGATTTAACGAAAGAGTGGGAAGATATTTGCTATTTTAGCAATTTATCGGTATGCGTTTTTAACAACTATGGAGTGTTTTTATTTTTACCAGCTTGTTTGAGCTTTTATGGAGGTGTTTTTCAGTTTTTGCAGGCCTTTGGGTTTTCATGGAATGATCCTATATCTTGATTGTCATTTGGGTCTTCAATTTATTATTGTTTATTTGTGTTTTAGATGTTTTTGCGAGGTTCTGGGGCACTTGCAGCGAAAAGGTAATAATTCCAACCCCGCCCAAAAGGTAAGTCCTCTCGTTTGATTTCGATTACGTCGTCATTGCTTTACTTCATTTTGATATACCGCACTTGATTCCACCTCATTTTGTCTTGCGGGAGGACGTGGACCACGGCTGGCTTCGTTGTACTACAAGGTAAGACAAATAGGTAAGGTAAGTTTTCAATATTTTCTTGATTTGGTGCTTACTTCTCGGGCATCACACCCTAGCCAACTCATGGCGGGGTTGTCCGCTTGAGGGGCAATTTGTATGCACCTCATTTTGCATGGTGCCAAAGTAAAAATACCCAATGATGATGACAAGGATCTCCAAAAACATGACAAGATGTTTTAAAATGCTCAAGACCACTTCTAGCTCCCTTTTGACCCTTTAAACCCTTTTACACCTCTTTCTAGCCTTTCCAGGGCTCCCGAAACTTTGTTTTCTTTCTTCTTCCTCTTCTTGCCCCTTTTTGCTCATCTGAGACGGTACCACCACGACAATTTCATAGCTGCCGCCTAGAAGAGTTGCGGTTCCATTACGCTTGCAACTTGAGTTCAACTTACATTTGTCATGCGTGAATTTTTATCCTGTTCCTTGTTTTTGATGCCCAATTCACTCCTAACCTCCTAGCACTTGATTTTACTCCCGAAGTGATTCAATCTACGCCATAGATTTAGTTTTGATCTCTAGTTAGGATTGAAAATACTTAAAGGTTGGCTATTAAGCAAAATCGAACGCTCATTTGATGCCCCCAAATTTTTAAGCTATCTTTTCCAGAGAGCACTCGTTATTGATGTATTGTTGATCCGAGAGAAAGAACCAAGCCCAAAGGAAGCTGTTTCAATATTAAGCACGAGGATTGTGAATTGTTGTTGCTACCCAAAAGAGAACACAAGGGCTTTCAAACCAGACTTTTGCTCCCCCTTGAACCAGCCACAAATCAATTGTTTGTTCCTCTTCCAAAGTGCATCAAGCCCCTTCTTCTCCTTGACTGGATACATCAACTACAAAATGTAATGTCCCCTTTTTCAAACTAGCACCAATTGAAGACTTCTTGCCATTTCTCTTCCCATGGCCAAGAAGGAATTGCACAAGGGAAGTCCTTGGGTTTCGTTTTTATTTTCTTTTATTATTATTAATGTTTTTCTTTGGTGTTTTACTCCCTAAGACAGGTTGGCTAGGATTATAATCATGGTTACCAAGTCAGGAAATCTAGATATTAAAATTATAAAGGAGGGTAAAAACATCCGAAAATCCGGAATGCTTGAAAAATTTTGGAAAAATCCGATCCGAAATATATATGAGTTGAATTTTATAAATATGAAATTTTGACAAATCTGATGAAAAACTTTAATAATGTAATGTAAAATGTTATATTCTTAACATATAACGTTGATAGTTGTTAATTGGTTATTTTCTAGAAAACTAAAAATAAAAATAAAAATGAATAATAATTTGTTTTCCTAAATTAGGGCGGCCCAGACCAAATTTATCCGGGTCGGCTGAAAAATCCGAATCGATCGGGTTAACTATGATTATAATGCTCCCAACATGAAATTAAAAGATAAAGTAAAGCTCATTAAGAGGTTGGTAAGGTTGGGAAGTTTCCAACATGGAATTAGAAGATAAAGCAAGCTTAAGAGGTCGGTCTATATTTATTGCTCTTGGCGCCGACCAATGGGTATAAGAGGAGTCTTAAGGGCTCATTTGCACATCATCTTTTGGCATATACACCTTATACTTGGTCCCTAAGGCCAATTGCTCTTGGTCCATTCCATTGTTAATTCGACAATGCATTAGTGTGGCATCAATGAGGACAAAACCCTTCCTTCGGGAGATTGGAGGATAGAAACCCTCCAATTTGGTGGTGTTGAATACTTTCATTAAAGACCATCTTGTTGGTTTGCATCTAGGGCATCCGGGAGTCATACAAGAGCTTTTGGCATTGTTTGAGCCCTTCTCCTAGGGGAGCGACTAGGGTAGAAGATCAATTGGGTAGCCTTCAGGGCACAAAACTTCATGATTCTTTGATATTGAGTTATCATAATTTATAATGCTTGTACCTACCATATTTCGTAATTGTTGGGGTTTGGAGACCTCATTTTAGGCTTTTTGTGGACTGCACTTTTGCTGTCCTAAAATAATGCAATGTCCCCTTTTCCAATTTAAGAGCATGATTTGGACTTCTTGCCATTCCCTTTTCCATGGCAAAGAAGTAGAGGAGTTGGAGAAGGAAATTGAGCTTCTTTGTATTTATTTTTCTAATTTTTAATGTTTCTTTTTAGCATGTGTTTGCCTTTAGCAGGTCAGTTGGGTTTTATGCACTTTAAAAGCCAATTAAAGATTAAAAGAATACTTTAAGAGGTCGGCCTTGCTATTCCAAGCTTTGGCGCCAAAAGGAGGTTATAAAAGAAGATTAGAGGGCTCATTTGAAGGATCTAGATTTGGCACATTTTCTATTTTGGGCATTGTGAGCTTGTTGCTCCATGTTCTTCCACTTGAGGACAAAAACCCTCTTGTGTGGCTTCTAGAAGGACGAAAACCCTTCTAGTGGTTTTGTTGGAGGATGAAAACCCTTCAACATTGATTGAGCTTGAAGATTATTGCAGATTTGAGGAGAATACTTAATATTCATATTTTTATTGGCATTGGGCAGCCTTCCCTAGGTGGAGCGACCTACCTTGGTGTAGGGTTTGGTGCCCTAGAGGGCATAAAATTGAGATCTCACTTCATTTTCTGATTTGGCATATTTTATTAAGCCGGAATCTCCATTTTGGTGATTTTTGGCAAGGGTTTACTATTTTTCCTAGCCCTCGGTTTTGGCTAGTCTGCTGCTGATTTTAAATAATTAATTCCAGCCGTGAAATCAGATATTCTTTCAATCTTTTGATGTGTTTATGATCAATAAATATTGTCGTGGCTAGAATAATTGTTTTGTGGCATTATTCATTGATTTGCTTGGTGAAAAGTGGTTTTGAATTCCATAAACAGTTCGCTGCCCTTGTAGATTGCTGATTTCAGATTTATTTCAGTTGTTGATTATAAAAATTAGACTTGTTAATATTGGGGTTTGAGCTAATTTCCTTAATTTTCAGTTTTGTTCCCAAAAGGGATATTACAAATAAATTGCGTTTGGGCAATATTTCAGATTTGGCACATGTTTTGGCTTGGTAAAGGTTCCATTAATTATATATAAATTGGAGAAGCATTGATATATTTAATTTCATCTTGTTTGATGAGTGTTTGAGGCCCTAACATGAAAATTTCATTTCGCTGCTAGGGTTTCAAGAAATATTGATCTTTTGTTATAAAAACCAAATTGCATACAATTTGGGGTTTGTGTGATTTCCTTGTTTGTGTGTTTCAGCTCTAGAAAGGAACATTACACTGCATTATTATTAAACTTGATCTTCCCATCCTGAGGGTTTCATGCAAGAAGGAAACAAGGGTTTCAATTGCTATCAGAGGAGAGAAAAGAAATCAGACCAGCCAAGAGAAGAAGAGAGTATGGCTCGCTAACATCCACAGGAAGCCAAGATCAACAAGCTCATTGAAGGGCAAGTGAGATTGGCGAGACACTATGGACTTGCTAGCCCTAACCCTTCAGAGAGTTCATGAACCTAGGGTTCATAATGGAGAAGGAAGCTCATCCAGGAGAAAATACTTCACGAAGCCCTTTGGATCAGCTCACGGATCAGCCACTAGGCCTTCTTTCCTTCCAAGGGAAGAAACCCTTCCAGAGGCAAGAACAAGGCCCTCTATGGGGCAAAGCATTGCAGCAAGCTATGAGGAATACATGGCACTTCCGAGGGAGATACGGGAGGCAATTTCACTTGTCGAGTTCATTGGGGTAAGCAAAGGAAGGTCTAAGCCGAGAGCCAAGACAAAATGCGCCACCAAAAGAGGTACAAAATGTGTTGGGCAAAATGTTTTTCTCTACATTTGATGGCTCCAACAAAGGGACAACAGAACATGGATGAAAATGCTAGGGTTAAACCCTAGACCACAAGAATTCGCCAAGGAGCCAAACCCAAAGGGGTTTCTCTTGAAAGAAGAAAAAGAAAAATCAAATCTGTAAGAGGGTTTTGAGGTGGAGTCCCAAGAAGAGTACATTCAAGCACATGGAAAGGTGTTGCTAGATTAAGGACCAAAAAGGGTTTTTAATGTAGGAGAATCTCCAAAGAAAGAGGAAGAAGTCATGGAGCATGAGCCAAGGAAAGAAGGAAAATTCGATTTGCAAAATTGTGGAGAGAATTTGGTGGTTGAAGCCAAATCTCTTGTTGATAATGATGATGTTCAACTTGCTGGAATTTTCAAAACAGCAGCTCATAAGAGTCAAGTTGAGGGTGTTCATGGCTTTGGCAAGAACCACGAAGAGGCTCCATGCATATGCCAACAAAATACGAACAAAGTTATTACACAAACAAAGAGGATGGAAAGAATTACTAGAAGAAGGAAATATCTATGGGCTGCACATGGTAAGATAACCACGACACTTTCAGTTTTAAAACAGCAGTCGTATCATAGGGATTTTCAGCTCTTAATCCATGCACATGCTCTTAGAATAAGTCCTAAAATTTAGAAGTGCATGTTGATTTCATAACATTTGGAAGTGAGCAAGATGGATGTTATCTTGCTGCCCCAAGCAATGTTACCCCGCTAGAAATTGGCGGTATGAGTGTAAGTAGTAGAAATCGTGATTTAGGGGTTTTAAGGCACGTTGTTATAAAAATTCATACTGTTGTTATCAACATTTTCAGTTTGCCCAACATTGTATTTGTAGCCATACAAGTAGCCTCAGCCATACATGGGAGTAATCTTCAGTTTGCTGATGTTGTTGAAGCATTTTCAGTCCCCGTATGGTTGATTTTTGTGAAGAATTTGAAGTATGACAATTGTTATCCTATTCTTTTTGCTGCTGTCCACATCAGAACCAGCCCATTAACCCCTTTATGACAGTCACCAAAGTGTTTTCAATCACAAGGGGGAAGGGTTTTCCACCTACCATCAATGAGGGATTGTTTGTCACTGTTTTAGAAGAGTTTCCGGCCACCATAATGCTAATTTTGAGCAAGAAATTGCAATGGTACAGCTACAGCCATACTTGGGACAACATGAATGGACCTTTAAGAGTCCATCATATGAAGGGGAATTTTGAGAAAAATGCAAGCAAAGGAAGAAAGCTAGTTCACATATCTATGAGGCATGAAGAAATGATATTAAGAGCTCTTGTTTCTTTTAATGTGTTTGTTCTTTGTGTAGGCACAGGAATAAAGAAGAAAGAGCAGATTGAATTTTTATCCATCAGAGCATGTGATGAAGAATATGGGACTACAGCTGAAGATGAAGATACCATAATGGAGGATGGCAATTTTGTGAGTGCAAAAGGTCTCAATTTGCATAAAAACAAGGTCCCTCCAATACTTGGATTGGGAGTGAAACATAAAGGCTTTGAGGAAGGTACAACCCAACCTAGGACAGCGGGAAGAGGGCAGCCTAGACCATCTTTTGGGCAGCCAAGGAGGCCACTACGGCAAGGTAACTCTAGGTGTTTGGATCAGTTTTGCATGATGCTCAAGTTTTCCTTTCCAAGTTTGTTATTGAGTGAAGAATGTAATCAAGAGTTGAGGAATGAGGGGTTGTCTACCCCAAGTGAGAAGGGAAGTATTTCTATGGCAGCCATGAGCCAAACTACCATCATTGATACTGTTGTCATCATTTATATCAGCCCGCACCTAATTTCAGTTGCATTTGTATTTGGAAATATGGAGTGTTCTTCCACCTTAATTGACAAGGATGGAATGAAGAATGAGGATGCCACATTGGGACATGGATTAGCTTGTCAAGCTGCTAATTATTTATTAATTTCTTGCTTTATGACTGAGATTACAGTAGTTTGGAAGGCTTTTTATACAACTGAGTATGCAAAAGAAGTTGTTATTGTTGTTTTAGAAGTTGAAGATGAAGGGGACTTCAATGAAGAAAGGGGCAACGGGTGTCAGAGTTTGTTTGGGAAAAAGCTCTTTCATTTGACAAGCACGGGATCTAGACTATGGGAATGCTACAACATGTTCCTTCACCTTGGTATGATGGCATTTGGGCATGAGAGCTTGCAATTGCTTGAGGGCAAGCAATTTTGGGAAGGGAGGATTGTAATGTCCCCTTTTTCAAACTAGCACCAATTGAAGACTTCTTGCCATTTCTCTTCCTGTGGCCAAGAAGGAATTGCACAAGGGAAGTCCTTGGGTTTTGTTTTTATTTTCTTTTATTGTTATTAATGTTTTTCTTTGGTGTTTTACTCCCTAAGGCAGGTCGGCTGGGATTATAATGCTCCCAACATGAAATTAAAAGATAAAGTAAAGCTCATTAAGAGGTCGGCAAGGTTGGGAAGTTTCCAACATGGAATTAGAAGATAAAGCAAGCTTAAGAGGTCGGTCTACACCTTATGGCTCTTGGCGCCAACCAAAGGGTATAAGAGGAGTCTTAGGGCTCATTTGCACATCATCTTTTGGCATATACACTTTATACTTGGTCTCTAGGGCTGATTGCTCTTAGTCCATTCCACTATTGGGCGACAATCCATTAGTGTGGCATCCAAGGAGGACGAAACCCTTGTGGGAGATTGGAGGACGGAAACCCTTCAATTTGGTGGTGTTGAAGACTTTCATTGAAGACCATCTTGTTGGTTTGCATCTAGGGCATCAAGGAGGAGTCATACAAAAGTTTTTGACATTGTTTGGAGCCCCTCTCCTAGGGAGCAACTAGGGTAGAAGATCAATTGGTTGCCTTCCAGGGTAAAAAACTTCATTATTCTTTGATATTCATATTTATCATAATTTATAATGTTGGTATCTACCATATTTTGTAATTGTTGGGGTTTAGAGACCTCATTTTTGCTATTTTTGTGGACTGCACTTCTGTTGTCCTAAAATAAATTGCAATTGGGTAATATTTCAGATTTGGCACATGTTTTGGCTTGGTAATGGTTCCATTAATTATATATAAATTGGAGAAGCATTGATATATTTAATTTCAGCTTGTTTGATGAGTGTTTGATGCCCTAACATGCAAATTTCAGTTCGCTACTAGGGTTTCAAGGAATATTGGATTTGTTGTTATAAAAATCAGATTGCATTTAGTTTGGGGTTTGTGTGATTTCCTTGTTTGTGTGTTTCAGCCCTAGAAAGGGATATTACACAAAACTAGTCTTAATGAGCTCAAATGGAGTAGTTTGTTGAGGGTATAAGCATACAAGGTTCATATCAGCCCCATTCCAATTATAAAAAGAGGTTGGATCTAAGCCAAGTTTGTTTATTTGCATCATTAGAATAGATTTAATTTCCTCTCTTTAGTATTAATTAGAAAACCATAAAAAAGGCAATAAAAACATTAGCTTAGATTTGTTTTGATTAAATTCATGTTTTATAGATTCAAAGTTCAAAACTCGTTTGCTCTAGGCTTCTCCCATCTTTGGGATTAAACCCTAGGTTTAGAATAGGAACATAGTTGGTTGATTAAATGTAGAATAGTTTAATTTCAGAGACTGTATTTAGAAAACAAAAAAAAAAACATAGTTTTAATTGTTAGATTTAGCTTTCATTCATTTATAGATTAAAGTAAATTCAGTTTCAAGGTAGATCAAATTTAATTTAGATCATGATATGAGTTCACACAACTTTGCTTTCTAAATTAGCTTTTAACTTGGTAGAATTCATTCAAACAACGCAAGGAATGAAGATCTGAAAACAATAGCCTCTCCAGGATACTTTTGTTGTCATTTCTTTACTTGTGACGCATTAGCCACGCTTTTCGGTGCGAAGACAACACAACGAAACAAGGGCGTTTCTTAATCCGCAGGACAACAAGTAATACTTTTGAACAACCAACACCAAAAGACATCCCTAAAGCTCCAACTCTAGCCCGCGATCACCTTAAAGACAACCTTCATTACAAGCTTCCTTTGTGCTTTGCTCTAGACCATAGCAAGCACCGCGCAACGATCATTACACCACCAACGTGGATGACTGCGGACAGCTAGACATTCCCGAAGAGTTGGACACTTTTCTCATGGTCCCACTCCATTAGAACAACAAAACATCTAGAACAATATCTTATCTCGAACTCATGCAAGAGGTATTTGTTTCTCACCATCTCTCGGCACACATTACGGATTGCATGGATACGCCAAAACCCCGAATCCCCTTGGAAACGTATCGGATACGGATACGTTATGGATACGATACGGATCGTTCTCGATGCGTGCGAGTGCGCCGGATACGCCACGGATACGTCTCGTGATGTATCTGACATACCCTCGCACGTATCGAGCGTATCCAACAGTATATACATTTTTTTAAAGTTCTATTTCGTTTTTTTAACGTATCCAGCACTTCGTCTAAAATCGCGAATGTTCTTGTCTTGGCGGCGCAGACGTCTGATTTATATGAAATTCACTTTAAGTTATTGTCTAAAACTCGTTTCAAAAGGTTTTAAATTTGTTTCAGCCTGATTTGCGTTTAGTATTTTAGGGTTTCTTGCCCTAAACGCCATCATTTTGAGTATTTAACCCCTGCTGCGACCCTCATTGTACATACCCCTGCGAACATTAAGATTAAAAGAGCTGGTGTTGTCAGCCTGCGGCAGGAGCTGGAAGAAGGTTGACATCTGGTTTGGCGCTTGGACACGTAATATGTCGTTAGTGTTGCATACATAATATTTTTAATAGATGATCGACTATATAATATATAGCAGATTTAGTAGATGTTAGAATATATGCGGGATTTAATAGATGTGACTTATATAATACAGTGAATAAATATATTAGTAATATTGGTAACTTGTAGGTTTTAGTACTATTTAATAATATATACAATAGTAAGTATATATTCGTCAATAAATTAGTATCTAATAATTATGAATTGATGATAGTAATAATATATTAATTCATAACAGTAATAATATATTAGTATAGAATAGTAAGTAAATTAGAAAAGTAATTTATTACATCATTACTATAGTAATTTAATAAATTAAATTAGTTAATATAATTTATTATTACTATAACAAATTAATAAATTAAATTAGTTAATAATAGTAAATAAATATTATAGTAATTTAATAAATTAAATTAGTTAAAATAATTTATTATTACTATAGTAAATTAATAAATTAAATTATTTAATAATAGTGTATTATTACTATAGTGTATTTAAATTAAATTATTAATAATTTATTTTATATATATATTTATATTTATATATTATATTATTTTATAATATATATGCGGACGTATCCAAGGCGTATCGTATCCAAGGGTTTTTTAAATTGACATATCCGCGTATCGTATCCGTATCCTGGCAACATAGACATTATTCCATAATTAATTGTCGTGGCTCTGCAAAACAACCATATATGCCACCTCATTAAACAGCTTGCTCCCATTGGATATTTGAGTCTTCTCTCGCTCATCTACCATCCACCATCACTCCTTTCCACATGACCTTCGCGGATCAAGGCCGACCTTCTTCAAACAACCGCTTTACCCAAGTATCATGACCCAACATTCCTCCATTAACCGATCGGGACATAGATCTAAAGCTCCACGTCATTATTATTCTTGACCATACCATTCACCATGATCAAGTCCATACGATTATCGTTGCCCTTGACGAGCAAGTATTGCTTGCTCGAGAATACAAGTAGAGAGATTTTCTTCTGGCTTGTTTGCACTCCCACATTAACTCAAACCATCTTCACTATTCGTAGCCCTCATCCAACACCATCCCATCATCATCAGTGTTGACTACCTTGGCCCGAACTCACGAGAAGTTTGGTGCACACAAAGAGCCCCTATGTTTTTGCCATGTACAAGGTCCTCCCTACATTTTCGCAGTAGGTGTTACCCACCTCACCGGTCGCGTTTCGTATGCAGTTGGAATACAATTTGTCATCATTGTGACGAATGATCACTGTATTTGGCTATATAGTCGTTTTGGCTCCAAATTTGCTTCAGAGCACTAAACTAGTCTTTGAGTTGGTAGCGTGCTCAAGATTGGTGATTGTCCTCCAACCTCCTCTAAAATGTTGCTCACTAAACTAGATCGATCACCATGGTCCTGTGGTGTGGATTGCTACTTAATGTGCTTAAACAATTTCAACTTTGTTTTTTCAGTACTTTTTTGTGATATTGGGATTCCCCATGAATTAAAAGATTCTTCTATGGGTGTCAAGTACTACCGACAATGCACCCATATACATAAATAAATCTTTTAGTTATCATACAAACATGTTTCGTGTATTGTCTTGCGGTAAAAAAATTAAACCTTATGAACCGTAAGATATTAAATAAAACCCTTTTGTCAGATGGTTCATAATGTTATTTTATCTATCTTGGCAAATTTTCGTTAGAAATCACATCTCGGTTTAGGAATTATGTGATTAATACAATTCCTCCATACAAGTTTTTATGCCTAAACTACTCTCACGGAACCACTACAACAATTAAATCTCAAAACCTATATGAGCTGTTGAGAAATCCTTTTGGGAAAATGTTACGGATATCATATTATACTGCTCACATTATTTATATTGTTAATATATTTTTTTATAATTGGTAAAAGGAGGGTTTTGCCAGGGCCCTACCCTATTACAACAGAGGATCTACAATCCAGATATATCCAATAACATTTCAAGGAGCAAAACTAAACCAAATATCAAAAACAGTTGGTGCAAACAGCACAAAACCAACCCAAAACCAGACAAAATACAGTTCAGGTGCGGCCCAAAACTAGTTTAAAACCATACATAAAACCTAAACTATAACAGAGAACAATAATCATTTATGATTAAACATTTGAGTAGAGAGCTCAATAAGATCCTTGATGTATTTGTCTCTCTTCTCATTTTCCTTTTTCCTGTCAAGCTCCCTAACTTTGCTCTTGTTGTCTTTGTTCTTGAGGTCATTCACAATGGAATTCAGCAGACCAGTTTGAAGGATAAACCCATCAGCCATGATATTGCATTTGTTCTCAACTTTTTCCAGTTTACCTTCATATCTTTCTTGATCCCGTTTAAGACATCTTCCTAGAGAACCAGCCCAGAATGCCTAAGTTCATTGTTGTCCCTCTTGTTTTTCTTACCCAAGCTAAGTAGACACTTAGCAGCCAAATCACCCTCCAGGCCTTGTTGATAGTTATCCTGATTGGTGTTGGGTCCTTCAATACTTTTACCCTTGTTTGTATTGCTTCTAAGCACTCTAGTGGATCTAATATCATCCCCTTGTCTCTTGTTGGGGAGGGGTTTTTGTTGGGGATATGGATTTTGAAATGAAGGTAAATG
The DNA here is from genome assembly GCA_018340775.1 of Taxus wallichiana var. yunnanensis. Lineage (NCBI taxonomy): Eukaryota > Viridiplantae > Streptophyta > Pinopsida > Cupressales > Taxaceae > Taxus > Taxus wallichiana. Next base: position 475,887,822 of record CM031238.1, read on the forward strand.
AGAAAAATGACGGCTTGGTGAAGGGGATAGGTCATTTTTCCCCATTGAACCTCTTTAATGGAACATTCAAGAGACATAAGAATGTGAAACAGTAAACTTACCAGTATATTCCTTCTGAAGTGGTTAAGAAGAACCAGATGATAAGTGTTGATCTGTGCAACCTTCCCTCCATCGTCAAGTATTTGATGATGAGCTTAGCCACTTCATCAAACGGGTTTGGTAGGGAAGCCCTCAGAATATCCCCAGGGACCTGTTTAAGCTTTTCACCATCACCCACAAAAATGGCTTCTTGTTCATCCCAATTACATTTGTTTTTGAAGAATTTGGTGCCCTGAATACTCATGCCAGTGACGTGAGAAATGAGGCCCTCCGTGATTAGCCACCTCTGCCCTCTGAATTGCACAGTTCTGTCCTTCCACGCCGCTGCAAACTCTGTGGAAATGTGAGGATCATGCCCTCTAATTCATTCCAAAAAGGAGTTAAAGTTACCAACACCAAGAATTTCCCATAACCTCTCATTATCCTTCAAACTCTTGTTGAAGGGGGTTCAACCTGACAAGGATCGCCACCTATTCTACCTTTGTAAGCCCTGCCTTTTGCATGAACTGAAACAATGAAACCAAAAACGTTTTCCTTTTTCCAAATCTGGAGCGGTCTAGTACCCAAATGCATGCGCCAAGCGTGGCATAATAAAACAGCATGGCATAATTGTTAATACATTTACCACAAGGTAAATATTATTATTCACTATAAGTAATTAGTAATATTGTTAGTCATATATATTGTTATAACAAACAATATATATGCATATGATATTTGCTAGTATTCCTTCCTATTTTGTAGGATGTAGTTTAGCTATGGTTATGGCTATATAATAGCATGTGTATTGATTTCAGATCACGTTGAATAACAGAGAGAAGCTTATTGTTGTTTTATTATTTCTTTCATGTGGTGAGATTATAGCAAAGCTATACCAAATTTTCATTTGTTATCAGAGCAAGTACAGTCGTGCCCATGAATGAGTAGGAGTTGTGCGTGACAGTGGACTCTGCAGTATGAGGAATATGGACTATGCATTATAAATCCCTGACAAGCTTTCCACATCTAATAGTTGGATGGCCTCGCATTAAGAGAAGCATGCTCGTTGGATGGATAGGATCACGGATTTGGCATTGTGGTTCTGAATCGTTGATGGTATGCGGTGAATTAACAGCGTTGGAGTTTTTTCAGATCGGACAAACTTTTGAATACTCCAAGTTAGCCACTTAATTTGATTGGAGTCATATGGAAATTTTGCACATTGAATGTTGTGCGACTTGAGAGCAGATCCTGTTTGACAAACCGGCAGATGCCATGAGATCTTCTATCCATGTCTCCCAGTCTACAAGAATAATGATTCACATGTTGCAGAAGCTCTGAAAAACACGTTACTAATCCCTGGCCAAAGTGCAAACTGTAATCTTCTTCAGGTGTTTGATTGAATTTACTCTCAAGTCATTTATGGAACATTGGACCTAATGCCTCATGCGGAAGAATATTAAAATCCATATGACAGCTCCATTTACAGCTCTTCCATTCTCCTCATGCAAACAATGCCACGTGGAATTTAGGTTTAAGAGGTGTGTTATTTATATTGTCATGTCTTCCATTTATCTACCGTACAGTTATAGTCATTCAAATTACTTGTGTTGTAAAGTTTTATTTATTCATGGTAGAATCCACATGTTTGATATAAATGTGTGTAAAGTGTCCATTCAGTGGGATTTATATTTTAAATCTTTTATAAGTCGTAGTAGTCTCTTTTGTCAAAATCCAAAGTCGTCAAATGTGTTGATCATATAAGTATTGTTTATTGGCATCAACTGTTATCATAATCCGCATTGTTAGGTCAAAAAGTAATTAAATATTACTTTTTAATCCATTATATTTGTTTGACTCAATTTGTTTGTAATTGTTTTGGCATAATAAAATGTGTGCCATTTTTTAGTTGCAAATATTGTGTTGTACAAGAATAGTCATTTTAAGTCATCAATTTAAGTCATTGTCAAAGTATCAAAATGGACAAGTTGAACAGTATTGAAAAATTTTAAGGCAAAGATTTCCATACCTAGTAAGTAAGAACCCAATTGTTGTTGATCAGCAAAGATCTTTGGGATATTGTGGATGGAAAAATCAAGAAACCAAATGACGAAAATGAAGCAGCTAAATGGGAAAGCAAGGATCAAAAAGCAACAACAATCATTGGCCTAGGACTATCTGATGCCTACCTGCATCACATAAATCTAACAAAGACATCACATTTCATCTAGACGACATTGAGCAAATTGTTTGGGTCACAAGAAGAGAGCGCAGCAATGACACTCAAGCAAAAATTGTTTGGCCTCAAAATGGAGGAACAATAAAGTATGGTGGAACATATCAGTAAGTTTCGTTCTATTTCAAATCAATTAGCTAGAATAAAAGTTGATGTACATGATGATGATGCAAAAGTTGTATTACTTAATAGCATGCCTTCCAGCTATTCTAACATGGTTTTTACATTGAGTAAAATAAATCCTAGTTTAGAAGATTTGATTTCTTCTCTAATAGAAGAAGAAAATAGAACCAAGAAGATTGATCTAGAGGAAAGTGCAATGTATGGTAAAAACAAATCATATGCTAAAGGAAGATACAAACCTTCTTTTAAACAAGGATCAACCTCCCAAGATCCACAGAAAAAAATTATGTCACTATTGTAATGCTCTTGGACATGGAATTATGTATTGCAAACAAAGAGCAAGGGATCTACTTGATGGAAAATTGAAGAATAAAGCTTTCATTTCTGAAAACAAAGACGAAGAAGGTGATTGGGATATGAAGTCTACCCATTCCAATGATGAGGAAGAAAATGCTCAACACAGTGATGAAGACTTCTTGTATTACGTAGCATGTGACATTAAAGGACGGAGGCACAGGAGGTTGGAGGTCGATCAACGACCTCTCATCAATCACCAACGACGGGGCCACATGAAGTTGTGGTGTGAGTTTAGTTTTTAGTTTTGCTTGGTTTACGGTGTGTGCTTCATTTTCACAATAATTGTGTTTGTTCGTGATCAGTTTACAGAGTTTTTGTGTTCGATTTTATAATAAGTGAGCAAATTCCTATGTAATCCCCTGAAGGAAAAATATAGTGGACAGATGAAAGCACAAGGAAAAGCAGCATCATGATATTTGGGTTGTTGGTTGTCCTGTAAAACCATCTGTATGTTTGGGTTGTTGGTTGTCCTGTAAAACCATCTGTATGTGCAGGTTGTTGGTTGTCCTTGGAAAACCATCCTTGTTGAGGTTGTTGGTTGTCCTGAAAAACCATCCAAATCATGAGCACATAGAGGCAGCAAACTACAAAAGGAAGTGCAATTGTTTTTCTACCATGTTCACACTAAGGGGGAATGTTACGGATATCATATTAGAGTGCTCACATTTACAATATTATTTATATTGTTAAGATATGTACCGCAAGGTAAATATTGTTTACTATAAGTAATTAGTAATATTGTTAGTCATATATATTGTTATAACAAACAATATATACGCATATGTTATTTGTTAGTATTCCTTCCTATTTTGTAGGAAGTAGTTTAGCTATGGTTATGGCTATGTAATAACTTGTGTATTGATTTCATGTCATGCGAATAATGAGAGAGAAGTTTATTGTTGTTTTATTATTTCTTTCATGTGGTGAGATTATAGCAAAGCTCTACCAAATTGTAAGAAAAGGTTGAAAATGGTATTTGACACAATCTTACAAAATTTCAAGGAGTGATTTGACACGTAACTTAAGATATCAAATTAATTTGATTGGGGCAGACCTAGGAAAAATTTAACTAGTTCATAAAGTTCGATATTTTTTTAAACTTATAAAAACATTTAAAAAGTTTTGAAAAACTATCATGTAGCCCTAAATTTCCATAAAACTAGAAACTATATGTTAAAACACTTAGTTCTATTTTTCTATCAATGTTTCATATCTTCACACATGCTATCCCTTAGTATGGTAGCGCTATGAATGGGCTGACCGTCTAAATTCTTCTTTGGCTTCTCGTTGGGCACCACTATTTCTCCTTGGATGCTTAAAAATTGCTGCAAACACTCTCCAAGCGCCCCTTTTTTTAATGTCCCACTTTGTCACAAGGAAGCGCCGCTCACCTTGTTTTCAGGTTGTTGGTTATATGGAGCTCATTTCTTTGTTGTTCTTTGCTCATGTTGGTATTATGCACCTCTGAACTTCTACTCAAAAGCCCCTGAAAAAGAACATTCTCTCACATTTGTGTCTTTCACTCTTGCAGTGCCTTTCTTGTCTCACGTTTGGAAGATAATTTTCAGCACTTCACCTCTCACATAAGCTGCCTCTTATCTGATCTCAATGCTATGCTGCACTTTTATAAATATATTTTATTTTGTACAGCTGCTAAAGAATAAGCAAAGATAAATAATAAGATCTGAAATGTTAACGCAAAGCTTTCCTGTCAACCTCTCTCTCCCCTAATTGCTTCTTGGATATTTTCTCTCTGTGCAAAACATGTGCCCAAATTTGACACAATCCAGCACACTACCAAAGCTTTCACTCACGTAGCACACTGGAAACTTACATGAATAGAAAAGGAATCTAACTAATTGCAAAAACTACACCTACATACACATTTAACCAATGGAGCTAGCATTAATCGGGCAACCAAAACACTGTGGAGTTGCCCCATCACAATTAATACAGCTCTCCTTATAGTATACCCACTCTACTACCAAATTAAATTTTGGTCATAGTTTTAATAATTGAATGCACTTGGTTACTCACAATAGAACTCGACATACACACTAAACCTTTCATTATATTATTCATAGCTACTTATAACATTTACATATCCTAAATTATAGGATATGATCCCTATCTAATCCCTGTTATCTCTCAACCTCTCCTATCTACAGGTGTTCTAACAACCTCCCTATGATATACTAACAATTAACTACCTGATTTAACAACTTATAATAGGTTTAATTAAATAAACCTGTGTATAACTAAACTCACTTAATATTGTATAAAATATACTATATGTAATAACCTAGACTAAATTCCTAACAATATGAGACAGTGCAGTTGTTGGACATTATGAGACAAGGCAGATTCTCTAAGCCAGGACTGCCTTGATCTGATTGTATGTATCTATTTAGAGCTTGTTGGGGCTGTCTTGCTGGTGATCGGTCTATGTATGAATTGGTAGTAGTTGGACATTATGAGACAACGCAAATTCTCTAAGCGAGGACTGCGTTGATCTGATTGTATATATCTCTTTAGAGATCATTGAGGCTGTATCGTTGGCGTTCAGTCTATGTATGAATGAGTTGTTCCTCTTGTGAAAGAATAATATAGTTAATGTGTTTTGTTATGTATCTTATATTGTTCCAGACATTAACTCTGAAGGGCTGCGTGGTCTAAGGCTGCTCTTAATTGGGCTCCCTAACCACAAGTGCATCAGTTTACAAGATTGGACATTTTTCAAAAGAATACAAATCCTCATCACCCCAAGAAGCACTTTTCCTTTTGTTTCCACAATGAAAATTAAGGTTTGGAACAAAATAAATAATTCCTTATCACACCAAGAAGGTATCTTTCCACCTTGGTTCCAAAATCACCTTATAACACCAAAGGCAATATTGTCTTAGTTTCACCCCAAAAACAAGGTGATATAAAGAAAGTATTAGCTAAAATTAAAAGCTTGCACAGCTAAAATGCTAAACGTTGAATGAGAAATGAAATGTTGGAATAAATAAGCCACAAACCAAATACAAAGCAATGGCATCTTACAGGGACTTGGCACTTGTCCCTCCAAAATATTCCTGATAATGATCACAAAATGTTCAACTCTCTCAATGGACAGCCAAACCTAGAAATTTAAGAATAATCTATAAGGATCTTTGCACACTAACCCTTAATAGCTCTTATTATACATCGAAAAAGAATATATTTTATTTGAAATGATTACAAGGAAATTAATGAAAGTTACTAAAGGGAGACCTCCTGCAAAAGTATATGACATGAAAAACTTTTTAGGAAAAACCTAGCCATCTCCAATGCCAAATTTCAACTTTTACAATCTCAGTATGACCCCTATCAAAAAATAAAATCGGTCACCTGCAATGCCAAATTTCAATTCAGAGAAGGCCCACTTCCAAGCCAAGAACACTCATAGATTTCAGGTAAGGATTGTCTAATGTGCAAGGGGTATCAATTGATGAGCCCCAAAAATGGCCCATTATATACAAAATATGGCATTCCTTTTTCTTTGCATAAATGACATACAAGTGGATCTAAGTGTAATTTCTGAACTTATGGTTTATTTAGAATGAAATAGAGAGTATATATCATGATTGTTTCTTTAGAATTCATTATTATCTCTTTGTTAGCTATTTCTAATGATTATTGAGAAAAAGATGTCAATTTGTGCATATGCAGTCAATAGTAAACTATAAAGGATTTTGAGCGGGAAGAGTATTCGAGCTCTAGAGTTCCATACCATACTAGCTCAAGAAATATACAACAATTCTATACATGGCTCCTTAGTACAGGTTTCGAGAAAAATGAAAAACAATTATCAAGAATATACTCAAAACCAAATTTAATTGCAAATTCAGATTCCTCTTGAAAAAATATGCAAGTTCAAAAAAAAATCATCTTGATTCAAGTTCATATGCAAAAGTTATAGCTGTTTTCGGCTCCGAAGTCTATCAGTTCGGCTCTAGAAATTAACAGTTTAGCTCTAGAAATTGATGATCAGCTCGAAAATGACCATTCTAACTCTGAAACAGCTCCAAAAGTTTGCAAAAAAATCAAAAAGAAAATCTAAGAGAGGTTTTTGGTCATAACAATGAGTTGAACAAAAAACCTCCTTCAATTTTCTACATGTTTTACCATTTGGAAGAAAACTGACTTTTAATAAGTGGCAGTCTAGAAAATGCATATCAAGTCAGCACCAAAAGTTGCATGATTAGAGCAAACAAAGTCAAAAAGAAAATATGAGGTTTTTGTTCATAACAATGAGTTGAACAAAAACCTCCTTCAATTTTTCTACAACATTCATCATTTGCAATAAAAATGGAGTTCAGTACATATGGAGTCACAAAGTCAACTCCTAAGGTACATAACAGCTCCAGAGGTCAAAATCAGCTCTAAAGTCCTTCCAAGTCCAACATATGAGTACAAGAAGATTGAAGAACTATTTTTGGAAACCATTTGCAAATGTTTATTCATATTATTTCCATAAATATTTTATTATTTTGGACACTTGTGTAAAATAAGGAGAAATCAATATTCATTTTGATTCTCATAATAAAAGAGTCGGATTATTAGTTAGATTTAGTTGTGATAAGCTCTCTCCATATTTTGTGGAGATTGATGTTATTTGTTGATAGATTGAGATCTTAGTTGATAAGATTGGAATAATTCTAAGATCGGATTATATGCCCCAAAATAAGGAGTTGGTTGGAAGCATGGAATTATAAATGCAACACCTCATACCACCTTTGGATAAAAAAACCTCCATTATTCTAAATAATTCATTCGAAGTTTTGTGGCATCAAACTTGTAAATAAGTGTTGGTTAAAATCCCTTCCAAGGAATGAGTTGACCACTCATTCTAAGGAAGATGGATCAATGTGTTTGTGTTTATTTCTTCATTTTGTAATTATCCTTTTGTTATATTGTTGTCTTTTTATTTGTATCATGTAAACATTCATTTGTTGTATAAATTGTTGTGAACCTGCAGGTGTTTTATGTGTTTATCATTTCTTTTCAATTCAACAATTTACTTTCCTGCAAGTTTGTTTTAATTTCATGCCAATGTGATTTAGATTAAGTGTGTCTTTCAATTCCTGCAAATGTGTTATTTAATTTCTAACAAATGTGATATTTAATTTCTGCAAGTGTGATTTAAATTTTTGCAAGTGTGCTTTTACATTTCTACAAGTGTGGAGTTTGTTAGAAGAAACCGATTTCTAGGAATCTCTTTCTCCTATTGCAGATTCGCCATAGACACTAGCCCCGGATTAATATTACTTAATGATGAGGATTGAAAAACCTAGTCATCAATCCTTTCATACTCTTCCTCACTTCAAGGTTTCCCTAGCCCATGCTAAAGAGTCTATGAAAGGCCCAAATCTTGAAGAAAGAAAAAAAGATAGCTCCAATTTGTACACTGGTCTTGAATACCATTACCGTAAGCATCCATGAGGTGGGAAAAAAATTGAGAAAAGGGGGATTGATATTTCTTTCTTTCAAAATTGTATTGGCCTCCTTGTGAACTACAATCAATCGAAAAAGAATGCATCCAAGTCTTTGCAGACTATCTCAAAAAGCAAACGAGAAGTGCCGATTACCTAAATCATAACTGCCGTACTCTTCAAAGTAGAACCAAGGCGATTGAACAAATTCTAACAAATGAAAGGGCAAAGAAAAGCTTAGGCAGAGCTAATGAGCTCGCAATTGAGAACATTCAACAACAAAAGGTAAGCGCCGTGTAGTGTAGCAAGTTGAGAGCTCGAACGAATTAAGCGTAATGTCCCATTCTAGAGTTGATGTTTCAGAGAAACCAGCCTTATAAATTACTATCTAAGATCTTCTCGTAATAATTTGTCAACCCGTCATTTTTAAAGCGTGGAGAAAAATTATACGATTCCGACGACATCTTGTTTGCTGTAAGGAAACGGAGCTCGCAGAGTTTGCAAAAGTTATAGCCCGCTGAAATTTTTGGGCAACTGGGCAAGCTCGCAAAAGTTTTGAGCTTTTTTGGCAAAATTTGGGGTTTTGACGACATGTGCACGCTCGCCAAGTGTTTCGATTATATTGCGACACGTGGACGAATTGTGTGACGTACTAAAAAAATGGGTTTTGGAACGCCGGTCTTGGACACTGTTCTCGGACAAATGGACCCCGCTATTTATTGGTGGGGCCCTCAGCCAAGTTCGACACACTCGATTATGGAGGGGTGCCTTGGCCTCCTTCTCATTTAATCATTAAACCAACTTGTGTATATAAACTCCTATAATTGCCTTTGCGCCATGCATGTGGGACATTTAGGCATGCATTATTTAAATTATGCAAATTTCCCACGCCTATTTGTTATTAACTACCATTTCCACGCATTTTTATTAATTTCCACACATTGCATATACCACTGTCCACGCATATTCATTATCCAACTAAACCACGCATTATCCTTGGCTGAGTTTTAGCCTAAAAATCAAACCATGCGCTATCCCAAGAAATGCGCCCTCCACATAAGCATATAGGTGGCTCTTAAGCCAATTCAAAACCGCCCTCCATGCATTTATAAATGCTTACCATTTTTAACGCCCCCACAATGTGGGATAAAACACTTAAAATGCGCCTAAGGAGAAGGAGGAGAAGTGGAGGGGATTGGAACAGCTGACCTCCCATCCAAAAGTATAGGCGCCTAACCAATGCGCCAGCTGTTTGGAAACAATATAAAAGGAGGTATATTATATTTGTATAGTATTCGGGACTGTGTAAAATTATTGTAATGCTCATAACTTGAGCTAGGAGTGGAATTTGGAGGAGATGTAAAAAGCAACCCCTATTATTTTTGACAGAGGAAGACTGTGAGAAGGTCAGAATTTTGTAGAATTCTTTGTAAAGAATTATTTTCAAGATTTTAATAGATCGGTCCCATTCAACCGGACCTGAGACGTAGGCCTCAAGCGCCGAACTCCGTTATCAATTCTGCGTCAAATTGTTGGTGAATCCTCTTCATTTCTTTCAATATTTGCACAATACTTGCAGTTTTTATTCTTTTATTAAAAATATAAAAAGGATATAATGCTCAAATTTTACATCGAAAATCAATACAAAGCAAGAAAATGTGTGTGCACAATTGCTAGTTAAATTTGGTTTTCAGATCATTGGTATCAGAGCTGGTTTTGACTGATTTTTGGTTCAGTTTAACGTGTTTTGGATTGCAAGTTGTGTGTTGGATGTTAACAAGGTCTCGATCTAAGAAGGGTGAAGGAGAGTTAGTCAAGGAGATCCCAAAATTGGTACTGACGATCTCAAGTCCTACAATGGCGGATCGAGAGGAAGTGGAACAAACTTCTTTCGTCAATCCTTCCAACAGATGAAGGAAATGGTGGAAGAAATGTACCAAGATAGGCAAAGGGAAAAGGGAACTAGAGAAGGTAAGAAAGAAGAAAGCTCTAGTTCTGACATTCCAAAAAGAGACTCTTTAAAATCTGATTTTCTTTCATTAAAGTTAGATATCAAGTTTGAATTGCCTATGTATACTGGAGAGCTAAATGCAGAGAAGTTGGATAACTGGGTCAAGCAAATAGAAGTATATTGCAGGGTTCAGAGAATTGTTGATGATGAAGCAAAGATTCATCTGGAAACTCTTCGGATGGGTGGCACAACACTCATTTGGTGGGAGAGTAAGCTTCAGGAAGTGGAAGAAAACAAAGGTATAGAAATCACTTCTTGGTCTGAATTTGTTTCAAATCTTAGGCAACAATTTTATCCTCTTGGTTATAAGCAACAAGCTATGATGGATTGGCAAACATTAAGACAAACTAAGGGACAAAGTGTTCAAGAATACACACAAGAATTTAGGAAAAGGGCTCTAATTCTGGGAATTTCCTAAACACGTAAGAAACATTGCTCAAATATATTGGTGGATCGTATAGTTATCTAAGGCATATGATACTTGTTTTAGGTCCTACTAATCTTGATGCAATATGTGTTCAAGCAACCCATCCTGGAAGCATGAGGGAAAATGACAAAGGAGTCCTTTTCTTCTTTTAATCAAGAACAAGCAATCAAGGAAAAGGTTCGAAAGAACAAGGAAAAGGAAAGGGTAAGCATAAAACAAACTCTATGTTAAGAAGGAAGATGAAAACCATTTTGTAATCATTGTAAAAAAACCATGATGAGTCTAAATGTTGGAAATTACATCCCGAAAAGAAGCCTAAATGGATGGTTAAGAAAGGAAAAGAAAAGAAAACAAACACCGTAGTGCATGATCTTGGTTCCGATTCGTGTGATGAAACCAAAATCACAAAGCTATGAGTTTACAAGGTAAATCAACTCTTTCAATTTCCAACAATAGCACTACAGATGTTGCATCTTCTTCTAGTAAACAAACTATACCTGACGATAAGAAAAGAAATGAGCTTTTCCACATTAGAGTAATTTCAAAGCATACGAAAATCGATACTCTTTTTGATAGTGGATCTCAAGCTAATCTAATTTCTGAGGAGGTTGTTAAGAAACTAGGACTCAAAACTAAACCACATCCCAAGCCTTATCCTTTGGGTGGGTTTGTGATGATGCAAAATCGCAGTAACTAAAACTTGTACTTTCAGATTTGCCATTACGCATACAAGTTTATGATGAGGTTGAATGGATGTAGTTCCTTTGGATATTTGTGGGGTGGTTTTGGGAAGTCCTTATTTGTATGATCGTAAAGCAATCTTCTATAGGGAAGAAAATAAATATTTGCTTGTAAAGGATGGAATTGAGTTTATTATTAGAGCTCACCGTGAAAAGAATAATCTATCCTTGGTAACTGCAGGTCAAATGAAAAGGCTTGTAAACTCAAGCAAAAGTTTTGTGCTCATGGTGGTCAAAGCCAAGGAAAAAGAAAATGAGATGGCTTTTGAGACTTGCGATCTAAAACATAAGGATGAATTGGTAAAAATTGTTTCTCATTTTGATGATGTTTTTCAGGATCCACAGGGTCTACCTCCCAAAAGAGGGGTTCAACATGAGATACAGTTGCTTCAGGATGCACCTCTTCCCAATATCGGAATGTACAGGTTGTCAGTAGTAGAGAACGAGGAAATCAAGAGACAGGTAATGGAACTTTTGGCTCAAGGTATAATTCATCCAAGTACATCCCCATGTGGTTCACCAATTATATTGGTTCCTAAGAAGGATGGCACTTGGCGAATGTGTGTTGATTTCCGTGCTTTAAACAAGATTACTATAAAGAATCGTTACCCTCTTCCTAGAATAGATGATTTACTGGATCAATTAAGGAATGCAATTTATTTCACTAAGTTAGACTTAAGAAGTGGTTATCACCAAGTAAGAATTGCAGAAGGTGATGTTTGGAAAACTACTTTTAAAACGAAACAGGGATTGTTTGAATGGTTAGTGATGCCTTTTGGTTTGTGCAATGCACCGGCAACATTCATGAGAGTTATGAATGAAATTTTTAGACCATTCATTGATAATTTCGTTATTGTCTACTTAGATGATATTCTTATTTTCAATAAATCATGGGATGAACATGTTAAACACATCCAAAAAGTCTTAGATGCACTAAGGAAAGAGAAATTGTATTTCAAGATGTCAAAATGTGAATTTGGAAAACATCTTTAATTTACTTGGGGTATATCAGAGGAAATGGAGAATTGAGAATTGATCCCGCAAAAATAGAGGTTATTGTGAAATGGCCTAGACCCACAAATGTGACGGAAGTTAGAAGTTTTCTAGGTAGTTCAAGATCGAGGAAATTTATTGCTAACTTCTCATATATCAGATCTCCTTTGCATGCTTTGACAAGTATTAAACAGTCTTTCAAAGTTGGGGAGGAAAAAAAAAGCATTTGATACATTGAAAGAGAAGATAAGTACCGCTCCGATCTTGGCACTTCCGGATTTACAACATTCATTTGAGATTGAGACGGATGCTAGTGACTACGCAATGGGGGCAGTTTTGATGCAGAACAAACGACCAGTGTGTTACCATTCAGAAACCTTTACAAGTGCGGTAAGAAACTATCCAACTTATGATAAAGAGTTGTATGCTTTGGTTCAAAGTGTTAAAAAGTGGAAGCATTATTTAATGGGAAAAGAAACAATTATCCATACTGACCATCAACCGCTTCAATACTTACAAACACAAACCAAATTGCAGCAGCTTCTAGACATTTCGTGTGGATGGGATTTTTGCAACAATTTCATCTTGTAATCGGTATAAAAAGGTATTCAAAACAAGGTTGCCGACATGTTATCCAGACCACCAGTGGTAGTAGCATCTATCCTTTTGCAGCATAGTTCTTTGGCTCATGTTAGTTACAAGGAACAATATGTAAATGATGTTGATTTTAGAGAAGTGTATGAGGATCTAGTAAGTGGGAAACAAGTAGGAGAAAAAGATTATCATTTGCATGAAGGATTGTTATATCATTCTGGAAAACTTTGTATTCCAGAAAATGAGCGTGTGCATATGATTAGGGAAGCACATACTTCTCTTATTTCAGGGCATTTTGGTGTTAGTAAGACAGTTGCACATTTACAAAAATATTGCTATTGGCCTAGAATGCATGAACATGTAAACCGGTATATTAAGGGATGTGTTCTTTGTGCCACAAGCAAGCCAAGTAACAGGAAATTAGGACTTTACACTCCTCTTCCTGTTCCAACACGGCCTTGGGAAAGTGTTTCCATGGACTTTGTAGGAGGCTTGCCCATGACACGGAAGAAACATGATTACTTATATGTGGTAGTGGACAGATTTAGCAAAATGTGTGTGTTGGTTCCATGTACTAAACAAATAAATCGGTGAGGGAACCGCACATTTATTTTTTCAGTTTGTTTGGGTTCATTTTGGTTTACCTACTTCAATCATATCTGATCGGGATTCTAGATTTCTTGGGGAATTTTGGTCAACATTGTGGGGGTTAATGGACACAAAACTGAAAAAGAGCACTGCTTTTCATCCACAGACTGATGGTCAAACAGAGGTTGTAAACCGCACAATGGTACAATTACTTAGGGGCTATAGTAACAAACATCCTAAATTGTGGGATGAACATCTTTATTATGTGCAACATGCTTATAATCGTGCCTTACATTCTTCTACTTTGAAGTCTCCATTTGAGACTTGTTATGGATATCTGCCTAATTCTCCATTAGATATATATTATGGACATGAAACTGTTGTTAATGGTGCAAGTGATTCTGACAAGGCTAAAAGATTTGTGCAGAGAATACAACAGTTCATCAAGATGTCCGTGAACAATCGAGAAAAGCCAAAGCTAAGTACAAAGCTAGGCATGATAAACATAGAACTGATCACAAGTTCAAAGTTGGTGATTCAGTTTGGCTTCACATCAGCAAGGAAAGACTGACAGGTGAAGGTAAAAAATTGAAACCTATACGGTATGGTCCATTCCAAATATTGGAAAAAATTGGTAACAACGCTTTCCGGTTAGATTTACCTCCATATATGCAAATCTACTCAGTTGTAAATGTTGAGAATTTAAGATTGTATGAACCGCCTATGATTGTTGATCATGATGATTCTAACATTATGCCTTCCATTGATGATTTTGCTCCTGAGTATCTTGATGAGTTGCAGGAAGACATCATTTTGGACAGGAAAGTAAGAACTTCGCGAAGGGGTGATATTGAGTATCTTCGTGTTGGGTTCAAAGGCATGCATCCGAACAAGGCTAAATGGATGGAAACCGGAAAGGTGAGGGAGAAATACCCTCACCTATTCACCAATTAGGTTGACTTTTGGGGTCCAAAAGTTTCTCAGTGGGGAGGAATGATCCAGAGGATCCTCACAGAGAAACACCGATCTAAGATCTTCTCAGAAATAAGTTGCAGTCATTTTTAAAGCGTGGAGAAAAATTATACGATTCCGACGACATCTTGTTTGCAGAAATGAGAGCTCGTTTGCAAAAGTTATAGCCCGCTGAAATTTTTGGGCAACTGGCAAAATTTGGAGTTTTGTGCAGGTTGGACGTGTGCACGCTCGCCAAGTGTTTCGATTATATTGCGACACGTGGATGAATTGTGTGACGTACTAAAAAAATGGGTTTTGGAACGCCGGTCTTGGACACTCGTTCTCGGACAAATGGACCCCGCTATTTACTGGCTGGGGGCCCTCAGCCAGGTTCGACACACTCGATTATGGAGGGGTGCCTTGGCCTCCTTCTCATTTAATCATTAAACCAACTTGTGTATATAAACTCCTATAATTGCCTTTGTGCCATGCATGTGGGACATTTAGGCATGCATTATTTAAATTATGCAAATTTCCCACGCCTATTTGTTATTAACTACCATTTCCACGCATTTTTTATTAATTTCCACGCATTGCATATACCACTGTCCACGCATATTCATTATCCAACTAAACCACGCATTATCCTTGGCTGAGTTTTAGCGCCTAAAAATCAAACCATGCGCTATCCCAAGAAATGCCTCCACATAAGCATATAGGTGGCTCTTAAGCCAATTCAAAACCGCCCTCCATGCATTTATAAATGCTTACCATTTTTAACGCCCCCACAATGTGGGATAAAACACTTAAAATGCGCCTAAGGAGAAGGAGGAGAAGTGGAGGGGATTGGAACAGCTGACCTCCCATCCAAAAGTATATAGCGCCTAACCAATGCGCATGCAACTGTTTGGAAACAATATAAAAGGAGGTATATTATATTTGTATAGTATTCTGGGACTGTGTAAAATTATTGTAATGCTCATAACTTGAGCTAGGAGTGGAATTTGGAGGAGATGTAAAAAGCAACCCCTATTATTTTTGACAGAGGAAGACTGTGAGAAGGTCAGAATTTTGTAGAATTCTTTGTAAAGAATTATTTTCAAGATTTTAATAGATCGGTCCCATTCAACCGACCCGAGACGTAGGCCTCAAGCGCCGAACTCCGTTATCAATTTCGTCAAATCATCTGGTGAATCCTCTTCATTTCTTTCAATATTTGCACAAGATTTGCAGTTTTTATTCTTTTATTAAAAATACAAAAGGATATAATGCTCAAATTTTACATCGAAAATCAATACAAAGCAAGAAAATGTAAAACCCCATGAGGGAGTTCCCCCATGACCGACCTCATAAAGAAGCTTGTTTTATCTTTTAATTTTCCTTTTAAGTCCTCCAACCCAACCAACCTGCTTCATAAGGAAAATTACTAAAAAAATGTAAATATTCAGAAAAAAAAGACTAAAACATCAATCAAAGACTTCCCTTGTTCACCTACTTCTTGCCCACGGGAAGTGGAATGGGCAAGAAGTCTTCAAATGGATTAATTTGAAAAAGGGGACATTATAGTCCTCCCTTCCCGAAATTGCTTGCCCTCAAGCAATTGCAACTCTCATGCCCAAGTGCCAATGTGCCAAAGTGAAAGAACATGATGTAGTACTCCCATAATCTAGCTCTCGTGCCTGTCAAGTGAGAGAACTTCTGCAAAAACAAATTTATGCAATAGCTTCCCCTATCTTCATTGAAGTCCTTGGCAGCCCATGAAGTTTTATGGTTGCTTGAAGAAAAAACCAGTTGTTGTCCCAATTTTGTCCTCAAAAACAGCAGTAGCAATTTCTTCCCTTGTACACTCAACTATACAAAACACTTTCTAACCAGCTGCAGGCTCAAACAAAAGGCAAAAAACTGAAAAATGCCCAACTTGACCAACAAAAGCATTTCCCAATGGGGCATCTTCCCCTTCCATCTCACCCTTGTCAACTATGGTGGAAGAACACCCTCTAATCACATGCATGAATGCAACTGAAAAAGAATGAGGGCTGCCAAAAATGATGTCAACAATGCTATTGAGTACAAATGGGCTCATAGCTGTCATAAGGATGCTTCTTCTAACACTTGAGAGTAACCAAACATCACCCCTTATTTCTCTTATGCTTGGCTGGAGCCTTTTTGTAAAAATAACCAAATTATGAAGCTTTTGTTGTGTTGATATGATTTTCAAGTGGCTATGTTGCTCTGACAAAAAGAATATAAAAGGGGTGGAAGGCATTATACTCTCTTATAAAATAGATGCAAGAATGCAGAATTATGAGATTAGAAAACCCATAGAACCTTGTTCAACGATTGTCACAGCGTGATCCTTTATGAGTGTAAAGTTTGGGGCAGCAATGTGTCAAATCTCGAATGGAGACAAATAGAAATAATCCAAAAGCACCTAATCATAAGCAGCCTCAAAAATTAAAACATCGGAGTTCCATATGAGATTTTGTTAGCTGAAATAGGAACTTTCCTGTTAGAGGCTTCAGCAATTAGAGAAGACACAAGGCATGAAGTCTCATTGGTGGCCTAGAATGGTGGTAGAGGAAGATCTCGGTAGGAGGAAGAATACTTAGGTGAAACAAAACAAAAAAATGGATGAGTAATGGGACATTAACATGCAAGAGTGCCCAAACATTAATGAGGAAATAAAAAAGTATGTGAGAGAAAAATTCATCATTGTCGTGTGAATAAAGCAACTTGGGCAGAAAAAGGATATAATATCAAGGAATTTAACCCAACTTGGGACCATGGAGAAAAGGCCTACTTAGGAGCAAAAATCAAGTGGACAGCAAAATGTCGATGGCTCAGTTACAAACTAGTTCACATCATCATCTTAGGTGTGAAATCGGCAAGTATACATTGCCTCGAAGACGAGAGAGAAAAGAGAACATGTCTTTTTAACAAGGGGGCACTTGAGACAAAATGACACGCATCATGGAGAACAACACCACCTATGACGACATCTGAATTAAGTATGAAAACATCTTGAAAGTAGACAACCTAACGGCCTTGTTTAAGGAAGAGAGACTTGATAAAGAAGTGAATTTTCTTATCAAGATCCATATCAAGAAGGGAATGGACTTTTCACAAGACTAATAGGGTAGCCTATGCAAAATGGTCAAGTGCTTATGATGGCGTGGAACACTCTTGTTGCTGCTCTTGTTCCCATAAAATGTTTCGTCTTGTGGATGTTATTAAAATCTTTTATTCATTCATTCAGACTATGTTTTCAACTTTTTCAACACCCTTACAATACCAACAACTTTAGTTTCTTATAGCCAGTCATTGGACCTTGTATCATTGTATGGCAAAATAACCAGAGAAATTTGCAGCATGACAAAGGGAGGTCACGACAAAAGAAGCGGAAAAATTTAAGTCCACTCAAACTAATTACTGTGGATGTATGGGAACATAAAATGCTGGGATAGAATAGCATACAGGCAAAACAACAAGGTCAAACGTCTCTTGTGCACAACTGGATATGAATGTATCTGCAACTATGTTGACATGTAGAGAAGCCCGAATGTGCAAGTCTCGTTCCACCGAGGCCACCGTAACATGTGCACCGGCTCTTCTCAAAACGTCCGTGATAATCACGGCTTCCATTTCCTCAGTGCCAAAACCTATCGGCACCAAAACCTTCAAAAACACCAAACCATAATTGTTATCCGTTATCTTGGGCCCTAAAACAAAAACTGTAGCCTAAAAACTCTAGCATCTAAATCAGCTAGTATGATACCTTCTTTGAGGAGGAGGTGTGGGTGTTAGAAGATGTGGATTTGGCTTCGGTTTCCGTGGTGGACGAATAAACAGATGATCGTCTTTTACTACAACACGCGACATTTCTAAGAGGGGAGACATGGCGCCATTGAGCTGAGTGGGGTACCATTACTGTTACAGTATGCAGATTGGGGGACACTGTAATACCGCCCATATTCCCACCACTAGAGCGACCTTAGACTGTTGTGAATGACTTCATATTCTTTTGGTTTAGTTACACATCGCCGCTACACTACACCGCGCCTACTGCGAATGAAGGAGATGGTGAATCCAAAGTGGAACTATATATATATTACTACCTTTTTCCTTCCAACATGCGGGTGCATTCATTACAATATATGTGCAGAAATGTAGAATTCTGGGATCGGAAAACTAAAAAAATTGTTTACCCGGGTTGTCATGGTGAGTGCGTTTTTATGGTTGTCAAATTTACGGCTGCAATATGTTTGGTCTAAAGCGGACTGAAATATTGAGAATTTACAAGTGGCCTAGAATGGTTGTAGAAGAACATATAGGTATGAAATGAAATGAAAGATTTTAATGACGTCCACGAGACTAAAGAGTCTATGGGACCACAGAAACAATTATTTTAATCAGATTTCAGTCTCCTCTCAATATCCGCTCTTCGGCTGTGAATCTTGAGGATGAAGCCCGCCGTCGCTGGGAGCTTTGTTCCTTCGAAGAGTTCCTCTAGTCTGTCCACCTTTAGGTTGTTTTTGTACTGAATACGGATATCCTCATATGCTGAACACTCCATGACAAAATGCCATTCTGTCTCGACGACCCCTTTGCTGCAGAAGAGACAAATTCTCCTTTCCCAATCTTCCTTTGGAATAGTCCATCTACCAGTTTCACATCGAAGATGATGCGATCCAGTTCTTAACTGCGCCACTAGAATCTTTGCTTTACCCTTGATAGTTGCCCCTAGATAAGCTTTTTCATCATGTTCCCCAGTGTAGTTGAATTCTTTGTGTATGAGGAAGAAGTATTGAATTGAATTGAAGGATTTTTAATGATGTCCACAAGGCCAAACAGCCTATGGGACCCAAAAAAGGTAAAAGCAAGTCAGTCAAACAAAACACCAAAGAAACCAACTCAAAACTGCTACTTCTGCTTCTTTCTCAATTTCTTTGCTAATCTTGAGCCTTCTATTATGGATTTCAGTCAAGTAATCTGTTGTTTTTGCAATCTTATCCTCCTCGAACAAGGTTGTAAGAACCTTCGTTTTTAGACATCAATATAGCTACTTTGAATGTCCTCATACGCTACACACTCCATTAGAAAGTGTCATTTCGTTTCCACAAAATCTGACCTACAAAATCGGCAAACTCTTTCGGACCATTCTTCTTTCGGCGTTGTCCATCTCCCTGTTTCACATCTAAGATGATGCGAACTAGTTTTCAATTGGGCAATTAACATCTTAGCTTTCCACTTTATTTCCGCCTCCAGATAGTGTTTTTGCTCATGATCACATGTGGGATTAAAGTTCTTGACATAGTATTCTCTTTTTCTTCCCAATTGTTTCGTCCACATGGCAGTTTTGACTTTCTCTCTTACATACTTTTTGATATCCCCATTAGTGTTAGGACAATCATGCATGCTAATTTCCCATTTCTTCATCCACTTTTCATTCTGCTTCATCCAGTGCTCTTCCTTCTATTCAACTTTTCTTCCACAGCTATCTTAGGCCACCGGAAATCGCCCATGCTTTCAACTTTCTTCAAGTACCCCAAAAGTCGAATCAAAGCCACCACCTCCATCAAGAAGGCCCCAACTTCAGCAAGAATGATCTCGTAAGGGACCGTGGATTTTAGTTTGAAGCTACTCGTGATAAAATGTTTTTGTAACCTTTCTATTTGTCTCCATTTCACCACCGATGTGTTGTTACCCCAAACTTCACAACCATATAAGACCACCGGAATAACAAGCAGTCCAAAAAGAGTTAATTTAGTTTTCCAATCCCACAATTATGTTGATCTGCATCTATTTTGGAGCAAATATAAAGCCTTCCATCCCCCTTGTATCCTCCTAGCTCTACAGGCCTCCCAACTAAGATTACTGTGAAAGTCAAGACCCAAATACTTGTAATCATTTACCACTTGCAAGGGACCACCTTCAAACTCAAAATTCATTTGCTTTGGCTTTCTTCTTAAAGTAAAAATCATGATTTTGGTTTTACTTGTGTTCACCTGCATCCCCACCTCTTTACAGAATAATTCCAGAGCTCTCAAGTGATCTTGCAATCCTGCGTTGTTTTAGCCATTAAAATAAGATCATCAGCATAAAGCAACAATTTTACCACATAAGAAGCTAGGTGAACTCGACTTCCCCTCGTCGTGTCAATCCACTCCTCTAATTTGTCTATGTATAGCCCAAACAGAGTGGGAGATAATGGACATCCATTTTTGACCCCGATGTCACTCCCAAAGCACGTGGATAAGTCATCCTTCGTTCTTATTTTGGCTTGAACTTGCTCATAAAGCCTATGAACTGCTGCCCTATATTTTTCTGGTATACCCAATTCTTCCATTTTGGTCCAAAGTTTGCCCCTTGGTACAGTATCAAATGCCTTTTTGAAGTCAACAAAACAACAATAGACCTCTTCCCCTTGCTTATCCCAAACCTTTTCAATCAGGTGTCTGAGAGTGACATAATGATCAATAGTAGAATGTTTTGGTCTGAAACTAGCCTGTCCTTTTGCCCTCTTACCTTCCTTCTCAACCCAAATACTAATTTTGCACTCCACCATACTAACAAAGAGTTTTTCGAAAATGGGATTAATCATAATAGTGTGGTAGTTTGATGGATTGTTGACATCACCACTTTTGTGAAGAGGGACGACAATGTTGGTAGTCCAATTTTCGGAAAATTGTACTAAATAACTCTGTTGAAAATCTCCTTTATGTATGGCGCAATTTCATCCATACTCCATTTTAAAAATTCCGCTTGTAGCCCATCAATGTCTTGCGCTTTGCCTGCTGCCAACTTTTTTATTCCTTCTTTGATGTCCTTTGTAGAAAAGAGTTTTTCCTTATTTTCAATTACTAGAGGAGGAGGTAGAGGATATTTGTTTTGATACAACATTTTTGCATATTCTAACCACTAGATGTCTATGATACTGTTCTCTACATTTGCTCTAGTCTGCTGAAGTTCTCTCCAAAAACCCCTCGGATTGTTCTTCCCCATAGAAATCAGCTCCTTCCTCCTTATCTTCATGAATTCTTCCTTTTTATCTCTCACTAGATTTTTGTACACTTTTATATATGTTTTGTCCCTTCTAGAAATATTCACCATTTTCTTTACGGCCTTGCAGTCATCATCAAACCACGGATTAGCCGATAAACTATTTTTGGTACTTCTTCTAGATTTAGAATGCTTGCACTCCAAGAGCGCCCTGTGAATTAATACCATCAAATTGTCGCTGCTCATAAATCTCTTGTTCCCTCTGAAACTGTCAAAATCTTGAATTCCCTGAATCTTTTTGTAATCATAGCTTTAAAAGTGTCTTGATTCTCTCAAGTCAAAAGAATTATGCTTTGAACCCCTGCTTCTTTACTTGGTTGAAGATTAGTCCTTTGTTGATCATAGTTTTTCATATTAATCTTCATAAGAACTAGATTGTGATCTGATTTCATTTCAATTGGACAACTTCCTATCTCGCCTCAAAACCCTTGACATAATGCTTTACTATTGGAAACTTATATAGCCACGAAAAGATTAAGCACAAGAAAATATAAAGCAAGTAGACGAAATTAAATAGCCAAAAAAAGACACAAACCATAAACATAGATTTACATGGTAAAACCCTCAAGAGGGAAACATCCACGGAGCAATGGTATTGATTCTCTTATTGTTCAAATCTAGAAATTACAATCAGACATGACCCTTCCTCTTACCACTCTATTTTTTGTGTGTAGCCTCAATGGGCATACACGGATTTATAGCATTCTCACAAAACTGAATTCATTAATGCGTTCCTATCCATATTCTAACTAAAGTTGTCTTGTTACAACAAGCTGAATAATAGGATCTTGATCCACCAGAAGAGGAATGGTTGTCATCTAATCTCAACAATCTCCACCTTGACAACAATTAACCTGATACCTTGCTCATTGCTCATCACCTTTTTGCAAGCCAAGAGAAGCCAAACACCACCGCAGCCTTCTCTAATATAACCGGTTTTCGTGAACATGTCGCACAATTCTTTTGAGTGTGGACCTTATCAAGAATCACCGTCCTTCATCAACAACATGTCTTACATAATGGTATTTAATCGAATATGTTTCGACTTACTATGGTAAGTTGGATTCTTAGCCAAATAAATTGCACTTTGACTATCACAGAAAAATTTTACACTTTTTGAAACCTGTCCTAACTCACCCAATAAACCTTTTAACCATACCGCCTCTTTCGCAAGCATGTGAAGCGATACATACTACTACGCCTCGGTAGTGGATAAAGCAACAATGCTTTCAAGCTTTGACATCCAACTAATAGGACCACTGCAAGAGTAAAGACATAACTCGAAGTAGATCTTCTTTTGTCCAAATCACCGCAAAATCGGAATCAACATAGCCACAAACCTTATCACCGCAACCATCAAAAGTGATACAAGAATCGCCAGTGCCTCTAAGATACCGAAGCACCCATTTCACTACTACCCAATGTTCTTTACCGGCTTTGCCATGTATCTCGACAACACCAACCGCATGTGATATATCCGGTCTAGTACTAACCATCACATACATCAAACTTCCTATCTTTGCAAGCATACGATACACGAGTCATATACTCCTTTTCTTCATCATTACTAGGACACAAACTTGAAGAAATTTTAAAATGCGAAGCTAAAGGGATATTCACTGGTTTCACTTTATCCATATCGAATCTCTCAAGTATTTTCTCCACATACTTCTCTTGTGATAAGCATGACTTGTCTTTCGCCTTGTCTCTGTGTATCTCCATGCCCAAGAGATCTGGTCTTGCTACTCCTAGATCCTTCATATCGAATGTCCTAGCCAACCGAGCCTTTGACCATCGATATCAACCATGTTCTTGCTTCGCAACAAGCATATCATCAACATACAATACCAATATAATGAACATGCCATTATCTAACCTTTTAAAGTAAATGCAATGATCATATTCACTCTGGTAAAATTATGGCTCACCATGAAGGAATCAAACTTCTTGTACCATTGTCTTGAAGATTGCTTCAAGCCATACAATGATTTCTTGAGTTTGCAAACAAACCTCTTGTGATTTTGAACGAACCCTTCTGGTTGTTCCATGTAAATTTCCTCATCTAAATCTCCATGTAGAAATGCAGTTTTAACATCTAGCTGCTCTAATTCAAGATTATGCAATGCAACTAGTGCTAACACCATACGAATAGAAACAATTTTTACAACTGGTGAAAAAATCTCATGAAAGTCAATACCTGCTTCCTGAGAAAACCCTTTTGCGACCAGCCTCGCCTTGTACTTTGAAATAACATCATCAGCACCTTTCTTCAACTTGTATACCCACTTACAACCAACCGATTTCCTGTTCTTAGGAAGTTCCACCAGATCCCATGTTTTGTTTTTAATCAAAGCATCAATTTCCTCTTTCATGGCATGTTTCCATTTGTCACTATCTGAAACCTCTATTGCTTCTTCGTAACAACTTGGTTCTCCTTCATTAGAAATTAAAGCAACAGAAGTGACAAAATCATCATACCCGCTTGGAACTGATCTTGATCCGTGTAGACCTTCGTAGAGCTTGTTGTGGTATTTCCTCAATTTCTTGAGGTGTTTCAATCTACTCATCCTCCTGAGTGATTTCCTCATGAATATCCTGCTCACGGAAATCTTCATGATTTTCACCCGTGGATGAATGTATATCAAATTGAATTTCTTTGTGATTTGTGGTACATCAACCTGTTTCATAACATTATTTCCATCCAATTTCATGAGTGAAATTTCATCAAATATAACATCTCTGTTTATGATGATCTTATGGGCAGTAGGATTCCATAATCTATACCCCTTCACACCATCACCATATCCAACAAAGACTAATTTTTGTGACTTAGGATCTAACTTGGGAACGCCGACTCTTCGTAATAAGTGCATACCTCTTGTGGAATCTTGCAATCAATCATTGTTGTCGATGGTGATCGATTAACTGTGTAACAAGCTATAAGCAAAGCTTCTCCCCACAATTCCTGCTGCAACTTTGCATTACTGAGCATGCTCCTTGCTCTCTTGAGAAGAGTCATGTTCATGCGTTCAGTAATGCCATTCTACTGCAGAGTGTACACAGTGGTTTTATGCCTGTCGATCCCTTCATTCTTGCAATAATTCTCAAACTCCTTAGAAGTAAATTCCCCTCCATTATCTGTTCTAAGACATTTAATGGATTTACCTATGCTCTTTTCAACCAAAGCTCTAAACTATTTAAAAGTGTTAAATACATCAGCTTTCCTCTTTAACAAATAGATCCAAACTTTCCTCGAGTAATCATCTATAAAACTAACAAAATATGATGATCCTCCAAATGAGAGTTTCGGAGCTGGACCCCATAGGTCTGAATGAATATAGTCTAGGATACCTTTACTTGTATGTTTTCCAGGTTTAAACTTCTGTCTAGCTTGTTTCCCATAAACACAATGCTCACAAAACTTTAAATCTACAATTTTTAAACTAGGAAGAAGTTTACGATCAGAAAGTACCTTAATTCCTTTCTCACTGATATGACCCAGTCGTTGATGCCATAAGCGAGTGGATTCACCTGCATCCTCCGATGCGACTCTATTTGATCAATTTTTGTCCTTACTTCAAGTTTATACGGGTTCCGACTGCTAGCTTTCATGACTATCAAGATACCTTTTGATATCTTGAAACTCCACCTTGAACTAAACCCTTATGTCCACTAGAATCCAGAACTCCCAAAGATATCAGATTCTTTCTCAAGTCAGGCACATGTCTCACATCTGTTAGTGTTCTAACAATCCCATCATACATTTTAATTCGATACTCCCTATCCCAACAGTTTTACATGTAACATCATTACCCATGTAAACTACCCGTCATCGATAGATTGATATGTAGAATACCAATTCGCAGACACATGTGATGGGATGCCCCAATCAATTAACTAGTCATAATGGTACTGTGAGACAATAGACGTAGATAATACCTCATCAACCATACCCGAGTCCTTCTCGGCTATATTATCCTCCTTTGTAGATTCCTCCTCCTTAGATGCCTCTTTACGTTTCCAGTGATCTTTCTTGAGGTGTAAAACCAACACTTCAACTTGCTCTTTTTTCCCTTTGACTTGGATCTAGCTGGGCCCTTCGAATGTTGTCCCCTCTCAGTAGTTCTACCTCTAGCCATCATAACTTCTATTGTCAAAGTTTCCAGAGAAGATCTCTTTCGAGTTTCCTTAGATATCATAGCTCCAACAACAACATCAAAGCTAATGACCTCTTTAGAACTAAAACTAATAGAGGTTACGAAATGATCCCAAGATTGAGCAGATAACTTAATAATGTTACCTACTTATCTTCATTCGAAATTTTGTCACCCGTGCTATCCAATTTACAAATAAGAGTATTAAAAGTATTTAAATGTTCCGAAATTGTCATACCTTCCTTCATACACAAGGTATACAGCTGACGCTTCAGGAGGATTCTATTCATCAAGGATTTAGTCATATACAAGCTTTCCAGTTTTGTCTAGAGTCTTGCTGCTATTGTTTCAGACACGATGTTGAATAATACATCATTGGCCAAGCATAGGCGAATAGCACTGAGAGCACGAGTTTCCATCTCGTCCTAGTCATCATCTTCCATACTCGTGGATTTCTTTGCCTTTCTTACAAGCGCCTTCACAACTCCCTGCACACACAAAAGTATATCCCGCAT
Organism: Taxus wallichiana var. yunnanensis; assembly: GCA_018340775.1. Classification (NCBI taxonomy): domain Eukaryota; kingdom Viridiplantae; phylum Streptophyta; class Pinopsida; order Cupressales; family Taxaceae; genus Taxus; species Taxus wallichiana. Next base: position 475,914,107 of record CM031238.1, read on the forward strand.
CTTGACCTTCCATAACTCAAAGTTATTGCTACCATCAAATTTCTCGATCTCGAATTTAGCACTGTGTCTTTGCCATCACGCTTCAATGCAATGAATGAATTCGCCCTTCAAACTCGCCCCTCGTGGACTCCCTCCAACCTTGCTCTGATACCACTTATTGGAAACTTATATAGCCACGAAAAGATTAAGCACAACAAAATATAAAGCGAGTAAACGAAATTAAATAGCCAAAAAAAGACACAAACCATAAACACAGATTTACGTGGTAAAACCCTCAAGAGGGAAACATCCACGGAGCAACGGTATCGATTCTCTTATTGTTCAAATCTGGAAATTACAATCAGCACAACTCTTCCTCTTACCACTCTATTTTTTTGTGTGTAGCCTCAATGGGCATACACGGATTTATAGCATTCTCACAAAACTGAATTCATTAATGCATTCCTATCCATATTCTAACTAAAGTTGTCTTGTTACAACAACAAGCTGAATAATAGGATCTTGATCCACCAGAAGAGGAATGGTTGTCATCTAATCTCAACATTTACGAGCAAATAACATAATCCACAATGCTTTGTTTGTTGTGTGTATGACATGTGATGTTCCTCGACTTCATCATGCTTTTCTTCCATTCGCAAATGATCAAATTATGTAGACTGCATATTCCCAATAGTTCAGCTCCAAAATGAGAGATACCACCTTTTTTGTCTTGTGAGACCCTTTCCCACTTTTGTTTCTCATCTTCATCTAACCATAAAGGATTGTTGTTCCACCCTTCCTCTATACCAAGGTAAAGAGCATGATTATTTGTTGTTCTTGCATTAAAGTCCCCTAATAGAATGACCTCACCCATGGCATCAAATTCCATAATATCTTTTTTCAATGCTGCAAAAGGATCTTCTCTATCCAAGTTCCTTTTCTTGTATGTTTTAGAACCATAGGGAATGAAGTAGCAAGCTACTAGATAAATTGTATCTTCTTTATCTTTCAATCTCATCCATATGTATTGATTGTGCGGATCCTTTTTTCTTCCTTTATGACTCCTTGCCATGTTTCCCTAACCAAGATCATCACCCCTTCAAGTTTTTTACCGTTATCCACCGCCTCATTCCAAATTGAGACTTTTACATAACCTTCAAATTCTAGCACTCTGCAGCCCTCATGCTCATGGGTTTCAACTAAGACAATAATATCTTTATCCTTTGCTATGGGCCCCAACCTAGGACCCCTCCTCCACGGGTAGCCTCTACAATTCCAACTAACCAAAGTAAGATGATCCTGGGGGACCCCGAATCCCTATTTATCATATGCATTCTTATCCCTAAATTGGGCTTTCCCCTTGTATAGCCATGCTTCCTTACCTTCCTTTCTCGTTGCCATCACTTTTTCCCATTCTTTCCTTCTTTCTTCTAGTTGTACAGGAGTTAGATCCTCATCTATATAGACTTGTGTGCCCTTGAGGAATCGTTTGTTTCTTAATATTTTATTCTTATCTTCCATGCTTTTCAAGGTTATCTTTATATTTCTAGATCTGCCCCCTTCAGTCACTTTTCCAATTCTGTTTGCTTGGAGAATATGCCCTACCCATTGTAGTCTATTTAGTAAGAAGTCATTTACAAGCCTGGTGGTAATTTCCCCTTCTCCCTGTTCTTTCAGCCCCTTGATTATTATATTTGTTGCTCTATCCTGATGATCCTTTTCCTCCCACATTTGTAGTTTGATCTGCTTATTTATCATCTCCTTTTGTGTTTCTATTGGTGCTCTTGCTACCTGTGCCCATGACTTGACCTCTTCTAATTTTTCTAACATTGTTTTTTCCTTGATTTCCATGTTTTCCATTGCCGATTGAATCTCTTTGATCAGCATAGTATCTCTTTCTCCACCTATTGAAACTATGTTATTGTTCCTACATTGTTTTAGCTCAAGCTTTAATGTTAATATCTCTTGTTGTCATGTTTCCATGATGTGTTGCAAATTATTTATTTGAGCTTTGAGCATCTTATTTTCTTGTTCTAACTTCTGGTTGGATTCGACAATCTCTTGAAACTAGGTATCTTTCATTTGCTCCTTTATCTCCATGTTATTTACCCTTCCCTTGAGACTCAACAACTCCTTAACATATAGCTTTGATGACCATGTTAGGGGTGTTGATGTGGGGCTATAATCCCCTTGATCTTTTGATTTCCAACCTCTCTCTGTGTGTTGAGTTCCTGGTGTTGCTTGACCTCTTGATGTTTGCTTCCTCTCTCTGTGAGTAAATTGTCTTCAATTGATCACCTTGGTTGTTTATCCACCTTTTGAGCAGTTCTTGTGTTATGTTTGCATTTGGCGAAACAAGGTTGCTACTAGTGGTCTTGGGAAGAATTGCTGCAAATTTTTTTACCTCCCAACCATTTTATATTTCTTGCTATCTTAACTTGTCTACGTAGCAAGATCATTTTATATTGTTTGGCATTCACATATGTCAGTCTTTCTCTTGTATCCACAAGTTTAATCTGATTGTCCTCATGTTTTTTAGCGTGAATAGGAAATGCTTCTATGTCTTCTATTGTGGGTGTTGTGTGGTTAGCCTGGTACTCCGAATCATGCATCAAGCCATATGAGATTAGCATACTTGTTTGAGGATCCAAGTGGTTAATCTCTGCAATCATTTTTCCCTGTTTAATTTCCCATTTTCCTATTGAGACACTATCAGTGTGTTCTTCAAATTTCAGATTACTGTCGCCTGGGAGTGTGGCATTCTCTTCCATGATTCCTTTATTCACTGTGCAGATATTCCGGTGGTTTTCAAATAATTCAATTCACTTGCATCTTATTTTCTATCATTTACTTCACCAAGGCTTCGTCTCAGATTTTTGTCAAACACTTTGCTAACAAACTTCTATCTCAGTGATTTGTATCAAAAATTGTTTGAGAATCAACTGAGTAACGTTGTCAAACACTTTGCAGGCTATATCAAGTTTTTGGAGTTGTGTTGATCTGTCACTATTTAAAAATTCTCGTCACTATATTCTTGCTCTCGCCCATGTGTTTTTGTCCATTGAATCTATATTTAACCGTAGTGCATCGCTCATCAACGCATTCCTGGACCTCTTCTCTAATGTCGATCCATTGCTTGCTTCCTCTTTTGTTATTCATTGGTCTTGTTGTCACTTATCTTCCCTCCTCTCGCTCGATCCTGAATGAGACAAAACATTAAATTGATAAGAAGATAGAATATTAACATGTCAAAGTGTCCAAAAACTAAGTATGTAAAAGAGAAAATTATGATAGGAATGTGGACACAACAACTTGGGTAGAAGAAAGAATACTACAACAAAGAACTTAATTTAACCTGCGACTACAAGGAAAATCCTTCTTAGGGGCATAAATCAAATGGAAAGCAAAAATGTTGATGGCTTAGTTAAGGACTAGTTCACATCATCTTAGGTGTGAAACTAACAGATGGACGTCTCCTAAAGAAGAGTGGGAAGAGAGAACATGTATGTTTTGTAACAAAGGGGTAGTGGAAACAAAATGGCACTACATCATGGAATGCACAACATATAATGACATCGTATCAAATATGAGGACAATTTGAGAATAAACAACCTAACATCCTTGTTTGAGGAGGAAAGATTGGTCAAAATAGTGAATCTTTTGGTGAAGATCCACAATAGGAGATCCAAAAAAAGGCAATGGATTATATGCAAAATTGATAGGGTTGTTCTTAGGGTCACTTTTTCACTTTGGTTATGACTTTGGGTCCCATAAACTGCTTGGTCTAGTGGAGGTAATTAAAATTGATCATTCATTCATTCCCTTCATGTACATCCATATTTTTAAAAATATGCATGTGGGACACAGCTTCTTAATTTGTTATAAAGAATAAAATGAATCTTTGGTAAAAGTGGAGTTGGTTAATTTTTTATGAGAGTTTGTGTCTTTGAAGGGAGAGTTAGACATTTAGATGCCCATTTATAAAATCTAGGTAGATTTTTTTTTATCAAAGTAGAAGTGTTATTTTGAAGGGATGAATGAACAATTTTAATTAATGCATGAGACCAAGCAATAAATGGAACCCAAAGTTGTATCCAAAGTGAACAAAACCACCTCAATAACAATCCTAACCATTTTTCCTATAATCCATTGCCTTTTGATTTCGAATCCTGTTGTGGATCTTCACCAAAAGATTTGTTGTTTTGACAAGTCTTTTCTCCTCAAACAAGAATGTTAGGTTGTCTACCCTCAAATTGTCCTCATATCTAATATTGATGTCATTATATGACATGTATTCCATGATGTAGTGTCATTTTGTTTCCACTACCACTTTGTTATAAAGCATATAGTTCTCTCTTCCCACTATTCTTTAGGAGACGTTCATCTATCACTTCCACATCTAAGATGATGTGAACTAGACCTTAACTAGGCCATCAAATATTTTTCTTTCCATTTGATTTCTACCCCTAAGTAGGCATTTCCCTTATGGTTGCAAGTTGGTGTTATCCAAAATACCCCCGCGTTATTTTGATAATTTACACTTGTCATTTGGACTTAGACAATATGAACTAATAAAAATGGAGAAAACTAATGTTTCGGACGTTCCTCTCCTCCTTGTCAAGCCCCTCATTTCCATACTTAGCCAAAAATCAAAAAAAGGGCAAAAACAAGCAAATCGAATAAATCGGTATGGGAGGGAAAGACAGTAATTGTTCCTTTGTTCCTCATGTTCCCTACATTTCCGCATTGTCTACAAGAAGAGGTTTGAGGAAGTGTTGCAGAGGGTTAGGGTCTTTCAGAATGAATAGAACAATGTCGACGAGGTTTAAGTCGGGGGATTTGGTCAATGCGGGCATATAGAGAACACATGGAACAGTTTTTTCGTGTCATTGGTTCTCCGATCGACCGACGCTTGACCAAATAATGGACCAAGGGAACAAAGTGAGGGTAGAGTATTATGGATGAGGTGGGTAAAGTGGGGTACCGGGGGAACTAGTGGAACAGTTCCCACATTCCACCAATTCCTCACAGTCTAATTGGACCGATCAAAAAGGTAGCGTAGAATAAGTGCGTCAAATGCAAGTTATGACAGCCCGAAGGAAAAAATGGAACTATTCCACCATTCGAATGGTTCTCGACCAATTCGGTTCATCCGCACCTAGAACAAACCGCATTAATGTGGAGTGTGGAGGCCACATGGAACCCTATCGTAACCATCATGAGCCCCAAACTTCAAATGGCCATAAATTTTTCCTTGTAACTCCAAATTCCACAAAATTGGTATTGTTTAAAAGGTCTCATCATTTACTACACCACAAAAATAGGATTTCTTAAATTTTGTGCGTTATGTGGGTGAAAACAATAAAATGATATCCCATCATTAAAAGATGTAGTCCTAGGTAGTTCAACTACCATATTTGATGAGGTATGGTGCCCATTCCTTCTCCTACAAGAAAAGTATCATAGGGGAATGACATTGTAAGGGTTATCATGCCTATTTTCAAACATTTAATGCATATTGTTGGTGGTTGAAGGTGGAAATCCTAGTTTCCCTCCTCTTTCTTTCCTATTTTTCTATATATTATAAAATGAGGCTCATTTGTAAGGGTTAGACTTTCTTGTAATGCTAGTGCATCATCCTTCAAGTGTTGCACAAGTGTTTCATTTGAATTACAGGCCTCATATTTGAATATTTGTAATGGTTTTGTGCATTTTTCCTTCATTGTAATGGATTATGCATATTTATACAGAAATAAAATTCATGTTTTTTGGTTCTCTTCTGCCCTAGCTAGTATTTTATTATATTTCCTTGCCTTTTCATTTACTTGTAGGTATATTGTGCATGTTTATTCTCCTCTTACAGGGTTTATATATGTTGTGTTTCATGGAAATGAGAGTTTAAATGTTCTTTTGGACTCGTGTGCACTCATGTCCGCCTCTCCTTCTTCATTTTCCTCCCATTTTTTCTCCTCTACGAATGTCTTTCCCCTTATTGTTGGTGTTATCACCTCTATTATCTTAGGATTTCCCTTTTCATGCATCTTTCTCTTCCCTGGTCCCTTAGATTGTTAGAGTAGGATTAGATAGCTACATTTTCTTCATTAGGAGTAGTTTAGCATTAGGAATAGGTAGAGGAACCAACCTTCTATGGAGGTTTATCTCAACAGCAAGGTCCCACACTTAGAGATAATCCCATGTTACACAAAAACACTGATTGCTCATTCATACATTCATGACAAATCAAAGGGTGTTATTTTTCGGAGATAACAATTTGATGTAGTATTCTTCCTTCCGCCTAAGTTGTGTCCACATGTCTATTCTAAATTTTATTTCAAATACTTTTTTATTTCCTCATTAGTGTTTGGACACTCTTGCATGTTAATATTTCATTTGCTCATCTATTTGATGTTTTGTTTCATCCACATGTTCTTCCTCCTACCTAGATGTTCTTCTACAACCATTATAGGCCACCTATGAACTTCCATGCTTTGAACCTTCTTCAAATAAGTTAGCAAATGAGTTAACAATGATGCTTTTAAGGAAAGGTTCCTACTCCGCTTAACAAAATCTCATATGGAACCAATGTTTTAATATTGAAGCTAGTTATGATTAAGTATTTTTGGATTCTCTTTATTCGTCTCCCCTTAAAACCGGACACATTCTTGCCCCAAACTTCACAACCATAAAGAATCAATGGTGTGATGAGTAAGCCAAACAAGGAATTTTTAGTTTTTCAATCCCATGATTCTATATTTTGGAACCTATTTAGTAATGAATATAATGCCTTCCAACCTCTTTGTATTTTTTTGCCCCGTAAGTTTCTCAACCAAACTTGTTGTGAAAATCCAACCCAAGATATTTATATTCTTCCACTATTTCTAGTAGTTTTTCCTCAAATAAAAAGCTAATTTACTTATTTTTTATTCATAAAGAAAATATCATGATTTTGGTTTTGTTAATGTTTACGTAAATTCAACCTCTCAACAGAAGAGCTCAAGGGCCCTTAAATGCTCACTCATATTATGTACCATTTTTGTAATAAAGATGAGATCGTCCACATAAAGAAGAAATTTTATTACATAGTTGGTTAAATGAATTCTATCCCCATCCATTTTGTTGCTCAACTCTTCTAGCTTTTCAATATAAAGCTTGAACAAAGTGGGAGAAAGTGGGCATCCTTGTTTAACACCAATATTGCTCCCAAGAAAATTCAGACATTCCCTCCCCTATTTTTATTTTTGGCCTTGGCTCGCTTGTATCACTTATAAAAAATCACTCTACACTCATATAAAACTCCAAACTCCTCCATTTTTCTCCAGATCTTACTTCTAGGTACCATCTCAAACACTTTTGAAGTCAACAAAGTAGCAAAAAACTTATTCACCTTGGTTATCCCACACTTTTTCAATCAAGTATCTAAGAGTGATGTAATGGTCAATAATGGAGTGCTTTGGCCTAAAACATGTTTGTTGTTTTGCTCTTTTTCCTCTTTTTCTACTCAATTGTTAATTAGGCACTCTATCATGCTCCCAAATAGTTTTCCAAGAAGAGGGTTTACCATGATAGTGTGGTAGTTTGATGGGTTATTGATATCCCCACTTTTGTATAGGGGAATAATAACACTAGTTATCCAATCCAATGGGAATCCTTCCTAAATGATACCATTGAATATGTGTTTGATGTGCGGTGTGAGAAATTTCACACCCCATTTTAGATACTTTGCTTGTAGCCCATTGATATCTTGAGCCTTTTCCCCGCCAATCTATTTATGCCTTGAGTGATATCCCTTGTGGAAAAGAGTTGAATTGTTGTGTTGATAATGGGAGACATCTTTATCGTGTTCCCGCTCGTATAACAATTTTGCATAAGCTAGTCATTGGTTGTTTGTTATATTATTCTCTCTTTGTTTTCTCTTCTGATGAAGTTCTCTCCAAAATCCTTTGGGATTATGCTTTCCTAAGGAAATCAACTCTTTCCTTCTAGTGTTCATGTAACCCTCCTTTTGGATTGAATCAGATTTTCATAGACCTTTTTATCTATCTTTTACTAGCTCTTTCAAAGCTTTTTGTATTTCCTTACACTCTTCAACAAACCATGGATTTGTCAGAAAATTGCTTATGTTTCTTTTTTGGGCCTAGATATTTTACAAATGATTAGTGCTTTGAGGATGGTAGGAATCAATATACTATTTTGTATGAGACAATAGGTTGTTGAAACTCTTTCTTATTCCTCCTAAATGTGTTTTTCAAGGGCTTCCTTAAAAAGTTCTCAATTCTCGTGAGTCATAAGAATGTTTCCCTGAAGAGGTGATTTTCTTTAGTTGTGGTGGGTTTATTCCCTTGGCTGATTATTAATATGCATGTTAATCTTCACATATATTGGGTTATGGTCTGATTTCATCTCTATAGGGCAATCCCCTATTTCTAATTTTGTCAATCTTGAAATACAACCTTGTGAACAAATAGCATAATCTACCATGTTTTATCCATTATATGTTTTGCAAGTGATTTTTCCTAAATTTGGCCATGTTCTCATGCCATTGCATATAACCATGTTATGGAGGCTACACATCCATGAAAATTATGCCTCATAATACGTGTTAGGCCTGAAATTGACTAAGTCCCAAGGAAGAAGTCAACACATGCGGGAGGCAGTAAAGAAGGAAGGCACTTAGGAAAAAGCACACAAGGGAAAGGCACGTGGTAGAAGAGGTTGGCGCGCATGGGAGAAAAAAGGTTTAGGGACTTAGCCATATTTTGAAGGAGTTTTTGCAGGAGAAACACGTGAAAAGCTTGAGTAGGCATGCTGAATGGATAAGGTGCCATCCTAGAGCCTTGGAGGTCAAGAAAAGAATATTCCACATAAGGGATATTCCCAGGATGATCATTACAGGTAGTGGAGGCATTTACAAGTTGGCATAGGCATTTGACCATGGAGGACCACACTTCCACTTGGCATGCAATCTACTCATGAAGGAAACCAAGGCAAGTGCATCCAGATCCTATTTAAAGGAGTGTTTGGGTCTGAAATGAAGGGAGAAGAGGGTGAGAATAAAGAGCTGGGAAAATGAAGGGTTAAGGAGGGTTTTAGGTAGTGACAAGGTATTGCAGAAATGCTTGAAAGAAGGGTTTTTAAGAATATTAGGCATGGATTCGGGTATAAACAAGGGTTGTAATGGGTAGAATAACTAAGATCTCTCTCTCTTTCTCTTTGTAGAGTATCTTTGTAGGGTTTAAGATAATATCCCTTGATGTATTCAGTCTATATGCCCCTCATGATGTTATGGAGCCATTACAAATGTTTATAAATCAATATATGGTGTGTGATTCTAGTTATCCATGCTCAAAAGTGTAAACCCTTATGTTCTTCATATTATTATGGGTCAGATCTAGTTTCATTATGCTTATTTACAATGTTCATTTCCATTTATGATGTATCTGTGCACAAATCTATTGTCTGTATCTTTTGTTTTTGAGTGAATGTCTATGTTTCCATTTTTACAACTTGTTATCCATCAATGGCAGACCATTCTTGCTAAGCTCACATAAAGGAGGGGCTTGGTGCTCGTGCATGCCTCGAGTGAGCACCCAATGCATGCCAGGTGATAGGTTAGTGCGTTTGGGGTAGAAATAAGGTATATGAAGAAATGACTACATTTTGGTTCCATTGTCGGGACCTCTTTTCAAAGTTGTTGTGAGAATGATGTGTGATGATGGAGTGTCTGACCTTGGACAACGTCGAGACTTGGCTTAAAAGCACAGAGGATGAGTTTTCTCAAAGGTTCAATATTGGATATGAGTTTGATGCACAAAAATGGGTGGAGGAGAACCTAGTATCACGAACTCTATGAGACATTCTTCTGTTGTTTCCCAATAGAGTTGTATGAATGGCTCTCAACATATGCATCAAGGACAAGTTGGTACTATAGACCTTGTGTTTAGAACCAGGAGGAGTATCAAAGGCTGCAGGATTCTGATCTGACATGGACCCGTGCTATTGATCATTGGTGGAGTAAAGTGCTAACTAGTTATACCTTGGAATATGTTATTTCTATGTATTCTTACCGGAGATTACTTGAGTTTGAGTTCTTGAGGGAGCCTAGAGGATCATTCTTGCATGTTATTCCATTGGTTATCAATATCCTAGTCATTACTTTGAGTTTGGAAGCATTTCCCATGGCTGGCTAAACTGCTAGCGTGGGACGTGGAAGCTGGCGTGGTAGAGGATGGCGACCTTGTGGCTAGAAATGGAGAGAGAGGAAAGGTGGATCAAGTATAATGAAGCTCGGGAGAGGGAGTTGACAAGACAACGTAAAGCTACAAGAGTGATGGATTTATGGAGGTAGACATTGTGGGAAGGATTTGAGGTTCACGTGGAGGACGTGGAACCAGGCAGTTTGAGCTACCCCATCTTGGCAAGCACGGAAGAGAAACCCCCTCGGCTTCTAGAGAGCTTGTCATATGAAGAAAGGAGGATATCCATAGGCACACATCTTAACCCATATGATGAGAAGACACATGTGCTTATTTTTCCATTTCCTAAGATAAGTTTTGATAATCTAGTTGATATCGATATCGGTAGTCAAACGACACCTATGAGGTATAATTTTTCATTCATTGGTACCTCTATGACTACATAGTCATTTCTTGTGTTTGGGGGTATTTTTTTGGCACAACATTTGGGAAAGGTGTGGGATCACAAGGTTTGAGTATCACGTCGAGAGTGGCGCAGGAATCACATCTAGGAGTGGTTCGATATCACTGCATCGGTCAGTACGGTTTAACAGACGGTGGGATCACAGGCACTGCTGCGTTAAGCCCCTTAAATATGACAGGATGAGGATTTGGTGGATCTAGAGGAGTTGGCACTAGTGGATTTAGTAGGTCTGGTGGTGGAGGTAACATGAAAGGGAATCAAGGTCCTAGCTGACGGATAAGGTCCACAACACCATCAACAAGTGTTTTATGAGATGTCACTCCACTTACCTAATTACAAGGGTGTTGAGGATGTCAAACATGTACATAAGTGTGAGTTACTATGACATGCGAAGGGAATCACTACCCCGGAGTGGAAAGTAAGTCATTTTGCAACCACGTTGCAAGGATGCACACATAACTGGTACAAGAAGTATGACCCACACTAGACAATGGTGGATTACATTGCATTACGTAATGCCTTTTTGGTAGAGTTCCACATACTTGAGTTTGAACTAGAAAAGCATCAACGCATTGAAGGAGATTTAACAAGGAATGGTGGAGAGTGTGCAAGAGTATGATGCACGTTTCAAGACTCTCATATCCAAGTTATCTTATGAAATTCACCCTTCGCAACATGCTTAATGGTTCGTCGAAGGAATGATCACGCCATTTAGGAGGGCACTTTCACAGATCTACGTGAGGCCTTCAAGGAGGGTGCGTTGCTTGATGAGGCATTAAGAAGTGTTGATACTAAAATTACTCTATTCCTAGTATCCCAAATTGCTACAATGGAAAAGTAGCTGGAGAAATTGTCTGTGAACTTGGATCATGAGACTCGCAGCGGGTTATAGTGTATGGATTGTGAAGTAGAGGTTCATACAAAGGAAAATTCTCGTGAACGTTAGTTCATGCCATATCGGTGGACTATGAGATTTTCCACGAAGATCATGATGCAAGTAGGTATTTCTTTGCTGCAACGCATGATCTAAAATAATGTGTCTTGTTATTGTGAAATTTTCACCTCTACTACTCATGGCACCAAGGATTGTAGATTGATTGATCAGATACATGATGCCATTAATATTGGTGTGTGTTAGACCAATCTTTCTAGTATTTTTAAGGATGATGGTGATCAATATGAAGGGCACACGGATGGAGGAGGTCAAGGTAGAGGCTTTTGAGGAGGATTTAGAGGCCGTGGCAATCGCAGGGAAGAAGGATTGAATTTCTCTGGGAACCTATTATACTATGGATCTATAGAACATTACAATCGCAAGTGTATCGATTTGTTGCAATGCTCTTGGTGTGGGAAAAAACACAAGTATGAGGAATGCCCATAATTGTTTGAACACATGAGCCAAGAAGCAAGAGAAGGATAAGGGTGTTGGGATGGTGAGAGTAAAGCATGTTGATCAACATTGGATGCCAACGGTGACATGTGAGTCGAGTTAGAACTGATGAAGTGATGACGCGAGCCGAGGCTACGCGTGCCATGGAGATACCAAAGTAGAGACCGTTGATTATAAGAGAAGAAGTGGTACATGGTAAGTATCCAGGACCCTACGCACCAAAAGGAAGTGTATTAGGAAACCATGGATGTTATTCGAAGCCTACAAGGAGAGATCCAGTGCCTGAAGGAGCAATCATGGTAGTTAGAGTAGAAGAAGAGCGCTGAGGCTCCATAGAAGGATATAGATGAAGTCAGGGAAGTATGTAAGATGCTGAGACATGAGAATATCATCCCTCTGTTAGGAGAGTGGTTGAGGGGAAAAGTACCAAGTGTCGGAGGAGAGCATGAGAGGCAGGTTTTGTATGTTAATCTATCTCCTCACAACCTTAACTATGATAAGGATATTACCTTGAATACAATTATTGATGGATGGCTCCTAAGTAATATTTTGATTGACACAGTGCATAAGTTAATGTTCTCACCCTAGACGCATGGAGTCAAATGGGAAGATCTCTATTACAGTCATTTTCAAATGTGTTGTATATGGATAATAAGACAAAGGTAATTCCCATTGGTGTTTTAAAGGATGCTCCTATCACTATCCAAGTTGCAAAATTCACTAAATACTTGAAGTCTTGGTGCTTACTAAGGCGGATAAATTTCCAACATTACTTGGGCACCCCTGGTGCTATAAGAACAATGTTGAATTACATTTCAATAAGAGGTATATAAGTTTTGAAAATAAGGAAGAATGTGTTATCATTCCTTTTATGGATGAAAACTCAACACCTTATATTAGACCCTTAGGAGAAGAAGACCTAGACATAATCTATGTGCGCACTATCAGGGACCCTGAGGTTATGCAACCAATAAAATAAGGCATTATTTAGTGGGAAGACGCTCAATCTATAAGTGATACAACTAGTGTGGCATGTGACAATTGGGCACACAAGACATATGAGTTAGTTGAAAGGTAGTTAAGAGGCTTGTGATGAGAGTAACAAAGGCACGCTCAGTTAGGTGCCGAGAGGAAAATAGTTGCCAAGTTACACTAGGGGAGCCAACCCTGATGTTTTCCTATAAGCAATGGAGACCCAGTGGAGATGTGAGATCAAAAGGAGAAGTATGCTTAGCTATACTTTTCTCGGGACATAGCATGTTGGTGGGTGACCCATCGCGATAACCTTCTAGAGTGGTGTGAGGTGAGAATCACATTCTCTGTTAGGTTTCTCCAAAGTAATGCACCTACTGCTATACAAGACTATCATGGGAAGGAACCCACCTCATTTCATGTCCAAGCATGTGAGAAGGCCTAGATGGAAGGTGCAAAATCCTTACCTCCATCTTTATGGGTGCATAAACTTTACTCCAGCTACTGAGGTTGTCGCACATGCACGTATGGTACATTCATTCAGAGTTGTGTTGTTAGAGAGAAAACTTACAGGAGCTAATGATTGATCTCCTTCAATATTTCAAGTATCAGAGTACTAAACCATCGGTGAATGAGGTGCTACAAGTTGTTAATCGACTAACTATGGCAGATATTGTCGTGACAGAGGATAGAGTACTTTATTTTTGGGTGAACTGGCGTGGAAGCACGCTTCGATAAGGAAGAATCAAAGGAGGTACAATTTGAGCGCGCATGTATGGAAAAGGAGAAAGTAAAATTGGTCTACATGATAGATGATGAAGAGGTGGAAAACTTGGATGTTAACCATACTGGCTTGTTGGTACACGTGAGGTTATGGATAGTGCTCATGAGAAAACATGTGCCTACCATGAACCCATGAAAACTAAGAAGGTTAACATTGGTTCTTAGGTGGAACCCGAGGAAGCTATTATTAGAGATTCTTTGGACAGTAAAGGGAGGTTTCAAAGGTTATTGATCTCATTACATGAATTCAGGATTTATCCCCGTGAGGGTACCATGAGCTTAAATGATTTCACCACTCCTTAGGAGAAATGAAGATCAAGTTAAAGGAAGGTGCACACCCAATTTAGAAGAGACCTTATCAAATGAATTTGAATCTACGAGTCAAGGTCAAGGAGGAGATTGACAAGATGATTGCATCAGGCATCATTGAGGTTGTTGAGGAATCAAAATGGATAAGTCGATGTTCAACATCATTAAGAAGGATGGAAGGATAAGGATTTGTGTTGATTACAGGGATTTGAATGCGTGTGTGTCATTGATTGTTTTTTCGACCCCCTTCACCGAAGAGATCTTGGAAGGAGTAGCTGGTGTGAGATCTATTCTTTCATGGATGGATTCTCAGGATATCATTAGGTTAGAATTACAAAGGAGGATCAATAAAAGACAACCTTCACCATTGAATGGGGAAGTTTTTCTTATACGGTCATGCCTTTTAGACTGAAGACCACACCTGTTGTGTTTTCGTGCATTATGGTTCAGGTGTTTAGGACTTCATCCATAAATTTCTACAAGTCTACTTGGATGACTGGACAATATATGGATTGGTGAGGGACCATTGTGAAAATATGAGGTTGATGTTTGAAAGATGTCGGATAGTTGAGTATATCTCTCAACATTAAGAAATGTGTTTTCGCTACTCCATTTGGCACCTTGTTGGGACATATCATATGTAAAGAAGGCTTGCTAGTGGATCCTGCCAAAGTTGTCATTATTGTGGGATTAGGGGAGCCTACCAACCAAAGCACGGTGTATGGATTCCTTGGGCATACGGGGTATTATTGGAAATTTATTAAGGGGTATGCCAAGATCGTCACACCATTGGAGGATTTATTGAAGCAAAAAGTACATTTCATTGGGGAGAGGTGCAATAGATGACATTTGACACATTAAAGAATAGGCTTATCACCGCACCCATATTATGCTTTCCCTCTTGGGATAAGCCATTCCATGTACATGTTGATGCTTCAGGGATGACGATTGGAGCAATCTTAGCACAACCTGGAGAGGGAATTATTGACCATCCCTTGTGCTTTGCTAGTAGGAAGCTAACCCCAACATAACAAAATTATACTACCATAGAGCGCGAGGCATTATTGATGATCTACATGCTACACAAATTCAGGAAATATTTGCTAGCAATGCCTTTTATCTTTTACATGAGACCATATGGCATTAAAGTACTTGTGTGAACAAGCCCATCTTGCAAGGGTGCATATGTATGTGGGTCCTATTATTTCAGGAGTTTGAGTTTATGGTTGTTATAAAACCATCTAAGAATAATTTGGGGCCTAAAAATTTATAAAGCTTTGACTCGGGAGAGGACGTACAAAGCATTGAGGATATAATGTCGAGATGCACAATTGTTCAAATTGTAGTGCATGCCCTCTAAATTGGAAGATATTTCTTTTTTCTCAAAACATGTGTGGCAACGGAGGGAATGAAGACTTTGGAAAGGAAGTAGTTAGTCATACACACCGCGCCCTACATGTTAAGTAGTGGAGACTTATACAAGCTAGGCCATGACGAGGTTTTGTGCGGAGTGCATGCTTGAGCATGAGTGCACTGTAATCATGGAAGAGGCTTATGGTAGAATTGCAGGGGGCACTATGTGGGGAATGCAATCGCCGCGCAAGATCCTCTTAGTTGGCTTGTGATGGGAGATAATTTACAAGGATTGTATTGAATATTGCAAGGCATGTGATCATTTCCAACACCTTGGTAAGACATGCCATTGAGACCAATAACTAGTCTTTGAACCATTCGAGAAGTGGGAAATTAACTTTGAGGCCGTATTTAACCCTGTCGTGTGAAGGACAAGTTCACATTATATCATTACTTGCACTGATTATCTAACACGGTGGGTGGAGGCAATGCTTATGAGGGATTACACGATGGCCACAACATCGAGATTCCAGTGGGAAAATGTAATCAATAGGTATGGGTGCCCTCTGAGTTTGAGTAGTGACCGGGGTACTCATTTTTTGAATGAGACAATCAGGATTTTGTTGGAAGAATTCATGGTGGCTCATCACAAGACTACCCCTTATCACCCATAGGCTAATGTGGATTGTTGCAGAAGCATTTAACAAGATATTGAGTCATACACTTACCAAGATTTGTGATGTTGGGAGGAAGGATTGGGATGAAAAGTCTCAGCTATGCTATGGGCTTATAGAACAACTTACAAGATATTAAACAAAGCCACACCATTCCAATTGGTGTTTGACACCGAAGTTGTTTTGTTGGTAGAGTTCATGCTACCCTCTCTGCATATTGCTTGTGTAGGAGGATTGGATGACGAATGGTGTTGTAAGAGCGCATTGAAAAGTTAATGCAGTTGGATGAAAGAAGATCCCTTGCTAGATGGAGTTAGAAGACTGAGAAGGCGAGACAAAAGGCTTGGCATGATCGTCACATAAAGAGTAAACAATTTGAGGTTGGGCTAGATGGTTTTAATTTATGATTCTAAGTTCTTGCACCATCCTAGGAAGCTCAAGGTTCATTGATTAGGACCATATCATATTACCCATATACTTGATTTAGGCATTTTATAGCTACATGCGTTGGACAAAACGTGATTTCTTGGGTATTTCAATGGAAGTAGGTTGAAACCCTACTATAAATAAGGCTTCTGGGTGTTTGTAAATAAGGCAAGTATTGTTAGTTAGATTAGGATTTCCATTAATGCATTCTCTTTTCTTTGTGTTTCCCTTTCTCATTGTTTTGTTCCTTTTGGTTTGTTTTGGGCATTTGTGTATGCCGGTGGCTAATTACATCATCAAGGTGTTATGTGTAAAGGACCGCACATATTTTTAGTGTGGGGTGGAATATAAAGGGAAGTGAGTAGGATGTGGTAAGAGTTGGAGGAAGTGTGTGGAGCAATGTTGAAGTAGTTTCCCTGGGTTGTAAAGTCAAAAGCATGTGAGTTCAAGAAAAGAGCGCGTAAGAGGTGATCATTAGAGGAGAATGGTGTTAAAAGGCTTTGAGAAACCACGTACAAGGGTAAAAAGCGTAGGAGCAACATTAGGTAGGTAACGGAAATAAATTGGTCTAAGACATAGAGGAAGATTGACTTTGGCATGGGAGAAAGCGTGAAGAGCTCTATGGTTGAGGTAGTTGCGCGCTAAAATATTGTGGAAGTGTTTTTGCATAGGTTTGTGTGTGAAGGAAAAGTGTTGGATAAAACAAGCGCAGAAGGATGGCATTGGAAAAATATGACTTTAATATGTTTGTAAGTTAGTATGTGGCATTGGGGTTTGTGTGGAAAAAGCAAAAAGCTATAAATAGAAGGTTCGGTGAGGTATTCTTTCACCTTGCATTTTGTTATCGAAGAAGTTCTTGCGTTTTAAGGCAATTCTTGTGAAGAAGTTGCGAAGAGTAGTGTGTGGAGTTGAAGAAATCGAAGGACTTGTGAACCAATGTGGAGGAAAAGTGCATGGGCATACACGAGAAGATTTTGTTTTGGATTCTCGTGGGTGGATACACTATCTTGTGGAAAGGAAGTGCTCCAGGTTAGGGTTTACAAGCTAGGGCATGAGTTTTATGGAAATTTCATAGAAATAGAGTGAAGGGTTTGAGCAATAATAGAACTTGACGTAAGGGAGAAACTACAAAGGACCGAGGAAGAGAAAAATGACACCAAGGAAAGGAGCGACCACTTCACCGAAGAAGGGAAAGGGCAAGGGAAAAGGAAAACCGACCATTTCCACAAGTTTCAATGAAGAATGGTATGCAAAGATGCAGTACCCATATGGTGTGTTGTTAGGGAAAGAGTGGGTGTCGCATATAAGGAAGATGTTTGTGAGCGATTACAATCATCGCATGAGCACCACAGAAAAGGAGATGACCCTAAAGTTGGTTCTCCCTACGGAAAAGAGGACACCAGATGGGAAACCCATCTATGATGATGAAGTAAAAGTGAAGTTAGAGAAGGTGGGCTTTTGAACTTTATGAGTTTCCCTATTTTGGAAAACTAGAGTGACTATACCAGTGGTTAATGTCATGCGTACATGAGGACTATTTATATTTCACAAGAAGGCGGATACGCATAATCCCATAGTTGATTTCTAAGTTCACTTACCTGATCTGGGAGTGAGAGCTACTAGATGAGGACTTGTGTGATAAGGAGGCCATCAAGAAAATGGTTGAGGCATATGATTACAAGAAGGGTTCACAGTACTTTGACATCACTGCAATCATCGACCTTGTTATGAGGATGACCGCGTGCTTGGTGACAAAGTTGAATGGGCAAGAGAGATGGACGCAGATAAACAAAAGTTGGTTGAATGTCTACCGCAAGATCTCGAGGGAACCATTTACAACCTCTCAACTTTCATTATGGAGGAGATTATTGATGCCGCGCATGATGGGGAGAAGATCATGTTTGGTAATGTCCTCCTTACCATTGTCTTTTTATAAATTGGAGTGCCCAATGGGCCAGATAAGTTTGTTTGGGAGTACCTGGATGAGAACCCCTCTCCCACATAGAGGTTTGAAGCTTACACTTGTGACACCATGATGACTTCTCATAAGATGCACTTGGAGAAATGGTATAAATGGATGCACAACACATTTAGAGCTGAATGGAGGATACCAGAACAATTCTGCACTAGTGGATGGAGAAGTTGAATTCATCGTATACCAACACTTTTATATTGGCAAGTTTACCTTGACAGATGACACCAAGGGTCCTTGGTGTAAATTACCCTTCTCCTTCACAACGTAGTATTTTCAAGGCACGATAAACAAGTTTAAGGAGGTGAAGAAACTAAGATTTGATCTAAGTGTTGTAGATCAAGATCACTGTGAAATGCATTGGACCTTGGTGTATCCCAAAAAGTGCGCCTATGTAGAAAAGTACGTATCTCATGATGTACACATGGTAAAATCGGTGGCATTTCCTATTGTAGGTAGGATGATGACAAGGGTGTATGTATGGCTAAGGCCCAAGTTTTAAAATGGCACTTATGTCGAGTATGACATCTCAATCCCTAAGGACCCCACCAAGAGGAAGAAGAAGGTAGTAATTAAGAAGAGAGAATGAGAAGAGACTCCTATAGAGAAGGCACTAAGTGTACATACGGTCTGCAAACCGTAGGAGTGCAGGAGTCAGTGTGGGTACAAATACCTATGTTCAACGAAAGAAGTCTCCTGTCAGGAAGGAGTCGCTAGAGAAAGAAGAGTTTCCTTGGAGAGAAGAGTTGCTTGAGAAGAAGTCCCCTGTGTTGGAGTCACCGGTAAAAGAAAGAAAAAACAAAGGGTGGTGCAAGGTTCAAAATCAAAGAGGACCAAGAGAATCAAGGATGATGATTCTGAGGAGGAAAATGAAGAAGACAATGAAGAGTGTGAGGAAGCTCAGAATCCTCTTGTGTACAATGTACATGAGTATGGCAAAGAAGGGGATGAAGAGGAGAAGGAGTGTGAGGAGGGTGCCCATAATAAAGGAGGAAGTGAGGAGGTAAACATGTGTGATCAGAAGACCTTGAACCTGACCGAGCAAGTAGATAGATAACATTATAGAGAGGGAGGTGGCATGTATTATCCAACAGTTGGTGGAGCACGAAGTAGAGAGAAGCGCCGAAGAAGTGCTAAAGGAAATTGAAGAGAGTGAAAGTGTAGGAAATGAGTATGGGAGCATGGACAAAAACCCTGACTTAGCAATAAGATTCCCAACAACAATGTGCATAAGTGGGAAGGGCACAATAGCAACGTAAAACATGCTATGACTTATATTAATGATCCAAGCAAGGTACTATGCGTGCACTTCCAAAGTACTGTGCCCACCGAACAACTCCTCACTTGGTCTTCTTTTGATGAAGAGGGTGCATACCCGCACACAAGGAAAATGCTATCCTAGGATTTTGAGTCCCATGTTGATGAGCCCGAGTTTGAGGTAAATTGTGATGCATTGATGAAGACACTAGACACTAAGGGAATAAACCCTCTTGTAAATGCCCAACAACTATCGATGAACAAGTTTGCAATGCGCTCAACAAAGTATCGATGGAGGTGGAAGCAAGACTCTTTGGTAGAAACGATAGAATAAGGGTCTTGGAGGAAGAGCTTGAGAAAAATAATGAGGAGATCATTGAGAGGGACAGGGAGATAAAATAAAAGGAATTGATCAAAGTGTGTAATTAAGGCATGAATGGAGGGATGAAAAGGCAAAGTTACACAAAGTCCATAAGAAGATAAAGGCCATTTCAGATGCCATTATCTTAAAGCACCGGACACAGCCCTGCCCGAAGAAATATGAGTCAACCATGCATTGCTTGGAAGACTTAACGCACATACTCACCATGGAGAGGCAACCACTTGCATTAGAATCAGCGGAAGAATTAATGGTGGGCCAGAAGAAGGAAGAAGATTTGAATCTAGGGAGATACTAACTTGGTACTCCGAGCTCCTTGCCTTAGTAAAGAATGTGATACAAATGGTAGAATTTGTATATGACAATTACGGCGATAGGGACAAAGTAACAAGCATATTAGTTACCAACCATGAAGTGGATCTAAAATAATTTCAAGAGAAAAATAAGGGCAATAGGGTAGAGCAGGATAGGATCTTGGCCAAGGTAGAGAAGAAATCAGAGGTGATCAAAACCTTAAGGGTTTTGATTAAAATTAAACTGAAAGAGTTGTACCCCAAGTCACTTGTAGGATGGACACGCTGGGATACCTTAGCAAGCAAATGGAAATCATTGAAGATACACTGAAGGCTAAGGGGGATGAGATGAGTTTTGAAAAAGTTAGCGCAATGGTGGGTGACTTACTTCAGTAGGTGTAGAGTGAGGTGGATTCTTGGGGTAAGATTAAAGCCCCCATGAAGAAATATTTCCCACTTCTCATGCAATAGTAACAAGATTCTTCCATTCTTTATTCAATCACAAATTCTTCCATTTTCCCTATTCTTTATCCTTAGGTGGCAGTAGGTAGGGTGTTTCCGAGACAGACAACATGCATAGTGCGGGGTAGTGTTGGGCCTCGAAATTGACTAATTCCAAAGGAAGAAGTCACCGCACATGTGAGACAAGTAAAGAAGGAAGGCACTCAGGAAAAAGTGCGCAAGGGAAAGGCACGCGGTAGAAGAGGTTGGTGCGCATGGGAGCAGAAAGGTTTAGGGACTTAGCCATATTTTGAAGGAGTTGTTATAGGAGAAACATGTGGAAAGCCCGAGTAGGTGTGTTGAATAAATAAGATGCCATCCTGGATCTTTAGAGGTCAAGAAAATAATATTCCACATAAGGGATATTCCCAAGATGATCATTACAGGTAGTGGAGGCATTTGCAAGCTGGCATAGGAGTTCAACCATGGAGGACCACACTTCCACTTGGCATGCAATCTTCTCATGAAGGAAACCAATATGGTGCATCCAAATCCTATTTAAAGGATTTTTGGGTCTGAAATAAAGGGAGAAGAGGGTGAGAACGAAGAGTATATCTTGTCAGAAGCAGCAGTATAAAAGTGTTATGGAAGCCGCAAAGGAAGCTACATGATTGAAAAGACTTGGATGAACTACACATGACCGTCAAAGGGAGCACTACTATTCTATGTGACAACCGAGTTGCATTACTCTTGTAAAGAATCAAGTTCAAGTGCAACATATTGAAGTTCATATGCACTTTATTAGAAAAAAAGTCATGAATGGTGATATTGATCTTAAGTCTTGTTTGACTAAAGATCAAGTTGTAGACATCTTAAAAAGCCACTATGTTCTGTCAAGTTTTACAAATTTCATGCCTTATTAGGCCTTTGAGTTTCCCTTGAGTGGGGGTTTGCATGACAATGCCACCTTTTAACATGTTGAAAAATTCCAATACTTCCTCTATTTTGTAATAAGTAAATGTGTCACTTTTAAATCCCAACAAAGCATTAGTTATGGGCACATCTTCATTTATAAAAGGCTCTATAATATGACATGATTTTTCATATATAAAACACCGGTCTGCAAGAATTTTTGTATGGGAAGATGCATGTATGATTTCCCTTGTTTGCATGCTAGCCAGAGTTATTGATGTTGATTATTGGATGTGTAAATCCTTTTGTAGAAAAATATAACCTTGACATGTCTTGTTTTGTTTATTCCCACTTAATATTAAGGGGGAATGTTGGGGTGATAATGTTAAGTGGGTTATCTACCACTGCAGTATGCCCCAATATTATATAAAAGTTTTTTTATCAAACTTTATTATGAAGATCTTCCACAAAGATCTTATACAATTAAAGAGTGAAGTGGATCGACTGATTCACCCACCCTATTGATTAGGGTGATCCCTCTCGGTATTGGCTATGAGAAACAAATATATTAGTACCATATTGATATCTAGATAGATATATCGATCGAACATTATTCAATGATCATGGTATTGAACAACCTGTGATAACTAGCTCGAAAATCATTCTCGTAAGAGATCAAAAGAGTGAAGTGGAAGTGTTGGGTAAAATCTATATCAAAAATTCTTAATAACAAGACAATGCTTTATTTAGTGGGGTTTTTACCTTCGGTTTTACCCACTTAAATATGGTGTTACTGTCTCTATGTTCTATGTCTATTTGATTTCAGCTCTTACTCATTAAGTTATGCAATTCACTATTTATTTAAGCTAATGCCATGTCTTATATAACTACACATCATAATCTATAGTCTTCAGATTTTTAATGGTGGAACTATAATTTGTCAATTATATTTTCCTTAGTAACTCTATCAATTAACTCCCCTTCTTCACCGTAGACACCTATAATCTAGCCCAAGCAATTTAAATACTTAAATTGCACTAATTATACTCTTCCTAGCAATTTGACGACAAATCATCAAATGGAATTCATTTTATCTTCTATCGTCATCAATTAACTACATTATGCCAGTTAACTGACTCATCTATCAAGGAAAATGATGATTAACGACCTTCCGTTAATTAAACCCCATTCTATCTAGATTAATTAATTAATTCTAATTAATTAAGTTTCCTCCTCTATTAGATAAATAAACTTTCATTTATCTAATTTAATCCTTCCTATCCCCTAAATCATGTTAATTCTCTTCTAAGCTAGCCTAATAGGCTCATCTCCTTATTAATTAATCACCTTTGATTAATTATATGCACCCCTAATTCCCATGGGTCACTAAAGGACAAATTAAACTCTCCTAAGGTTGACTCAACCCTCCCTAAACCTTCCTTATCCACAACTAACCCAACCTCTCTATTATCCCACATGTAAAGGGATGTAGAGATTCTTTTATCCATTGGGCTATATAAGGAGCCCTCCTCCTACCTTTCTACTTACACCTAAATGAGCATAGAGCCTATACTATATCCATTTCATCATCCTAGGGCATTCTTCCTTAGAGTGGAGCTAGGCATCATCCATTTGCATTCAATCATCCAAGTTATTTTGTGAAGATCAATGGAGTTAATCAAGAAAGGCCTTATTGCCATGACTTGATGAACCTCCATCCTCAATCCTCTTGGATCAAGCAACAAATATCAACCCTTTGATAGCTAAAGGATCTACCTAGGTCCATTTCATTGATTTATCTTTCTAAAGAGTAGAGCAATAAATGTTAGCATGTTAGCTTGAGGTTTTATTTTCAAGGTTTTAATGCATAGTGTTGATGTTTATTACTTGTTTAGCTCTTAGCATGATGGTATATTGATCTAGTTAGCATTGTATTGAAGCTATTAGGTGTTAGATTTGATTTCCTTTGCATTGTTAACTAATTCATGTACAGATTCTGTTGGATGGATAAAAAGGGGCTAATTGTTGGGCATGCAAATGTGGGGCTCTATAAGAGTGCGCAATGCTACAATATGGCTAAAGTGCCCAGGATCGGGACTTAGTCATTTATGTTGTTGAGGATATTTTTGGAGATAACATACTGAGCACACAAAGACATGAAGACTTGCGGTCCACACAAGGGTATTTTAGGAACAAGCATCAATCGAGAACCATGCAGAGTTTAGGCTAATAATAGGATTTCTACTCAGAGTTAACTATATGAAGTCTATTATTAGAGCACTTGCATGTTTTGCATCCTTTTGTAAAGGTGCATGGCTATTATTAACATGTGGCCTATTTTGAGATAGTGCATGGGTGGTGAAGGGAAAGTCCCCACCCCTATATATATGTATTGATTTACATGGTTAAGTAAGTGTCAATTATTGTAGAGTTATGCTGTTGGTCTTGTCGCACACATGACTCATGAAGATACCTTTATAATGTATGAAGCTTCGTGTTTTACAATATTTAATACAATGGATCATATTGGTTGGATAATGGTGTTGAACATGACTAAAACTGGTTCTTATGTGGTAAATCTTATTATAGTCATTGTTTAGTTCATCTTTTATATATTCTAAGATCTAGATTTGGTTTATGCACTGTGGATTGTTTATTGTTGGTTATGAATCTAAATATACATATGCACTATCATGCTAACATTCTGTACAAACAACTCTAAAGAGGGAGATAACGCCTTTGCATGCTTCAGGTGAGTGCTTAACTTAGGTTGAGTGATGTGTTAGTGTGCCTGGGTCATTTATAGTGAATTCCAGTGCCGCATCATTGGTTCCATTCTTTGGGATGTCTTTCTCATCTTTTTTTTTTTCGAGGATGTTGCATGATGAAGACATACTGGTTGACCTTAGAAAGTGTTGAGGAGTGGATAATAGATCTGGAAGAAGAATACACTCATATATTCAACACTGGATTTGAGTTTGATGCATGCACGTGGGTTGAGCAGAATATGTATGACTATTTATATGAGAGCTTCTTTGCTATTTTTCCCATAGAGCTATACGAGTGGCTAGTTGCTTATGCGTCTAAAAGGAATTGGAGGTTTCATACACTTGTCTGGATGCAAGAAGAATTTTAGGCCCTCTATGATGTTGATCTGATTTGGACATGTGTTATGGATACTTGGTTCCATGGTGTTCTAAATAGCTATATTTTGGAGTACTCAATCTCCACTTACTCTTGTCAGAGGTAGCTAAGTTTCAATTTTTACATTATCCCAAGGGATCATATCTGCATAGAATTCCACTATGATCAAGATCTTGATGGTAACTATTATCCATTTTTTCCCCCCACTTTTAAAATGGATTAACCTACAGGTCTAGGCATTGATAGTTAATGGGAGCAACAATCTCACCGCGATGAAGGTTTGGAGCGGGTTTTATTTAATGGTCAAGCTGGAAAAATGTATGGATGTTCACCTCTTCATTGTGCGTCAAAGAACAAATCTATCATTGTGTGTAAACAAAAACTTCATCGCGTGTTCATAAAAACTTTGTTAGGTGTTAATAACAACTTCATCGCGTCAACAACAACTTCATCGTGTGTCAACAACAACTTCGTCGTGTGTCAACATTCCTTCGACGCGCGTCAATAAGTAACTTCATCACGTGTCAACAACAACTTCGTCGTGCATCAATAACAACTTCATCACGCATTGGCAACAAATTCATCATGTGTCAAAGCATTCCTTCCTTACGCGTGTTAACAACTTCGTCATACGTCAATAGTAAATTTATCGCGTGTCAACAATAATTTCTACGCGCGTCAACATTCCTTCGACGCGCGCACAACAAAAGTCCCATCATTTTTCAACATTCCTTCCTAACACACATTAGAAAAAGTCTCATCGCACATCAACATTCCTTCCGACGCGCATCGGAAGTGACTTCATCACGTGTCAATAGTAACTTTGTCGCACGTCAACAACAACCTCGTCATGTGTCAACATTTCTACTGACACGCATGAGAAGCAACATTGTCATGTGTCAACCTTCCTTCCCGATGCGCATTAGCAACAACTTCATTGCATGTCAATAAAACTTTTTGTGCATCAACAATAACTTTGTCACATGTCAGCAATAACTTCCTCGTGTGTCAAAAAAAAATTGTCGTAGCGTCAAGTAACAACTTCGTCACGTGTCAAGAAGTAACTTCATCACACGTCAAGTAGTATTTTCGTAGCGCATCAAAGAAAGTCCCATTGTGCGTCATCAAAATTCCCATCACGCATCAACATTCCTTCCTATCGTAAGCGTCAACATGGAGTTTTAGATACGACCACACATTAATGACACCATACAAGGTAGCTTAACAACTAGATTAGTGAGGTATGCCACCCCTGTTTGCCGTGTAAGAAAAGTACCATTGGAAATTGAACCAACATGGTCACCCATATCTTCGTACATGAAATTAATGAAGGATGTTGGTTAGTAGCTCCTTTTCTCTATATATATGTAAATTCCCCTCATTTGAAGGGGAGAGATTTTGAAATTGTAAAGGAACTCTGCCAAAAATTGTTCAAACACTTTTGTGAACTGCAGTCTTAACTTTATGCATTTTGTGAAGGATTCTTGCTTTATGCCTATATTGTAATGGATTATGCATTTTTAAAGCAATAAAATTAGCATTTTGTGGCCCTTCTTGCCCTACTTTGATTTATATTGCATTTATTGCCTTCTATTATATTATGCATATTGTGTTCCTTTACAGGGTTTAAATTTGTTGTGCTCCATGAAATTGGAGTTTTAAATGTGTTTGGGATTGTGGCACTTTGTCTGCCCTCTTCTTTCCCATTTTCCCCATCTTTAATCACTAGGAATCTCTGTAGTCTTATTTTGGTGGTATCGCCTCCCTTAATTTAGGATTTACATTTTATGTATTTCTCTTCCTCGGTCCCTTAGAATTGATAGTTTAGGAGTAAGTTAACATTAGAATAGGTCAGAAACTAGCCTTCTTTAGAGGTTTTTCTCAATCACAAGGGTCCCACACCTTGATACAATCCCATGTTAGTCAAAAGTAGGGTTTTGTAATGTGCAAACCCTAGGGTGCTATTTTTCTAACATAACTATTTTGGCACGCCGGGTGGGACCAAAAGTCAATATTTTTATTTTATTTTATCAAGATTGGGTGTGTGTCTTGGTGAAATTATAGCCTTTAGAGGCTTTGAAGAACACATCTGATGACTCCATCATTCAAATCCAAAGTGGTTTCAGTAGCCCAAGTTTATCAAGTTCATGAGAAGAGTGCAAACCCGGTCTAGAGCAAGAGAAGAAGGTATCTTTGAATACTTGCAGTTATCTCTAGGTAGAGGAAGGAGAGGAAGAAGAGTACAAAGGTCTCCATCTCCACCAAACAGAACATTATCCACACCTCCACTTGGTAGACCCTTTCTTCAATCAACTAGGGTTCTCAGGCCACTCAGGATGGCTCATCTACAACCACCAAATCAGCCACCTCCAAACCCCTATGAAAATTTCATGGGCAGCAATCCACTTGCCCTTAATGCACAAAATCTGGTCCCAATAGTAGCATTAAAGAATATCCCATACTTCACTAGAGAAAATCACACAACTCCCATTGACCACATTCAAGACATTGCAAATGTCTGTGCCATACATGAGATTGTTGAGATGGATGTTGCGGTCAAGTTGTTGGCTTCTTCTTTCAAAGGAAAAGCATTGCAGTGGTTCAGAGGCTTGGGAGCAGGATCAATTCAAAATTGGGATCAATTATGCACAACTCTCTGGCCAGTTTGGGGAGAGGGCTGACAACTTATCCCTTTTGGAGTAGATGACTACAATCAAAAGGGCACCAACTAAGAAAATGACAAACTTCAATTCTAGATTCCAAAGAACATGGGAAAGGATCCCAATTACGGTCAGATCAATAGTTGAAGGTGCATTTCTCTATTTTCTTAAAGATCTAAATTCTAATATATCTATTATGATACAATCTATGGGGGAATAACCCTATTAGATGCCTATGTCACAGCCATTAGAGCTAAGAATCGCCCGATTCAAGTTGGTAAACTTCCACCTAGGTCACCTATGCCTCTCTATCCAAACATGGGGATCCTAATCCTAATCAAACACCTACAATATCCCCCATCCCTACTCCAAGAAATCAAAGTTCAAATGAAGCTTCCACTTCTTCTTCTAGCCCTTCAAATGAACTCCAAGAGGTTATGAAACAATTGCAAAACTTAGGAAATGAGTTGGTAACTCTTAAGAGGCAACAAGCTAAAAATTCTAGACCTTATCGGTCTCGGCCCAACCCAATAAACCTATGCACCAGCCAAACATGCCACTTATTCAAGATGCTAACAGAACTAAGGACAACCCAAGTTGTTAAGCCATTCCAAACATATAACCCTAATGCAGTTTCAACATCTAGGGCCTTGGTTCTAACTCAAAACAACATAGCACAATAATATGAATGGTGTTTCCCATGCATCCAACTACATAATTAGGCAACATGCTTCAATGGTGTTTTAAATCAAGCATTGATGGTGACTACGGTGGGTGTTCCTTAAGAACCAAACCAAGAAGAAAGTCAGTAGTAGGTAGCTAATCAGGAAGCACCTCCAAACAAGACAACACTTGTGAATTGACAAGCTGAGGATTTTTGTGGAATAAATCAGTCCCCTTCTCAAAGTGTGGCAGCCAACACGAGGTCTAAGAAGAGGAATATAGAGGAAGGGTAGTCATCTAATCCAAGTACTTCTCAGCCTTCTATCACACTTTGGGGTATTAGTAATCCAAGTGCAGCCCCAAACGTTCAAAATCAGCCCAAACTACCTTCTAAGCCAACTCAGGTACTAGTTGCAGTAGCCCATGTGCAGGAGAAAGTCATGCCGAGTAAGGGGCAGAAGAAGGAAAATCCATCTCCTTTTAACATTATTGATCAAATTAAGAAGACCAATGTAAGCATTTCTATGTGGGAATCATTGAAAATTCTAGGCCAATGAGATTTGTTACAAATAGCCATGGAAAATTGGTTAGCATCAAACGAGTTGTCCAAGAATCAAGAGAAGGTGCTCACTAATGCAGCTCCAAAAGAAGGAGTTCATGGAGGTCAATAAGGTAAAAACATGAAGCCTCCTCCATTCTATATATATTTGATTATTGGGAACAACCTTGTACACAATTGCATGATTGACTCGGGGGCTAGTAGTTTGGTAATGCCAAAACAAATTGTAGATTAGTTGGGCCTGAAATACGACTTGGTTTCCAAAGGAGTGGTACAATTAGATGGGACAATAGTGGGGACTATTGGGATCATAAAAGGTTTAAACCTCACATTACATGCATGTCCTAATGTCACAGTTCAATAGATATATCAGTGATTGACTTGCCACCACTCTTTGCATTATGCTTGTCAAGAGACTTCACCGCCAAAATTGGAGGCTACTTATTAGCTGATTGGTTGCATATGCTCTTCAGAACAAGGTATGGAGCTAAGGCTACAGTCGGTCTGAACCTATTGTAAATTTCCATATTGAGCCTCATGTACCAAGCCCAATCAATGCAAATTTCTCAGCCTTTGATCAAGAGGATTTCCCAAACACTCAGGAAGCAGATACCAAAGTTGGGGGCATCCCGGATTTGACTCTTAATGAATGGGAAAAAAATTCACATATATGATCCATACAAGGAAATAGAGGAGGTTGAGTTGGGAGTTTATTATTTGCATGAGGAAAACACACCTCTTCCTAGCCTCACCAAACTGGATGATAAGGGTGATAATGAAGTATGACAACTATTCTTTGATGGCTCAAGGAGTAGGCAAGGCGCTGGAGGAGGAGCAATGCTTTTTTCACCACAAGGTATGAAGTACTACTCAACTTTTTGTTTTCATTTTACTTGTTTAAACAATACAACTGAGTATGAAGCTTTGATACATGGATTGAATTGGGCAAGAAAGAGGGGTATACAAAACTTGCAAGTGTTTGGGGATAGTGAGTTAATTGTCAACCAGGTTAGGGAAAACATGCTGCTAAGAATGATCTGCTTAAAGCATATAAGCATCGGTATGGGATCAAATTGATGATTTGAGAGCATCCAATATTCAATCCATACCGTGGAAGGAGAATGAAGTTGCGATTAGGCTTGCGACAATTGGAGCAACATTTGATATGGTGGAAAATATTAAGAGAGAAAAAGTATAGCCACATATTCTTGTAATTGTGAGGCCGGTGTGTTGGATAATAACAAGAGTCGACAGGTATTTGAGAATAATCAACATATCATTAATTTATTGCAGGAGGAGGCTAAGTTCTCGGTTAAAAATTAGGATAAATTGGAGCAAAAATATGGTGATCAAGTGGTTCAACTAAGGATAAATAAGTTACCAAAGGGTCTAGTGACTCTAGAGTCAATATTCAATCCCAATGATCAATTCCGAAGGGAAAGAGCAAAAATTCAGGTCAAAGGCAAGGATTCAGAGCCAATTTCAATTGGAGAAGGAAAAACACTTCAAATTGGAAAGGTAAGCACTGAACAAGAAAAATATGAATTTATACAACTTTGCCAAGAATTTCTAGATGTATTTTCTTGGAGCTATGAATATTTGAAAGGATTTAATCCTAAGCTGGAACAACACATGATTGAACTAGATTTGGGAGCTAAACCCATAAGGAAGAAGAAAAGGCCAATCAATCCTCATATCAAGCCTCTCATGAAAATGGAACTAAACAAAATTATTGAAACAAGCATCATATTTCCAATCAAACTCTCTTCACGGGTATAAAATTTGGTGCCGGTTAGGAAAAAGAACAGGAAATAAGGTTATGTGTGCATTTCCGAGACTTGAACATGGCCTCTTTTAAGGGCCAATATCCACTTCCTTCTATGGAGAAAATCCTACAGGTGTATCCGGTTCTGAAAGGTTTTCATTGTTGGATGGATACTCGGGCTATACTAAAATCATGGTGAAAGAAGATGACCAGTTTAAGACAACCTTCACTACGAAGTGGGGCACATATTCTTATAGAAATATGCCATTTGGACTATCAAATACCAGAGCCACTTTCTAAAGGGAAATGGATATGGCATTCAAAGGGTTGATCAATAAGATAGTTTTGGTGTATCTAGATGAAATTATTGTATTCTCCAAGAATGCAACAAGTCACCTCTTTCACCTTAGGCAAGTATTCCAAAGATGCAGGAGATTCAGAGTTTCTTTGAATCCAAAAAAGTACATATTCTTATCCCACAAAGGTAAGCTCTTAGGCCACATTGTGTCTAAGGAGGGGTTAGTAATTGATCCATAACGAGTTGAAGTTATTCGAGCATTGTCATTGCCAAGTCATAAGAAGGCTCTACAAAGTTTTTGGGGAAAATTAATTTTGTTAGGAGGTTTGTTCCTAAATTTTCCCATCTTGTCAAGCCACTCACACTAATGTTGAAAAGGAACATGGTTTTCAAATGGACTACTAAGGGAAAAGAAAGATTTGAAGCTATAAAATAGGCCATTACACAAGCTCCAACCCTCATAAATCCAAATTTCTCAAAGGACTTCATTTTATATGCTTTTGGAGGCATGAATGTAATATCTGCCATACTAGTACAACCAAATCAAGGACTGGAGCATCTTATTACATTCTTTAGAAAAAAACCTTCAAGATTATAAGGTGAGATATTCATTCAAAGTGTAAAACATGTCCTTACTATGATTAGAGGTTTAAATAAATTAAGACATCTAGTGTCACATAATAGAATTCATTTATTAGTTTCACATGCTAGTGTACATGTGATTTTCTTTTGAACAAGGACCTTAATGAAAAGAGATCTAGCTGGATAACCAAGGTTATGGAGTATGATATTGATATAAATGTGACCAAATTAGCTAGAGGGAAAGGGTTGTGTGAGTAGCTAGCTTCTAACCGACATGCTAAACCAAGAGAGGAGGCAAAAGCTATTATGGTGTTACAAGATAATCAAGAACAATGATGCAGGTGGTATACCCATTCCTTGTTGGACTCAAGATATTGTATATTTTCTTCAAATGGGTCAAAGTCCTCAAGGATTGAGTAAGTCCAAAAGGAGGTATTTAAGACTTTATTGCATCCCATACATGCTTATAGATAATATTTTGTTCAAAAGGGATGTGAATGGTGTCCTCCTAAGGTGCATCAAGACATATCAGATAGAGAGGGTATTACATGAGTTTCATGATGGAGAGGTAGGTGGTCATTTTGCCCCAAAAGCAACAACTATTAGAATCATGAGGGTTGGTTATTACTGGCCTAATATTTTCAATGATTTCTACTCATGGATCAAGAAATGCAAGAAGTGTGCCTTCTTCACAGGTAAAGAGAAGCTAGCAGCCCTCCCACTCCATCCTATCTTAGTTAAACAACCTTTCATGTAATGGGGATAGATTTTATTAGGATGAATAATCTAAGTTCAACCTAGGTCACAAATGGATTCTTACAACCACAAACTACTTCACTTAGTGGACATAAGCAATTGCACTTAAGGAAGCAAATGAATCTAGCATTCTTGATTTTTATGAAGGTATTACAAGAAGGTTTTGTGTTCCTTCCACTATAATATCAGATAATGCCTTAGCTTTTCTTGGAGCAAAGATATCTAATTGGGCTGTTAGAAATAACATATACTTAAGCAATTCTTCTAACTACTACCCTCAGGGTAACAAACAAACAGAGTCCACGAATAAGAACTTGTTGAGAATCATAAGAATAACCCTAGATGAGAATCAGAGGACTTGGCATACCAAATTAAAATCAGCCTTGTGGGCTGATATAATCACTCCCAAGAAGTCAACTGGTTATTCCCCTTTCAATTTGGTTTATGGAAGGGAAGCAAGGTTGTTAATATCCCTTGAATTACCAGCCTTGGAGCTTATCAAGCAGCTAGAGTTGTTTGAGTTTCCAACTATGGAAGTCAAGTATGTAGAGCTCATAGAGCTAGAAGACCTAAGAAACACGACCATGAAAACAATGGAGAAGGACCAAGCTCAAATTAAGATGAGTTTTGACAGAAATGCAAAAGACAGACCTTTTCAAGAAGGAGACCTGATTATGAAATGGGATGTAGACAGAGCCAAACCAGGAAGGCACTCCAAGTTTGATGTAATATGGAGTGGCCCTTACTTAATTTCAGGGTGCAAAGAAAACAATGCTTTCCAATTGACAAAGTTGGATGGAGAAGAATTACAGATCCCAGTCAATGACATCTATCTCAAGCATTATTACTGATGGGAGTATCTTTCTTGTACATATTAGCTTAGATTTTGTAATTCCTCTAAGTGCTTGTAGCACATTGTTTTGTTGTAGTTAGGTTTTCTTTCAGATAAGTGCTTGTGCACTCTCTGCATGTTCCATTTGGGATGTGTATGATTTTTTATTTGTACATAGTTGTGCTTTGTTGCAGTTGTACCTTCCAGTTTCAGGCAAGGTCCGATGATGAAGTAATGTCCCAACAGTGTTCCAGAGAAAGAAGAGGTTTCAGACATCAGCCAAGTTTTAACAATCAGATAACTCCATGCCCAATGGATGCAAAATCACCGATCTTTCAGATCTAGTGGGAAGATCACCCCGTAAGTAACCAATTGTTATCCATTTGTTGCCCCCTTTTAAAATGTATTAACCTACAGGTCTAGGCATTGATAGTTAATGGGGATCAATTTACCATGATGAAGGTTTGGAGCTAAGTTTTCTTTAATGGTCAAGCTGGAAAAATGTACGGATTGTCACCTCTTCATCACGCATTAGCAACAACTTCATCATGCCTCAACAAGAATCGCGTGTTATACATCAAAAATAACTTCGTTGCACGTCAACATTCATTCTTGACGCATGTCAACAACAACTTCGTCGCACATCAACATAGCTTCATCACGCGTTAGCAGTAACTTCATTGTGAATCAAAATTCCTTGTTAACATGCGTCAATAGCAACTTCGTTGCACAGACGTCAACAAAGAACTTCTTGTGTGTCAACAATAACTTCATCCCACGCCAACATTCCTTCCGAGACGTGTCAACAACAACTTTGTCACACGCCAATAAGAACTTCATCATGCATCAACATTCCTTTTGACGTGCGCCAATAAAGTTTCTATCGCGTGTTAGTATTTGTTCCTAATGTGCGCTCTACAAGAACTTCGCCGCACATCAACAACAACTTAATTGCGCATCAGCAATAACCCCATCGCAAGCTCACCGTGATGAAGGTTTAGCGAGCGAGGTTTCTTCAATGGTCAAGTTGGAAAAATGTACGGATTGTCACCTCTTCATCGCATGTCAGCAACAACTTCATCATGCTTTAATAGTAACTTTGTCACGTGTCAACAATAACTTCATCGCATGTCATCATTCCTACGACGTGCATCAATAATAACTTTGTCACACATTAACAACTTCATCAAACCTCAACAACTTCATCATACATCAACATTCCTTCTTAATACGTGTCAAAAAATAATTCATCGTGGCATCAACAAAAACTTCGCCGTTTTGTCGGCATTCCTTCCTGACGCACATCAACAACAACTTTGTCACACGTCAACAACTTCATGGCGCGTCAACATTCCTTCCTAACACGTGTCAATAAAGCAACTTCATTGTACATCAATAGTAACTTCGCCACACGTTAGCAACAACTTCATCACGTGTCGCAAGAAGCAACTTCGTCACATGTCGCAGAAGAACCCCGTTGTGCATCAACATTCCTTCCTAACACGCACAAGATTCCTTCCCGACGTGTATCAACAACAACTTCATCATGCATCAACAACAACTTCATAATGTGTCAACAACAACTTTGTTATGCATCAACATTAAATTTTTCATGCATTAACAACTTCATCACATGTGAGCAACAACTTCATCGTGTGTCGTAGTAGTAACTTTGTCTCGTGTCAAGCAAGAACTTTGTCGCAAGGCCAAGAAACAACTTCATCGTGCATCAAACAAAAAATACATCACACATTAGCAAAATTCCCATTGCGTGTCGAAAAAGTCCCATCACATGTCAACATTCCTTCTGTTGCACATCAATAGGAGTTTCGATACAACCAAACATTGATTACACCCTACGGGGTAGCTCAACAACCAAATTAATGAGGTATGACACCCTTGTTCGTCATGCAAGCAAAGTACCATTAGAAAGTGAACCAACATGGTCACCCATACCTTCATACAGATAATTAATGATGGATGTTGGTTGGTAGCTCTTTTCTCTCTATATATGTAAATTTCCCTCATTTGAAGGGGAGAGATTTTGAAATTGTAAAGGAACTCGACAAAAATTGTTCCAACACTTTTGTGAGTTGCATTTCTCAAATTTATGCATTTTGTGAAGGATTCTTGCTTTGTGCCTATATTGTAATGGATTGTACATCTTTTAAAGAAATAAAATTAGTGTTTTGTGGCCCTTCTTGCCCTACTTTGATTTATATTGCATTTCTTGCCTTCTATTATATTTTGTAGGTATATTATGCATGCTGTATTCTTTTACATGGTTTAAATTTGTTGTGCTCCATGAAATCAGAGGTTTAAATGTGTTTGGGATTTTGGTATTTTGTTTTCCCTCTTCTTCCCCATTTTCCCTCCATCTTCACTCATTAGGAATCTCTCTAGTCTTGTTTTTGTGCTATCGCC
Source organism: Taxus wallichiana var. yunnanensis (assembly GCA_018340775.1). NCBI lineage: Eukaryota > Viridiplantae > Streptophyta > Pinopsida > Cupressales > Taxaceae > Taxus > Taxus wallichiana. The sequence continues at coordinate 475,949,586 of CM031238.1, forward strand.
TCCCTTAATTTAGGACTTACATTCTATGTATTTCTTTTCCTATGGTCCTTTGGAATTGATAGTTCAGGAGTAGGTTAGCATTAGAATAGGTCAAGAACCAACCTTCTCTGGAGGTTTTTCTCAATCGCAAGGGTCCCACACCTTGATGCAATCCCATGTTAGTAAAAAATAGGGTTTTATAACGCGCAAATCCTTGGGTGTTACTTTTCCGACATAACAATAACCTTGAATTTAGAAGAGAAGTCAATGGCTAGTTGTTGGTTAGATTTTATGCATAGCTAAAACCTAGGCAAGTCATGAGATAAATATCCCTCATTTACCGGTGAGGCTCCGTGTAAGATTTTTGTCAATTATGTATTCTAATAACTATATGTGGGTTTTACTTTAATTGCGAAGCTCATGAACCATAGCTAAGCAATTCTGTAGCAAGTAAGCAACTATAAAGAAATATTTGTAGAAGAGGGAATAATTGAATACATGAAGAAGGAAAAGAAGATGTGTAATCCAACCAATAGTTTACAGAGTTGGTCTCATACACATAGATAAAACAAATAGATCTCACAATACAGAATTAAAGGAAAGGAAAGTTTCTAATCTAAATCTTAGACAATGCAAAGTTTATCTAAAGATCTACACAAAAGTAAGAAGCAAATGCACTGTTGACACAAATTTCTCTAAAAATCCACCTTTATTTAATTCCTCATCTTTCGAGAAAAGATATCAAGGGTTTCAGCACAAATTCTGAAACTCAAGAATGTTGATTACAAATTTTGATCTCTAACCCGTATGTTCTTCCTCTATTTATAGTGTATAGAAGGAAATTACAAATAGGAAAGCAATAACTGAACTAACACATGCGAAATTTATAAAGAAAACCACTAGAAATATTTCCCCTGGAATTCCTCTCTACATGACACACATTTGAAGACTAAATCAAAGCTTTGCATGTGTACCACCTATTCTTAATTAAGGACCTTTTCATATAACTAAAAGTAATGGCTTTTTACCAATTACTTTAGTTTTACAATTTTGTCTGAGAAAATAAGAATAAGATAGGAAGAAAGAAAATATGCTGGCCTCCATACTTTACACTTTCCCTTTGTTCTAAAACTAAATATACTTGTTAAACATGTGACTCAGTGTCTTCCCATCTGCCTTAGCAACTATGTTTTTTTCTTAGTTTTAAACCGCAACCCTCTGGAAAAAGTAGCAGTGTTAGCCTTTACCTTCTCCAAACTAGGCCCATACCTCAATATCTACATGAAGCTTCACGAGTTTGCCAATTGAATCTAATGTGAAAGGCATGACGACTTCATCAATCTTCTTCTACACTACCAGAAAAAATTCCTCATGGGAAGTAGGCAACTCATCTAGAATGTTCTCTAGTACTTCCCCCATCTGGTTTTCCAAAACTACACCCTATTCAGCATAAGCTTGAGGATATCCATGCAAAAGGAAACTGCTATCTCTAAATGCTTCCCCTTTTCTATCAATCCATCAGGTACAATTTGCTCGTAATTAGCACATCCTCTGACAATGAATGTATCTTAGCCAAGGTATCCAAATGACTTTCAACAACTATGTTCTCATCTTCTATCCATGTCATTAGTTACTTTATTTGAGATAATGCTCGATTTATATTCTCCAAGCCAACTGGTATTCCCTCGAACTACTCTGAAGCTTGGTGAATAATTTTATCTTTCCATTGAGCAAAAGATTTGACTTGGTTCCCTACATCTTCAATTTCTTCAACCAAATAGCTATATACATGTTCATGCACTAACACAGATTGAGAAGAAGGTTTGGAAACCTTAGTGATGATCTCACATAATTGGGAGATCTACATTTGAATCTTGTCTTTTTCTTCCTTCTCCTTGTCAAGTTTAAGGAATAAAATGTCTATCAATGTATGTGTATCTTGCTTTAATCCTTCCATGGCGATTCTCCCCAATGGTACTTTGGTCACCGATATGTCTGCAACAGTTAGCTCTCCCTTTTGTTTCCCTTTAGTTGGAATTGACAACTCAACAAAATTCTGCCCCGATTCTTCAATAATCAACCTAGAATTTACCTTGGCAACTTTAGATCTTCTATCTTTTCCGCCTATACTCATGAGCAATTCCAAGTCATGTTATTCCAAGTTGATCTCTTCTCTAGATTCTGGGACTATTTGTAAAGCCAACCAAGATGAGAAATTTCTCTTTAGGGAATGAGAAGTCACCAAATCTACCACCATCTCATGCTCTGACTTTGTTGCATTCGAATTCACCACAGTATTATGGCTTCCCTCTTCTAAATTGTCTAAAGACATTGCTCTTTGGAACTCTACCATTTGTGCTTTCAACGTCTCCACAAGGAGAGGTGAAGACCTCTCGTGGTTGAGGAAAAATATGAACGATGTTGGATTCAACTGTGGAATGATAACATTTGTATGAGGTTCTAGAGCTGCCGAAGTGTTATGAGTTGACGTTGGAGAAGCTTCATCTGAAAGTGGCATTGGTATAATGGATGTAGACTTTCCTTTTTCCAATACTTGAGACTTCTTGTGCACTTTGAATTTATCTGGTATTTTTCTACTCTCACCTTCATGTTTTTTCTTGATGGGATCCTCTCCAATGAAATTCATTATGATCTGGTTCATCAAAGCCTCATCTAAGCAACACCCCTTTGTTAACAACCAATTTGAGGTGTTAACCAGATTGTGGAAGACCTCTCCTCAATCGTGTGACAACCACCCACACTCTCCTGAAGAATAGCTCTATCTCCTCCCATTTGATGATATGTGTCAAGTACCACATGCCCATCATTTGAGAGATTTATAGGTATTTGTGCTAAACCATAGTCAGAAACCTGCCGCACCGATAACCGTTGAAATCTCCCTTTTTGACTTCTTATTCACTCCTGCACTTCATCCAAAAGTCTTCAAGTGAAGGAACATGTGAGTATTCTTTGGAGAATGTCATATTTGATATCCCATATGGGTCAAATTTCATTTGTGCTAGGAAGAAATCATGCTCATACCTAGAAAACATTTCTGCTTCAATTCCTCTAGCTCGATGAATGCTCTGGCAACTATAATGATCCACTATGAGTATAAAACTACTTGTAGACTTATGCCATTTTGAATGTAAGTCATACAAATCTATGAGCTAGATGCACAACTCCATGATGACCCACTTATCACTTGGGTACTTTGGAAACTTAACTAGTTCTCCTGAGAAACCACTAACCCTGAGATATGTGAAGTCTACAAACTAGATGAAGATACAACCATGCTGGGAGACAACTTGCCAGAGCTTCTTTGCTCACTCTGCTGGTCCTCATATCACTATTTAATTTACAAATGAATCTATAGAATAATCCATCGTTGACTTCCCTGTAATCCTTGTAGCATTCAAGAATTGTCAACTGTGGGAAGCACTCATAAATAGGATCTTTTGACAATATGCCCCATCTATCCAGTTTGGAAAATATCCCCTGAGAAGCTACTACATATACTAGGTATGAAGTCATTTTGAAGTTAAATTTCCACCTCACACTTTGGAGTTGATCACTGATGTTGTCATTGATGATTTACATCCAATTAATTATCGAATCAACTCTTTTGATCTCAATGGTCATCACAAAGGCATAAATCCATGAGTGGAAGTTATTGGTATTAGCTTCCCCATTTATGCTGCAAAGCAATTTGGTGATATCATCAACTTCTTGTACAAGATTTGATTGTGGAAGAGTCCTCGGGAATTTTGATGGTGATCTCGGGATTCTTTATGTATTTTCAATTCATTATACCCATGCAACCGCTTAATGCTTTTCCCATATATCTCTAGCATCTTGCATGCTAATTACAATCACCATGGGTTGTCTTTGGAAGCTTGAGGCAATAATTAATGAGTGTACATCCAACTTGATTATTGTCTTTCCTGTAGCATCTTGGATTGTCCTAGAAAGAGGATGATAAGACCTTGCACACTCCATAACAAACTCAGGCAACTGGGTTGTGACCGGAAATCTGCAGCTTGAATAATCCCACTACTCCTTATTGCCCACATAAGAGATGATCTTCCGGTGGCTTTGGATTTGTCAATTAAATCAGTGATAGGTTTAGGGCCTATTTCTCGTATAATTTATTTCAAAGCAAGCTGTAAATAATGCATGATTCTACTAATCCTTCTCTTTCATCCCGCTTCATCATGCCTGGAACAATCTTTGTTTGAGCTCTTTTTCTTTTATTTTTGCTAGAAGACCTTGCAATTGGATCAATTTGTGTAGAACCTGCAATTCCTCCTGATTCAGAAGATATATTCAATGTATCTGACATTGACTTTGCCTTCTTTTCACCAATATGAGCACCTGTGATGAATACCTATAAATGATTCAAACAAACATGGAGTCCATGGCATGAATGCCTAATTTCTATCACCAAAATCTGCTTATAAAGCTTGCTGCCCTAAAATTTAAGACTTTGCTTGCATGCCAAGCAAGCTAAAATATTATTTAATTCACCTGTGCACTTATACCAACATGTAGATACTTTGAATAATAAAAAGAAAGCTTCTCCAACCCTAGCGCCAAAACCTGGATGATTCCGGTAATAAAAATATTTTTTAATGCTAACCACTCCTTCCTTTTGCTCCAAAATTCTTGAGGGAAGCATGCTGCACCTAAAATAATTAATTGTCTTCTCCTTATGGCGTCCCATGCTTATATAGGTAACTGCATGCTAAATTTAATAATTTCTCTTCTTATTTTTGGTAATTATTAATAATAAGTTATGTCTTTTCTCTCAATTTGGGCGCCCAAGTTTGCCTGATTTAGCTTGCTTTTCCTTGCAATTATTTCCTTTATTTTTAGCATGCTTCTTTGTCTTCTCTTTGGCCCACCAATTTGCTTTGACTTTTCACCTATTTTTGGCGCCAACTTTAGCTAGGAATAATAAAAATAAATATCATTAAATGCATGCAACTTTACAAAGGTGGGTCACACTTTTTGACTAGAGGTTGTGTTAAAAATAAGAAGGCAAGGAAGTGGGAATTTTTACCCTTCCAGGCAGCTCCAAAATTCCCATCAACACTTAAGTGATTTAACTTTAATGATGGAAAAAAACCTTCCAGGAAGGCTCTAAATTCTCATCTTCCTTCCACCACCAAAATTCCCATTGGCACTTAAAAACTCTCCTTCCAAAAAGTGTGACTTGCATCCTAGAAGCTTATTTCATAAAAGTGCGACTTGCATGGGTGAATAAAACTTCTTTGATGGGAATTCTTACCCTTCTTGGCAGCCCCAAAATTCCCATGTGTACTTTAAGTGATTTATCTTTCATAATGGGAAAAAACAACCTTCCAGGAAGGCTCTAAATTCCCACCTTCCTTCCACCACCAAAATTCCCATTGGCACTTAAGTGATTTAAATTTAATGATGGGAAAAAAATCTTCCAGAAGACTCTAAATTCCCATCTTCTTTAGACCACCAAAATTCCCATTGCCACTTAAAAAATCTCCTTCCAAAAAGTGCGACTTGCATCCTAGAAGTATTGTCGTGCAAATGTGCAACAGGGAAATTGACAATGTCCGAGCATGACAACTATACCCCTGTGCCAAAATTTTCAAGTCTATCATCTTAGACACCCCAAATCTATCCATAAATCCAAATGAACTATCGACCAATGTTATATCACCCCCCAAGTGATTTAGGAAAGTCCATTCATCCCCCCTAGGTGATTTTAGGAGTTAATTTGTAAAGCTACAGGTAGTTGTGGGAAGGGCTATCACTGGCCTTCCTAGAGTTGGAGAAACCTCACGGTGTGGAGAAGAAGAGACTAAGTTGACATGGAGGTGATTCAGTTATGGAAGGTCTTGGAGAAGTTGGGGCAGTTTTGCCAGAATTAGGGTTCACAGGCCTAGTCGGTGACAAAGCCAAAACAATTGCTTGAGCTTCGTAAGAAGAAGATTGCAGGAGCTCCGAATGGAGTTAGGAGTAAAAAAACATATCCGTAAAGAGTATTACAATACATAAATGATGGTGAAATCATATTTTTAGAACACTTTAGCGCATCAGATTTGAAAGTAGTTTTTCTTAGCACATGTGGAGTACCAAATCACAATTTTGATTTTTCAGGGATCAAATTGATGAATCATGACATAAGACCCCAACTATTGGATTTTAAAGGAATTTTTTAGTCAGGGTCATATAATTTTTTTTCAAAAAAGTCCATCAGGAGCTCAAGATATCATCATCACAAGTCACTCTCTTGGAGTGTGTTCGGGACTTAGCCAAATTCTGAGAGGACACATGTTAGCTCTAGAATATTGGCAGGATTTTATGTCCCCAAAGTCTTTGAGGTTAGGTACATCAACCTTCAAAAAATGTTCCCAACACCCATGTGACCTTTGGGACCCTCATGTGACCTTCAGACTTGACAGTTCAACCCCCAAGTGCATTTTTGGAGCTCAAATTCCTTGCCGTCGGATCGAAGACACATGTCAGCTCTAGAACCACCGTGGAATTTGATGTTCCTCACATCCCTAAGGTCAGGGAAAAATACATGGAAAAATGTGCTTAGCCCCTATGGAGAGTCCTTTGGTCATCCACGTGACCGGCTTTCAGCCCCCAGTGCTTCTAGTGTTTTTCAAGCAAATCCTCTTGTCGGATCGAGGACATGTGTTGTCCTCTTACTCACCATGGAATTTGATGTCTCTCACATCCCTAAGGTTAGGGACATCAGACATGAAAAAATTCACCCCACCCTTGCATGATTATTTTTGAATATTCAAATTTGACACTGAGTCGTTTCTTCCCCCTCATTTCTCTTTCATAGCTTCTCACCATGCCATGGCCTTTTTCTTGCTTGTCTAGACACCCAATCCACAATTACTAGTCTGAAATAGCTCCATCATGGTCACAAAACTCTCCACACCATGAAAATACAACAATATTAGACAAAAAGTGCTGATGAAATGAAGAACATGAAGAAAATGAAGGTTTTTTTCCAGATAACCGTGAAGTCACCCGATCAAGAAATCTTCATATCTCACAAGATAAAAGCCGTATCGAGATTTTGTCTTCTGCAGACTTCCAAAATTTTCAAGATAATCATGATGCAATAAATGGGAGGTCAAATGGTGCCTGAATTATTTATTCCCACAAGATCCTCACTTCATGCAACGACTCACATTCGTCAGATTTCCCAGCATTCCAACAATGAAAACGAGCTAAAAACTTACACACGAGATCCAAATGAAAAACCTATCACAATGGAGTTGTTTTCATCGCAAATGGAGATAAAAACTAGACCTACAAATTTTGAGCTCCATTAATGGCTGCCATGGCAGCTCCGTGCTCGAAGCCACTGCCAGGTGAAAAGTTTAAATTTTGTTTCCGACATTCTAGTGCATAAAATTATGTGAAATTTGGAGGATGTGACTGCGATGATGAGTTAAATCCAAAAAAATAGACTCCATTGCAAACCGAGCACCGGAAATCCACTTTCTAAAAATAGTAAGCTTTCCTACACATGCTTGTTATTTTTGGTAAGTCTTTCAAAAGTGGCTATGGAAAAGGTAGTGTGCACTGAAGACCTCCAAGAAGCCAGAATGATTATCTGGAGCAAAAATAGTGAAAATGATCACTTACTAAAAATAGTAAGTCCCTTATATAGGTGCTTACTAAAAATAGTAAGTCACCCCAAGAAGTGGTCAAAGCAAAGGCAAGTGTGCACAAGATCGAATGAGGGAGTTCATCACATCACGATGGTCGAGAAGAGGAAAAAATCACCTCTCACTAAAAATAGTAAGCCTTCCATCTGGACACTTACTATTAATAACAGGTTGTTCTTAAAGGGCAAGTTTGACACAATGAGTCATAGAGGGGTGATCATCTTAGGGAATTGGACAATGTTTTTCAACACTCACTACATAGTTTGGGTCATAGGTATATCATACACAGGCTAGGATTTGCGGTCATTAGCGGAACAATTCACTCAACTTGGCAAGCGTTCATGACCTAATTTGAAGGAGTTTCACAGTGTGCAAGGAGTTCAAAGATTCAAATTTTCACTACATTTGGAGATTTCCATCAATGAGGACCAACGGAATTCATCAGAACGACATATCCTCTTCTTCTTCTCTCTCTATCTTCTCTCTCCTCTTCCCCCAACTTTCTCTCACTTTCTAATATTCTAATTTCACGTTGGGGTTGCACTTTTTCATATGTCCTAATGTTCCTAATGTAATAAGTCACCTTTATGTTATAAAAAGGGACTTAATATTCTCCTAGGAGGTCGAAAAGTTTTAAGTTGCACAAGGACATATGAAAAGCCCTTAGGGGGTAGATGATAAGTCACCTCTCGTTCTATCAATTGTAATGCCATTCCCATTTCAAAGGGATGATCATTAATTTTGTAAGCTCAAGAGTGCGATCTACCTTGAGAGAACAAAGGAGATAGCCACATTCTTTATTTTCCCCACTCTCTATTTTTCCTCCATTCTCATACTATGTACAACTTGGTTTAAGCAATCAACATAAGAAGAATGCGTTCCGAGCCTTTTTTGACTAAGGGGTCTATTGATACTTTGTGATCATAAATTCCATTTGGTCTTGTTACTATGCGTAGAGTTATTTCCTCCTAATTTTAATTTATGTGATAAAACTTCTAATTGATGTATGCATGAATCTAGTTTTTACCCGTAACATTAGTTATCCTATCTAATTTCTCACTCCATTTTCCCTCTCTACGAAAAAGTCCTCTCTTGCAGTATCTACAAGGTTTTCCACGAGCTCAAAGTGGAGTTTCCTTGTTGGATCCTCGTTCAAAAGCCACCACGTAAATCCACCTTTTCATGTGCATGCATATATGATAAATTGCTTATTTGGTTAAATAAAGGGACTTAGATTCCTAGAGTGTTGGCAAGAAATCTACAAGTTTGTCCACCCAACAATTTTTCTTTCCAACAAGAAGCTTATTTCATACAAGTGTGACTTGCATCCTTTCTTATTTGCAAGAAATTAACACTCCATGATTAATTTTGTTCTTTGTCTGAGGCCAAGGATGACTCCTAGAAATTATAGGAAATTAAATAGGCTAAACAGAACAAATGAACGAATGGATAAAGGGGAATTAACAATCGATGGATAAAAAACCGAAAACAAACACAAAAGAAATAAATAAATATGAAAAACTGCCAAAAGTTGCAGATAACTGCTTTGCCAAATAACTGGTTAGTAAAAACTCATCCTTGGTGAATACTCTACTGAGAGGTGGAAATATTGGCGTGCAAATCTTTAGCAGGGTTCAATTGCGACACGATTTATTTATTAAATAAATAAAATAAAATTCTCTCAGACAAAACCTGGCGAAGAGATAAAATGAATTTTAGCATGTGGGTATTTGTCAAAATTGTCTTATATGATTCTCTCTGGGAACACCTTAGGGCAATGGAGACAATTGTAGGAAATAAAAACACAAAAATAATCATTACTTTGAAAAGAATGAAAAATTTAAAAGGGGTAGTCCTCGATTTGGTGAAATCTCATGGACACTAGTTGGCTCTGTCTGTGGAGATATTTTCCTCTGTCAAGATGAAAAGAGTAAAGATGAGATCCTAGCATCTTTGGTTTTGTATCTTGTCCATTGGGTTCAGGGTCAAGCAACAAAAGAAAACACAACACCGAAAAAACAAAAGAAAAATAACCAAAATTTTATTTATATACATACAAGTTTTACCTTGTTCTTTCAATTCCGGAAAAGCTTCAAATGTTGCCCATTGAAAGGCAACAACAATTCAATTCCATCCTGATGAGCAAGTATGAAGCTATCCATTCTAATAGTCCTTTTGATTATGAAAGGCCCTTTCCACAACGAATCAAATTTGTCGTGCATGCCCTTTGGTTCATGTCTTTTATCCCATAGGAGGACCCAATCACCAATCTCAAACTTTCTTTCTCGGCCTTTTTGTCAAAGATCACCTTCACTTTCCTCTGGTGTTCTGATAACCTATCTGCTACTTGAACCTGTACTTCACGTAACTCAGTCAGATACATTATTCTTTTGTCAATAACATTCGTGAATGTAACATCTTCCAGAGCTTTGGAAATTTGTAAAGCAGGCAACTCTAATGTAAGAGGCAACTCGAGTCTCTTCCATACAGCAACTAAAAAGGGGACATGCCTATAGCTTTCTTGGGGTGATCTTGTCTACCCATAATGCATCAAACAAATTCTTATGCCAAGTTCTTTGATTTTCTGGTTACCAATTTCCACATGATTGTTACCAGATTTTTATTACTTGATTCAACTTGGCCATTCCCTTGTGGGTAGTAATTGGAGGAATGTACCAACTGGATTCCATGTGTGTAGAAAAATTCAACCAACTCCTCAGAAGATAAATTGGGAGCATTTTCTGCTACTATTTTCTTTGGGTATGCCAAACCTTATGACAATATTTTCCTTTATAAAATTACACACCTTCGTAGAAGTGGCATTTTTAACGGGAATGGCTTCTACCCACTTACTGAAATAATCAGTAGCTGTCAGAATGTAATGATGGTCGGCACTAGAAGCCGGGTTGAGTATGCCAATAAAATCCATGCCCCATTGCTTTGGAAAGGCTCTTCAATTATAACCGGTTTTAAAGGCAATGCAGACAATTTTATATGTCCAACAAAATGTTGGCACGCTTGGCATTTGGATACCCATTCTGTAGTATCTTGAAAAAGTGTGGGCCAATAATACCTAGCTTGGAGGATTTTGTGTGCAGTGACTTGGTGAGAAATGACCACCACAAGCCATATTATGAAATTTATTTAATAGTTGATCCTGTTGATCTTTATCCACATATCTGAGAAACACACCATCAATCCCTTTCTTATAAAACACATTATTCCAAAGAACAAAGTATCGGCCTTTAGTTTAATGGTACATTTTTCCTTGTGAGAGAGATGATCTAGGAATTGCTCAAATGCCTTGCATGCCTTCACAACTACATATGCATGTTTTTCCATAGGAGTATACTTCAATTCGTAAGCCTTTAAAGGCATACTCATGAAAGCAATAGGAGCTTCTACATCCTCTTGATTTTTCTGCATCAGAATTGTTGACATTGTGTGTTCAAAGGAATAACAATAAAGAATAAATTCTTTACTAAAATCTGGTGATACCAAGACTGGTGCTTCAGATAAAGTCATCTTGATCTTCTCGAATGTTTCCTTCCTTCATCGTTCCACTTGAAATCCTATGTTTTCTTCATCATATTTGAAATATGACGAGTTAGTTCAGCAAAGTCAGGGATGAATCTCTTGAGAAAATTAACCTTACCAAAGAAGGAATGAACTCCTTTTTTTGGAGGTTGGCAATGATTTTTTTGAATGGATTTCACCCGCTCAGGATCTATTTTGGTTCCTTCTTTTGAAATGATGTGCCCTAGCAACTTTCCTTCTATTACAACAAAGATAGATTTTTTGGGATTCAAAGAAATCCCATGCTTATGGCACTGGATGAAGACTTCTTCCAAATCTGAAATGTGATTACCCCTTACTTTAGAAAATATTGTCGATCATCGAGGTAAACCACTATGCTTTTGTCTTTGAGATGAGAAAATGCCAGATCCATAGCTCTCTAAAATGTGGCTTTGACATTAATTAACCCGAAAGGCATTTTCTGATAAGCAAATGTTCCCCAAGGTGTGATGAATGTTTTTATATTGATCTTCTTTAGCTACCTTAACTTGATTATAGCCTGAGAAACCATCAAACATTGACAACATCTTAGATCGGTGACAACTTGGAGAGTATGATCCATAATTGGAATGGGATAATTATCTTTCAATGATGTCTGATTGAGATTACAAAAATCAACACACAATCTAATCTCACCACTTTTCTTCCTTACGGGAACTATATTGGCCAACCACTCAAAATGATGTATATGGTAAATTATCTTTGCCTAAAGGGGTAGTCCTGCATTTCATGGTGAAATCTTGGGGACACGATCGGCTCTGCTCTGTGGACATCTTTACCTCTGTCAAAATGACAGGAGTAAAGATGAGATCCCAACATCTCTAGTTTCGTATCTTGTCCATTGGGTTCGGGGTCAAGCAACAAAAGAAAACACAACACCGACAAAACAAAAGAAAAAGAAAAGAAAAAAACCAAAATTTTATTTATATACATACAGGTTTTACCATGTTCTTTCAATTCCAGAAAATCTTCAAATGTTTCCCATTGAAAGGCAACAATAGTTCAATTCCATCCTGATGAGCAAGTATGAAGCTATCAGTTCCAACAGTCCTTTTGATTATGAAAGGCCCTTTCCACAACAAATCAAATTTTCCATGCATGCCCTTTGGTTTATGTCTTTTATCCCATAGGAGGACCCAATCACCAATCTCAAACTTTCTTTCTCTGGCATTTTTGTCAAAGATCACCTTCAATTTACTCTGGTGTTCTGATAGCATATTTGCTACTTAAACTCGTACTTCATGTAACTCTCAATCAGATACATTATTATTTTGTCAATAACATTCGTGAACGTAACATCTTCCAGAGCTTTGGAAATTTGTAAAGCAGAAGTTCCAATGTAAGAGGAAACTCTGCATCTCTTCCATACAACAATTGAAAAGGGGACATTCCTATAGCTTTCTATGGGTTGATCATGTCCATTTCATAATGCATCAAAGAACTTCTTATGCCGAGTTATTTGATTTTTGTTACCAATTTCCACATGATTGTTACCATATTTTTATTACTTGATTCAACTTGGCCATTCCCTTATGGGTAGTAATTAGAGGAATGTACCAACTAGATTCCATGCGTGTAGAAAAATTCAACCAACTCCTCAGAAGATAAATTGGGAGCATTTTCTTCTTTTATTTTTTCTGGGTACGCTAAACCTTATGAAATTATTTTCCTTTATAAAATTACACACCTTCATAGAAGCAACATTTTTAACAGAATGGCTTCTACCCACTTACTAAAATAATCAATAAATGTTGTCGAGAATGTATTAATGGCCAATACTAGAATGCGGGTTGAGCATGCCAATAAAATCCATGCCACATTGCTGGAAAGGATCTTCAATTATAACTGGTTTTAAAGGCAATGCACGCAATTTTATACATCCAAAAAATGTTGGCACACTTGGCATTTGGATACCCATTCTGTAGTATCTTGAAAAAGTGTGGGCCAGTAATACCTAGCTCGGAGGATTTTGTGTGCAGTGACTCAGCTGAGAAATGACCACCACAAGCCATATTATGAAATTGTTTTAATAGTTGATCCTGCTGAGCTTTATCCACACATCTGAGAAACACGCCATCAATCCCTTTCTTATACAACCCATTATCCCAAAGAACAAAGTCTTTGGCCTTCAGTTTAATGGTACACTTTTCCTTGCGAGAGAGATGATCTAGGCATTCCCCATAGGTTATGAAATAGGCAATATTACTATACCATTCATTTGCAGATCTATAAAGAGAACCATAGGAAAACTTTCACCTTCCTCCAACTCAGTTATCTTTGTCTCGGTCATTAACTCACATAAGCCTCTTCCTCAAACCAGATTTGTAGGCTTAATATCCAAGTCATATTCTTACACCTTTATTACCCATGTGCCTCTTAATAACCCTAGTTCTTGTTGTGTTAGAATAGACTTTACTACAATATCTGGAACAAGGACTACAATATGTGAGGAAAGGATATAATACCTAAATTCCTTGCATGCTTTCACAACTGCATATGCATGTTTTTCCATAGAAGTATACTTCAATTTGTAAGCCTTTAAAGACATACTCATGAAAGAAATAGGAGCTTCCACCTCTTGATTTTTCTACATCGAATTCTTTGACATTGTGTGTTCAAAGGAATAACAGTAAAGAATAAATTCTTTACTGAAATTTGGTGATACCAAGACTGGTGCTTCAGACAAAGCCATCTTGATCTTCTCAAATGCTTCCTTTCCTTCATTGCTCCACTTGAAATCATGTGTTTTCTTCATCATATTTGAAATATGACGAGTTAGTTCAGAAAAGTCAAGGATGAATCTCCTAAGAAAATTAACCTTACCAAAGAAGGAATGAACTCCTTTTTTGGAGGTTGGCAATGATAATTTTGAATGGATTTCACTCGCTCAGGATCTATTTTGGTTCCTTCTTTTGAAATGATGTGCCCTAACAACTTTCCTTTTGTTAAAAAAGATATATTTCTTGGGATTTAAAGAAATCCCATGCTTACTAAGACTAGATGAAGACTTCTTCCAGATCTGAAATGTGATTACCCCTTACTTTAGAAAAGACTGTCAGATCGTCGAGGTAAACCACTATGATTTTATCTTTGAGATGAGAAAATGCCAGATCCATAGCTCTCTGAAATGTGGCTCGACATTAATTAACCCGAAAGGAATTTTCTAATAAGCAAACGTTCCCCAAGGTGTGATGAATGTTATTTTATATTGATCTTCTTCAACCACCTTAACCTGATTATAGCCTGAGAAACCATCAAGCATTGACAACATCTCATATCCGGTGACAACCTAGAGAGTATGATCCATAATTGGAATGGGATAATTATCTTTCAATGATGCCTGATTGAGATTGTGAAAATCAACACACAATCTAATCTCACCACTTTTCTTCCTTATGGGAACTATATTGGCCAACCACTCAGAATGATGTATAGGGTAAATTATCTTTGCATCCAATAGTTTCTGAATCTCTGCAAAGATAGTACCTGAAATGGTTGGATTATGCTACCACATTTTTGCTTGAAGGGTTTTTGCTCTTGCTTCAATGGGATATAATGTTGTACTTCAATAGGTTGATATGTCTTCAGATCCTGATAAGACCAAGCAAAGACATCTATATATTTTCTAAGAAGCTTTGTGAAAGCTTCTTGTTCTACTTTAGAACAACACTTACCTAAGTTTACTAATTTGGGGTCATCATCAGCTCCCAAATTCTTTGATGGAAATTCTTACCCTTCATGGAAACCCCAAAATTCCCATATGTACTTTAAGTGACTTATCTTTCATAATGGGAATAAATAACCTTCCAGAAACGCTCCAAATTCCCACCTTCCTTCCACCACCAAAATCTGCATTGGCACTTAAATGATTTAAATTTAATGATGGAAAAAAAAACATTCCAGAAGGCTCTAAATTCCCATCTTCCTTCCACCACCAAAATTCCCATTGGCACTTAAAAACTCTCCTTCCAAAAAGTGTGACTTGCATCCTAGAAGCTTATTTCATAAAAGTGTGACTTACATCCTTTCTTCTTTGTCATAAATTAACACTCCATGATTAATTTATTTCTTTTTTTGAGGCCATGGATGGCTTCAAGAAATTCCAGAAATTAAGCAGATAAACAAAATGAATAAACAAATCAAAGGAAATTAACAAACAGATCAGTAGAGAAAAATCGAAAACAAACATAAAAGAAATAATTAAAAAAAAAAAAAGCGCCGAAGTTTTTTTATTAAGGGAAAATAGTTTTGAAGGGACTATACCCTGTATACAAAAGGGCTCAAAAGCCAGATAGAAAATATGAGAGAAGTAGCCCAGAGGGGGGCAAAACAGCCAACCAAGAAGGCTCAACAACCAGATATTACAATAACGGTGAACAGTGGATCTAACGAACAGAGATCCAGAACTAAGAAGACAAGATCAAAAAGAAACCAAAAGAGAAGCAGAAAAACGAGCTCCGCCAAAAAACAGCTCCAGAACCGCCCGATGACAGCCAGATCGCAGCCAAAAAACCACAGCACAACAGCCCGTTACTTGATGGCTCTGTCAATCTTGGTCTTGATGGCCTGCAGTGACATGAAAAAGGCAATGGCCGTGGCCTGAGAGGGGTCCTTCATGTCTACTTGGGAGATTGCAATGTCCCTATTCTCTTTAGGGCCCCATATGTCTTCATTGATTCCACTTAAACTGCAAACACTGTGGACATGTTGTTCAATGAAGTTATAGATGCTTTTGAGGGCTAGATAAAATGTAGTCATTGCGGCTTTTGGCATTCCCCAATCTGCCATCAAGGGACTGCAGTTTCTTGAAGACTTCATCAATGACCCCCTCTTCCTCCTCACTTTGAAGGATCCTTTTACCCTTGGCTCTCTCCATGTTTTTTAGAGCCCCTTTGAGCTCTTGAATCTCCTTCTCCAATCTATCAATCCTCTCCAGCAAATCCTCCTCTTTGGGCTTCTCCACAGGCATGCTAATATGCAGGAGGTTTTCAACTAGTTCTAAGTCCTTGTGGCTCCTAAGGACTCGTTGGGAGGCAGGGATTTTAGCTTTCTTGATTTTCTTGCTGGAGCCAACATCATCATTCTTTCTTTTTAGCAGGGGTGGAGTGGGAGCAGTATGGGTAGGTGGGGGTATGAAGGAGGGAGGTGGGATAGGGTTCATGGGAGGGCAGCTAGAAAAGTGACGGTGAATCAGGAGGATAAGGCCCTAGTGTAGAGGGACAGCCCGAGAGTGATTTTGAACTTCCCTTATAGATTTCTCCAAGGAGTTGATCAGATAATGAGGAAAGCTAATAATGTTATTTCTACGAAAATGATTCAGAAAAATCAGATGCTTGTGAGGAATAGTCACATATCTTCCTTAAAACTACCGTGAAGTTATAGACAATTGCTCTGCTGAATATCTGGTTAGTAAAAACTCATCCCTGGTGAATACTCTACTGAGAGGTGGAAATACTAGTGTGAAAATCTTCAATAGGGTTCAATTGCAGCATGATTTATTTATTAAATAAATAAAATAAAATTCTCTCAGACAAAACCTGGTGAAGAGATAAAATGAATTTTAGCACGTGGGTATTTGTAAAAATTTTCTTATATGATTCTCTGGGAACACCTTAAGGCAATGGAGACAACTGTAGGAAGTAAAAAGCCAAAATGACCCATTACTTTGAAAAGAACAAAATTTTAAAAAATGGGTAGTGCAAAACATGAGCGCAAAACTTTGGACTCATATATGGGAGTAGTGTAACTTCACTGATGTGGGAGTTCGGTTTAGCACCACCGCTAGGGCACAAGGTAGTGTATCCTTTGGTTTAATTCCTATTACAGGGGGAGGATCATGAGGCATAGGTGGAAAGAGATTTGGCATATTTAGTGGATTCAGAGGTGGAGGTAACACGGGCGGTTCTTGATTTGGTGGGCATGGTCCTCACAAGTCCCATAATATTTACATGGAGATGTCATTTCATATCCTGTGAGTATAGGGAATAGAAGATCTTTGTTGACCATGTCCATACGTGTGAGATATTGTGCCACGTGAAAGGAATTATAGCTTTAGAGCGCAATGCTAGTCGATTTACAACTACGTTACAAGGACACACACACAACCGGTACAAGAAGTTTGACCCTGATTAGAATTGTGTGGATTATATGGCGTTACAAGATGCTTTCCTTAACTAATTTTATATCCTTGAGTTTGAGTTAAAAAGTATAAGCGTGCTCAAGGATATCAAACAGGACATTACTAAGAGTGTCCAACAATATGATGCTCATTTCAAAACACTCTTGTCTAAACTATCTTATGATATCCATGCAAGTCAACATGCACAATGGTTTTTCAAAGGCCTGATCACACCTTTTAGGAGGGCACTCTCACATAAGACTTATATAGAACCACACAACGCTTGAAGAAACTTTGTGTACTAAGGTAGTTGGGAGCATAGACACTGGAGTGAGCCCATTATTGGAAGCTCAGATTACAAAAATGGAAAAATAGTTGGAGAAACTATCAGCCAATACAACACATGAGACACACAATGGAATTTGGTGCACAAATTATGAAGTAGAGGGGCATACTAAGGATAGTTTTCCTCGCAGATCGGTGCACTCCTTGTTACTGGATTATGAGATATGTCATTTAGACCATGATGCAAGATGTTGCTGATTGTTACAATGCATAATAAGGAAGAACGTATCCTGCCTTTCTTTGTAAGATTTTTGGTCCAAAAATCACAATACTGAAGATTGTAGGTTGATTGATCAGATCCATGATGCCATTGATATTGGTGTATGACATACTGGAGTTGAAAATAACTCTAACGAAAAGTGAGCAACATGATCATGATCATACTCAAGGGTGCTATGATCATAATGAAGGGCACTTTGAGGGAGGCCATGGTAGAGGTCGAGGATACTATGGTGGATTTAGAGGTTGAGGTCGTGACGGTGGATGAGGTGAGTTCCCTCATGGAACATGTTATATGTGTAGATGACCATTACATGCATGAGTGTCCTTAGAACATTACTTGTTATTTTTGTGGAAATAATCATAACTATGAAGAGTGTCCAAATTTATATGAACATCTGAGTAAGAAGTACAAACAAGAGAACAATGGCACATGGATGGTTAAAATACATTGTGACGTGGAAAACCAATGGATGCTGACACCGGATCTTGAGGTGGTACCTATGAACATTACTACATGCGCTAAGGTTGTGTGCGTAAGAGAAAAGTTACAACAAAATCATATCATTACTAAGGATGAGGTTTTGCATGAAAAGTATCTAGACCCTACACATCAGAAGGAGGTTTACCTAGAAACCATGGTGGTACTCAGAAATATGCAGGGTGAAATATACTATTTAAAGGAACAGTTATGGAAGTTGGAATAGAAGAAGGCAACTGAGACTTTCCATTCAGATGTTGATGATCTGAAGGAAGTAATCAAGATGCTACATCATGAGAACATTATTCTATTACTAGGGAGTTAGTTAAAAGGAAACACTTCACGTGCTGGTATTGGGAACAAATGGTAGATTCTGCATACTAATCTCCCTCCTCATAGTTTGGATTATGATAAGGAGATCACTCTAAATGCTGTTGTGGATGGATGGCTTTTGAGTAATATTTTGATTGACATAGTTGTAGAAGTGAATGTGCTTAGTTTATATGCATGGGTTCAGATGGGTAGACCTCCATTACAACCTTCTTCCAATGTATTGTATATGGAAAATAGACTAAGGCCACACCAATTGGAGTATTAAAGGATGCATCCATTACTATATAGGCGACCAAGTTCACTAGGGAATTTGAGATCTTACCACTTGTAGAAGTGGACAACTTCCCAGCTATACTTGGGCACCCTTGGTGCTATACAAATAATGTTGATCTACGGTTCAATAAGGGATATATCAGTTTTGAGAACAAGGAAGAATGAGTTATTATCCCTTTGACAAATGGGAAATCTACACCTTATGTTGAGCCCTTAAGTGAAGAAGATATGAACATAATTTATGTGTGCACCATTCGAGACTCTAAGTACTTGAGCCATCTAAGGAAGGAGTTCTCCAGTGGGATGATGCACAATCCATCAATGATACTACAAGTATTTCCTGTGACAATTGGGCACATGACACTTATGAGATGGTTGGGCGTGAGGTAAGAAGCACAACTACATGTGTAAGCGAAGCGCGCTGTGTTAGGTAGTTAGGCAACAACCCTGTACCCTGGTACACTGGTGAAGGAAACCCTGAGGTATTCCTATGGGCCATGGAAGTACAGTGGAAAGATCAGTGGATATAAGGAACATGCTAGTTTTTACCCTACGTGGAACAACATCATACTGGTGGATGGTTCATAGGGATAATCTCATAGAATGGAGAGAGGTGAGAATTTCTCTATCAACAAGGTTTCTCAGAAGTAATGCACCTACTCAAATATGTGAATATCATGGTAATAATCTGTTCAGCACCATGTTCAATAGTGTGAGAGACTCTTGACAAAGGGACATAAAGCTTTACCACCTTCGTTGTGGGTGCACAAACTTTATTTCACCTTGTGAGGTGCGTGCGTACATGGTACCTTTATGCAAAGTTAAATAGAGAGACTGGAAATTGGCAAGACTTGATTGTAGGTATGATCTAGACTTTTGACTACTTCTCCACTAAACCTCTGGTGAATGAGACATTACAGGTTATGAAGCACTTGACTATGTGAGATAATGCAAAATTTGAAGAAATCATTCAAGAGTTACTTGGTGAGTCAGATCTAGAAGCACGTTTGAAGAAGTAGATGAGACAGATGCAAAACTACTTGAGTGCGCTTGCGTAGAGAAGGAGAAAGGAAAGATGGTCTACATGGTGGATGATGAAGAAGTGGAAAATTTAGAAATAGATCATTTATATGGTACACTCAAGGTCTTAGACAATACAGATGAGAAGGTGCGCGCCTACCATGAACCTATGAAGATGAAGAAAGTGAATATTGGAACAAACACTGAACCTAAAGTGGCCATAATTGGAGATTACTAGTCTAACTCTGAATTAACTAAGATAATTGAGTTATTACATGATTTCCAAGATATGTTTCCTAGTGGCTACCATGATTTGAAAGGAGTGCATGAATATTTGGGAGAGATGAAAATTAAGTTAAAGGAAGGTGCACGCCTGGTTAGAAAGAGACCTTACAAGATGAACCTTAACCTACACGTAAAAGTTAAAGAAGAAATTGACAAGATGTTGAAATATGTCATTATTGAGCCCATAGAGGAATCAAAGTGGGTTAGCCCTATGGTAATCAACATAAATAAATATGGAAGAATTAGGATTTGTGTGGACTATAGGGAGATGAATGCTACATGTGTGATTGATCCTTTCCCTACACCATTCACTAAAGAAATATTGGAAGGTGTTGTAGGGTGCAAAATTTACTCTTTTACAGATGGATTCTTTGGGTATCATCAAGTAAGAATTGCTAAAGAAGATCAAGAGAAGACAAATTTCACCACTGAATGGGGAAGTTTTGCATACACAGTTATGCCCTTTGGATTAAATAATGTGCATGTAGTATTTTCGTGCATTATTGTTCAAGCATTCTAGGATTTTATTCACAAATTCTTATAGGTTTACTTGGATGATTGGACCATGTATGTGCTTGTCAAGGATCATCGTGACAATTTGAGGTTAATGTTTAAGAGGTGTAGATAGTTAAAGATCTCTTTAAATATCAGGAAGTGTGTATTTGCTACACCTTTTAGAACTCTACTAGGGAATATCATCTATAAGGAGGGTTTGTTAGTAGATCCAACTAAGGTTGCAGTCATCTTAGGCTTAGAGGAGCCTACTAGTCAGAGTGAGGTGCGTGGATTATTAGGCCACATAGGTTATTATAGGAAATTTATCAAAGGATATGCTAATATTTTGTGCCCTTGGAGGAGTTATTAAAAGGTAAAGGAAATTTCTATTGGGGAGAACCATAACAATACGTATTTGAAGCGTTGAAGGAAAGGTTTACTACTACGCCTATTCTATGTTTTCCTTCATGGAATATAACTTTTCACATACCTGTGGACACCTCTGACATGGCCATTAACGTAGTTATATCTCAGCTTTGAGAAGGTATTGTAGATCATCCTATTTGCTTTGCTAGCAGGAAGTTGACTCATGCAGAACAAAATTATACAACTACACGGCATGGGGATTTTTCAATGATCTATGTGCTACATAAGTTTTGTGAAACTTGGTATCAATTGACTTTGTAGGTCCTATTTCCCTAGCCGTGTGTAAAATTGGATCACGCTACATCATCACTTGTACAAATTATCTTACAAGGTGGGCATAAGCAACACCTATAAAGGATTGTACAATGGCTACAACAGCAAGGTTCTTATGGGAAAATATTCTTACCAGGTATGGATGTCCTTTAAGTTTGATAGTGATAGAGGCACTCATTTCCTTAATGAGACCATTAGGATATTATTGGATGAATTTATGGTTGCACACCATAAGACAACACCTTATCACCCTCAAGAAAATGGGACTGCTGAGGCTTTCAATAAGATATTGAGCCAGAATTTGACAAAAAATTGTGATGTTGGAAGGAAAGACTGGGATGATAAAGTTTCTATTGTGCTTTGGGCATATAGAACAACCTACAAATGGTTGAATAAGGAAACACCCTTTCAGTTGGTGTTTGGCACAAAGGTAGTTATGCCCATGGAATTCATGTTACCTTCTTTGCGTATTGCACGTAGGAGGTCTGGATGATGAGCAAGCATTGGAAGAAAGAATTGACAAGTTGATACAACTAGATGAGAGGTGCACAATAACACGATAGAGTTATAAGTAAGAAAAATCTAGGAAAAAGGCATGACATGATAGGCACATCGGGACAAGAAGCTTGAAGTTGGGAAGATGGTACTGTTTTATGATTCAAAGTTTCTACGCCACCCATGCAAGCTTAAGGTGTATTGATTGGGACCGTATGTCATCACCGATATATTGGACTCAGTGCTCTTGCAGTTAGAGGTGCTTGATGAAACATGGTTTCCTACATTTTAACGTGAGTAGGTTGAAGCCCTACTATAAATAAGCCTTCTTGGTGTTTGTAATAAGGCAATATTACCATTTAGATTATTTTTCCATTAATATATTTCCTTTATATGCATTTCCTTCATCGTCACTATGCTTTGTCAATTTAGTTCAAAGTTGTAATGTGTAATAAGCACGCTTGCATGTTAGAAGCTAATTGAAATCTAAAGTGTTTTCATGCACATAGGACTGCACATGCCCTTAGTGTGGGGTGGATAAAGAAGGTTAGTTTGGTACAAAAATAAATAAACTCACAGGTGACCATAAAGGGAACATGCTTTCAAAATTAATGAAAAATTTAGGAGAAATTTCTCAAAGTTAACACCACGTGTAAGGAAATGAACGCTTAATATAAAGTAAGGAGGTTATAACATTAGAGATTACATATGTTGGGTCACATTCGATAAACTACTTCGGTGTAAAGAAGCGTAGGTAGAGGAGATTTGTGATAGATAAGTAGTGGCGTGCCAGAAAGTTATGATTGAGGTGTAAAAGTTTGAGGCACGAGAGATTGGGGCACATGACAAAGAAGTGCAAAATGCGCTCAATGGTAATTAATGTCGTGTACGGTGGTAGGTGGAGAAATTAAGGAAGAGGATTTTTGAAACTTTTAATAAATATGATGTTTGCAACGTCATTTGTTACCTTGTGAGTTTAAAGAAAATTGAGAAGTGTGAAGAAGAGCTAGAGACGACGAGCACTCTGTAGATTAAGTAAACCTATCGAGATTCGAAGCACATTGTTGAGCATCCAAACATAGAATTAGGATTCAAGTGGTGGTGTGTGTGTGTGTGATGAGGGGGTGACCTAGGTTTTGTTCACATGACAAGTAGGGTTTCATTCACACTTACAGGATCGAAAGGAGCAATGACACCATGGAGGGCTCTAGCTGTGGAGAAGGAGGTTGACGACCCAACAAAAGAATGACTGGTTGAAATGTTATACCCAAAAGAGGTGATTGAGGGGTGGCCATGGAAGAAAAAAATAACACAATGTAGGGTTTTAGAAATCAACCACCGAACTGAGAAGTGCTTAAAGGACATTGTAGCAGAAGTCTATAGGAAAACTAACCAACGGTTGGCAAATGACACTAGGGTTTTGGATGCCTCTGTGAAAAGGTTACTTGACAACGTGGGGGTCATGCAAATTATGGAATTACCCTATTTTAGGAAGCTCGAGAAGTTGTATCAATGACTCATGTCACACGTGCATGAAGAATTTTTCTACTTCGTAAGGGGAGAATGAGGATCACCTCCAAGTTGATTGGGAAGGTGACAGGTTACGTGACTCAGCTTCGAGATCGCTAGCAATTTATTATATGATCATGATATTGACGTGAAGACTACCATATATCAGTATAAGAAGGTGAGCCAAGCCTTTAAAGTAACCAACATTGTAGACATGGTCACCAGAATGTAGCACACTTAACAAGGATAAATTTTGGTGCCATTGAGCGATGGAATGAGGTAAATATGAGCTGGTTCCATCTAACCCATAAGATGGTAAATAATACTTACTATAACATTGCTGTGTATATTGTAGAAAGCCTTGTGAATGAGGCAAACGTCCATGCATATAAAGGTGAGAAAATAACTTGGGGTGCCATCCTGTTTTTGTTTATATTTAGTTAAATTAACGTACGACAAACCAAGGAGAACATCGAGACTTTCTGTTGGAAAACAAATCCCCAACAAAGAAAGATGCTAAGTATACTCTACGCGGGGCTATTTATAATACATATAAGGAGTGTTTGGAGAAGTGGTTCAGGAGACTGTGTAGGGCGTTTGAGGGAGAATGACACATTCCTCGTGAATTGGCCAAGATGTTGGATGGAGAAGCTGAATTTTTGGTTTACTAACACTTCAGCTTAGGGCATTTCCATATGAAGTCTAGTGAGAAAATCCTGTGGTGTAAGTTGCCATTCACCTTTACTACAAGGTACTTTAGCGACTCTGTGAACAGATTCCATGACACACACAAACTATAATTTTACACAAATAAAGTAGACACAGATGTTCACATTCTGTGAAAGACCTATGTATGGCTATGTAAAGAGGCATATGTTGAAACCATGGAGTTTGACAACATGGACATTATGCGTCAGAGAGTTTGGCTATAGGGAAAATTGAACCAACACGCACGTGTACATCTATCTGAGGCCAAGGTTCAAGGATGGCAAGGTGGTGAAGGGTGTGGATATGACACTACCAAGACCTCCAAAGAAGGGGAAAATAATAAGAACCTCAAGGCAAGTTGCATCAACACCCCCTACTCAGGAAGATCTAGTGCCTATCGGGTTAGAGAACGTCTTGGAGTAAGAGGAACTAAAAGACAATGTCAGACTAATTCATACAAGGAGAGTTCTCAGAGAAGGAACACATGAAGAGAAATCGGGGCACAGTGATTTCATATCTCGTAAGAAGATCACGTGTAAAACTACCGTGAAGAATGAGGAAGAAGAAAGGAGAAAGCACAGAAAATATGTTCAAGTAAAGGATAGTGAGGAGGATCCCATAGCCAAGTGTAAAGAACGAGGAGGTCACCTAAGTATGGGAGAGCATAGAGTAGAGGCCACCCCTAGTGTGGAAATGTAGGAGGATGAGGATATTAGAGAGTGAGTAGTCTATGAGACTATAGACCAAAGCATGAGTGTCCATGAATAGTGACTAGGTGAAGGGGAAAGCAAAGTTGGTGGAGACATGGAAGTCTTAGTACGCCCCATGCCGAAGGAAGGAGAGAATGAAGAAGAAGTAGACCAGAATGTGGGTGGTATTGTGCAACAGGATGTAGGCATTGTGGTACAACAAGATGAGGGCACATCTGTTCATGAGGATGTTGGGGAACATATAAGTCAAAGCATGAAGATGAAGAGGTAATAGGTACTTAAAATTTGGGCTATATGGATGACCCATCAAAAATTATTCACGCCGCTTTCAGAGCACTCTGCCCAACAAACAATTATATGGTTGGGATTGGATGGACCTAGAGATGGAAAATATGTGCACTCACAAGAAACTATCATGGAGTATGTAGACTCACATGGATGAGCCCTATTTTGATGTCTGCGAGGAGGTGTGTAGTTCAAAGAATATGAGGAAGGTGCCACATACATACCATATGACCATCAATCCCACACAATTTTTAGATGAACAGGTGAGCAACACATTGGTTAAAGTGTCAACAAAAGTAGCACATTGGATATTAATAAGGTGACAACAATACGGGCGTTGTTGGATGATAAGAAGGATAAAGGCACGAGAGACTAGGAAACTCACCTAGAGCGGGATAATATGGCTAAGGCAAAAAATGTTAAGAAGATGGCCGAATAGATAGCGGATGAGATCTTACAAGAAGAGGCCCAATTTTTCGGAGAAAGTGCCACTGAGGATTTTAAGTCCGAACTACATTATCTCGCGCACAACAGCGGTTCATCTACTTTACGGAGGAAGGACCAACACACCTCCCTAAACAAAAGGATGGTGCGAAAGAAATGTCGAGGGCCAAGGCTTCAATTATAAGGAAGATATCTAGCTATGAGGATGTGTTTAAGCCTTAAGGGATGAAATGAAGAAGGCAGATTCAGTGTTGGCCATGTGTACAATGCCTAATAACTTAGTACAGGCAAGAATGAAAGCAGAGGAAAATGAAGTTCTACAGAAACAAATAATGAAACTCTCAGCTTCAAAAATGAGTTACCCACGTAGAAACGTAGTGCAATGCGCTAGATGATACAAGGAAACAACATATGGATTGAATTAGGAGCATTGCGAAGCTCATTTCCACAAATATGGATGCCATGGAAGGGATGGTCTTAGGTATGGCCAACATCCTTAGAATTTTGAAGAGTGAGGGTGGAAACATGACTCTAGATGAGTTAGATGACATCATTTTGGACATCCTTGATAAGACAAATGTAGCACTTAAGGACTGGTATGAGTTTGAAGGGGAAATTCAAAGTGAATATCCAGAGTTCATTCTACTAGAAGAAGAAAAGGGTACAAAATAAGATGACTCAACGTATTCTTTATTCTTTATTATTTCATTCATTATCCTATATTATTTGGAATGACAAGGTGATTACCCATTGTCGGGGTGGCAATCCATTTTAGTGTGGAGTAATGTTTGGAGAGAAAAAAGGGGCTAAGTGTTGGGCACACAAATGTAGGGTGTTAGAGCACACATCGCTACAATACAATATGGTTGAAGCACCTAGGATCAAGACTTATCCATTTCTATTGTTAAGGATATTTTTGGAGATAGAGTACACGAGCACACAAAGACATGAAGAATTGTAGTCCATGCAAGGGTATTTTGGGAACAAGCATCAACCAAGCACCATGCATAGTTTAGGCTAATAATAGGATTTCTACTCGAGTTAACTATAGGAAGTCTATTGTTAGAGAACTTGCATGTTTTGTATTTTTTGTAAAGGCACATGGCTATTATTAACATGTGGCCTATTTTGAGATAGTGCATGGGTGGTGAAGGGAAAGTCCCCACCCCTATATATATGTATTTCTTTGCATGGTTAAGTAAGTGTAAAGTATGGTAGAGTTATGTTGTTGGTCTTTTCACACACATGACTCATAAAGATACCTTTATAATGTATGAAGCTTTTGTGTTTTACAATATTTAATACAATGGATCATATTGGCTGGATAATGGTGTTGAACATGATTGAAATTGGTTCTTGTGTGGTAAATCTTGTTATAGTCATTGTTTAGTTCATCTTTTATATATTCTAAGATCTAGATTTGGTTTATGCACTATGGACTATTTACTGTTGGTTATGAATCTGAATATACATATGCACTATCATGCTAACATTATATACAAGCAACTCTAAAGAGGGACATGTTAACTTTACATGCTTGTGAGAGCGCTCGGCTCAGGATGAGTGATGTGCCAATGCGCTGGGTCATTTACAATGAATTCTAGGCTACATCACATTCACATCTAATTCTCATAAAATTCTATGGAATATTAATCCTACTCAAATTCATCTCATCATAATTAAAAAGAAACTAATCCTACATCTCTATTATCCCACATTAATTAAGACCAACTAACATATCCAATCTAAAGTATATATGAACAACCCCAAAAGTACAAAACACACCTTGTTGTCATGAAAGCTTTCTATTCTTAGAAACATTGCTAACTAGAGAAACCCTTGTTGATGTAAGAGGTTTCAAAATATGGACATTACTTTAAATTTGGAAATTCTCCTTACATTATAAATCCCTAATTATAACCATGCTTCCATTAACATAAATGGTTCAGAGTACCCAAAATTGAAAACACATTGATTCAACAAAGGTAAGTTTGTACTTGCTTTGATATATGCACATTTAATGGTTTATCCTTTTAAGTGTAAGGTTGTAACTTAAGATCTTCAAGGAGTAATTTCCTTGTTTTAATTGAATATAATTAGCCCTTACATGCACTATAAAACATCCAAATCATAAAAATAAGACTCAAAGAGGGAGGATGAAGGTGAAAATCACCTCTAAACCATAAAGTATGGGAATTAATATTTTCCACATTGCCCACAAGTTCCCTAACTCAAGATAGATCTAATGTGCTAACAAATCAAAGACCATCTAAGGAAACACAAAAACCACAACTCAAGCTTTTTTTCCAAAACCAAACACACTTATAACAATAAGATTTTTTTGGAATCAAAGAAGCATGGAAGTTTACAACCAATTTCAAAACACAATTTTACGCACTATACAAACAAAGTTTTCTAGTATGGAAAAAAATCCACATGAAGTAACTAAAATTATCTAACACATTTTCTACATCCATGTTAGCCGTGAAATATCCGAGGACAATCCTATAAGCCTTGGGTATCCTACATTCATCCTCCAATAGGTATGAAATAAAATTAGTTATAAACTACTTAAATTTCCAAATTATAAACTTTGTATAAATATGTATAATGATACTTTTTCTTTTACAAACTCAAATAATAGTTTTTGGCTACCTACATATTTCCTTATAATCACAATTACAAACCGACTAAGAATATATGGTGGTTTGTTCACAATAAAATGATAATTTTCCACATGTGAAAATAAAATATATTAGATGAGCAAAAATGGTACATAAAATAGGTTAAGAATGTAATATACAATTGAAATTTGAGTATTCATTTTATATAAAAATAAATAGAGAAAGAATAAGGAGAAATAAATGTTTTACATTATTTTTAAAACAATTAAAACCAAAGTTTGGATGCTTCCTCTTTCACTTGTCCATCCATAATCCAAAAATTTATCACTATTTATCAAATCAAGTTTGTATAAAGTAATCTCCTAAAATTTTCCAAAATTCATCACTCTAAAAAAAATAGATAATAAAAACCAATAACCAAAGTGCTAAACCAAAATCAACAACCAATGACCACAAATTTCGAACCCCCAAATTAGCTTAAAAACCAAATATATAGAAAAAAATACAAAATGCTAACAAATAGGATCTTGTCACATTGAAATATCCATACCTAACACAACACTCACTCTCTTAAATTTGGAGTAAATTCTCTTATACATCACTTGTATTACATATTCACCCACATTTTCGAGTAGTTATCTTACACAAGTAATCTATTTTTTTGTCATTCAATCTCTTGCAAAATACAAAAACCCATATATATATAATTGACATGATAAAATGACTCAAAGTTAAGGAAAGTATAGAATTACATGCATAAGAAACCACATTACATAAGTGCACTTACACACTCTTAGTTAAGAAACCTTACACATCAACTCAAAATATTTTGGGTTAGTTATTGCAAACTCTTCGGGTTGTTAATATGGTCCTTTTGAGAATAAAATAAGTCAAAATTGAAAGGAAAGGTAAACCTACCCAATGTTTATGGATATGGTCCCCATTTGGAGGTGTAGGATGAGGTTTACTTATCCGACACACCTCTAGAAAATGGCTTCAAATTCTAATTACGAATTTTCCATTATGGAAAGTTCTAACAACCAAAGATTAAATGACTTGCTTAGTAATAATAAATTTAAAAAGGTAAGGTTAATTACTCAAAATAAAATAAAATATGTAAATTAAAATTGGTTTAGCATACATAATAATATAAGTAACAACATAAATATAGATTCTGGGTCAAATAAGAGGGTTATCTCCTACACCCATGGAGACTAATAAATCAAAATTAGTACACAATCTTATACTAATTTCATGTATTAGGTGACCCCCTTATTGGTACATGCATAACTAAGGAGTTTTCCCCTTCATCCCTAAACACATAAGTATGTATGGTGGAATGATAATAACACGTTTCTTGCATACTCAACATACATTTCATATTCACCCATCGGATATCTTAATTTGTAATTCACAACATGTGATTGTGCTTTCCAAAACCGTAATCACATCCATAATTCATTGCATTTCAATCAACACAAAAAAACTATAATAAAATCACACAACCATTTATACTTAAATCAATGTTTTAATCATTCACATTTTATTTAATCAACATATACAAATAAATATGGTAACAATTATAAGGGAAACTATCTCAAAAAAAAAAAAAAATTAATCATGAGAGTTTTCATCCATTATTTATGTTATAAAATAATTGTTTCCACATTAAAATTTTCACTCTAATAAGAGCCATTTTATCTATATTCTCTATTATTTTCAATCAGAATTTATAACCATTCTAAGGTAATTCCACTCATAGCCAATATCATGATAATTCAAGATAACAACCATATATAACATTTAACATTATAGAAATTTATACCCGACAACATTTTGAATTAATCATTAGAATATATAGTATTATTGTTTACACCATAATCATTGTTGAAACTAGAAACCCGTAATTATCACCATGATCATTACGCACACACAAAAATAATAATAAAATTTTAGGATCAAACCTAAATCCATTAAGAAACTCTATAAAACCCAGAAATTCGTACCACAAGAAAAAATATACATATACTTGAAGTGTAACGATAACAAAATATGATAGTCTAGGTACTACGTACTGAAATATATATCAATATGACATTAGTAAAAACTAATAGTTGAATTAATAAAATCTAAAATTATTAAACCCTAGGTATTATAGAGTCACTAATATAATAAGATACAAAAATTATGATGCTAATCACTTTAAAGATACAACTATGTAAGAAAATGAGAGAGATAGGGAACTTATCTATTTTTTGCTTATCCCGAAGTAGATTTAGAATGGATAAAATGATGCAAAGGCTAGTTAGAGCATAAAAATGATCGATATAAATTATATAAGTGCGGCAGACAAAGTTGGACACGAGTGCTCGGGATAGGGCAAGGGCACTGGGCACCGAGACCTTTTAGAGTCACTCAGAATGTGTAGAGAGTCGAGTTTGATTTTCCTAGTGTCGCTAGGATTTTTTATTTCCTTCAATGTTGATCCCCATATGTCACGGGAAGATTGCGAGTTTTCAGAACTTGAAAAATAAAAGACCTACTTCAAAACTTAAAAACACATCAAATCCTAAAAATAAAAATATGCAAATGGGGAGTTGGACTGACCCCGAAGGTCACCCGAATGAGTGAACTTACAATCTGGATGTTGCACTACATTTTGGACCCCATGTAGTTTTACATGTTTATATAATCATGTCCTTAGGTTTCCCTCACACTAATGATGCCAAGATAGTGGGCTATAGCTAGATAGAATGCAAATGTGTGGATGGAAAAATGAACTTCCCCTTCCTATGTAGTGTATGTAGAGTAATAAGCCCAAAATGCAGTCCCTTTGATAATATGTAGATATGCTTTCCCTTTAGAATTTCCCACCATTATAATGGTATGTATGTTATGTATATATAGGGATCTCTTGCTTGAATTTTGACACTAGTGACACGACATGCCGACTAGGACCTCGGGATAGGAGTAAGAAAACCGAAAAGGCCAACCAAAAATGTTAAAAATGTGAATAAGAAAAGAGAGGATAGGATCACCCGGGTGCTCGTGTCCCGAGATAATTGATGACAAATATGAAGAGACCGATCGATAAGGATCTCTCGTGATTTGACCAACTGGTTACATAAGTGACATATGAAAGAGAGGAGAATAATAGAAATAACCAAAGTAAAAAAGGATGAACTAGGAAGTGTGTCACCAGTGAATAAATTTCTTACGTAAGTTCCATACATATAACAACATACTTGGTAGTATAGTAAAATAGTAATATGTGCGTGATTTTGTGTCTACATTTCCCCCCTTTATGCTATTTGAAACGAAATTCAAATAGTGTAAAGGAAGTAAGGAACATACATGTGAGACATCGGAGAAGCCATGTTGCATAAGTATCCACGAGAATAAGATCATATAGCATGGTGAATAATGGATCATCGTGTCAATCCATGTGGTGATAAATAGAGATGGTAAACCATTGTAAGGAGCACTTGGAGAAATTGATGATTTGATTCGAGTAATTTGGAGATTTTGAATTTTTCGCTAATGGATATTTGAAGGGGTAGGGAGTGATCAGTTCCCCGACCTAATTTTGTATGTTTAAAAACTAAAGAATTTTGGTGTCCTATTGTAAAAGGAAGAGTGTTAGGGAGAGAGGTCTAGTTTTACTCTCCAACTATGACTACATCCTCAAAAGGTCCAACCGCTATAGATGGATAAAGACCAAATTTGTTCCATTTCGATCCATGTTGAATAACCCATATAGGAGTAGTATAGGAAAGGCAATGATGTCTCATTTCCCCCACTCCATGGGTGTCACGATTTGTATAGTACTAGATGGCTTCCATGTTAGGTCATCTGGAAGCAATGTAAAAATGATTCCCATGTTAGGTCATCTGGGAAAGATAATGAGGTGATGTAAATCCCAAGTTAGGTCATCTAGAGAAATATAATGAAATGATGCTATATTGTACTAATTGATTGAATTGATTAGAATATTGAATGATTGTTTTCAAATTTGAATTTATGAGATAGATTACTCTTGGAAATTTTTTTGCTTTTTTCCCCAAATTAGGTCATTAGGAGACTAGCTAGAAAGTATTAGAAAATTTCGAGTGTTGTATGAGACTATTTGTACCTTCACTTGACTAGTGCGATATTTTTTTTTTGATAATGATTTATTAAGAGTGTTGAGTGATCATATTGTAACTTGAGTGGGATCATAGGGTGATATCTATTGTATGCCCCCTTTCGGTGAAAGGGGAGTGGTAACAAGCATGAGCGTTGAGTTGAAAAAGAAAAATGTAGTATAGTAAATCTCACGAGACTGTGTGTATGTTGAATTTAAAATGTGTAAGATTGGAAAATAATGGTGTGGAGTATGTATAATATGATGATAGGAGAAGTTCGAACCAAATGGTGTAAATGAGAAAAAAATGGAGTAGCGGAGTCTAAGATATGGTCAAAATTGCGTGTTGTGTATTAATTGGAAGAACACGTGTAAATGGTAATTATAGTTAAATCGAAAATTGAAACTTGCTAGATATAGTAATGATAACAAGTGAATAAAAATTCATTTGAATAATTCTTGAGTGTGAATTTGAGGTCCGAGTTTGTAAAGATGCCAGTAAATTAGAGCAATAAGATTGACGAGGTTTGAGAGGGTAACAAAGGACTTAAATTCATAGATGCTTGGTGAGTTGGTTGTATGAGTAGTTGTATTTACATGTATATGAGGTGCTAATGTTGCAATTTTTTTGGTGTTTGTGCTATGTAGAGGGATGTTCATTTGAGGGAGTTCTATGAAGGTTGTCGGATATAGAGTAGGATATACTAGAACATGTTGACTTTTGGCACATACCGAGATTAGGGAGGTGCCCCATAATATGCCTATGATCATTACATTGTGTGAGTTATGGTGTGCAGACACTTGTAATTTTGGTTTCCTATTGGGGAGATGATCGTGACATTAGAGGATGTATATCGTTTATTACAATTATTATTGGTGAGTGAAAGAGTCTAGGTGATGGCCATAATGGATGCTCGAGAGGTAGATCAAGGCAACTAGACATTACTTTACTGATACACAGTATAGATAGAGACCCATATTAGTCTATATGCCATACTGAGATTAGGTGTTCCTCAATTATGGAAGTTCATTGCAGCGATTATTACTTCATTAGTGGCAATAGAGGTTGGTGACATGAGCATATTGTATAAGATGCATGACATTTGTTAGTGTATAGAGGAGAAAAGATGAGGTTTGCATGGGTATGATATGTATTGGCACATTTTTATAGGGACCTATATAGGTTTACACAAGAGGACCATGGTGGTGGGCTTGGATCCACCACATTACTACATGTTTTGGATTATGAGTACATTGGGATATTGAGGCCCCTTAGTGGGCCACGTGCAGAGTGGGTGAGGCTTGATATATTTGCTGTGAGATGGGTAGCACTTGGAAGGAGGATGGATACCACTACTTATAGATTTATGCTAGATTGCATAGGTCGGGGGCCATCATATGGAGGCCATATCAAGATTATTGTGGGTGTATAGAAGATGGAGTCGAGATGTGGTGTATTTTTCATATAGTGTGGTTAGAGGATCGGTTGTCGGGGGTGGTGGAGTTGTTTCGGGTAGAGTGAGTATCACAAAATTTTAGTATGGCATAGGAGATGCCCCTAAAGCCATATGTATGGGTGCAACCCACTAGGGCATCAAGGTGGACATGAGTGAGGCCAAGCCCCAAATGATCACAACTAGTTCCTCTTGGCCTAGATGAGATGGATGTGGCCATAAAGCCGATACATGTGGACAATGCATGGTGTACCTAGGCTTATATAGCGGTGGGAAACACACCGAAGGGTGCTATTGTTTCTAGTTGTTGTAGATGCGATGGGTGCACCACTAGTCGGAGGAAAAAAGGCATAAAATTACCCCTAATGGTAGCGGAACTAGCAGAGCGTGACTAATATTTGTTTTTTGTTAATTATGAGTTATGAATTGGTTATTATATATGAGTAACTAATGCGTGGGTGTATGGTTGCAGTGATGCCTATTGGTCCTTGATCATTAATTCATCGTTCTTCACAATGAAATTGAATCTACCTCCAAATGTGCTCATGGGAGGTGAGATGTTAGAGAAATTATATGCTATTACGGGTGAACATTCCCATTTATTTGAGCCGGTGGTGATTCGGAAACCACATGTACCATTTATTAAGTGAGCATGACGACACACCTTGGTGTAGACTTAATGAGTTAGGGAGGATGAAGGAGGAGGAGCCTTAGCGTAGGATGTGGAGTTACTGAGAGGTGATTCAAGGAGCATTCACTCGAGTTGGCCTTGTTACATGAGGCATGTGGAGTGATATAGAGGCTATGACCAATGACGTGTAGACCGATTAGTGAAGCATATAGTTCTAGATCTCCAAAGATTGTATATAACAATAGTGATGATGAGATATGATGTATATGTATGTAGGGATGGATGGAGGCTTTCCACCCAACGATTGGATTTTGAAACTATGATTTTTGTCCATATATAGATGGATTGATTGGCATTATTGCGTTGTGTTTATGTTTTTGTTTATTGATATATGATACAATGATTGTTATGTATATATTTGCGATGATTGATTTGCATTGTGTAAATGATTATATGGTATAGATGATGAAGATGAGTAATGATTTGAAAATTGGATTGTATGTATGAATGAAGATAGATATTATGGGATAAAAATAGATGTATGTGATGTAATGTGGTAAGTAAAATGAATGATATAAATAATGTTGCATGTGATCATGTCTCGAGTAATATGAAGAGAGGGGGTAAGAATAATGATGCCCCCCAGTTCATGTGTGGAAAATATGAGGTTCATTTATATAAGACCCTCAAAAATCAAGAATGAACCATAGAACAAGAGTGCATCATCATGACATGGTTTGATAGTGTATCGCTATAAAGATAGATCATGAAGTGCAAAGTGTGATGAATGAGAAAGGTTCTTATTGTACTGATCCCTCAATATTCATGTAAGAAACTTAGAAAAATGAGTGCATCATTGGTAAATGAGGTGATAGAGATCACTTACCAAAGATAAAGTGGTCTACGAGGAGTGGTGGAAGCATGTGAAATGGTAGGTGCATGATTATAAGAGCCAACCCGAATGTCGATGAAATGTTTCCAATGACGGGAGATGAAACGATAGGAAACAAAGATGTCGATGGCTTAGGGAGCCAAAGTGAAGTAGTAGGACTGTGAGGTGGATGAGATGATGCCACAATGGATGAGCTAGGTGGAGGACACAAATGAATAATGATCTTAGGAGATGGACAAGTGATGACCTCTGAGACATAGGTGGAGGTGAAAAGTGCATAGAAGTGGATGCATGCTTATGAAGAATTTGAGAAAGAGACCACTCAAGGGAGTGAGAGCAAAGATAATGACACCTCAATCTTCTAATTGTTGTAATTTGTCATGTAAATCATAAAAATCATTGTCCCTATGGCCATTGATGCGTTGAAAATTTAAATAAGGATGATTGCTTTGAGGATGCAAGCGATGTGGAGGATGATGTTGATTATATGGTCGGGAATTACGCTCTTCTCAAGTAAAGCACACAAAACATCACAAGGCTTAACAACATGCAAGAAATTCAATGTCTCCCGAGGGGTAGATGAAGAAGACTTAGGTGGAGATCGATGCAATGAAAGAGATGGAGTACACTTATGCGGTGGAGGAGATGGAACTTGCTTATGAGGTGGAGGAGATGGAGACTTTGGAGGATCTTTGAGCAGATGGAATAGGAGAAGAAGTAAAGCATACAACGTAACATAAGAAATAATATAAGGAGGTGCTATAATATGTGTAATAATTAACTCTTGTTCTAGATTTATAAATTTATAGAATAAAAGTGTAAATGATTCACATGCATCATATTGTTTTTTATTAGATAGGGTAAAAATAGGGATCAGCTCCCAGAGGCCAGTACATGAAAGATAACAACGTGAAAGCTCACAGATAAAAAAAAAAAAGAGGAACAAGACCAAAAAGGGTTAAACAAGCTTAACCCCAAGACAACAAGGTCTAGAAACCCAACTAGTGAGAGAAACAAAAACTACATAACTACAACAAAAACAAAGATAGTTACCAAAAAACCTCCTAAAGTTCAAGAGCAACACCATTAATTTTTCTTTTGATTCTTGGAGGGTTTGGCCTCCATGGTCTTAGTCTCCTTGTTGTGCCCGAGCTGTAGCTTCTTCTAAGGTGGATCCTCCTCTTCATCTCCCACAACATCCTCCTCTATCTTGTCCTCATCCTCCTCTTCATCATCCGAGCTAGTGACCCTGAAATATTTTCTTTTCCTCTTCTCCTCTTCAACCACTTCCAACCGAACCCTCATATCCCAAACAAGTTTATCCAGACCATTGATTTCCCCCTAATATTCTTCTGGGCCAAGAAAATTTGTTTGGTGGCTTCGATGTTGTCGATCATACCATTCCTAACCACCAAATTTTCCTCCTCCATGACCTGAACCACAATCTCCAAGTACTGCACTTTTTTCTTCAAGTCCTTATGGCTTTGCTCAACTTCGAGATCATTTTGCCTTTACCTTTTGAGGACCCAACTTCCTGACTCTCTCGAGCCCACCACATTCTTCCCCTCCTCACCTTTTTATGGCCCAATTTTCCCTCACGCATCTTAGTAAGACATTTAGCCAGAGTGATATCCTCCTCCTCCTTAGTTAGGGGCATGGGTTTTTTTGGCACAAGTTTACCATTTTGAAACAAAAGGAGAATGAGCCCTCATGAATAGGGGTATCCACCTTACCTTACTGAAAATATTTCACAGAGGTAGTCAAAGACATGAACAAAAAGAAAGGGATACTTAACATTTTCTTGTGCCTAAACATATTTAGGAGAGATAAGTGATGAGTGTAAATCTTACGATACTTTCCTTCGAAGTTAAATAATTCATAATGTGAAGTAAAACCTCCCTCCACAAACAAGGGATGTAAAACCAAACAATTCCATCAGTTAAGTAATGCGCCTTTTCCTTGCAAACGAAAAAGGTGTTAATTTCATGCTCACGTTTATTCCTATCCTTAAATTTTTAAGGCCATCCATATCCATACGCACTCACCATATTAATTCATATCCGTATCCATACACGCTACCATCCATATCCGTGTTAATTCACTTATCATATTGTATTTTCTCTTTTAATGCAGAATAAAACCATGACAAAATATAAAATAATTTTCTAGATCTATAAGCTGAAATAATAATTGATGCATGTAAGAATTGAAATGTAAAATGTAGTCCTAAATAGGTTATTTATTTCCTTGATGCAAGCTAGGTAAGTGATCATGTGTAACTCTAGGACCATTGGTAAGAATGAAGTGTCTAAGAAAAACATCTTACATTTCACAATATGTACTAATAGATCCATACGGAAAATGAGTATATCGTTGAAGAGCGTCATAAGAAAGAATATGTCTAAAGGATTTTAGTAATAATTGATTATTGGAATACAAAGCCATAGCTAAATTATAGTGCTTGAGGTGCAAATATGGATTTCCAGTGTCATCAAAACACAAAAAGGTAGGTATGATAAATCCTTAGGAAAAGTTGAATTATGAATTTTCTTGGGAATAAGATTTGCATGAAGAGAGTTATTATCAAGTAGAAGCATATTAGGCTTTAATTTTGAGAGTGTGAGATTGGACTTGAGATTGTAATTTTCCAACAACATTCATGAGTGATAATATTTCATGTGAAGGAATTATGGAAGAAGTGAGAGGTACATGAAGTGGTTGAAGTTTTCCATTATGAGTGATCACAGGAATATGAGAATAAGCGGAAGATGAAAGTTGGATGGGAATGCTAGATGTAGCTTCGTAAGAAGTAAGGGAGTGGTTTGAATGGAAGAAACATCTTGAGATGAAGAAACAAGGGGTGGAAGAGGAGGAGAAGAACATGGAATATCAACAGAAATGCTAGGAGTCGATTTAGAAGAAATGATAGTAGGTGAACTAGCAGGAGTAGTAGAATCATCATGAATGCTTTTGGAAATAACCTCAGAAGTAGTAGAAAGTGGAGAAGAAAATTCATATTCAGTAGTCTTAAGAGAATTAATATCCTCACTAACATGCTCATGATTAGAAATGTAATTAACATCATAATCAGACAAATTTTTGCATGTAAGTAATTCATCTAGTGGATCATCAACATATAAATAACTAGTAGGAGAGCTATCATAAGAAGTATCATTACAATCATTTGAAACTATTGCAAAAATATGAGAGTTAGGAGATATGGATTTACATTCATCTTGAATAGTACGCAAAACATCATCATGCACATGAACATTTTCACTATTTCATAAAGTAACATTATTTGAATTCATAGAAACAAAATCAAGACCAAACATATAATCGATAACAAATCAATCAAGTGCTGCCACAGAAAGAAAAGAAGGTGGAGTGGCCCTGGTGACTATGGAAGAACAAGGAAAACATCTAGAATTTTTTTGTCCAAAGTGAAACAATGTCAATGCTAGAGTTACAAAAACTAGTAGGAACATTGCACTCATTTGTAAGAAGTTAGCTTTGAATATTGTCATCTAGTCGAAAATTGTGATAAAGGTCATACAATTCAGCCTCAACAACATCATCAAGGATGGGATTGACACTAACATGATGCATAAATTTCCTAGAGAAAAATATCTATATTTAGCCATTAGGTTTTGTGGATCCTATGGAAAGGATTTATAAGAGAGGGGTTCACCAAATTATTTAATAAAATATGAAATCATTAAACCCTAGGTATTACAAAGTCACCACTATAATAAGATACAACATATTACAATGCTAAGCACTCTAAAGATACAATCGTGTAAGAAAATGATATAGATAGGACACTTATCTAGTTTTCATTTATCCCAAAGTAGATATGGACTGGTTAAACGATGCACAGGATGGGTAGAGCGTAAAAATTATTGATATAAATTTTGGAAGCTTTGGAAGGTGCCTAGGATAGGCGAGGGTGCTTGGGTTCTAGAGACCTTTCGTAGGTACTTATGACTGCGTAGAGAGTCAACGTCGATTTTCATGGTGTCGCTTAGGTTTTTATTTCCTTCACTATTGATCACCTATATGTCACTGGAAGATTTCGAGTTTGAATATAACCTCCAAAACAAAAGACCTCCTATAAAACCCCGAAACACATCACATCCTAAAAATTAAAAAAATGGTGAGTCGATCGACCCTAATGGTCACCTAATTGAGTGAACTTATTGGGTGCTGCACTACATTTAAAATTCCATGTAGTTCTATGTGTGTATGAGTAAAATCATGTCCTTATGTTTCCCTTGTGCTAATGATTCAAAGATAGTGGGATGTAGGTAGATAAAATTCAAATGTGTGGATGGGAAAATGTACTTCTCCTTCCTATGTAGTGTATGTAGAGTAATAAGCCCAAAATATAATCCCTTTGATAGTATGTAGATATGCTTGCCCTTTAGAATTTCCCACCATTATAATGGTATGTATATTTCATATAAATAGGGATCTCTTGCTTGAATTTTGACACTAGTGACATGACATGCCGAATAGGACCTTGGGATAGGAGTAAGAAAACCTGAAAAGGCCGACTACAAATGTCAAAAATGTAAACAAGAACAAAGAGGACATGAGTGCTTAAGGTGGACAGAGCACTTGAGCACTAGTGTTCAAATTGAGTGCTGGTGTCGTGAGATAACTAATGACAAATGTGAAAATACCGATAGATAGAGATCCCGTAACTTGACTAGAACTCGGTATAGAAGTGACGTATGAGAGAGAGGAGAACAATATAAACAAAAAGGCAAAAATGGATGGAATAAGAAGTGTGTCACGAGTGAATAATTTTCTTACGCAATATCGATACATATAACAACATACTTGGTGGTATAGTAAAATAGTAATATGTGTGTGATTTTGTGTCTACAATATTTTAATCATGGTCAAAATGATGCTATAAAAATAAGCATTAAAAAAATTAGTTAATGTCTATCCAAGCACCCAATTTGGTGTTTTTCATGGACTTACATTGATAAGTTACTTAAATGGGTATTGAATCAAATTTGTGAAGGGCATGTATATGCCAAACAAGCTTATACCTCCACTTGAGATAGAGTTCAATACATCAAAATTTAGTAAATACATTTCTAAGCACATGGTTTGATGTTTTGGCATAGAATTACATTCACAAGTTGTTTAAACCAAGATTCCATCCCAAAAATATTA
This sequence comes from Taxus wallichiana var. yunnanensis, assembly GCA_018340775.1. NCBI lineage: Eukaryota > Viridiplantae > Streptophyta > Pinopsida > Cupressales > Taxaceae > Taxus > Taxus wallichiana. Next base: position 475,990,150 of record CM031238.1, read on the forward strand.
CAATACCTTCACTTGAGAGAGATTGTAATACATAAAAATATAATTTTTTTCTAGCACCCAATTTAGTGTATTGGCATGTAATTATATTCAAAAGTTATTTTGTTTGAGAATGAATTGCATTCCATGCCCAGAAATCATACAATATCTCCACTTGAGAGGACTATAATATATATTTTTTTGTAAATGTCTCTTCAATCACCCTATTTAGTATTTTTAAATGTACTTATATTCACAAGTTACTTGATTGGAGATCAAATCCCACTTTTAAATAGCATATATATGCCAAACTTGCCCAAATTTCTTCTTCAACCAAGATAATATACATCAAAAATTACTATGTACCTTATAAGGAACCCATTTTGGTGTTTTGGAATGGAATTACATTCATGCATTCCTTAACTTGAGACCAATTCCTAGTTGTGAATAACATGAAAATGCAAAGTAAGATTAAACCTTCTCTTGAGAGAGGCTACAATATGTCCAAAACTAGTAGTTACCTTGTATGTGGGCCAAAATGTGTCTCAATAACATGCACTCCTAAATCATCCATTCTACAAGGGTATCGAGGAAATGAGTAAGAAACACACATGTACCAACATACAAGGGGATAAAATTAAAGGGGCTACAATGAGCACTAAGGTCATATATCTAGAGGGAAATAATCCCTACACTAGGTCAACCTAGGGTTTCCAAGGCCCGTGGTCAAGATAGAGGAAGAAACCCTACTGAGATATTAATAGTTAGGCGTAGATAGGTATAGATCAATAATAAATGAAATAAACATGCATGAAATAACTAAAATGAAAGTAATGATAACTAAGGAGTTGATATGGGTAAGATTACTATGCTAACTAACATCCAAACATGTAAAATACTAAGCTAACATAGCACAATGAAGAAGGAAATGAACTTACCTATGCAAAATGACAAGAGATGGTTAGAGCACTCACCTTGTACCTATAGGGTGGTCACTAATGCATCTATCTCTCTTGAGAAGCAAGGGGCACACCATTCATATCCTAAAATCGCTATATGTGACCTAATAGTGTAAGTAACCATCCAAGAAGAAGAGTATCTAATCCAATCCAAGAAAGATGCAAGATGAACCAAGAGATAGGTGATCATATGAAAATATGGTGTAAAAGAGCACAAATAAAGGCAGTTCGAATGATTTTTTCTTCCATTTTATGTGTGTCAAATGAGGTGAGGGTATATATAAGACGCCTATTGATCACGAGGTGATGGCATCGTCAAGGAAAATCCATCACCGATACTCTCCCACAAATGATTATGTCGGCGAGGGATGGTAAAATGATGTGATGTGTCATGAAAATTGAAACTAAGTGTCATAATTTATGGATATGGATGAGAAAAGTGTAGAGTGATGAGATGCAAGAAAGAAACTATGAATGTGATGTGCATGAGACCTAGGAAGACAAGGATACCTAGTGTAAGGAAAACTAAGGCCAAGACCAAATAGTGACACTCTCTCTATGTACTATCTCTAACCCATAATGGTTATGTGAATAACCATTCCCCATTCCTGGTAGGCCCCTTAAGGAACCCTCTCTAGAAATAGATGCATCAGTGACCCTTATCTATACAAAGGAAATTTCTAAGTAACAAGATTTAAAGATAAAAAGTGAAAAATAATGTGTATACATATGCCCCAATTGTTAATTCTTGCATGTTGCAATACCAAAACATAAGGTGGTCAATGGAAAAATACATTCTATAACACCGATACTGAAAGTAAGTACTGAAAGAAATGTTGAAAGGACTAGTTAAAATGAAATATACCCACCAATGCATACCTTATAGTGTCGCTCCTCCTAACATATGTGGGAGCAATACTGCAAGAACCCACGAAGAAGTAAAACTCGAACGGAAAAATTAGAATATCATCAGTAAAATAAGACATAAACCACCTAGCTAGGGTCCCATAGGATTGATTTAGTGGTATCGTGATGGTATGGTGTCATAAAAATGGGATAAAATTGAATATCATTGAAAATAGTTGTGTAATAGGTTGAAATAAATGACATGAGATCATGGTCATAATACAACAAATGATGGGTGTTCTAGAGTTCACGAGTGAAAATGGTGGTAATGGGAATATTACGGTTGATCGTGACCAATTTTGAATGGGAATTTGAGTTTTATATAGTGATTTTGATTTTAGTTTCCTTATTAATTTTTATGGAATTGAGAGAAATGAACTTTGGAATTCCAAATTGGAGGTATATTTCAATGTCATGGCTTGTGTACAAGGTAGTGATGGAGGATGATGAGGTAGAGCACATAGTGGTGTGTAACCTTGGGTAAGTCATTAAATTTAATTCCATTGAGTATATTAGATGATATTTTGTTATTTATATTTTTTAGAGTCATTAAATTAGTAAATTTGTGTCATGGGGTAGGGTAGGACAAAATACAAGTGGGTTTGGGAGGGGTTCAACTATTAGTTTGTCTTTTTGTCAACTTTTAAAGTCATTTTTTGGAACTCGTGGCCATGATTTGGATAGATGCAATTAGCCCCTTTAAAACATGAGGGACGATGGTGTTAGGATGGAAAAAGAGGGAGCCAAAGGGCCAATACCGTAGGGAAATATTTTTAGGGGCGATGGCATTTTCCAGAGGGCCGATGGTCTAGGAGGTTGCTAGAATAGGTTACATGCTTGGATTTTTTCACTTTCAAAAGATATTTTTTTAGATTTATGACGTTTTCTTGTTGTACTTTTTTGGATACGGGTAGAACATAAAATATTCCTATGGTGGAGCATAAATGTAGAATTGCTTAGTATGATGATTGTAAAATTATCACATGCAGAGGTTTCCCAGGTTGTAGGGTTGGGGATTTAGGGGCATCATACAAATTCCCAATATACCATTGGACATATATTTATTACATATGTTTTTGGCCGCATGGGAGACCAGTCTAACACCTTTCGGTGGTAGATAGGATATGAGGTGATGGAGATGGCCTTGACATTGGAGGATGTATATAAGATTATGGGGTTATCGATTGGAGGTACCCACATGTATTGTGATATGAAACCCGATCTTTGAAAATGGAGAACATTGTCCATATGGGCTATAGGGAGTAGCAAATATGGCAAATACATGTTGTGCATTTGAATCAATGTAGTATAGTATGGATTCTAGATAATCGAAGGTAGTGATGGGGAATGTGGTGGGATGAATAGTGTGCCACAAGATAGATGGATCCATCATGTTATTTTTGATAGTAGTATGTAGAGATGTGGTTGATCATGGAATACTATTTAGCTAGGGCACCACCATATGGGTATAGTTGGTACAAGATCTATACAAAGTGTGGCACAGAGGCCATAGGGTCATGGGACCCATCATTTTATTGAAATCCTGGATCTATGAGAGGTTCCCAATGTACATGCTAATAGGGACACCACAAGCAAAAGTAGAAGAAGATGCCCCAAGAGTACTTCACCGGGTGTAGGGACCAATAGTGAGATCATTTTGGGTATACCGGTGTTGGAGAAATAATTTTTCTTTAGGAGAAATAATTTTTCTCTAGGAAAAATTAGTTTATTTTCAACAATGCTTGAGGATTACGTCTCTTTTTCTTGGAAAAGGGGAGTCTCCCATTATTTTATGTAAATAAAACAAAATATGTGGTTGGCTGAAAGGCCGGAGATCACACAAGCACACTCCACTACACCTGCGAAAAATGCTTGCACCTCATACAAGTTAAGAATTTGAAAGGAAGGTGAGATATTGGGATTGTCAATTTAGAGAGAGTGGGTTAATCTTGCAAGTAGGATTAAGCATATTATTACAATCATTAACTAGAGTTTATGAACACACAATCATAAGGAAAGAAAACTTTTCTACTTATGACAAGACAAAATGAACTATGAACATAAAATCTCATCCATTCATTCATCAAAATATTTTATACCCTTCTCGTTTCACAAGATTGACATGTTCACACAGTTTCCAAAAGAGAGAGAGAGATGGACATATGAAAAGGGAATAGAGGAAATGCTATCTTTGCTTTCCCTTTGTAGTGCACTAGCTATCTACTCACGAACTCACAAAATTGACAACCCCTTGAAACAAGGAAGTCATTACAATATATAGTTTTTCAAAATGACTCTTTGCCTACCCCCCATATGAATTTTCACTAAACTTTACAACATGTGACCTTTTGTAATCCTAGGAAATAAATTGAGTCACTTTTTATTAATTAGAGGAAACACATTACAAAGCATTATTATAGATCACATTATAATGAATAAGACAAAAGTGAAAAGTAAACCCCCAATGAAGAAATAGAACATGAAATAAGAGAGGAAGGGGGTGAGAAAGAGAGAAAGGAGAGGAGATAGATACTCAGATGAGGATGATGCACTTGTTAATGGAGATTCAATTTCTTATGGGCTCTTGGAGAGTTATTCGGAAAGATCTCGATCCTGTATTATTTAGTTTCTTCACACATAAGCTATGCGCATTGGAACCTCATTCAAGCCGTTAATCGAACACTTTACCAAAGTGTGTGCAAATACTAGGTCCCTCCTTTGTGTTTCTTGACATGAGGTTAGCATGCAAATTCATCATAGTAATTAACCAAGAAGCCATTCATGGATAGTTAACTATTACATTCATCTCACTTTGGAAACACATATAAGAAGGAACAAGATCAATTTATATAACTACCAAAATTAATTGCATCGTTAGAAAACCATAATTAGAGATATCTAGAATCATAATCCAACCCTAATTATCCATTATAATTAAAAAAATACTTAACATGTAGTTGAATACAAAACTAGTCATTACACATGTGTGCTAGAGCATGTGCACAATCATGAAAACCTAGATCTATAAGAACATCGCGACTTTGATCGAACATAAAAAGAATTAGTATATGTCTGAAACAATGACCTACATCAAGTATATATTGGTGTGGGGAATTGACCTTCACTACCCCTGCACTCTCCTAAAAATAGGCATGCTCACAAAAATAGACACCATCTTTGTACATTCCAAAAATAGCCACGTGTACAAGCTTGCATGATTTTACAATTTCTGCTAATAATAGAATAATCCTAAATATAAGTGTTTCTTTAATCCTATTATTAGTCTTTTCCATACGTGATCTACATGTGGTTTTCTCACTTGCTTGTTTGGAAGTCCAAGTCTTTCTTATCCCAATATGGAAAATCGGCTAAGTCCTAGCTTTGTTTCCTGTGTGGGCACAAATCCCGCACGCTACCCCCGTCCAACATCTATGAGCACCCTCCTACACACTACCCATGTTCCTCTACACAACGTACATTCCTATGTGTAAGTCTCCTATGCTTCTTATGTAATTAGTAAATTCTCCCATCCAACATTACCTCACATTAGGCATGTTTTCTTTCCTTGGAAACACCGAAAAAATGAATAACCCATGAAAGAATAAAGAATTTATAAATACAAAATGATGTCAAAAAGAATGAAATAATATCTAGCATGCATCGATCCCTACTCCTCAATTAGCTACGGTAGTTTAGGGAGATCCTTATTAAGGATGCTCTTCAACTCATCCCATGTTACCATCCCCTTAGTATTTGTATCTGAATCAACCCAACTACCTCTATCATTAAATCGAGGGTCTTATTATCTCCCTTATGTTTGGTTCTATTATCACTCTAGCTAGTCCCGAGATCAATCTTTCCATAACATCCATTCTTTGTACGATGAAGGATATCATCTCCTTAAGTCTAGTTTCATAAGAATCCCTAACTATTTTCAGGGCATCCCAATTTTTTGCAATCTCTTCTAAGATCTCCTCATGACCAAGGTTTCCTTCTTTCTTTATAGCTTTGTGCACGTGCCAACTTTGCATCCTCTTGAGTAGTATATGCCTTGAGGATGGGTTCAAGGTCTTGAAAATGATCAAAATCCCATCCCACCTTCTTCACTGCATCCTTCATCATCGGCACAATGCCCGAATAATTTTTCATGCTGCACATTTTGCATGACAATAAGTACATTGTACATGTGGTCTAAATTTATACCTCAAAATGAAGATGGAAAATATCATTTTTGATAAGATATGTGGAAAAATTTCAGTAATATTCTAGATGGTTGTGCCTAATAATTATATTTTTAAGGTACATATATCTTCCTTGAAAATCAAATTTACTACCATGTTATATAATAAATAAATAAATTTTAATAATGGGTGAAAGTGAAAAACTATAATGTCTTTACCTTTGAATTAATATCTCTAAAATATGTTGCACAATATTCATCAAGCAACTTGCAAGTCTTGTGGAACTTTTTTCATGTCATCATCCGAATGTCCAATGGGCTCAATTTTGTTTTCTCAAGATTTACTTTGTAATGATATGTCAAGAAAATTGGTCACTTTCTACAATTCTAAAAGTAGTTAAAACACCATTTTTAGTTGACATGAACATTATATACTTAGAAAATGATACATAACACCCCTATCAATGATTTTGGTAATGAATAACACATGCGTATGATTATACTACTTGGTCGAGTGGGAAACCACTATTTCTATTTTTTTGGTTTTCCAACACGATATTTATGTCTATTTCTCAAACAAACAACCATTTAAGCACATTATGTTGATCCATGAATAAACCAATAAAGTTGGGATTTAAAAGATACTACCAATTAGGTGTAAAATGAGGACATGGGTGACATATCCCTACGATCTTTCTACAAGCAACAACCCAAACATTTAACATAGAATAAGGACTCGTAATAATATAACGAATAATATTTTTACCATCTCTCAACAATCCAACTTTTACCCGTTTTGTGTGAACAAATTGGTGTGTTATTTTCAGTCACCCTACTAGAAGGGCTAAGGTGATCTATAATAATTTCCCTATTGAATATCTAGTACAAAAATAATGGCATCATGTTAAAATTAAATTCCAAAGAAACATAAATAAATTAAACTTATACGAATTAATATAGGAATACAAACATGTTGTACTTACCATAGCACAAAATTTGTAATTGATATCATATTCAAGTAACAAAACAAAAACATAAAGAGATGGGTATAATTCTAAATAAATACATTGGTAGTCGACAAACTCTTCCTTTTCGAGAATTGTTTCACCGCACTGGAGGAAAAATAGTTGGGAAATTTCCCATATAAATTTTTAGAATATGCTCATGTAATTTAGGGAACCATGCAACAAGATTTATCAAAGTGTTTCCCTAATGTTAGTTAGAGTTGTAGTTATCTTTTGAGGAATTTGAATGAAATAATTAATGCAAATATCCTATTATGGTTGAATACTTATAGGAACATCTAATCCATAAAATTGTTCAAATAAGCCCATATTTACCTCATCCCACAAGATTCCTATAAATAACATCTAATGTGTACTTGTGAATGTTTTTATCAAATGCATCTAACTTTTTTGATAGAAATGATGGATGCCTTTGAAAGCTCAACTATAAATTACACACGCTGATGTATAATCAAAGTCAAACAAAACACATGAGAAGAAAATGAAAAATAGGAAACTCGTAAGTTCTATCAAAATGCATGAGAACTTTATGAAAAATATGACACTTATAAGTGTTATCCAAACATAGATAAAGTATTTAAAACATTTACCTCTATAGTGGTTTTATTGAGAATTATAGACACTCAAATTTGAAAATTTACCCTTTTATGCTATTTTTGACATTCTATCCACACGCAAAGTACATCTTGAGATCTATTGTATAACTTTTTTATTCACATACACTCATATGTGGATAGAATATAAGAGTTAAATGAATAAAATCCCTAAATCCACTTGATAGGATGCAACATTCAGTTTCCTATTTTTCATCCTTGTTTAGAAACATCCATTTTGGTCACTTATGGAATTTGGTCTTGGTCGACTAGTATGGTTTTGGACTAGCATATAATGCATATGATATTTCAATTTCATATTATTTGTTTGGTCATTTACTCCTCTCGAGTCAACCTTTCCATGATAATTTACCTTCCAAACCCTATATAAACAAGTTAAAATAACCTCATTTGCTAACTTGGCATAACCTAGCATTCTCATGAACTCATAATACAAAAATAGCACAAAATCCACCTAAGGATTCCCAAACATAGCCAAATATCATGAAAAATCATTAGGAGGAAATCACTACAAGTATGAATCATTTTACTAGGTCAAGAAATCATTTTCCTAATTTTCAAGCAACCGAAACATCCCCACTTCAAATATAAGAAAGAGCCAATTTTAATTCAAGCATTATAGAGGAGGTTCCACTTGTCAAATCTAGTTATATTAATTTAAATATCGCATGCTATGTGGAGAACAACTCTTAGTTTGAGGCCTCTTAAGAAAAGCACCAAATTTAATGGTGCAAGGATTGAACTTTAACCCAACTAATGTTTTTTTGAAAGGTCTCCCATTTGTGGATCGCGTTTGCTGCCTTACTCATAATATTCATAGGGCTTCATGCTGCATTATGAGAGATAACTAATGTTTGATAGTGATAAAAATAATTTAGGAATGCAACAACATCAAGATGTTATAGAGAAAGATTAAGAGCATATCCAAAACCATACACAAAGTAGGTGTAAAACCATAAAAAAGGTCCTAGTAGATCTATACGGTCCTACACCTATTCATTTTCCAGCTATAGTTCTAGGAGTGAAGCACTATTGTTTTCAAATATGTCAGTTATAACACTCTACACACCTATAACTTCCCATATCCATTTGTAATTAGCTAAGTGCACTCATCCCCTTGTGTTTTTAAGTTCACATCATATTATATACATTAGTTATAAGAATTAATACATTGTTTTGATATTACATAATTAATGTTGGGATTTAATTAATTAGAATAACCTTTTATATCTCTTGTTTACATCCAATTAGTGTAATTAACTCACTAATATATTATAATTCTAATAAAGGTATACAATATTTGGTGAATCCAACATGTGACTTGACCTTTGTATCAACCCTAGTTACCTTAGGGCTTGTTTATGATATTTCTTTTTACTATTGGTGTTGTATTTATACTTATATATTATATCATCATGTTGTTTCCTCCAATGTTCTATGATATTGGAATCAAGCCCGCATACCCACATGTTCATACTTTATATTACAAAGACAACCCATTTTCTCATCCTTTTTGATCATACAAACATGGTTCCTAATACTTAGTCTAATTATATTATTGATATCTATGTCAATGTTGTTTTTAATGTTAACATTGATTATGTCCAAGTTGAAGGCTCCAATAGTAAATCTGAAATTCATTCTCATGACCTTCCCAAAGACGAGGAACAAGATCTTACGTGTTTCTTATATACATCTAATTTTTCACTTTTCACTTTTCATCTTTCATACCTGTTACTAACAATTGTCCTTATGTAGATAAGGGTTGTTGATGCATCTATTTCCTAAGCGGGTGCCTTAAGGGGCCTAACAGAATGGGGAATGGTTATTCACGTCATCATTATGGGTTAGCTATAGTAAATGGAGAGAGTGTCATTATTTGGTCTTAGCCTTAATTTGTATTAGGTATCTTTGTCCTATGAGGTCTCATGTATATCACATTCATGAATTATTGCTTTATTTATACCATTTTGAATCTTATTCATCCTATTTCATGACTCATGACACAAAATTTTTACTTTTCATGACACAACATATTATTTTTTCATCCTTGGCGACACAATTACCCATTGGAGATAATGTCGAGTGTCATATTTTCTCAAGGTCAATGTCATCACTCGTGGGTGATCGTGTCCTATATGTACCTCCACCTCACTTGACACTCAAAAGAAAAAATAAGCTAAGACATCTGAACTTCCACTTATTTTGTTTCATCCGAACTTCCATGTTATTTTGTGCTATCTTTACATCTACTCACTCTACTTTTGGTTCATCTTACATTTTTCTTGGATTGGATTAGACACCTCTCTTCTTGGATGATTGCTTACACTATTGGGTCATCATATAGTGAGTTTAGGACAAGAATGGTATTCCCTACTCCACCTAATAACAACTCTCTCTCTCTCTCTCTCTCTCTCAACGTGCTAATTTTGAGGGGAGATAGATGCATCAAAACCACCCTATAGGTACAAGGTGAGTTCTCTAACCCTTATTTGTCACTTTGCATAGATTAGTTCAGTTCCTCTTCTTTATTATGCTAACTACATGGTTGATGATAACTATCTTAGTAATCTTATCAAATACCAACTCTTTAATAAATTTTAGTTCAATTATTACATGTATAAGTATTTTATTTGTTGATCCATACCTCTCCACACCCAACCACCGATATCCTAGTAGGGTTCCTTCCTCTATCTTGATTGTGGGCCTTGGAAACCCTAGGTTGACCTAGTGTAAGGGTTATTTCCCTTTGCATATGTGACCCTAGCACTCATTGTAGCCCCTTTAATTCCATCCCCTTGTATATATGTATTTGTGTGTCTCCTACTCATTGCCTCAAATACCCTAGTTGAATATATGAGTAAGAGTCCATGTTGAGACACGTTTTGGCCCGCATACATTCATGTAGTGAACCCAACATGAATCTTATAGAATTCCGATCAAACAAAGCTCCTTAAAATCACCCCTCTTTTATTTTAACTTTATATTTGAATCTAAAACCCCTAAAGAACCTTAAAACTCACCTACATAGAAACCATTGCTCATAGGAATTTTTGTCTATTTCTATCTCATCTATTTCCGAGATGCCTTCATCCCTTATGTAGACTTATCTCCATGACCGATCATTTCTATTTCAGTCAATTCTTTCCCCAAACACCTTCATCGTCTGTGTATTTTCCTACAGTGGACCTATTTTTTCTTTATCCCTTATTTTTAGACTTTTCTTAGAAATATAGTCACTCCATCATGGATTATCTAGGCATAAGGTCTTATGACTCTATTGTGAAATCATTTTAAACCTACCATCCCGAGACCAAGTTTCCTTTTTGTATGGGCTGTTGCATCATAGGAACACCTAGGAAGAAGCCTTCTACCCACCATAATCTCCCACCTGAGGATGAGGAGGAAGAAAACCAAAATGATGATGCTCTTGACCATCCTCCTAAGATCCAGAAATTTCTATCTCAATTTCCTCAATACAAAAGGGAGTCAAAGGAAATTATTAGTAAGTGTATTCTCAAATTTGTCTCCTAAGAAACTTGACCATGGGGCGAAAAGTAAAAATCCATTGAAATAGGCTCATCTAAAAATGCCTCCAATTTTGATCCTACCAATCTTATCCTTCAACTTATTAATAAAATGAATCAACAATAATCTTCCACTACCGCTCAACTCCTCCAAATGCAAGCCAATATGGCTCAGTTAGTCAACTCGACCTCTAATGAATCTTGGGAACCATATCTCCTCATTTACCTGAATGGTCATGATAGGGTTCCCATCACTCAATCACTCATCCAAAACAAGGTCTTGCAAGTATTCCAACAAGAGCCATTAACACCTTATATTGCTAGTGTCGACATTGGTGACATTTCTCCATCCATCTCTTATGTTAGGTCTACTGATCCCACTCTTCACATTAAGTCCTTAAGCAATCTCTACAAAGAATAGATTAGAACTAATTCTTATGTTTCCACTAAAATCTTAGTTAAGACCCTTACTATAGATGCTTTTGATCAGTACCATACTTTACCTCCCGATTCTATAGTTGAGCTAGAGTCCCTAGTGAATGAGTTCCAATATCATGATCTATCCAAAAATAACATCAAATCTTTCATCAATTTTTTATTAAGCTAAAAAAAATTTAGTGTGAGCCTTTATCAAGCGTTGGAAAACCCTATCCATGCTTATAGAACATAACATACCCAATTCTAGCCTCTTTAAAAAAATTATGAGCCTTGGAGCCTCCTTCAATATAAGGTGAGATCCTTTTCTCCTACTTCCCGAAAGAGTCCTTTGAACAAGCCAAAAGGCATGACTATCTCATGAGGGAATTTGAGAAGGCTCCTCCCAATACATAAGCTAACAAGCAAGTTTGAATCCTCTAACATTCTAAGAACAAAAACATGATAGATGATGAAGTCTCGACACTCTTCCTCTTACTACTTCTTCAAATAGAATTTTTTCAACATTAACCAACAAACTACTAACAACAAGAATCAACATAACTATCATCAACCTCGAGTAAGGAAGAGTTGAAGTGTTGCTTTCCTAAACATTTTACCATGATTCTTGATCCATCTCGACCTACTCCTCATTGGCATTATGAGAGTAAGTTTTTTTGGTGGCACACTAATGGGGCACACACATGAAAATTGCCATGCACTCTATGTGACTACTATAAATTTTTTTCTTAGGGCCTAAATTTGAATATGAATTCATCACTCATGAGTGTTCGACTAAAAAGCCATGACTCATGATGCATCTTAAAAGAAATATCATCACGAAACCATCAATTAGGCTAATGAGAAGCTAAAGATCTTCTCCAATTCTATTCCAGATCACGATGTTGTTGAAAATTCTAAAAAACAAGATAATTCTACAACTAATGTGGTTGACATGGATCAACCTCCTAAGAATATGGTTTCCATCAATGATGTAAAATGTGTTATCACTTATATCAAGCTAGAATATATATTAGAATTCTATCCTAGGAATCATAGTTATTTACTCTTTTGTACCTCATAATCGGCTCCTCAAACCAAAAACCCGCCTCATCCAAATTCCATTGCCCCATGTGGAATTTCTCCTATAGGGTCATTTATGTTTGGACCTGGATCCTTGCCCACATATACCATCGGCCCCTATGTAAATAAAATTCATATGGATGATGGCATATGAACTGAGAAAAAATCAGCTCCGTAAGTCTCTCCAACTACCTCTACTCCCTATGACCCTTTTTAAGGATTCCCAACACTATTAGCCTACTGCATAGTCTAGTCACGATGATTGGGATCCCCTCGAAGCACTAGCCCAAATTCCTAGTCCTATCCCATTCTTATAATTCATACGTATATCACCATACCGTTGTGAGTATCTTGTGACATTGGACATTCATTTTCCTCCCTCCTTATTGTAGAGTCCCACATTACATATCCTGGAAGAAAGTATTCATTGACAATGTGAGGAACTCTTTGTTTGTACTGATCTTCCCACAAATTCTCATTCATTAATTTTTTTCCCATCACTTATATGATTCTCGGATGATCTCTTGCTTCATGTAGACAATTCACCACTCTTCATCTCAGTTCAAATCAGTCACACTTTAGTTAAGATTGATCTCGTTGATGAGGGACAAGGCACATGTGTGGCTTTGCTATATTTCATCAAAGAACTTAGTTATTCCATCGATAACCTAAAATCCACATGAACTACTTTCTAAGGATACAAACGCCGAGATGCCTCTAATGGGATGTATTTAGTTACTCATCATCATTCCCCTAGGATTATTCATGTCAAAGTTATGATATTTAACTTTCCTCTATCTTATAGCATTATCTGGGGCAGCCTTGGACTCATTGTATGCGCATCATTTCCTCTTCTACATGTCAATGTGTGAAGTTTTCTCACCAGGAGATATTTATAAGATTCAAGGGGACACTAACCCTTGGAATTATAATACACTTTAGAAAAAGGGGACATACAAGCTCCCCACACTTGAGGAACTATCACCAATCCCCTTTTGGGAATATCAATGCTTTAACTATCCCATAGATACTCTTCATGGTAATGTTGGTCATCCTAGGCCATTGGACACATGCCTCACAATATCTTGGAATTAGATGATGAAAAGCTCGATGAAGTCACCCTTAGAATTCATACTTTTAACCTTATTGATCTCATCATATCTCATCATCGCCCCCTTCTTTGTGGCCTCGCAAAAAGGATCCTTTGATTCCTGTAGTTATCTCACAAACACCACAACCCCGAGAGCGTATGGTTCAAATCGAAACCATATCTAACTCTTGCATGGTGGATGCTTCCATGACAACTTACAATTATGGCTACACACTGGATGAACCTCATCTTGCAACTTATGCCCACATGTGGAATAAGAAAGAATATCATTACCAAGAAACCTTGTGTACCAAAATAACTCAAGATGTGAATGTCATTTTAGTATAAGAAGAACCCAAATACTATTGACTTCTTCACAAAGTGTCATAGCCTTAGATTGCTCCACCAACTACACTCTCACATACCAACGTCAACCCATCCAACTCATTATCTTTGAAAAAGAAGATGAATAGATTATAAAATTTTGACTATGAATTCGATGATATCATGGGTGACGATCCTATTTATTGTGCCTTGATGATTGGGCAACACACTACTCCATTGACACCATCCTCACCCATTGCATTGGTACCCCTATCATACACTACCATTTTCCCTCTACAACCTACGAGACACATATACCTACCTCTTTCCCTTATGGATTCTCAATCTATCATGTGGTGAACCATATTACACATGGCACAAGGCTCCAAGACATGATGTTTTTGATTGTATAGCCTATAGAAGCTACATGAAGAACCTTGAAGTTGAGGTGAAATGTGACCAAACCAAAAATGCTACAAATCCTTCTACTTTATCTCCTTTCATATAATATCATCATGGGTATTACGTACATATTGAGACCAAATGCTAGGTTACGTAGCAAACATTCCATCCCCAAAACTCCTTCATGCATTGAAAAACACATGTATGATTCCTCTCGAATTATCAACATTCCCTAGACCACCTAGACCATAGCCTACATATGGGCCTCCACCTCACCTCACTCTTGATGATATTCAACGTGACATCCTTACTTAGTTGGAGGGATAAATAGATGACACCTTGTTTGTTAATTGGTATGAGGTCCATTGATAGGTAGCTATTACAAAACATGTTATTGAGGACCTCATGAATCATGCCCAAAGCCACATTCTACACAAATTTGATGACATTATCAATAACACATTATGATCTTTCCCCCTCGTGGCTAGTTACCTACAAACACCATGATTACATCCCATATTTTTCATTGGATTGATCCCTCACCTTCTCTTAGGATCTCCGCCCATGATTAGATTTTACACAAACATGTTCTATATTTTCTTGGGATATTATTCCCCCTTGGGTTTATCACACTATCTCCAATATCTCAAAAATATCATCCTTTCTTGGGTTGTTTGCTCCACTTAGATTCATCATCATCTACACCCTAACATCCTATCATTATATGTCTTAGCCTTGTTCCACCTCTTTTTCTTTTCACATTGTGTGAGGATTTACCTATCTATCTCATTATCATTATTCCTAAGTACCATGGTATTATCATATACATACATGTGGAAAGTAGGAAAATGATAAATAAATCATCACATCACCAAATACCCAAATACCATAAAAATCACACACACACACACACACACACACACACACACACACACACACACACACACACACACACACACACACACACACAAGATCAAGTTTTATAAAATCGAAAAAAATCATACAAAATGGCACATCTACAATATGATTCAAGAACCTCGCCTCATTTGGGGGTCTCTTGATGCTTTGGGCCAATGGGGTTGTGTTATTTTCTCTCTTTATACAAGCTAGGGATGATGCCCTATATCGAGCTTCGAAGGCCTCTCCTTATGCCCTCACCGGTGAGTCTCTAGCGAAGTACTCCACTCCATAGATATCTAGAAATTTGCTATATGAGCTCCCCGATCCTAAACTAGGGACCTGCATCGTGCCTATAGTAGACTCTACAACATCAAATCTATGATAATGGTAGTAACCTATACTTGTGCATCTTTATATCGTTGTAGTATCCTGGATGCCTCACCCACTAGAAAAATGATCACACCGAATCCACAATGGTGATGCCCGATAAACCATCACTATAGTATCTTGAACATCTAACATAGATTCTAGGATCTCATGGTGGGAATTCTCGATCAATGGATACCACTCCTTTGAAGTTCACTCTAAAAAACCAAAGATCGACATACATTACTAAAAATATCACATATGTCTATCTAAATCATCTAAATAACATGATTTCACCCATACCTAGCTTCCCAAGTCTCTCCACGATGGTCTTTCCATCTCCTAGGCCACTCAATACCTCCTCTGCCTTATCATCACAATGAGGTATGGATCTTATATATTGTTCCCACCTACTACAAGGAACTAATATTATCCCCCTATGTTGTGGTATGGGCCTCTTTCTTGGATGCACAACCATCCGGAATCTAAATGGCATAAAAACCTCTTCCTATATGTCACATATTGTACTCTCTTAAACAAGGTACTAGCTATATGGATTCATCTCCTATGTTGTTGGGACCTCCCCCAACATACAACCCCGTGTCTCGCAGATCCTTCATCATATCCCTCCTTGAACAACTATCCACTAATATATTCCATGTTCCTAAGAATCCCCACCGCATCTGCGCTATCACCACCCCAGTGTACCCACTGCCCATACCCTACAAGGTTGTAATGTTGTAACCTAGAACCCTACCCATGTAGCATCTCTAACATGAAAACATTAGTTAGGTGGAAACAATGGTATCAATACTAGTGTTGGTCATTTAAACTATCACGGTACTCTATCTATCACATATCTCTCCACCCCATAGATATAGTTCCCTATCACCTCAGAATGGTGTCTAAGAAATATGCCAATGAATAGATTATTGGAATAAAAAGGGATTGAGAGGGGGTGAATTAGTCCACTAAAACATTATTCCATATTCATTTATCATACATTAACATTTATACAACCATTCAATTAAACATAAACCATATGTGTGTTCACTTAATCATTGAATTAACAATACACAAGAGCAAGAGCAAAAGAGTAGACAAAATCACAAAATTTAAGTGGAAAACCCTCAAGGGGAAGAAAAAACACTATAATTCTACTTATATTACACAAATAAAAGAGATTTAGTGAAGCACCAACTACACAATGAGCACCAAACCCTAGTTTAGTAGAGCACCAATCCTACAAGGAGTACGAACCCCTAATTTAGTTAAGCACAAACTCCATAAGTAGGATAAAAATCCCTAAGATTATCAAACACCAACTAAAATACATATAAATGAAGATATGTAATTTTTTCACAATTGATGGAGATCACTAATTCAACTCACACTTCTTCAAACACTCTTCAAACCCTTATTCTCCTAACTTGTTCTTTCTATACACTTTCAAAAATTGTCTTGCCTTAAACACCTTACAAAAATTATATCTCACCTTCCTTGGATTTTTTCCAACATCATCAACTCTAATTTCATGCCTTAGAATCTCCTTCACTCTCTCAAGAAGGTCACAATTTTCCCTCTTATTCAACTATTTCAAATTTAAACTAAAGCATTACTTTTATATGTTTCTATTCATTAAAACACATCATAGGCTGATCATATACATTTATATTGACCAAAAATACTCAAAAAATAATAGACCCATGTATGTCGACCATCCTCAAACATGTTAAACAAGCCAAAAATGGCTCAAAACCCCATCACATGATTCATCAAAGACCACAAACCTCATCACCATGATTAGGAAATCTCCCAAATTCACCACACATGTAAAATATGGCATAAAAACATCATACATGGCCATTCATTATCTTACATGAATCAAATTACTCATAACTCTATCAAGAAGGCTCATATCCTTCACCAAACAATTGTTTCTAGGAACTAGTCTTCACCTATGGACCTCTAGATCACACCATAACATCTCAACTATGTAATGTAACCAATCATTAGAAATACCTTAACATATATATCACATAAATTATTTCTATAGATCATGAAACATCCATACATGAAAACCACACTCACTTTCCTCTTCACCAAATTGAGTTTCCCAGAAAGTAGTTTTGGGAACTCAACTAGTTTGCACCCTTTTATCACTTTAAAGACCTCAAAATTCCTTCACTAGGAAAAAAATTTCATCCCTCTTAACTGTAAAATTTATTAAAGCATAAATAAATCCAAAACATGAATCATCTACCTAAATCTTTGAGCACGATCCATTATGTCCGAAAAACAAGCAATCTTATTGTTTACAAACCTGAGTTGGATGACCTATAAAATATCCTCATCATGAGAAAAAACATATGAAAATATAAATATATATGAATATTCCTTCCATAAAATCTTACATTTCATTCCAAATCTAAGTGGAAGGCCTTCAACCAGTTCATCTCTCGAAACTACTCATTTAGGCTTTTAGGACTCAAGAACTAGTCTTGAGGTCAACTTGCTCCATCACCTCCAAAAACACTTCCAATATTAACAAAATAATTTAACACCCTTAGAAATGTTTTCTAAGCACTTAACAACCTTCAACCATCATGAAGAAACTCAAAACAATCACTTACCTCATGAAGCTATTCAACACCATGCTTAACTAGGCATCCTCTATATTTGACCTTCAAAGATCAAGTCATAACTTATATCAGGTCATAAATTTACATACCTTATAAAAACACAAGTTTGATATGTCATTGGAAATATATCTGAACCAAGATCACAACACAACTTGAATCAAGTCCTAAATCCACATGTAGCTCCTGCAATTCCACTTTTACCATAAACTACTCCAAACTACCCCAAAAACCAGTCTTCATAAATAGGGCACACTTTTCCATTTAGGACCTCAACCATGATTTGAAAATATCATGGAAATCTAGAACAACTCCCTCACTTAAAACAATTTTAATTTATTTATCACCTTCTTTGGAAAAAATTTCCTCAAATTGAACATCTCTAGAAACTTTCCTATTTGCATGGGGTCCACATATCACCACATGCTATATTATACCTTTTTGGAAATATGGAGGAGTCCTATACAACCTCCAATCATTACTTTGAAAAATAAATCAAAACTAGATTGGTATAATCCTTTTTCTCCAAGTCACTTTTAGCTAGGGTTTAGCTAGGGTTTCAAAGCAACTTATCTTCTTAACAATCGTTCATAAAAACACATGATCAAACCACATCATTATTTTTTCTAAACATTATTAGTTCCATGGAAAAACATCCCCAAAATATCTGGGTCCCATACTATTGGACCATGATTTCCATTAGACCAAAACCTAAAAGAATTAATTTTTGTTACAATCGCGAGTTAGGATCCACAAGAGGTGGTTAGTCCATGTCACAAAACTCATAGGGATAACTGGACACACATTTTAAAATTCCCCTAGCATTATCTAGGTGAGTTTCAAACTCGAGACCTATTATTATGATACCATTTGTTGGACCATGATTGTCATTAGACTAAAACCGAG
The DNA here is from genome assembly GCA_018340775.1 of Taxus wallichiana var. yunnanensis. Classification (NCBI taxonomy): domain Eukaryota; kingdom Viridiplantae; phylum Streptophyta; class Pinopsida; order Cupressales; family Taxaceae; genus Taxus; species Taxus wallichiana. Next base: position 476,009,461 of record CM031238.1, read on the forward strand.
AGTCATTAATCTTGTTTATAATCGCTGAAGTTATGATCCACGAGAGGTGGTTGTCATGTCATGAAACTCACAGGGAGAACTAGAAATATATTGCAACATATGCAAAGAACACAATTTACAATGAGCATCGAAGGTAAACTTTTACCTCAAAATCACATTCTAGAACACCCGATTTCACCAAAATGATGTAACTTTCAAAATCTTATTCAGAATGACCTTAAACTTGTCATGAAGCATCATGATAACCTCATTTAACTTTATATACTCACCATACAACTCAATATTCCTAAAAATATCCATCCAATCTCACTTATCCATGTTATCTTGTTTGTTCTCCACCTTCTTACTTCCTAATGGCCTAAAAATGTACTAAACCTCCGAAACCTAACATGATAAGACTTGTACACTTCATATACACTATGAAATTATTTATACCATGCTTAGACAAGACTAAATTACTCCATTTATCAAGTCACCATACCATACCTCATGATCTATGACTAGTAATAGGCCTATAATGACCCGACTCAACCATGCCAACCCATGAAATGGAAAAGATGACTCAATGGAGAAATGTGTGCACCTCTAACATACCTCTTGGTCTATATGTGACCTCATAAATACCTTCACCCAAATCAGGAGGACTTATACTATGACCATAAACTTTAAATCATGCTCCAAGACACCATATGACTTCACTAAATTTAATTACTAATTATCAACCTTCGTGTTTGACACTAAATAACACATCATGGAGATTGATATGACACCACGACACCCTTTTCCATCAATGAACTTGACATTAATGAAAACAATAAGACACAATGGCTAACAATCTCCCCCTTTGTCATTGATGGTAACCACCTTTAGAAATATTGATGAAAACAAACAAGACTAGTGATTAAGATAAATTAGAATTATGCCTAATCTGATTACTATTGTAGTAGTAAATGAATATACAATTAAGTATAAAAATTAAACCAAACAAGATAAGCAAGAAAGTATGAAACCCTAAGTGTAAAGAGAGGATAGAAATCCTTAGCTATTTTTTCATTGTTCTTAGAGAACGTGCCAAAGTGCTGATTAGATGAATAGAGATGGAGAAGCATTGCATAGAACCCAAGAGAAGTGTTCGAGGTGACGATCTTCCTAGTTTGGGGCATCCGGAGAGGGATAGGGGTGCCTCGGATTCCCTAAGCCTAATTTTGGTATGTGTGTCAATCAGTAAAAATACTTAGAAAACCTCCTCTTGGTGGTCTTTAAGTATTCGTTGTTATTCAATTTTAATTGCTAGGAGGTCACACAATGATCATTGAAGTCACAGGAAACCTGCAATGAAATAAAGACCTACAAAACTCTCAAAGAGACATCAAATTCTAAAAAAGAAAGATGCAAAATGAGGGGTCGAACTGTCCTCGCCTACTACCACAATGGTGAAATTATGACTAAATTTTGCACTACATCTCATACCTAATGTAGTTCTCTCTCTGTGTGTGGAATTGTGCCCTAGGTGGATCTTGTGCATGTCACACTTGATATCATGCAAGTAGTTAGATGTAAATAAATGTAATAGATGTGTGCATGTAATAGAATAAACTTCCCTTCTATAAATTTTATGCATTATAACCAACCCTTATGCCCCTTGGATGGTGCTAGATGGATGCAATGGAGCTCTTATATGCTTGATGGATGTAACCTTAGGTGGTGATAGCTAATGCTTAGTGTTTGGTCCTTTATTATTATCACATAAATTTATATTTATATAATTCCCTTGCTTGAATTTTTTAATTAACCCCGAAAAGGTCAAATACCAAAAAGATAACATGCTCAAATGGCTAGAAAGGACCCAAAATATGTGAACAAAGTACAAAAAGCAGTCGGTGGCACCTAGAGGGGATGAGGGTACTTTGCATTGGCATCCTAGATGGGTGTTGGTGTCTAGGATGATAAATGCCAAAGTATAAAAAGGCAGATTGAGCAAGTAAGGGTGTAAGACCAAAAGTGACAACAAAAGGTAAAGAAAGGTGGTAAAGGACATTGGTTAATTAGTACTTTTCTTACTTAGGAATCATATGAATAGTAGTATGTAATCAAGACTAGATAATTACCCAAAATACATGATTTTGTGTCTAAATTTTCCCCACTTTATGTTGGTAAGTAGAAAGCTCGGTAACATAAAGATAGAGATGTGTACCTAATAACCTTATAGATTGATGTAGAAAGAGTGTGCTGAGGAAAAGACAAAGAGTGAAGTGATAAAAGTGTGAAGTGTGGATATTAAGGAGGAGAAAGTGCAAAATGTGATGATGAAAATGACCCTAGAGTCGAAACACATATGTAGATGTCATGAATGTGCCTATTGTTTTTATGTCGCTTGTTTGTGATGAAGTTACTACCGCTTCCCATATGGATGGACCTACAAAAGCAAAGAATGAACACATAGTAAAATACACATGTATATGATCGAAAGGTGTAAAAATTATGGAAGGAAAGTATGAAAATGTGAAAAGGAAAATGTGCACCTGATCCATAATGAGGAAAGAGTGTAGAAAGGATCCTGAAGATGTTGTAGAGAAATGATTTTTTCAGGTGATCTCATGCTAGTTGTGTCAACCATGATTTTTTGGGGTGATATCACACTAATGATAGGGAAGAAGTGTAGGAATAAAAGTTTGGTGTTATCCTCCAACCTTTAACTTCTTCCGCAATGTAGGAAACCACTACAGATGGTGTGAAAAATTCAAACACTTCAATCCAACGTGAAAGTGATAAGGATTGTATGCCCTATAAAATCCTTTGTGTGGAGTTCGTAAACTATAGTGAACTAGCAAAACATTGTGTAACTTCCCCGGTTATAGGTATCTAGGAATGGTTGTGGTGTGTTAAGGACCCAAGTTTGATTCTGAGCCTTGAAATCAAAAACTGTGTTGTATCGGTACTATGATGTGTCGTGTAATGACTTTAGACTATTGTGTGGGGTGAAAGATTCACCCAAATGACGCCCCCCTAATTTGGGGTGCATGTAATGTTCTTTGAAGGATTATGTGGCCCAAAAGAGGACTCTGGGGTGTCAGAAACTATTTCCTTCCTGGGGGAAGGGAATGTGCTTGGTAGAAACCAAGGAACACATAAATTTTTTTGGTGGGAGACAAATGTTAGTACAAGAAAAGATAAAACATGCATGTAGAAGACAAAATATATGCTAAGCAAAAATATATAAGCTAAGACATAATAAGATAAAGTAAATAAGCAAGAACAACATATAGATCTGTGAAAATTGGGTTGCAAACATGGGACACCACTCACGATGTCACAAGAAAATCAAGGTTGATGAATCCTAAAGAAGATAGTGTGCACACAAGACAAAGGGAAAAGCCCACAAATAATGAAATATAAAGAGAAATAAATGACAAGCAATGTAACAAACAACCATGGAATCATGTAGTCCTATAAAACAAATATTGCACATGACACACCCATTAGCATGTTTGAAAGATAAAAAGTATGTCAAAACATGTATAATCCAATAAAGTAGTGTGCTATGAAAAAATAACAATATAACCTATAATGTATGAAAGTAGATGCCCCTTGGAGCCACTATGGGAATGGTACTAGGTACTACACCAAACATCCATGCCGCGTGTATAGATATGTAGAACTGTTATCACAACTAAAAGGAAAGTGAAAGCACATGTGTGTATGATAAAGATAATTATATACAATATATCTATCTAGCATGTGTAGTAAAGTTTACATGTAACAAATAAATGTAAGAAAGACTAAGTGCAACCAAGATATGCAATATATTGTGGAGTGTAGATGGAATAGAATGCCGAGTGAGCATGATAGGAGGTGTGTGCCCCACGAGTGAATTTTAGTGGATGTGTATGCATGAGATGAGGTTTATTTATATATGTCCCCTTAACAATAAATAATGAACCCTAAATGAGAGTGTGTCATCAGGAAATGGTTTGAATTGTGTGTCTAATAGAAAGATGTGATTATCAAAGTGTAAAGCATAAGTGTAAGTATGTGATTGATTGATTGGATGAGTGAATATGTGAGTTTGGTTGGGTTCATTTTAGATTAAAACCCTTAGCACTTGAGTATGAACCATAGAACTAGAGTGCATCATAAGGTAATGACTACAGGATGTAGAAATAAATGTAAGAAAGTTGAATGAGATGTAAAGTGTATAATAGATCTTTATGAGACAAGATGTCCTAAGTGTATGATGCACTATGTGTGAAGTATGTAGTTTGTAAATTAAAATGTATAATATCCAGTTTGTGAGGTTTATGTGTATAGTATTGCCTCAATAGTCAAGTGTGAACCAAAGCATAAGAGTGCGTCATCGAGAAATGATGATACTTATGTATCAAAATGTGTATGATGTATGTGAAGATCAAGAAGTGATGTGATGAGAAAATAAGATGCGTGTCCATGCTAGGGAATAAATAGTTGTGATGCCACCCAAGGGTACTATGATGATGGAGATCTATGCAACGATGCAAGAGGTTCCATGCCATTATGGGAGAGTGTTGTATATGTCGTGATAAGAATGAGGGCCAACACAATGGTAGGCCAAAGAAACATAAGGACCATGTGATGGTGGTTAAATTTCAAACGTGTCTTGGCCATCAGTAGGAGTAGTTTTTTTGAAAAAAGTGATTGGTTGGAGCTTATGTGGGATTGATGATGCTGCAGAAGAATTGATAGGAGAAGAAGGTGGACTAATTTTTAAAGGAGGTTGCTTAGGTTGAATTGATAATGCCATAGATTCCTTGAGAGGAGGGGGAGTGAGACTAATTTTGAGAGGTGGTTGCTTGACTCGAGGATATTACATAGGCATTGATAAAACAATGGAAGAAGAAACATTAGAAGTGATGACTTGATTCTCATTAGACATAAACAAATCAGATTTAGGAACCCATTGAGATGTAACAACTGGAGAGGACCATGTAACTGAACATTATGTAGTGAATGAGATAAAACCTTGATGCTTAAGATGCTTGATTTTGTGTGGTAAAACATAGCAATAATTTTCATTATGTCAATTGATTTGATGATAATTGCAATATGGAATACCTTGATATTTTGCAATCGATAAGGAGGGTAACAATGAATAGATGGTAAGTTGATTAATTGATGAGTTATGAGTTTCAGAAGAATATCTTATTGTTTAGCATTGATTGCAAACTTGAGAGACATGGAGAGTGGAAATATTTGAGGTTTACTAAAATGAGTACATGTAGAAGACACAGAATAAATGTGAGATGTATAAGGATAAAAAACAAGAGACTCGAGAATCATTCTTAAGATGTTGGATTTCAGATTTTAAAGATGTAATTATGGATTCCATAGCCTGAAATTTATCTTGAAATAATGAATGAAGAGATTGAATGGATTTGTAAATAGATTGATTGGAATTAGAACCAAGAGAGTCATCAGAAAGATGATTGAAGATAACATTGACTTGAGTAGGCAACATGTTGATAGGTAGTTACATAGTGTCTAGGGTTTACAAGAAGGGTGTATTTGAAGCAATTGAAGGAGAGAGACTTGAGATACCTTATGAGCCATGATGGAAGAAAAATAAGGATCCAAGAGTATTCGAATGTGAGTTCACCATAATGATTAAGTGAAAATGTGAATTTATATATATGCCTAATCTGATTGTTATTGTAGTAGTAAATGAATATACAATTAAGTACAAAAATTAAGCCAAACAAACTAAGGAATAAAGTATGAAACCCTAAGTGAAAATAGAGGATAGAAAGCCTTAAATGTTTCATCATGTTATTCCTAGAATGTTCCTAAGTGTTGATTGGATGAACATAGATAGAGAAGTGTTTCATTGGACCCAAAGAAGTGTACGAGTTGACGATATGCCGGACTTGGGTGCCTAGCGAGGTACATGGGTGCTTGTGGGTGCCCTAAGCCTGATTCTTGGAATCTTTGTCAAAAGAAATACTCAAAAAACCTCCTATGAGTGGTCTCTAAGTGTTTTTTGTTCTCCTTTAGTCATTAAGAGGTCACACAATGATCACTGAAGTCGGTGGAAACCTGTAATGAAGTAAAGACTTGTAAAACCCTCAAAGAGACATCAAATCCTAAAAATAAAGATGAAAAATGAGGGTTCAAACTATCCTTAGCTATCACAATGGTGAACTTATGACTAAGTGTTGCACTACATCTCAGATCCAATGTAGTTCTATGTGTGTGTGGAATTGTGCCCTAGGTTGCTCTTGTGTGTGTCACACTTGATAACGAGCAAGTAGCTAGATGTAGATAAATGTAATAGATATGTCCATGGAATAGAATGAACTTACCTCTTATGAAGTGTATGCATAATAACCAACCCTTGTGTCCCTTGGATGGTGCTATATGGATGCAATGGAGCTCTTAGATGCTTGATGGATGCAACCTTAAGTGGTGATAGCTAATGCTTAGTGGTTGGTCCTTTATTATAATCACACAACTTTATATTTAAATGATTCCCTTTCTTAAATTTTGTAATTAACCCCAAAAGGGTTGACTACCAAAAAGATAAGATGCTCAAATGACTAGAAAGGACCCAAAATATGTGAAAAAGTACAAAGGGGTTAGGGGTGCCCCAGAGGAGGATGAGGGAACTTGGCACTAGTGTCCAAGATGATAAATGTATAAGTATAAAAAGGAAGAATAGGAAATTAAGGTTGTAAGATCAAAAGTTACAACAAAAAACAAAGAAAGGTGTCCAAAGACATGGGTTGATTAGTACTTTTTTACTTAGGAATCATGTGAAGAGTAGTATGCAACTGGACTAGATAATTACGTAAAGTTCATGATTTTGTGTCTACAACTAGAGATGTGTTGGGAAATGTGTCAAAATGTTGTCATTTATGTCAAGTTTCCATTGATGTCAAAGTGTCCCCAAGTATTCTAGGTGTCGCCATTAGGTGTCAAGCCTTAAAGAAGGTGTCAAATCATGATGTCATGGTATGCAAACATGATCTAGGTGCATGGTCAAGCAAACAAGTTGTGAAAATTTTTCCTCTAGGGGTTGTATGCAAAATTCACAAGATCAAAATGGTCAATGAGATGTGTTTGAGGTGTTAACAAGTCTATAATAAGTCAACTTGGTCAACTCATGGAGAGTCAAGTAGCTCTAGGCTTAATTATAGTCCCAAATCAAGTAGGTAGGCATGGAAACATGGGAAATGGTGGTGTTACCCAATCGTGAGGAGGTGATAGGGATGTTACCCAATAAAACACAAAATTAGTGTTTGGAACTCCTAATTTAAGCATTGAAGAGAACTAATGAAGCTTACAAGAAAAATAGTGAAGTGTGAGAAGAGGTAAGGAGTTAGAGAGGTAAGGATATGTTATAATGTACTTTCATTCTTTGAACACTCATTTCATTTAAAATTTACTAGAGGAAAAAAAGAAGTCACCCAAGGAAGAAGAAGACAAAACTATCATGGCAGTTATAAACTGAAATGTGCAGATTTTAGAGTCGTTTAGGTTTTAAGAAGAACATTTTTCGGGGATATCGAAGGGGCAAAGTGTTTAGGAAGATTCCTCGAGTCACCACAAGTATCTGATGCATCTTGATAGGTCCTAATAAGCAAGACATGTAACTAATATCATGATTAGTCTTTAGTAGCTTTGTAAATGTCTTTTGTACTCCCTCTAGTATGTATAGGCAGTACGTATTTGAAGAGTTATTGAACATTAAAGGTAAAGGGTCATGCTTATTAGTCATGCTTGTTTATGTACACTCATTGTTTAGCACGTAAATGTTTTTGACAGGGGATGATAAGCGAGTGCTAGTTTTTATAAAGTGAGAAGAGTGTAAATGTATGGAAAATTAGGATAAGAGAAGAGAAGAAAGTAGAGATCAAATAGGGATAACAATATGTTGATGTAAGAAACAAGGTAGTGAAGGTGATCAAATATTATTATAACATAAGTCTGAGTTGTTGCTTAATAATTTAGAAGTGGGTGCTTCCTTGCAAGTAGGTACTTGCACATATGTTAAGTGGGTTCTTTGCTTTGTATTAGAGTGGGTGCTTCAAGGTGAGTGGTTCTCACCACATAGTGAAATAATTGTAACCTTATAGGACAATTTTTCCAAGATAGTTCTCTGATTTCAGTAGATTTTGTCCCTTGATGGGTTTCCCACCTTAAATCTTGTCTTATCATGTGTTCATGTGTGTTTGTTCCTCATTCTCTCTCACAGTTTAATATTCATGCTTATTATGATTAAG